>CM039728.1:34717978-35372429 GCA_022539455.1 Dendrobium nobile | reverse complement strand
CCATTTTTCAATCTAATTTCTTCTTTCCTTAGACGTATTTTTCCACCAACTCTTCTTGATTTCTCCCTCTAGAAAGCTTATTTCCACGATCAAGATAGGCAATCTTCTCTTATTTGTGTAAAAGCATGGAAAATCCATGAACTAGTGTTCTTATCTATTTGAAAATCCTTAGATTATTATGTGAAAAGAATATAATGGATAAAGCTATGCTAATCTCTGAAGATATGGAGAAGCTTGGGTTTGCTCCCTTTGTGGAAATTTATAATTCATGTATTTGCTTGGATAAAAGCGTTTAATGAATCTAAAGCCATTTTAACAAAAATGGTGGAGGAAGGTTTATCCCCAATTCCCAAAATCGAGCATATATATATATATAACGCATCAGAATTAAATTTGAAAGAATTATTTCTTTATCTTTTAAATTTCATCACCAAAGCTATTTATTTCCATAATATTAATAGAAAAAAACCAAAACTAGTAATAAAAACCTCAGAAAAAAATTTCTATACTACAAAAATCATATATAATCCTCAAGAATCGTACAATTGCATTATATCCTTCTAAATCGATCCTAAGTACAAAAGAAAAAAGGAATCTTGGGAAGCCTAGTCAATCTTTCTGTCTCTTGATCCCTTACCATGAGCTGAAATTAGATAAAGCACATATAATGAGCTTAATAGACCAGCAGGTCAATAAATCATACAATGAAATTTAAAGCACAATAAAAAAATAATATAAATGTTATCAGTCAATTCACAACAGTGACATTCAATGATCATGAATCAGTGCATAAACATTAAAACTCATGCGCAATAATAGTAAAGCCTATAGACTGTAAAACTGTATGGTACAAAAGCTAGTAAAATTATACTATGAGGGAAGCTAATAAATTAATTAACCAGTTTGTCAAATTGATATAACTATTGAAGTCATTTCAATTAGTAAACCCAACCACATGAAATATAAGTATTGCAATCACACATCCAATATATAGCTAGCCTACCTCTCATAATCAATGATAGTAAATAGAATCGATGGATAAATAATAGTAGCCATAGTAATGAATCTACATCAATCTTATCGGTGACAGTAATAGTAAAGCAGTATAGTAGTAGTAAATTCATGCGGTGATAGTAATCAATATAGTAATAGTAATGTCATACAATAATAATGAATCTTATTGGCATACTCACTAAGTAAAGAGTCATAGCAAAGTGGTGCTTTTTTGATTAATATGTTTGTTGTTAGTAACTGTTGGCTCAGTAAGCAAAGCAATCACTCCATTGTCTACTGAAATAGTAATAACTTCTTATAACTCCCAAATAATGAATAGTAAAAAATAAAGGATAACACCAATCCATATTATTTAAAGAGAAGTCGATTTTCCCACCATCTTGTACATGTTAGAACAATCTCTAGCCAACTTAGTGAAACCAAATTTTACTTATCTTTTATACATATATTATTATAAAATTAATATAACAATAATAGCAACCAACCACTACACAATTATACATTTATTTTAATTCTCAATGCCTATATTATCAATTTGATTATATAACAAAACTCATTTTTTATTCAATCCAAATCATACAAAATACAATAACTTTTATTTCCCCATTAAATTCAAAAATTAACTAGTCAAAATGACTATAATGCTTGGTACTATAACATACAAAAAGTTATATGGTAGAAGTTCGTTAAAATTAGGAAAAATTTAATAAACAGTCATATGTATGGGGAGATATGAAACATAGGTTCAACTCAAACAATCTTTTGAAAATAGATAAGTAGGGAAATTAAACCCCTACCATGATTGGAACAATTTTTGTAAAAAGCTGGCAATTGAAACATGATTAAAATTTTATTTCCTCCCTTCTGCTCACTCCCTCCTTTCTACTTCTCCCTCTCTCATTTCTTCTCACGAGGCAAGCCATGGTGAGTGAGGAGGAGGACAAGTGAGAGTTTATTATATCTATTTGTGTTAATATATTATAATATATATATATAAATAATATATATATATATATATATATATATATATATATAAATAATATATATATATATATAAAAAAATAAAAAAAATCAAAAAAACCAAAATTTTTTGTAGCATTAGCAAAAGAGAAACTAAAACCATGTTGTTTCTGACAAGAAATCAGTTTAGAGGAATCAACAAGAGGTTCTAAAATAGCTACAAAAAAGAGATGTTATGGATTCTACATAAGTTACAAATACGAGAATGAGAGAGGATATTACCCACCCCTTTAACATTCCATATAAGAGATATAATCATAACAAATAGATTTAGATCCTGCTTCATATCTAGGATACCTTGAGTGAGAGGCAAGCACATCAAGTTTACTCTTATTTGCATTCCTTTTCTTTTTCTTATCCATTGCTAATTCAAAATCATCAAAAGAACTATGTCTAACTTTGAAATTTGAAACATTTTAAAGTTTGGAGTGAACCTCCACATTAGAATGCAATTCCCATTCTTCCCAATTAGAAGTAGAACTATTAGAGTGAGATCCACCATCAATGGATTCAACGAGATGATTGGAAGCATAAGTTTTGTGAATGTGCACATTTTTTTTTATCAAAATTAGATCCACCAGTTATCCCCTTTATAGCCAAAAATGAACTAACATGATTACTTGGTTCAAGAGTATAATTAATGGACAATTCATCATCCACAGGATCATCATTTCACATAGTTAGTAATCCCCACCTTATCCATGTTATCACTTTTAATTTAAAATAGTAGGTAAGGAAACAATTAGGTTAATACCTTTAGAGTTTTTTTTGGAAATATTTTTAGCACCTAAAATATGAATCAACTGATGTAGGATTATGAGGGTATAATTTGTTACCAGAATTGGGGTTTACCATAGCCTCGTCATTAATAGAATAGGGATGTTGAAGAATATTGTTAGAAGCTCTGTTATGATCTTCAACATTTGGCGCATGTAAAACATCTGGGATCGTAATGACATCATGATCAAGCAAGATATTAGTAGGAGCATTGGGTGGGTCAATTAATGGAACTTCAATGTTTAAAATAAGAGGATCAGAGACAACCTACGGAGTATGTATAGAAGAATTAGTCACTTTTCCAATGTTTTGTTTCCTCAAATGAGCAATGTAAGTGGATGAATTCCATTTTTTTATGACCCAAAACTTTATAGTGGTCTCAAAAACTTGGAAAATCACATATGACAACTTTTTAAATAAATTCAAACTTCTCAGGCCCTACCCAAATAGAATCAGGATACTATTTTGTGATATCAAACTCAACCAGAATACGCGCTATAGAAGGTTGGGAGACTAATTTAGTGGTGATATCACTTTGTAAAGGGAGAACTAATAAAGAACCCAGACCATGTAAAATGCAGTGAGTAACAGGTTTGGGCACCAATTAGGGAATGAGATCCATACAGGGATGATAAGGAGATTCAACCAAAATATCAAAATAGTAGTGACAATTTAATCAGTTTCATAAAATAATTATTCACATAGTAAGTTCTTCTAGTAAAAATCTTGTTGTAATCCAAATCATTTTATAGTTGATGAGTACATGTCTAGGATCTAACATAGTAATAGAGAAATCACCAGACAATTTGAGCACAAAGTAGAATTTTTGAATATTATCTAAAGCTAGATGCTTCATCATAGATTTACCAACCAAAGAAAATTTGAAGGGTGCAACTAAAGCCATGATCTCTTCCTCAAAAATCCAAAGAGATGGTAATCCATTATGTGTTAAATGAACTAGATCGAGAAATTTTTGTGAAGAAGAACTACGAGCCAATGCTTCCTTGAAAGATTTGGAAGGATTATTTGAATCTAGGAAACCTGGATTCGATCACTTAAAAGGTTGATTTTCCATAAGGAATCAACCAAAAAGAAAAACTAAAAACATGAGAGAAGAATAAGTAAAGACAAAAAAATGAAAGGAAAATGAAATAGTCAAAACGAAGAAGAAGATGTTGAATCTTGAATAGGTTGTTAAACCTAAGCTAATGTCCCAAGGCTAACCAAGAGGTGGGTGTGAATTGGTAATTTTAAAAATTCTCTTGGATTTAAAATTTGAAACTCGTTGACAATTCATAGCAAGTTAATTGAAGTTATTTGAAAATAAAATTTTCAACCACGAAATAAAAACTTGCAGTAAGTAGAAAAAATTTAAACAACACAAAGATTTATAGTGGTTCGGTCAAACACAACCTACATCCACTCATTGAAGACTCCCTCTTCATGCATTGGACTATTACCAAAAGTGACTTTCCCTTTTCCCCCATAGCAAGGAGAAGAAGCCTTTATAAAACTCTCTTCCACCAGTCCCCGACGCGGTAGAAAACCGTCATCCTTTCACACTCTTCAAGTGTCGGCAGAAAACAGTCGTCTGTTCACACTTTTCAAGTGTAGGCAGAGAACCTTCTTCCTTTCACACCCTCAAAGTGTCGGTAGAGTACCGGATCTTCTTTAAATATTTTCTCATAAGCAATCTAGAAAGACAAGATGAAGAGTGATAATAACAATTACAAAGAGATCCTTACCTTTGAGTAACCTTATGAACCCTTCACACTCCACTTGCAAGAAATCTCTCTCAAACACTCTCTCACACTCTCCCCTTCAATTGCCCTTAAAAATTCACGAAGATAAGACTTTATTACATCAATTTTAGTCGGCCTTTTATACAAAAGACATGAAAAATTCTCCAAAAAATTGATTTTTTAATTTTTGAGCGTACACGATCATACAATACGATCAAATTTTGTACGTACAAACAGTTCAAATACTGTTACGTATGAACCTATTGTAAATTTCAAACCTGATCATCATCTGGTACAAACCAAGTTCGTCCAGGATGAATAGTATAAAAATTTTCAAATTTCATCTGAACGAAATGTTGGGACAAAATGGGACCTCACATTTTCATACTTTGGAAGGCATGTACGAATTGGGTTTATACAGTACAATCCATACTTAGAAAAAATCTTTTTGAGAGAGATTAGATGCGAGAAGATCGTACTCATGAAAGCATGTATGAACATGGTTCGTACAGTATGATCCATACTTAAAAAAATCTTTTTGAGCGAGATCAGACTCGTAAAGATCGTACTCGTGAAAGTATATATGAACATGGTTCGTACACTACGATTCATACTTAAAAAAATATTTTTCAGTTAGAATGGAGCCGAGACGTTCATACTTGTGAAAGCATGTACGAACTAGGATCATCCCATATGATCCATACTTAAAAAAATTTTAATTTCTATTTGTTCGACTACTCATCGGGGAAAATAACTGACCAGGTCATCCCATTCAAACAAATATCATATAATACGATCAATTTAAAAAATATGAATTTTAAACTCTCTCCCGATGTGTGTGTACTCAATTACAATCACACTCTCTCATACTCAATAAAATAGAAAATAAATACTTCAATTACAATAAACTTTAAATTGTTCTTTATTTGAAGTCTTCAACAATCCGGAGTATGATTTCGCTGAAATATTAGTACACAGAAGAGAAAAATAATTCTTCCAAAATATGTTCGGAGAAATAGTAATCAAAGCAATAATATTTAGAATCAACAAAAAACCTACAAGTTGCAAGAATATCAAATAGGCAAGAAATAAGTAGCAACTATCTCATCAATCTCTCTCTTTTTGATGATAGCAAAATAATTATTGTTTGAATAAAATTGAATACCCTAAATTTCTCCTTAACTCTCCCTAAATGAATAAGCATATGAATATAAGGGAATTTCTTTTAAGAGCAAATCGAATATATATATATATATATATATATATATATATATATATATATATATATATATATATATATATATAATCACAAAACACTTCAAACAGAAAAAATAAAATAACACTAACAAACACTAAAAACATAGAAATCAATTGTAAAATAAACAAACAATATTTCTCCCCCTTTTTGACAACAACAAAAAGAACGAAGAAGAAAAAACAAAAAAAAGATGAAAGAAGTCATATGCTAAATCTTTATAATTGATCTTGAAAGAGATTGAATTATAATTGCAATAACAAGATTAATTTTCACTAGAGAAAAATAAAGATTCAAAATATTTAAATTAAAATATAACATAGACAAGATAAATATATCATGGTCATGAAACAATCTAGATAATTAGATAAGGATAATTATTGTAAAAGTGACAAAATGAAGATTAATTAAAGTTAATTTCCAATATAGAATATAATTAAACATTAGATTGATTTGAATTTGAAGATTTGAAAATAGAGAAAAGAATATTATCAATACACTTGTTTGGCGACATTGCACATCTTTTCAAATATTTGTGGCTCACTTTGTGTATCCTTTTATTTTTGGGCTAATTTTGTGCCTCTTTTCAATTTGCGAACATTTGCGCATTCTTTTGATTTTCTTAAACTTATACATTTCTCTATTATTTTTTAATTGATCTTTCCAAAATCAATAATCTAAAAACTCAAACTTCTCTAAATATAAAGGTAATTATATTGAAAAGTGAAATAAAAAATAATAAGTCATCAAAATTGCAATAATAATACTAAAATTATGTATGCCAAAAAAGAATATGTGATTGATAGGCTAAACTTGATCGAGTTATAAATTAACTTATATATTTAAAAATTTAGATTTCATTATGAAATTACTTTTTGCATTGCAGTTCATGTTATAACACTTTTTAGAACAATTAAGTCAGGATTAACATGTAAGCAAACTTATATTTCACACAATGAATAAAAGAAACTAATCAAAACATGACATATCTTATTGATATCGATTTAAAGAAAAGATATATAGAAGCACATTTGATATCAATACATAAAAGCAAATGCAACAAAGACTATAATAAAGGACAAGAACAGAAAACACTAAACAAACACAAGTACAGAAATTACAAAAATCGACACATCATATCTCAAATGACTGACAATGATAGAACACAAGAAGTACATCTAAAAATCTGAGGGGTCCTGGTCTGGAGGAGGAGGCTGGTTGAAGACAAAAAAAATAGCTATTCATCATAGCTACATTAGTGTTCACAAATTTGAATTGTCCTCGAATCCACCCCATGTCTTGTTGATCATGAGCATCCTGCCAGTGTAGATGAGCTTGAATTTGATCAAAGCACTGATCAAAGTGACTCTCTAGTCAGTCAAAATACTGCACCATCTCCTAAAAATCAGGTCCATGAGTTGGCGCAGGTGCTAGAGCTCCCCCTTCTTCCTTAGAATCCTCAGTTATATTATCACCTTTCCCAAAAAGTGCTCAAAATGAAGCATCAGTGAAGTAGATATACAATTCAAGCAGAGAATCATAATGAACAAGATTATACTTCTTCTCTAGGATATAGGTCACTAGGTGTCCTAAAGCAATATTCTTCTTCCTCTTGTGAGAGACATGCCCAATTTCAGAAAGACCATGAATATAATCAAGAATAAGTTGGGCTTCATCTATAGGTTGTCCAATCATGATAAGATAGTTAATAGTAGACAAAAGAGGAGTAATGTTAATGTGCTCACCAGATTTAGGAATAATAAAAGTTTTAAGGACATGCTAAATGACCCTTACATTTTGGTTTAAGGTATAGACCCTAGGCAAATAACATACTTATTCAATTTCTCTAATGAATTTGTTTATTACAGTCTACTCAAAAATAGATGTAGAAGTCATTGTATGAGCTTTAATTCCATGAGTTCTTAAATGCAAAATGGTTCCTAAATCTTCTTTAGTGATTTCAACCTTTTTCTTAAAAACATAAGATCTGATCCTAGTCTCTTCCTCACTAAAAGACATGTTTGTCAGAAAAAGTGAAACGTTTCTTTGTTGTATGCATCAATCAAAGTTAGAATAAAGGAAAATTGAGTGGTGGCAAAAAGAGGCATCACTTGGAAGTGGATATCCTCTTGAAGTAGGATTCTAGAAGTAGTAATTTTGGTAGAAACAAACCGAAGGAAAGAATCCTCATTTGCCCTAGATAAAAAGTTATCATCTCCACTCCTGGAAGACAATCCCTTAGTGAGTCTACCCCGCTTGCTAGAACTGGCCATTACTAAAATGAGAATGATTGGAAAAGGCTATTGAAGTGAATGAAAATGAATTCTAAAGACCTTCTATTAAAAAAAAAAGATCTTTCGTACGTATGGAAAATATTCCTACAGTATGATTGATGGTTTGTACATACGAACTAGGGGTTCGTACGTACAATCAGTTATAATAACTGATTCTTCCGAGATAATCATCTAGGTGTGTACATATGAATGAATACACATCGTCCAGGATGATATAAAAACAGTACAGTACAATATGTATTGGAAAAAAAACAAAACTTTACACAATCAGTCCAAACTAAGGATCGACAAGCTAAAGAATTCATATTGGACAAAAATAATTTCGTACAGTACGAATAAAACACTTGGAAAAATTTGCACGATCAATTAGAAACAGGAAATACAATTTTTAAAACATTTCAAAATCACACAAAAAATAAAAAATAAAAATAGAAAAACACACAAATAAGCACATTATATACAAAAATAGAAAACATAGAAAGACACATATCAAGTTTGTAGAAAATTTAATCAAGCATTAAGATCAATCACACCAAGCCTTGTTCTTAATGTGCTATCACAAAGATCTTTCGTACGTATGAAAAATATTAGCAAGTTGATTTTTAGTAAAAATATGGTTCAATTCAATCTCTCCTTCGGATATATGATCCCTTATGAAATATTGTCTTATGTCTATATGTTTGTTTCTATAATGTTGTATAGGATTTTTTGAAATGCAAATGGCTCTAGTGTTATCACATTAAATTGGTATTGTGCCTATTGTAAATCCTAAATCAATCAATTATTATTTTAACCAAAAAACTTATGCTACACAACTTCCTAAGGCAATGTATTTAGCTTTAGCAATAGATAGGGCTACATAATTTTATTTTCTATTGGATCAAGAAACTAAGAAATTTCTAATAAATTGATAAGTTCCAGTTGTACTCTTTCGATCAATCCTATAACCTGCAAAGTTTGAATCTGAATATCCAATAATTTCAAATGAAGAGTTATACTTATGATACCAAATTCTTAAGTTTTGAGTTCCCAAGAGATATCTCAAAATCCTTTTTACTGCTGATAAATATGATTCTTTTGAATCTGATTAAAATCTAGCATAAAAATAAAAATTAAACATAATATCAGGTCTGCTAGTAGTCAAATAAAGTAAATATCCAATATTTCCTCTAAATTTCTTTTGATCAACAAATTTTCCCTTTGGGTCATTATCCAATTGAACTAAGGAACTCATAGATTTACCATTGTCCATTTCATACTTCTTGAGGATGTCCTTAACATACTTCGACTGACTAAGAAATACTTCTTCATCAATTTGCTTAATACTAAAACTTAAAAAGTAACTTAAATATTCTATTAGGCTCATCTCAAATTCACTACTCATTATTTTAGAAAAATCATAAAAAAAAATTTTATTTGTAGATCCAAAGATGATATCGTCAACATAAATTTGCATAATGAGTATGTCGTCTCCCAATTTTCTCAAAAAGAAAGTGGTATCCACACTTTCTTTTTCAAAAGATCTATCAAGTAGGAAATTGCTTAACCTCTCATACCATGCCCTAGGTGTATATTTCAATTCATATAATGCTTTTTTTAATTTAAAAACATGACTTGGGAAGTTTGAATTTTCAAAACTTGGAGGTTGTTCAACATAAACATCCTTTTGAATCATCCCATTTAAAAAGACACGTTTAACATCCGTTTGATATAATTTAAATCCCCTAAAATAGGCAAAGGCTAAAAAAACCCTAATTACTTTAAGTCTTGCTACAGGGGCAAATGTCTCCTCAAAATCAATCTCTTCAATTTGATTATACTCCTTAGCCACCAATCTAGCCTTATTTCTAAGAGCAACACCTAAGTCATTCATTTTGTTCTTAAATACCCACTTAGTTCCAACTACACTTTGATCTTTTGGTCTTAGACTTAATTCCCAAACTTCATTTCTTATAAATTAATTTAATTTTTCTTGCATTGCCAAAGTCCAAAATTTATTCAAAAATGCTTGAACTATATTTGTGGGTTCTATTATTAAAATAAAGATAGCATGATTAACTTTTTTTTCTTAATCCACGCTTAATCCTAACACCCTCACTTGGTTCTCCTAAAATCAAATCCTTAGGGTGGTTTTTAGAAAATTTTAAATCTCTAGGCAAAGGGATTTCTATCTCCAACTTTTCATCCAAAATAATATTCTCAATCTTTTGGGAGTTATTTTCTATTTCATCCTCTTTCAAATTTATCTCTTCCAAACTTCCAGATTCATCAAATATAATATGTGTGGTCTCCTCAACTATCAAAGTTCTTTTGTTACATACTTTATAAGATTTTTCAACACTAGAGTATCATAGAAAAATTCCTTTATCTTATTTTGGATTAAATTTTCCTAAGATAGATTTTCCATTATTATGAATGAATACCTTACATCCAAAAACATGCAAATGTGATAAATTAGGTGTTCTCTCTTAAGAAGCTGATAGGATGTTTTGTTTAATTTAGATCTAATGTTGACCTTATTCAGAATATAACATGTAGTGCTAACTACTTCAGTCCAAAAATATTTAGGAAGTGAATATTCTACTAACATAGCTCGAGCTGCTTCAATTGATGTTTTATTATTTCTTTTGACTATCCCATTATACTAAGGAATTCTATGTGCAGAAAAATTGTGATCAATTCCTTTTTCTTTACAAAAATCCTCAAATTTTTCATTTTTAAATTCACCACTATGATCACTTTAGATTATTAAAATCTCACATCCAAGTATCCTCTTATTCCAAGTCAAAAAATCCCTAAACTCCTTAAATGATTCACTCTTTTGATACAAGAATTTAACCCAAGTGAATATCGAAAAATCATCTATAATCACAAATCCGTATACCTTCCTTCCTAGACTTACAGTTCCAACTGGTCCAAAAAGATCCATATGTAAAATATTCAAAGGTTTATTAGTTCTAAGATCTTTATTGGAATGAAAAGAGGACTTCACCTATTTTCCTAATTGACATGCATCGTAAAGGTGGTCCTTAATAAAGTGTAGTTTTGATATACCTTTGACAAAATTCTTTTGGGTAATTCTCCTAAGATTTTTCATGCTAGAGTGACAAATCTATTAGGCCATAACCATGACTAATCAGAAATAATTTTTAAATAGAAAGCATTAGGAGGTTTTATACAATTTAAATCTAGCATATAAACATTATTTATCCTTTATCCATATAAAACATCATTTTCATTTATGCCTAATATGCAGTTAGTAGAAAAATTTTTGCACAGTATCTTTTTATCACATAATTAGCTAATACTCAACAGATTATGCTTTAAGCCTTCTACAAGTAACACATTTTTAATGAAAAAATTTTGCAAGTTTCTGATCATACCTGTACCAACCACTTTCATAGTGGTGTTATCTCCAGTGTAGCCCTGCCTCCAATTCTGGGAACCTAAACAAGTTTGGGCTTTCCTTTTGGAAATTAAAAAATAGATGCATGTATGATATATCTAGGTTTATGCATCTTTGATTGTTGTAACTCGGACTTACGAGTTTATGATTTTGATGATAACAAATAATATTGATTAATATTTTATTTCTTATAGTATTTATAGTGCATATTTATTTGTGTGTTTACTAATATTTTAGGTACACCATGCACCGTTCTTTGAAGATTCGAGACTCAAGATTATGTATAATTGATTATATTAAATGAGGCTGTAATTTTTATTTCTTGAGTCAAGTCTTGTAATGATGTATGTTTGTTTGTTGATCGTGCAAACACATAGAGGGAGAAAAAAATAATTTTAAATATTTTAATTTTTTTGTACATCGTATTATATGAACTGTATCGTACTATACGCTCTAGTGTAACATAAATTAATTAAAATATTTTATTTTCATAAAGAAAAATATTTTAAAATATAACTAATCATACTATACGAACACCACATCATATTGTACGAGCTGTTATAATTAAAAAGCCTGCCGTCCATTAAATTATGCAAAAATTTGAATTTGAAAAGTTATTCTAATCATACTGTACAAACATGATCGTAATGTATGTTGTTTGAAATATTTCCTAATTTAATCCTGTGATTATTCAATCAAAATGGCTTAATTTTGATATTTTGATCATACTATACAAACATGATCGTACTGTACGATCAATAGAGACAATCTTAGCCGTCCCATGCTTCGTCGTAGATGAACTGCTTTTTTTGAACTATTCATACAACACATCATACCATACATCGTATAGTACTAACTGGACATCATACAGTACTAATAGGTCTATTTCTGTACATTGTACTGGATGATCTTGCAATCATACGGTACTATTTTTAATGGTTGAATTAAGTTTTTTAGGGTTTTTTGAGCCCTCCATTTAAGCACTCTCATAAGACTTTATAAGAGTCTTTGGAAGCCATTATGTCTTTATTATTTCAGAGAAAAAATTGAAGAGAAGACTTGAAAGGGAGAGAGGAAAGGGTAGAGTTTGAGAGAGGGAGAAGATCCTTGGAGGGGGTTTCAAGGGAGTGTGAAGGAGATTTCACATGGTTGCTCCTACGAGCTTGCACCTCAGTACCATTAGATTCAAGGTTCATCTTGAGGGAAGTTTTGGGAAGAAGAAGATCTCTTTGGTGTCAAAGAACCCGGCTGCTCTGCCGCATCGGGGAAGGTAGAAGTAATTTTATAAGGGCTTCTCCGTCTAGCTGTGGGGCTAAAGGAGAATCACCAAAGGTTTAGTGTAATACTCGGAGGGTACCTCAAGGGAGTGGACGTAGATCATGGTTTGACCGAACTACTATAAATCGGCGTGTTCTTTCTTTTATTATTTTCGTACTTTATTTTCGCATTAAGCAATTAATTATGTGGGTGAAATTGATAATTTATCTTTTTATTGTGAATTTAATTCTCTTCTACATGAAGTTATAAAAAGAGTTTTCTTTTCATTAAAGAAGATTTTAAATATCCAATCCACCCCTCCTCTTGGCACATCTCGTAATTTCATTAGTTTCCATACTAAATGAGTTTTTCTATGTATAGTATAAGTGTGTGTTATATGTCCAATCATCCCACAAGAAAAGCATTTTACTCCACAAAATGGTTTTCTCAATTTTCTATAATAACTTTGATTCTTCCTAGATTTTAAAAATTTTGGATACAAAATATGATTAGTAAAATCTTCAAGTATAGGTGGTTTCATATTTTCCTTGAGAGCTTATACTTTCAATTTAAGAAATATGTTTATATCTTTTAACACATTCTTACTATAATTCAAATAATGCTCTCTACTCTCTAATTCATCCTTAAAATCTTTTTCAATTTATCATAGGATAATTTTAAAAGATCGTTCTTTTTATTCAAGTAATCAAATTCATCAAGTAAGCTCATTTGGTTATTATCTATTAATGCATGATCTTTCCTAAGGATTTTGAGTTCTTTTTGCAATTCTTGTAATTCTAAATTTAGACTAGCATTTATTTTCTTAAGCTTCCTATATGCGTCATGAATCCTTTCAGAAACTTCTAACAATTTATGATAAGTCAATTCACATACCTCTTCTTGATCTTACCGATCAAGATTATCAGCCATTAAGCACAAGTTGGTGAATTCTTCCTCCTTTTCTGTTTCTGATGAATCTGAAGCTAAGTTTACCCAAAAAGCTTTCTGAAATCTCTTTTTGCCCTTCTTCATATTTGCTCTCTCCTCTACCTTCTTGTTGCTAGGAGTGACTTTGAGATTGGGGCAATTCAATTTTATATGTCTAGGTTTCCTGCATTCATAGCAAATCACATCATTAGAAACCTTAACATTCTTATTAAACTTACCTCTATTTCACTGCTGGCGTCTCCTCTACTTCCTTTTAAGAAAGCTCTTGAATTGCCTAGTCATCAAAGCAATGTAATCCTCATCCTCAAGTTGTGATAGATCACTCTTCGACTCCTCCACTTTTAGTGCAATGTTCTTCTCTTTTTGTTATTCACTTGCATCAATCTTCTTTTGACTCACTCCTTGATCGTAGGCAATTAGTGAACCAAGAAGATTATCAATAGAGTAAACATTCAAATCCTTAGACTCTATAATAGCAGTTATTTTAGCATCATATGCAGTAGGCAAAAAATGAAGAATTTTGTTAACCATTTTAGCATTCATTAATTCCTTATCTAATGCATGCAAAGAAATGACTATCTTAGTAAATCTTGTATACATTTTAGAAATGGATTCATTTGGTTTCATATGAAATAACTCATAGCCATTTAACAAGATGTTTAGTCTAGATTGCTTTATTTTGTTAGTCCCATCATAAGTAATACAAAGACTATCCCATATGTCCTTTTCACTTTTGCAAGTGAAAACCTGTATGTACTCTTCTAACTTAAGTGCACAAAAAAAACTATTTAAACATTTTGCATTAAGTTGAGCTAAGTCATTTTATTTTATAATCCAATTTACAAAGGGTGTTTCAACTCTAATACCATCAACAAATCTAGTTGGTTTTGTACACCCTTCTAGAACTAAGATCCACAAACAATAATCTAGTGACTGTAAAAATGTAGACATGCGTGTTTTTCTAAAATCAAAAGGGATGTTGTCAAATAAAGGAGGTCTAGTGATCGAGTAACCTTCTGGTGTGTTCCAGTTTCTAAATGTAACCACGCTCATTTTTCAAAAAGTAGTCTAAATTTATAATTTTGAAACAAAGCTCTTATACCACTTGTTGAATCTTGAATAGGTTGTTAAACCTAAGCTAATGACTCAAAGGCTAACTAGGGGGGGGGGGTGAATTGGTAATTTTAAAAATTCTCTTAGATTTAAAATTTGAAACCAGTCGATAATTCATAATAAGTTAATTGAAGTTTTTGGCAAATAACATTTTCAACCACAAAATAAAAACTTGCAGTAAGTAAGCAGTGGAAATTTAAATAATACAAAAAATTATAGTGGTTCCATCAAACATGACCTACATCCGCTACCTGAAGATTCCCTCTTCAGGTATTGCACTATTGTCAAAAGTGACTCTCTTTTTGCCCCCACAGTAAGCCAAAGAATCCTTTACAAAACTCTTTTCCATTAATCCCCAGTGTGACAGAGAACCGTCATCCTTTCACACTCTCCAAGTGTTAGTAGAGAACCATAGTCTATTCACACTTTTCAAGTATAGGCAGAGAGCCTTCAACCTTTCACACCCTTCAAGTGTCAGCAGTGTCCCAGATCATCTCTAAAGATTTTCTCAAGAGTAATCTAGAAAGATAAGAGGAAGAGTGATAACTATAATTACAAAGAGATCCTTACCTTTGAGAAACCTTGTGAATCCTTCACACTCTACTTGCAAGAAATCTCTCTCAAATACTCTCTCACATTCTCTCCTTCAATTGCCCTTAAAAAATTATAAAGATAAGACTTTTTTACGTTAGTTTTAGTGGACCTTTTAAGTAAAAGACACGAAAAATTATCCAGAAAATTGAATTTTTCAATTTTGAGCATACACGATCATATTTCGTACGTACGAACAGTTTAGATACTGTTGCGTACAAACCCGTTGTAAATCTGTATGAAATCCTTTTGTACCCGATCATCATTCGGTATAAACCAAGTTCGTCTGAGAAGAATAGTATGAAAGTTTTCAAATTTCGTCTGAATGAAACGTCGGGACAAAAATGGGACCTCACATTTTCGTACTCTTAAAGGCATGTATGAATTGGGTTCGCACAGTATGATCCATACCTAGAAAAATCTTTTTGAGCGAGATTAGACCGGAGAAGATCGTACTCGTGAAAGCATGTACGAACATGGTTCGTATAACATGATCCATACTTATAAAAAGGCTTTTTGAGCTAGATCAGACCCGAGAAGATCGTACTCATGAAAGCATGTATGAACATGGTTCGTACAATACGATCCATACTTAAAAAAAATATATTTTTCAGTAAGAATGGACCCGTGATGTTCGTACTCGTGAAAGCATGTAGGAATTGGGATCGTCCCATATGATCTATACTTAAAAAAAATCATTTTTGTTCATTCGAGTACTCATCGGGGAAAATAAATAACCAGGTCATCCCGTTCGAACAAATATCGTATAGTACGATCAATTTAAAAAATATGAATTTTAAACTCACTTCCAGTGTGTGTGCATAGTTACTCTATTATAATCACACTCTCTCAAACTCAATAAAATGAAAAATGTATACTTCAATTAAAATAAACTCTAAATTGTTCATTATTTGAAGTCTTCAACAATCCGAAGTATGATTTCCCTTAAATGTTAGTACACATAAGAGCAAAACAATTCTTTCAAAATATGTTAGGAGAAATAAAAATCAAATTAAAATATTTAGAATTATAAAAAACATACAAGTTGCAAGAATATAAAACAAGAAAGAAATAAGTAGCAACTATCTCAACAGAAGAAACCAAACAAAACCCTAGCAGAGTTTCAAAAGAATAGAAAAAACCATAAAATGATTGAAGGAAACTTGCCTGACAAACAGTGAGCTTTAATCTGGTAAAAAATCTCAGGCAAGGCCAAGCATGAATGCATGGGAGGAGACTCTCCCCAAGCATAACGCAAGCCCTACCAAAGCTCTCTTCGATATTATTTTTTAAAAAAGTTTGACTTAGTAAGAAACCTCAAGGAATTCTTACTTTAAAGAACATCATATTTGTTTTAATTTTTAATCCAAATGATCAAACAATTTTTTTCCATTTTTTTTGTAATGTCTCTTAGATTATACATAATTAGGAAATTAAGTCTATAATTACTTTACATTCCTAGAAACATTATTCTCCATAACCTAGTATGTTCCTAATTATGAAATCATTAAAACAATGATAATAAAACACTTCCAATTTAGACCATTACACTTAAAGGCTTATTAATATTATCACTATTTTTTTCTTTTTTTGGTGAATGCTAGAACATTCACGATAATAGAGAGGTAGAGAGTTTAATATCCTAAATTTTCTCAAAGATCTAGCACATACATGGGTGGAACCTTGCAATGCCTAGTGGGGCCTTAAAAATAATAAATCTTTTTTTATAAGAGGTTTTTCAAGTAATTTCCTCCCCCCCACCATCGCATATTATTTTTTGCACCTTCCTCCCTAGCAAACTTAATTTCACATGAATCACGACTTTCCAGACCCTGCAATCGATTTAGAAAAAAATACATAGCACTCATCCCCTGGGTGCTTGTGTTTGCCTCCATGCTGCCTCTTAGCCGACTCTAGCTGAGTCAAACAAGGGTATATGTGTGATCTCTCCTGTGAGCAAAATAGGGAGTGAACAAGCTTGTGTACAGTTTTATCTAGTAGAGTGATATTACAAGAGGGAAAGAAATCAAAAGCAATGGCCTTGGTTCCCACATCATTGAATGCATCATTGCTACCGAGAAGCATCTCCTCTCGCTTGTCAAGTAAGCAAACGCTATGAGTTCAATTTTTTATTCATTTATGAGTTGTTTGACTATTTTGTGTTCTTTATAATTCATTAAAAATATTGTTTAATTCTTTGTTTTGTCCTAGATTAATTGTTTGTGCAAAGGATCCGTATGCTTATGTGTTGATGCTTAATTCTATGTACAAAGGATCTATATGCCGATTGAATTAGATATGATGATTCGATTAGAGATACCTCTTTCCTTATTAAATTTTTATGCCTTTGTTTTTTTCTGACTATAGATGAGTCGGGTGAACAAATTGAAGGCTAAATCTAGAAAAGTATAGAATAGGGATTATCGAGTCGAAATCATTTATTTTCTTGAAGTTGTATAGTTATAAGCAAATAACAACTTCTTAAATCATCTTAATTTTATACTAGGAAATTTGTTCACAAAATTGATGGTTTGGGCTAATTCTAAAGTATTTTAGTCTTTGAATTATTGAACGAATTAATATTAACAGGCTAGGTTTGTTCAAGGATTTGTTTTTGTTTTCCATTTTCTAGGATTATACTATGAGTGATTTATGGCTCGCATTTGTCATTCCCATTATTTTTCAAACAATTTGGTAATTTATCATGTATAAATGACTTCTTAAGCTTGAAGAAGCTATAAACCATCCTGAAGTCAAGCTTTTGTCTTTTTACGAAATGTTTGTTAGTGTCATAATATTAACAATTTCACGATTGAAGCTCTTTAACACTAAGCATGCATTTAAGAATTTATTTGGAATTTTATCTTATTTATTTTCTGCCCCCCCCCCCCCCCCCCCCCCCCCCACACACACACACACACACATACTAGAAAAGAAAAGGCTGGTGTTGCCCCTGAACGCATAAAAAAAGAGAGAGTAGTGCAAGAATTATAGGAGACACCAGAGTTTTAAATGATTACACTAAAAGAGTATATGAATTGTATGAGATATTTGAGTTTTTTAGGAAAGGGTATGGTCTGTCCTAATTAAAATGATACACTATTATTAGTAAAGCCCTTTGTTGAGAGAAGACATTAAGATATTGTAAATAATGCATTTGCTAATTCTAGGAAGAGTCCTTTAGCAACAATACAAGTAGTAAAGTTGATGTTGATGACAGTGGTGGGATGGTGGCCCAACGATATTGGAATGTATGTTTATGTTTATATGTTTATGCTCAATGTTTTGTGATGATTCTTATTAGATGTTTATGATTTAATGAATGATGTCTTAGAATATTTATATGTAGGTTGTGTTGTAGAAACCATTTTTTTAGAGAGAAGTTTTCTTTTTATTACAGATTTCCGGTGGATTACTGGCAGATTATCCATCGAAAACTGTAATACGACAAAATCATATCTATGTTCCGACAGAAACATACCAGCAAAATTTTTGGTGGATTATCTACCATATGTTTTTTATGGTAACTATCCGCCAAAAATACTGGCAATATGTTTTCGTCGAAAATTTCAACTGATAAAACGTCAAAACTCATACTAGGAGAACGTATTTATGTTTTATTTTTTCTGCCAGAGTTTTGCCGATAAGTCTGTTAGAAATATTTTCAGTGAAATTGTTTTGCCAAAATAAACTTTATGACACATGTTACAGTTAGACAAATTTTTGCCGGAAATTCTCCAGAAACTAAATTTTACTGTTAGATTACCATGGTTACCGTTGGATTTTGTTTGTTTGTAAATAATCAGTTTCATAAAACAATTATTCACATAGTAATTTCTTCTAGTAAAAATCTTGTTGTAATCCAAATCATTTTATATTTGATGAGCACATGCCTAGGATTTAACAAGTAACAGAGAAATCACCAGACAATTTGGGATCTAGAGCTAGATGTTTCATCATAGATTTACCAACCAAAGAAAATTTGAAGGGCGCAATTAAAGCCATGATCTCTTCCTTAGAAATCCAAAAAGATGGTAATCCATTATGTGTTGAATGAACTAGATCAAAAAGATTTTGCAATGAAGAACTGCCAGCCAATGCTTCCTTGAAAGATTTGGAAGGATTCTTTGAATCATGGAAACCTGGATACGATCGCTGAAAAGGTTGATTTGCCATAAGGAATCAACCAAAAAGAAAATCTAAAAACATTAGAGAAGAACAAGTAAAGACAAAAAAATGAAAGGAAAATGAAATAATCAAAACAAAGAAGAAGAAACCCAACAAAACCCTTGCAGAGCTTCAAAAGAAAAGAAAAAACCAAAAAATGAGTTAAGGAAACTTCCCTGATGAACAATGAGCTTTAATCTGGTAAGAAAATCTCAGGCAAGGCCAAGCAAGAATGCATGGGAGGAGACTCTTCCCAAGCATAACACAAACCCTAACAGAACTGTCTTCGATAGTATTTTTTAAAAAAAGCTTGAATTAGTAAGAAACCTCAAGGCATTTTTACTTTAAAGCACATCATTTTTATTTTAATTTTTAATCCTAATGTTCAAACACTTTTTTTCCATTATTTTTTTGTAATGTCTCTTAGATTATACATATTTACGAAATTAAGTCTACAATTACTTTACATTCCTAGAAACATTATTCTCCATAAACCTATTAGGTTCCTAACTATGAAATTATTAAAGCAATGATAATAAAACACTTCCAACTTAGACCATTACACTTAAAGGGCTTGTTAATATTATAAATATTTTTTTTGTTACATACTAGAACAATCACCACAATAGAGAGGTAGAGAGTTTAATATCCTAGATTTTCTCAATGATCTAGCACATACATGGGCAGAACCCTGTAATGCCTAGGGGGGCCTTAAAAATAATAAATCTTTTTTATAAGAGGATTTTCTAGTAATTTCCTCTCCCCCCCCTCTCATCTTGATTTTTACACCTACCTTCCTTGCCAATTTAGTTTCACATGAATCACAACTTGCTAGACCTTGCAATCGATTGAGAAGAAAATGCATAGCTCCCATCTCCTGGGTGCTCATGTTTACCTCTGTGCTGCCTCTTTGCTGACTCCAGCTGAGTCAAACAAGGGTATATGTGTGATCTCTCTTGTAAGCAAAATAGGTAGTGAACAAGCTGTTGTGCAGTTTGATCTAGTAGAGTGATATTACTAGAGGGAAAGAAATCAAAAGTAGTGGCTTTGGTTGCCACATCACTGAACACATCATTCCTACCAAGAAGCATCTCCTCTCGCTTGTAAAGTAAGCCAATGTTATGAGTTCATTTTTTTATTCATTTATGAGTTGTTTGAATTTTTTTTGTTCTTTATAATTCATTAAAATATTGTTTAATTATGTGTTTTGTACTAGATTAATTGTTTGTGTAAATGATCTGTGTGCCTATGTGTGGATGCTTACTTCTAGGTGCAAAGGATCTACATGCTGATTGAATTAGATATGATTCGATTAGAGATACCTCTCTCCTTATTAAATTTTTATGCCTTTGATTTTTTGTGATTATAGATGAGTGGGGTGAACAAATTGAAGGCTAAATTTAGACAAGTATAGAATAGGGATTATTGAGTTGAAATCATTTGTTTTCATGAAGTTATATATTTATAAGCAAACAATGACTTCTTAAATCATCTTAATTTTATAATGGTATATTTTTTCACAAAATTGAAGGTTTGGGGGCTAATTCTAAAGTATTTTAGTTTTTGAATTATTGAACAAATTAATATTATTAAGCTAATTTTGTTCAAGGATTTGTTTTTGTTTTCCATTTTCTAGGATTATACAATTAGTGATTTATGGCTCTCATTTGTCATTCCAACTATTTTTCAAACAATTTGGTAATTTATCGTGTATAAATGACTTCTTAAGCTTGAAGAATCTATAAACCATCCTGAAATCAAGCTTTTGTCTTTTTATGAAATGTGTGTTAGTGTCATAATATTAACAATTTCACGATTGAAGCTCTTTAACACTAAGCATGCATGTAAGAAATTATTTTGAATTTTATCTTATATATCAACCCCCCCCCCCCCCAAAAAAAAAAAGAATTATAGGAGACACTAAAGTTTTTAAATGATTACAATAGAAGAGTGCAAGAATTGTAAGAGATACTTTAGTTTTCCAAGAAATGGAAAATCTACGGAGCTATCCTAATTAAAATGATTCACTAATATTAGTAAAGCCGTTTGTCGAGAGAAGACATTAAGATATTATAAAGAATGCATTTGTTGATGTTAGGAAGAGTCCTTTAGCAGCAATACAAGTAGTAAAGTTGATGTTGATGACAGTGGTGGGATGGTGGCCCAACGATATTGCACGAGTGGTGTTGTGGGAATTTAGCTTAAAGCTTTTTGAGATTTTCTAATACAAAACTTATCGGGATGGACTTAAGGATTACTAAATTCATTTTAGAATTAATGCTACATATAAATAATTTTTTGATGCACTAATCTCCAAATGATTTTAAGGGATCTTAAATCCATCATAATATAATTTATATTAGGTTATCCTGATATTATTTTATTCTAATTTCATTCTAATACATATAATATCATACATTAAAAAGAAAAAAATAATAATAATATCATACATAGTAATTTAGCATTAGTTTGATTTAAAAAAGAATTTTAATTTTCATAGATTGAAATTGAAGGGTGGCTTTATATTCCTAACACTTAAATTCATCCTATTTAAATATATAACACTCAAAATTGTCTATCTAATAAACTACAACTCGCAATGATATTTATTTTTTCCTTCACGAAACCATCGATGATAAAGAAAAAAAAGGCATGAAGCTCATGAAATATAATTGATGAAAAGGGTATTAGAGGAGTGAAAACACTAAGGAAAAACACTCGACAACAAAGAACAAGGAAGAAAGCCACAGTAAAATTTTGTTGAACATTTTATATATACTAGTTAAAATGCATGTTACAAAAAATTTATAATATTAAAGAATATTAATTTAAGAGTTATTGTCTTAGAAATAAATTAAATCTAAATCATTTAAGCTTTAGATAAGTCAAAATCACTTTATAATTTTTAATATTTAATAGTTTAAAAATTAATAAAATATCTTTTGTACGTGTTACAGTAAAAGTGTTTCATCTACTATAATAAGTCACAAAATTATAAATACAATTTATTTTATTTATACCTAATTATTTTATTATGATATAGTCGTGCTTAATCTTCTTGATTTTTTGAACAATAGACTACCATTCAAGAAGTGTATAGATTATAATTGCAAGAAAATGACACCAGCACGAAAACAATGATATCATAATACTATAGCTTATCAGCTTTTTTTTAATTTGTAAATGTATTTGTATGAATGTTACCAATAAGAAATATAGCAATATAATAATAAGTAGATAATGTGAAAAATGCTATCTTAAGTCATGTAGGATGTTTTAAAATGTAATAATAAATATCATTAAAAATTAATATAAAAATAATTTCAACTAAAATAAATAAATGAATGTGTACTTTTTGAAATACAAAAATTTCAACTATGATCCTTGACTTTTTGTTCTAACATTATAAACTTATTATTTCTTATAACTAATAAACTATTTCTATTTTTCCTACTTGTGTTATTCTTTCAATTATTTTTTCAAAAATACCTCTTATCCGATTATGAATTTGTTCATCTTAATCATGCTCACATTCTTAAAACATGCTCACATTCTTAAAAAAAAATTGAAATTTTTTGATGGAGAACATTTTTTTTTCATGTCATTATTTTTAAAATTGTCCTCCTTACATATCTTCCTTGTATAAGTCTTTTGCATAATTAACCATAAGGTTATTGCATTTTCATCATCAACATGAAGATAACGTTCTAATCAAACTATTAGGGAACATTTAGCTTTCACATAACAGGAAACTATTCAATATATTCACAACTTACTCTATCAATACAATTTTTAATGTGTAATTAAACAATCCCAAGGTTGGTAAGTTTGATTTGGTATTGAATATCTATACATATAATGTTCTGTTAGGACGGCTTTTTTTTTTTTTTTTTAAGTTAAAACCCACGGAGGGGCCTACGTGTTAATTTCAAAAATCGGTTACAAAGTCCTTAAAAGGACCAACCAGCTCACCACTGCTTCGAAGAGCTACAATCCAAAAAAGAGATTAAAAAAAAGCCTAGAAGCCGGTCGGTCCTTATCCTAAGCTTACAAAAAGGATAATAAATAACGAACGGGCTATGAGACAACACCACCCAAAAAAGGAAGATCCAATATATAGCATTCAGCACGAACTTCCTGCAAAAATTCAAAAGGAAATAGAAAAAGTAAAGAAAGACAGGAAAGAGAAGTACCTTGCAATCATTTAAGCTCCCAGAATAGCATGAACTGATGTGCCTGCAAGAACTACTCCAAAAGGAAATATTAGAATCACTAAGATTAACAAGATTGGAAACAACTTTCAGACTATAATTCCCATCCAATACGGGAAGAACCAACTGCCAGAAAATGGAAATACTGATAGTACACAGCCATCTTAAATAACCCCCTATACCATAGAAAAAACTGATAGTCTTAGAATGCCAGAAAAAATTAGGAAAACAGCTCAATCACAAATGAATCTCAATCCCCAGAATGTACTTCCAAAATTCAGTAATAGTTTGGTATAAAAAATGATTTGTGCTTGATTCCTGGGTGTTAATACAGTAAATTAAAAGATAGATGATCCAAGGAACAACCAAGGTCGCCAGATTTCCCTCCAAATGAGACAGACACTCGTCAACATCCAGGATAGTCACCAAAAAAGAATGCATCCTGTTACAAGTATTAGAAGGACAGCAGCCAGCTGACACTATTAAACTGTTCGGAACAACACTACTAGTAATCAAATGAATCAGAATCTGATTAGTATCAGCAAAATTTAAATTAATTTCAGCAATATTGCAATGATAGAAGCCACAAGAAATCACAAAAAAGAAGAAGCAGTAACTAGAGCTGTGATATAAGATATAGTTATTGATCAACCTAGCACATACATCGGTAAGAAAATTGCCATCCATTATCAAAATGCACTTCCAGCACTTAACAGCAGCAACCCAAGAGCAAATCAAAATAAAAAATAATACAAAGCCGGAGCAGAAGCCAGGAATATTAACCATGTATAATGTAAGGGAGAGAAGTTTTATCCAAAGTTATCATACCTTTCAAAATAGGATTTAAATTAGAAACAGTAAGATCTTGATAACTCTCTAGCTGACAACCAAAGTTAGCCAACCAGTCAGCACAGACGTTAGCTTCACGATAAATGTGAGAAATATTATAATTAATAGAAGATAGAGAATTTTTTATTCTCCTAATCTGGTAAAAATTTTGAGGGTTACCCTGAACCTTGTTTTTAATAATTTGAACCACAAGATTAGCATCCACCTCAATCCAAACATTATAGAACCCCAAAATAATGCACTTTTCTATGCCCAAAGCAAGACCGGAGAGTTCAGCAGTAAGAACAGAGCAAAATTGCAAAGGGGTAGCAAAAGTAGATAGCACCTTACCTTCATGATCCCGAATGATGCCCCCAATGCCAACTAAAAAATTCCTAACCGACCCATCAGTATTCAATTTAACATAGGGAACAGCCGGCTTCCTCCAAATAACCAACCTGCTAACTCTTTTGGTAGCATTGAAATTCATTTTAATACCCAAAAGTTCAGCTAACTTCTTAGCATTTCTACAATTCTTAAACGAAATCAAATTGCAAGAAGAGAGGTGCAGAATTTTTTTATTTATATTAGAAATGATAATGGAAGCATCCATTTTAATGTCAGCATACTTGGATTCATTTCTTGATTTCCAAATGAACCATAAAATAAGAATAGGGATAAGATTTAAAATATGACCTTTAGAATTGTTCATCCATTGATTTAAAACAGAAGTAAGATCATTATTGATAATCCCCTGGTTCACATTAGCCAAATCACAATAGTGTTGCCAAATCTTCTTCGCGATATTACCATTAACAAAAAGGTGATTAATACTTTCAATATTCGCACAACATTGACATTTAGAAGGGAAGATAAAGCCTTTTCTTTGAATAATAGTGTCAACAGGAATAAACCCCTTAATACATCTCCAAGCTAAAATAGAGTAAGAAACAGGTATACTATTATGCCATAAGGAAGAAAAAATAATAGAATTATTATACTTAATCCTGAAGGCTTCCCAAACATTTTTCATTTTAAAAAGACCCGAAGATGACAAGGAAAACAAAACTTTATCCTTACTAGTCAAATCTAAAGGAATCAGCCGAATTAAATCAACAAAAAAGGAGGTAAATTCTGCAAAAGTTTAAAGACATTCAAAGAACCATTCATTAAAAAATCAGAAACCTTGACATTCTCAACAGAAACAGTGTTAAAATAATTATCAATAGAAGAAGGACCCATCCAGTTGTCTTGCCAAAAGAAAACATTACCTTTACCAATACCCCACTGAATATACTGTTCCGCCGACCACTTAATTTTACAAAGTCTTTTCCAAGTGGGAGAATCAGTAGGTTTATAAACACCAAATAGAGGATGAGAATCTTTGCAGTACTTAGTATTCATAAAACATGCCCATAAACTCTCATTAGTTCTAAAAGAAAACCAAAGTTTATGAGAAAAAGCTTCAGCCATATCAGGAATATTTTTACAACCCAAGCCTCCTTCATTGTAAATGCTACAAATACTGTTCCAAGAAGCCCATCGAATCCCATTACTATTATATTTAGAACTCCAAAAAAATTTATTTATCATTCTTTCAATTCTAAGGCAAATAGTAGCAGTAGGATGCAGTGTATGAAATAAGTAAATAGGTAAAGAGTTAAGGACTGACTTAATAAGAATTAATCTACCCCTAAAAGATAAAAAATTAGAAGACCAATGATGCAATTTTTTTTTAATACAAGTAATAATATCTTCGAACAGATGATTCTTCTTTTTACCTTTATAAATCGGAGTGCCCAAATACTTAATGGGAAAGTTTTTAGACTGAAACCCACAACTTCTTTGAATAGCTAAAACTCTATTTCTATTAATAGATTTACTAGCAACAAAACTACTTTTCTCCTTGTTAATGGCCAATCCAGTAATAGAATGAAACTTTAATAAAAAATTACTTAAAGTAGAGATATTATTGATAGAACCATTAGAGAACAAAATGAAATCATCAGCAAAACTAAGGTGAGAAATAGGAAGACCTCTAATAGTTCTAAAATAAAGATTAGGATTACGGGAGTAAAGATCTTCAATACCCCTAGACAAATATTCCATAGCAATAATGAAAAGAGCCGGGGAAATATTATCCCCTTGTCTTAGCCCTTTGGCAGACTTAAAGTATCCATGATTCCTACCATTAATCAACACAGAAAAATAACAATTATCAATATTGTTCTCATAAGCTTAATGAAAAAATCACAAAAACCAAATAATGACAGAATCTTAAATAGGAAGTTCCAGTTAAGATTATCATAAGCTTTAGAAATATCCAATTTCAAAATGATATTGCCACCTTTCACCTTCGTGTTAATTTCATGCGCCAGCTCTTGGGTAAGTAACACATTATCAAAAATACTTTTACCTTTAACAAAACCAGTTTGATTACTCAAAATAATTTCAACCTTTTGGAAATAATCTTAGAAATAGGTTTATTAAAGAAAGAGCAAAGACTTATAGGTCTGAAATCATTCCACATATTAGCCCCCATAATTTTAGGAAGGAGCACGATATTAGTAGAAGTAAAGAATTTCGGGTAGGGAGAACCCTTAAAAAAATCAATAGCAGCTTCAATAATGTCATGTTTAACAATTTCCCAACAATTTTGAAAAAATTTAGTGGTGTAACCATCGGAACCCGCAATGGAATCCCCATTCAAATCTTTAACAGCATTGAAAATTTCCTCTTCAGAAGGAATCAAACAAAGCAACTCATTATCCCTATCATCAACAATTTTAGGAATGATATGAGGATTAGTTAAAGGAGTGTTATTAAAGTGATCCTGGAAATTATTTTTAAAATGATCCACCCCAGATTTGCAAATAAGCTCCTCAGTTTCAATAATAGAGCCATCACTATTAACAATTTTATGAATATAATTCCTAGTTCTATTACGGTTAGCCATGGCGTGGAAAAATTTAGTGTTCCTGTCACCTTCAACAGTAAATTTAAAATTCGCTTTTTGTTTCCAGAAAATTTCCTCTTGATCCTGAAGACTAACAAGATAATCTTTAGCACAGTTAAGAGTACACAAGTTATCATTGGAAGGATTACTCATGTAATAATTCTCGAGCTCTTGCACTTTCAATTCAGCTTCCTTAATATTAGTAAAAACATTCTTGAAAACTTTTTTATTCCACCAGTTTAAAACATGTTTTAATCTACTAAGTTTAGACCAAAGTCTAAGCATGCCCTTAATATCGTTGTTAGGAAATAAAGGCGCGTTCCAATTTATGCTAATAACATTTTTGAAATCTTCATGAGTGAGCCACATATTTTGGAATCTGAAAGAGGCATTGCCAACCATACTATTAGCATTGATATTAAGCAGTAAAGGACAATGATCAGACAACGTTTTACTAAGATGGTGAACAGAAGTCATGGAAAAGGCAGACAACCACTCATTATTAAAGAGAATTCTATCAAGATGCTGCCAAATAGTAGAACGATTCCAAGTAAAAGGACTACCACTAAAGCCAATATCAGTCAAAAAGCAATCAGAAATAACATAATTGAAATCTTCCATAGCAATAGAATTAGGCAAATTACCTCCTCTCCTTTCCGACGCGTTAGAAATAATATTTAAAATCTCCACCAATGCACCAAGGACCACTAACATTACTAGCAAATTGTCGAATTTGATCCCAAAGAGGGAGACGATTCCATCTAGAACAAGCAACATAGACGAAAGAGGCAAAACATTTATAATTGAATAATTCAATTTCATTGTTGATAATTTGAGGGTGATCCAAAATAATATTGACATTGATAATACTATTCCATGTGATCCAAATTTTGTTAGAGCAGTTAGCAGCAAATTTAGAAAAACCTAATTTAGAAGCAGTAGAACCAATTTTAAGATTGGCTATAAGAGGCTCAATTAAAACTAAAAAAAGATACCATGGAAGAATTTTGACTCTAGTAATAGAGTCTTTTCCCCCAATACCCCTAACATTCCAAATGAGAGCTTTAATCATTAAGATATTTGGAAGAATTTTGGGCACGGGTAGACCGTGGGGTAGAAGGTTGAGAATTTTTAGCATTTTTACCTTTCTTTTTGACCACTTTTGAATAGCCACCATCATCATTATTTTGAAGCAAAGTAGTATTAGGATTAGAAGTAGAGGCCACATCAGGATTTTTTTTTGAAGTATTATCCATAGTAGAAGCAGTAGAAATGACCAATTTATTACTCACAGAGTTTTCAATATTTTGAACCATCTTCTCTTTAATTTGCTCATCGTTAGAAGGATGAAGAAATTCCCCTTCTTCACAAGCTTTGTCACTACCTTCACTAGTCATTTCACCTTCTCTGTTGGTATCTTTGGGAATGGATATTGAATTTTTTCCTACAATAACATTATGAATCAAATCAGAATGATCATTATCAATGGTGCCAATCTCTTTAAGTATAGATTCCACAGAAATAAATAGTTTAGGATCAGCATCCTCATTTATGTTTTCAACGATCGCATGATTCTCCTCCTCCAAAGAAGTATTATCATTAGGAATTTGCTTATTTTCTTGAGAAACAACAATTTCAACTTCCGTATTGTCAGACGATGGAAGCGATTCCTGCCGATCATTCTATATTCGCTTCCCTGTAGGCACATAAATTTGATCAGAGGATCCAAGCTTTCCATCCACCTGCAAATTAGATTTTTTTAAGTTCAGGATGAAGTTTAAAGCTATCCGAGGGGGCATGACCATGCATTTTACAATGTAAACAGAAATCAGGAACTTTTTCGAATTCAACTTTTTGCATATAACCATAAGCTTTCGATCCAACCCAAATTTCTTTCGAATGTTTTTTGGTAATGTCAACTTCGACTAAAATTCTAGCCACAGAAGGTCTAGTACGAGAGGCAGTCGCTTGATCCGTTTGAAGGGGGCTTCCAAAAATAGAACCCAATGCATGTAAAACATTTTTATTGAAAAAATGCAGCCGAAGGTTAGGGAATGAAATCCAGATAGGAACTATGGGTGATTCTTCCTTGATATCAAAGAAAGAAGTCCATTTTAAAATACGCATTTGACAGTTGAAAATAAAGTAAGATCTACGAGCAAAAATCCTATTGTAATCCAGATCATTAGAGAGTTGTATAGCAACATGTCTCGAATCCAACAGTCCGATAGAAAAAAATCCCGACAGTTTTAAGTTAGTGAAGAAACTGCGAATCGAATCGAGATTAGGTCTGTTAAGATCGAATTTACCAACCAAAGTGTATTGGTAAGGAGAAGCCAGCTTAAGCACATCTTCATCAGATAAAAGAATAGCAAGAACACTATTGAAAGTCGATTGAGATAAAGTAGGAACGGAATCACCTGATCCAGCTAGAACATCCTTAAACGAGCGTGTTTTAGAAGGAGAAGTCTCCCCCACCTCAAGATTAAAAAAACCTTTGTTGGAAATCAGCTTGTCACCAGACATCGTCCCCCAAGGATTTGGAGGCTTCAAAGCCGCCATAAGACACCAAGCCCCCAGAGGGCTTAGAGCCAAGAAGCAACCAACACACCGCTGAACAAAGTCACACCGCTAAAGTAGAAGAAAAATCCACTCAGAAACGGAAGAGAAAGAAGGGGAAGCCGGAAACCCTAAATTGCCAGAGCGGCGGGCTTAGGGTTCGCGAAAAGTGTTATCTTCGCGAAAAGTGTTAGGACGGCTTGTTAATGTTTAATTGTGTGATTGTAATGCTTTTATCTGCTTTCGTTGTAATATATATAAAATTTTAAAATATTAAAATCTCATACATATTGATAATTTTTTTATATTATATTATAATATTAAAATCAATAAGATAATAAAAATACAATATTAACATGCATTATAATATTTTTCTATATAAAAATATAGGCCCATCCCAATTAACCATTATGGTCTCTTTAAAAATTTAAAATTCATAGTAAAATATAAAATATTAATAAAATTGCAAGGAATGATTTAGCAAAAAAATATAACTTTCAAGTATGCCATAATGTATTTTAACTTTATGTTTTTACGCAATATTGTATTCTAATTTACACAAATGCTCAGAGATGAGGAGAGAATAAGAGAGAAGAATTTTTGCCCTAAATTTTCTCAAAATTTTGTGAAACTATATTTTTTAATGGATATAACATATAATATAAAATTAAATTATATATTGTGAGAGTTTGGGATAATTAAGAGAACAAAGTGGATAGTCACAAGCAACAAGTAAAACTTAAGTGAGACTAGTCATGTTTCAAGTCATGGCTCTTTTCGCTTTGCTCTTGCAAAATGGCTTTCCCTTTTCTCCTCTATGGTGCTTACTCAATTTTTTAGATTTTTCATTATGGTCTCCTTGCTTGGCTCATATTTCTTGCTTCCCTAGGGCCATATGGCCTTAAGAAGTCTCGCGTGCTACCCTGGCTTCAAAGGCTAAACCATGGCATTCTCCACCGGGGGTCTCCAATAGTCTTTTTTCAAAAAGCTTCAAAAATTATTAAAAATGATTTGGTGGAGGCTGTTTTATATTTCTTTATGGGTAATCCTTATCCCAAGTATTTTTCTAATACTGCTATTATTCTGGTTCCTAAAAGAGAAGTTATTAATTACTGGGGTGATTTCAGGCTTTTTAGCTTATGTTTATTTTTAATAAATTTATTTCTAAAATCATTATAGGGAGATTGACTTTAATGCTTCCTAAAATTATTTCCCTTTGGGCAAACTAATTTTGTTAAAGGTCGTTCTATTTTTGATAATATTCTTCTTGCTCAAGAACTAGTGTATGATATTCACAATCCCATCTCTGGTGGTAACATGTTATTAATATTGACATTACCAAAGCTTATGACAATTTAAATTGGAATGTTCTTTATACTATTCTTGCTCAGTTTAGTTTTAATGAGGAGTTTATTAATCTAATGAAGAATAATATAAATAACTATTATTACTATTGTTCTCATTAATGGGAGTAGTCATGGTTACTTTACTTCTACTCATGGTGTTAGACATGGAGACCTTCTATCTTCGGCCCTTTTTATAATTGCTATGGTATATCTTTTTAGATGTTCGGAGAAGCTCTATGATTTATATCCTTCTCTTAATTTTTGTACTTATGGGGGCCTTCTTGTCTCTCATCTTAGTTGTTGATGATTTCATTATTTTCTCTTCAAGTTCCCCTACCAGTTCCAACAAGTTAGTGGTTTACAGATTAACATTAACAAAAGTAGCTTTATTACTAATAAGTCCATTGGATCTCAACGAATTAATAAAATTCTTGAAATTTTTTGTGTAAATCATATGTCTTTGCCGATCACTTATTTGGGTACTCCTCTCTACAAGGTAAGAGAAAATCTCATCTTTTTAATGGGATCATCATGGCTATGCAAAAAAAAAAAAAACTTAACACTTGAGCTATCAAGTTCTTATCATTTGGTGTGAGACTTGTTTTAAGTAAAAGTGTTCTTTCTGCTTTGCCTAATTATTTATTACATACTTTAAATCCCACTACTTTTATTTGTAATAGAATTGAGAAGTTAATCAACAAATATTTTTTGTGGCTAAATTTGGCAAATCTACTATTCTCTAGGCTTCTTGAAAGAAGTGTTGTGGTGATTCGGAGGAAGGTGGGCTTGGTTGTAAGAACTTGTCTGATATGACTAAAGCATTTTCCTATAAACTTTGGTTTAACTTTAGATCTAGTAATAGTGTATGAGATAATTTATCATATAGTAAATATTATGGAAATAATCATCTTCTTTTAAGTGTTCTTAAAAAGGGAGATTCCTCCATATGGAAAAGGATTTGTGGCATTAATTGGGAGATGGACAAGTTCATTTAGTGGGGTATTGGTAGTGGTGATGTTTTCTTTTGGAAAGATCAGGGGATAGGCAATTATTATATTGATAATTTATTAAATGCTATATCAATTTCCCCTTTGTTAGTTAAAAGCTTTATTTTTGATGGGAAAAGGAATATCGAGATGTTGAAGGATGTTGTTCCTAATAATATTATTACAATATTATTAAAATTCCTCTACCTGTTAACAAAGAGGATTGTATCCTTTTTACAATGGCTTATAATGGTAATTTTGCATTTAAAGAAGCTTGGCACTTAATTAAAGATGATAGGCCGGCTAAACCTCTTCTTTCGGCTATTTGGCATAAATTGATTCCTATTTCTTACTCTATTCTAACTTGGAGAGTGATTCACAACTTTATCACTGTTGATAGCATTCTTAGTAAAAGAGTTTTTAATGTTGTTTCTAAATGTCATTGTTGTTATCATATGGAAACTCTTAACCATGTTTTGATTAATGTGCTTATTTCTATTAAAGTGTGGCTTCATTTTGAAGTGCTTTTAAACTTGAATTTTTCTAATGATTACAACAACATTATTGAGATTATGAAAAGTTGGGTTTTTAAGTCTAAAGGTCATATTAGAAATATTTTTCCCAATATTAACATTTGGTACCTTTGGAAAAGTAGAAATGAGGCCAAACATGATGGGATTTTTATGAATTTAAAGCATAACATCCTTAATATTAAAGATAAATCATGTATCTTCAAGTTGTTAAACTCATTAAGCCTGAGAATTTTAAAGGTTGCATTTTTGCGACAATTTAGTTAGGTATTAAAAATATTACTTCGACCAAGAGGAGAAGGGATAGGGTTATCTATTGGCATAAACCTTCTCTTGGTTGGTTTAAGCTAAACATGGATGGGTCATTTGATGGGAATGTGGTTGGCTGTGGAGGAATTGTGAGATATTATCTTGGTAATGTGATTAAAGAATTTGTTGGTCATGTTTCTCTTTCCGCTGCTTTATGGCTAAGCTTTATGCCCTTAATTATGGTATCAATATGTGTGTCAAGTAGGTCTTAATAAAATTTGGATTGAGGTTGTTGTTATTTTTATTATGCATTACATCAATATCTCCAAATTATTTAATGTTGATAATTTCTATCAGATCAAAAATATTAAATTAGGCTTACATTGTCTCAATTAGGATATTTCTCACATCTTGTGTAAATGTAATATGTGTTCCGATCCTCTCGCTAAATTTGGTTGCTCTATTATCCAATTCAGTGAATTTTAAGAGGATCAAATCCCTAAAACTGTTAAATGTTTGGTTGTCTTAGATCATACTAGTTTTCCTTATCAGATCCCATTAATGGGGGTTTGCTATCTACGTCTACTTTGATGGTTTTTGAATTTCATGGCTATTTGTTTAATTACTTGAATGGTCTTTTCTTCCTAGAATGGGGAGATTGGGGAGGGGTTGCTTTGGCTTGTGCTCTGCAATTTTTTTTGTGGGGTTCCTACTTTTTACATGGCCTGCTCGTATTGGAATGGTTATGGTTATTATGTTATTATTTATTTAGTCTATCCTATTATTTCTATACTTATAACTATGTTCTGATGCACTTACTGTATGGTATGTTTTTTTGGTTATTATCAATTGAAACTATTCTATCTGCAGACCACTGATTTAAGTTTCCAGTCTGTCGTGTTTTGTATTATGGATGGTTTTTCTATAGGTCTTGTTGTTGGTTGTTCTACCATTATTTATATATGCAAATGGTTATCGAACTAAACTGTGAGATGCTAATTTTTTCCTTATGGCAACAAATTTGAGCTGAATACTTATTCTGTGCATCTCAACTTTCGGGTGCGGGCTTCGTGGCCAGCCTAGTTTAGGTTTCCTATTTTTCATTGTAATTTGCTTAGTAGGGACCACTGACTCATAGAATTTTTTTGAACTTTTTTCGTAGCTCTTTTGAGCAGTAGGAGGCTGGAGGTCTCTTTAAGGACATTGTACCTTTTTTTATTATTAACACGTAAGCTCGTGGGTGGGTTTTAACTAAGAAAAAGTAAAAATAAAGTAGCATAAAGGATTGTCTCAAGTAGAACAATGGTTTTAGAATCACCTCATTTAGATCTTTTTCATGAAAAATAAAAAAATTGAGTTATTCAGATCACTTTAAATTTTATTTGGTTCAAACATGTTAAAATGATGACATAAAATACAATATATTGATAATATAAAAAAATTATACATAGGATTCCCTCAGAACAAAAGCTTTAAAGATGAAAGTATAACCATTATCAATGCATGTTTTTTATATCGAATCAATAAGAGAATATAAATTACCTCTTATTAAAAATATTTAAATAGATTTATCTAGGAATATCAAAGTCAGTTATCACAATAGAAAGACTTAATTCATGGATCTTCCATTGGTCTTGGAAAGAAGAGTTTTTTTTTTTCTTTTTGGTTGGTAGATAAGTAATAGCAAATTAGCTTTATGCTAGAGAAGTTTAAAATAAGGTTCTTTTAATTTAGATGCTATATTAACCATTTGAATAGAAGGAAGACTTACATTAAATGCTAAAAAGAGGAGATAATATGCTTAATGAGAAGAAATTATAAGAAATTTTTATAGCAGTTGGGATCAGTAGCTTTATCAATTTAAATCCTTATTCATAAGGTCATTAGGTGTAGCAATGATTTGGTAACAATAAATTCTAATCACGCCAAATAATCATAAACAAAACTTAGAGAACAAGAAAAGGATATTAATCTCTTAAATCACTTAGAGAACAATTAAACAAAGAGCTAAATGCACTGTATAGGATGGGCAAATTAGAATATTTGTGGTTTTTTGTAATCTAAAATTATCGGGTAATTTTTCTATGGGTCTATAGGATCCAAGGCATGTTGCTGGACAACTATTGAATGATCTTGACTATAGTCATATTTTTTCATGAAGAACTTATTATATTACTAATTATAAGATGAGGTGGTTGAAAAGGACGCCTTATTTTGATACCAAGGAGGAATCTCCTATTGTTCTGATATGGCTCTCTTTTCCTAACCTTTGGCTTCATTTTTTTAACCAATATGTTCTTCATGCTATTGGCTCTATTTTTGAGAGACCTTTACAAACAAATCAAGCAATCGCCTCTAGATCAAGACCTTCAGTTGCTAGGATCCTCATTGAAATGGACATAGCCGAAAAGCATCCTAAAGAAGTTTGGCTAGGTTCCGAAAGTCTTGGCTATTTACAAAAGGTGGAGCTTGAGAATGTCCCTAACTTTTGTAACAATTTTATAATTCAAGGTCACTCGTTCAAAGAATGCTTTGTTGCACATCCATAATTAAAATATAATCAGATTGAGCTTAAGAATATTAATCCCAAAGAAATTGGAGTGGAGAAATTTGGTGAACCTTCACAGGTTTAGCTGGTTACAAAGGACACGAATTATTTTCACTAATGATTTTATTAAAATATTGAGTATTCTCTTCAAGTTCCTCTACAAGTTCCAACAAGTTAGTGGTTTACAAATTAACAATAACAAAAAGTGGTTTTATTACTGGTAAGTCCATTTGAACTTAACATATTAATAAAATTCATAAAAAATTTGGAATATCTCATATGTCTTTGACGATCACTTATTCAGGTATACCTTTCTATAAGGGTAAGAGAAAATCTCCTATTTTTTATGGAATCGTCATGGCTATTAAAAAAAAAAAAAACTTAGCACTTGGGCTTCCAAATTCTTATCAATTGGTGAGAGATTTATTTTAATTAAAAGTGTTCTTTCTGCTTTTCCTATTTATCTATTACATACTGTAAATCTCACTATTTTCATTTGTAATAGACTTGACAAGTTAATCAACAAGTTATTTTGGGGGGCTAAAAATGGCAAATCTACGATTCTCTGGGCTTCATAGAAGAAGTGTTGTGGTGCTTTGGAGGAAGGTGTGCTTGGCTGTAAGAATTTGTTTGATATGACTAAAGCTTTTTCCTATAAACTTTGTTTCAACTTTAGATCTAGTAAAAGTTTATGGGCTAATTTATTATATAGAAAATATTGTGTCAATAATCATCCTCTTTTATATGTTCCTAAAAAGGGAGATTCCTCCATATGGAAAATGCTTTCTAGCATTAATTGGGAGATGGAGAAGTTCATTTAGTGGGGTATTAGTAGTGGTGATGTTTTTATTCGACAAGATAAGTGGATTGGCAATTATTCCATTGATAGTTTATTAAATACTAGATCCATTTCCCCTTTGTTAATTAAAAGCTTTATTTCTAATGTTAAGTGTCGAGATGTTGAAGAATGTTGTTCCTTATAATATTATTAAAAATATTGTTAATATTTCTTTGCAAGTTAACAAAGAGGATTGTATCCTTTTTATAAAGGCTCATGATGGTAATTTTCATTTAAAGAAGCTTGGCACTTAAGTTATGATGATAGGCTGGCTAACCTTATTTTTTCAGCAATCTGGCATAACTTGATTCCCATTTCTTATTATGTTCTAACTTGGAGAGTGATTCACAACTTTATCCCTATTGACAAGATTCTTATTAAAAGAGGTTTTAATGTTGTTTTTAAATGCCAATTTTGTTATCATGTGGAAACTTTTAACCATGTTTTGATCAATGGGCCTATTGCTATTAAAGTGTGTCTTTATTTTGAAGAGATTTGAGCATGAATTTTTCAAATGGTTACAACAAGATTATAAATTTTATTAAAATTTGGTTTGTTAAGTCTAAAAATCATTTTAGAAATCTTCTCCCCAATATTATCATTTGGTATATTGTGAAAAGTAGAAATTATAACAAAATTGATGGGATCATTATGAATGTGAACTGTATCATCCTTAATATTAATGCTAAATTCATTAAACCTGAGAATTTTAAAGATTGCATTTTTGCTACTTTTCAGTTTGGTATTCAGAATATTAATTCTGCCAAGAGGAGAAGGGATATGGTTATACATTGGCATAAACCTTCTCTTGGTGGGTTTAAGCTTGACACGGATGGGTCATTTGATGGGAATGTGGCTGGTTGTGAGGTATTGTGAGAGATCATCTTGGTAAGGTGATTAAGGTTTTGCTAGTCTTGTTTCTATTTTTGCTACCTTTATGGCTGAGCTTTATCCCTTAATTATAGTATCAATATGTGTATTAAGTTAGGTCTGAACAATATTTGGATTGAGGTTGAGGCTATGCTTATTATACACTAAATAAATAGAGACCATTTATTTAATGTTGATAATTTCTATCTGATCAGAAATATTAAACAAGGCTTATCTTGTCTCAATTTCCAGATTTCTCATATATTGAGTAAGGCAATATGTGTTCGTATGCTCGCTAAAAATGGTTGGAATACTCTCCATTTCATTGAATTTCAGGAGGTTCATACCCCTAAAATTGTTAAAGGTTTCGTGGCCTTGGATCTTACTGGTTTACCTTATATCGGATCCCATTAATTTGGGGTTGTTCTTGCATGGTGGTTTTTTATTTTGGTGGCTATTTATTTAGTGACATGTATGGTTTTTTCTTTCTGGTATGGGGAGTTTGGGGAGGGGACACTTGTGGTCTGCAGCTCTTGCTATGGGTTTCCCACTTTTCTCATAACCTGCTTGTATTTTCGTGTGTTGTGGTTTTTTTGGTATCATTTAGTTAGGTTATCATATAATTTCTATACTCACAACTCTGATATGATGCTATATTGTATAGTATGCTTCTCGGTTTTTATCCATTGCAGGTATTCTAATTGCAGACCACTGATTTTAGTTGGTAGTATGTTGTGTTTTTTTATTCTATATGGTTTTTCTATAGGTCCTTTTGATGGTCGCTCTGTCATTTTTAGCGGTAGCTTTTTATTGCAAATGTTTACCGAACTTATATTTGTGTTGATGATTCTTCCTTCCTGTGAAAATTCTTAGTTGAATGTTTATTTAATGCATTTTAATTTTCGGGAGTGGACTACTAGCCACCCTAATCTAGGTTTCTATTTTGTCATTATAATTTTGCTTATAGGATTTTTTTTGTACTTTTTTGGATGCTCTTTAGAGCAGTACGGGCTGGAGGTCTCTTTAAAGATCTTATACATTTTTTTGAATACTAATGCATAGGCTAGTGGGTAGTTTTTAATATATATATATATATATATATATATATATTATATATATATATATATATATATATATATATATATATATATATATATATAATCAAAAAATTATCTTATTCGAGCACGAATCTCGAGGCAAAATTGAGCCAAAAACTTCAAAAATTAAATCTGGGATCACTTGAACTCCAACTTAAGCAAACTTATAGTCAAACTGAGTGTATCAGAAATACAAACTCAACAACACCAAATTCGACTCAATCCGAGCCCAAATGAGTCCAAATCAAGCACCCGAAGTTCTGTGGGAAAGTTCAAACAATAATTTGAGTTACAAACGGTCTCCAAATATGAAATTCTTATAGCCGAATCGCGTGGCTCGACAAGACGAATCCAACGAGCCCATGATCTCTGAATTCAGACATCATTAAGACCCTTAAATGTCTAACAAATGGTATAAAATTAATGGATCCAATATCGGCAGTCAATCCGGCCACTTCCTATTTACCCTTGATCACTCACCTATTTACAAGCCATGCAACTCCATAATATCTATAAATAGACTCCTAATTTCTCATGAGAGGGAACCCAAGCAAGAAGAGAAGAAGAAGAAGAATAGAAGAAGAAGAAGAAGAGATGAATAAGAAGAGAAGGATTGGAGGGAAGAAACTCCTCCACGACCACCGCCAGAATTCTGCCTGATGGCCGAGTGATGCTAGAGTTCTTCTCGACGCCCAAGTTATGCCAACGTTATTCTAGATACCTGAGTGACACCGAAATTTCACCCAACGCCCAGTAACGCTAGAATTCTACCTGATATTTAAGTGACGATAGAATTCTGTCCGTTCCCTAAGCGTCACCGGAACTCTGCCCGACGTTGTAACTGGATTTCAATTTATATGTATTTCATTGTAATCTGATCATCCTAAATTTTGAGGATGATATAGTCTCTTGTATCTCAAACTAAGACGAGTGGAACTTTTTCAACTAGGCATGGCCCTGTGATTTTTTCTCTTTCCAGGGTTTTTCACATAAAAATCTTTTTTTTGTGTGGGATATCCATATAATATTGAGACGAAAAGTTTCTAACTCTATCATCGCATATAATTTAGCCTACAATAGTTTGGTGCCATCTATGATAAACTTATTCCACAACTTCAGTATTGTTATGATGGTCAACGAGTGCAGCAGTCGTATCATTGGAACTTCTCGCTCAAACTCCTACCAGTTTAGAAATCAGTTTATGAATCATAGATGCCCGATATCTGCCTCTTTCTACCTTGGGGGGAAAAATAATGCCGGAGAAGGAACATCGGGACTTTCTATAAAAGAGAGAATTCAAAAGATGGAAAAATCTTAGAATGAGATCCTTCAACTCCTGTGAGAGACTCGGCAGCCTACACTATTACAATGGGAGGAAGTTCTTCTCCCTTGAGATCCATCACGGGCCGAACATGTTCAATTTGAGCATATTCAAGCAGAAATTCCTCTTCCTCCACAAAGGAGGCATATACAGTCACATCAAAACAACTAACTTGCCCATACAACAAGTTCTACCCATCCCTCACATACCAGTCGACAACCTCGCATTCATTCAGATCTCCCAGAAGACATAGTCCAACCATACATTTTTGAGCTCCCTCACAATGCCCTACATCATAAACTATAGAGATTAGTACGAGAAGAGTTCCTTGGAGAAGATGTGAGACAAACTCTTTGATAGCAAAACTTCTATGAGTCATCACCTTTAGCCGAAGCCATTATTCAGCACTGTATTCCGGTTGGCTTCAAACTATCGAGCATCGAGTCCTACAACAGGACATCCAACTCATATGAGCATGTCGACCACTATAGAACCATCATGCATATTCAGCGAGCCTCGGATGCTCTTCTGTGTTAGGTTTTTCCTGCACCCTTAAAGAACGGGCTCAAATATGATTATATTCGCTTCCGTCTAGAATGATCCCTTCATTTGTCAAATTGTCCAAAGTGTTTGTCGAACAATTTATGGCCAATTGAAGAATTGATAAGGATTCTTCTCACCTCTCCGGGATCCGTCAAAATGAAGGAGAATCATTGAAAAAGTATTTTCAACTATTTTCCACTAAGGCTCGACAAATTCGAGGAGTAGATCCTGAATTACTGGGAGAGGACTATCTCGGAGGCCTTCATCCTGGCCCCTTCTATTCGGTACTCATGCATGACACTTTTCATTCATATGCCAATCTGATCCATTGTGTGGAGGCACAAATCTCTATAGATGAGCAAACCAATAGTTTGAGCAAACCAATGGGAAGCGTAAGGGTGCACCAGGGGCGGATAATTCATCCTCATAATGAAAGAAGTAAGGGAAAAATAATCTACCTCCTAGGCCTCCATTGTCACGATAGGAGAAGGAATATACCCCACTCAACACATCTTGAGCAAATATATTAATGGTTGTTTGAGATCAAGATACAGTGAAATTGCCACATCCTTTGAAGCCAAATACAAGAAATCAAGATCAGTACTGTTACTTACATCGTAGTCGTGGCCACACTACTGAAGCCTATAGGAAACTTAAGGAGGAGATTAAAAGTCTTATCCACCAAGGCTATCTTCGATAATTTATATGAGATCCATCTACCCGAGAGGAAGCTCGTTCCGCTGGGGGAAAAAATTAACAATAAAAACCATTGATGAATAATCAAATAACAGTTGGTGAAATTGAGACAATCACAGGAGGCCCCTTACTATCTGATAAGATCTTTTTGGCTGTAAATGAAAATTCGACGCCAAAAAAAGGCTCGTATAGATCAATCTATCACCTTTGACGATTCTGATTTAGAGGGAGTAAAAATCTCTCATCAAGACCCGCTTGTGATTAATGCGGGGATAGGTGATCTGTGTTACAATGTCAAAAGAATTCTTGTGGATAATGGAAGTTTCATTGATGTTATATTTTACTCAACTTTTCTTAATATGGGTCTCACCAGAGAAAATCTTCAACCTACTGCAGGTCCACAATTTGACAACCGACCTGTACGAGCAAACGGGATAATCAGTCTCCCAGTTGTACTTAGAAAATTTCTTTGACAGACAACACACTCCATCCCATTCATTGTTTTAAAGTCAGAATTAGCTTACAACCCTATCTTTGGGATGTCGCTCCAGTCAATTTTTAGGATCGTTGCCTTTATCCCTCACCTTAAGATAAAGTTCCTTACTCCAGTAAGAGTCAATGTAATATGCAGAGATCAACAAATAGCACAAATCTATTATCTTAGGCAGGTTAAACTCTGCCCAACAGTTACCATGAGCATCAAGGACTTTGATCTCTGGAGTGAGAATATCCCTCAAAGAGCTTCCCCCATAGAAGATCTCACTATTGTATCCATGTCAGAGGAACACCCTTCAAGGACCGTACAGATTGGATCCCTTCTCTCTGATGAAGAGCAGAAAAAATACATAGATTTTCTACATGAGAATTAAGATATTTTTGCATGGAGTCCGGTGGATATGCTCGAAATCGACACCAAAGTGATAATACACTCCCTCAAAATCAATCTGACATGCAAGCTGATTATTTAGAAGAAACAAAACTTTGCACCAGATCGTCAGCAAGTGATCGAGCAAGAAGTGGATAAACTTTTAGAAGCTGAATTTATATGGGAGGTGCACTATCCTACTTGGTTGGAAAATGTTATCATGATTCGGAAGGGGAGTGGAGCTTGAAGAATGTGTATAGATTATTTAGATCTCAATAAAGCCTGCCCAAAAGATAGCTTCTGCTTGCTCGTATTGACCAGTTAGTCGATATCACCTCTGGACATCAGATGTTGAGCTTTTGTTGACCTCATTTTTATTTTGATTAGTTGATCGGGCCTCATCAGACTCGATTTGATTTGAATCCGCATTGATTTGAGTTTGATTTTTATTATTATTTTATTGAATTAATTTTTGGTCGAGTCGAGGTGAGCTCGAGTTGGCCCGGATCGAACCAATCCGGACTCAATTTGAACCTTATTTTAGCCCCATTGGTCTAGCTAAATCCTAATCATGGCATGAATGACTTTCTGAACCAATTTGAATCCTATGTCATATCAAGAAAGTTGATCTAACGGCTCCGATTTCCCCCAAAATCCAAAGTCTGATGTTGTTGCAGCATTCTATCGCATGATGCTCTTATTTTGGTATAGGGCAGGGTTGTTTTTGCTGAGGAGCGAATGACACAGTCCCCTCTTTCGCATATGGAAGGAAGAGAGTAAGCAGATGTCTAGAAAAGCAGAGGATAGAGAGCAAGAAGAGGTTTTTCTTTGGTTCGGCCGGCTGAGTCCGTCTCCCCTCATTCGCATACACTCTCCCTCACACTCCCCCTTTCACTCTCATTTTTTTGCGGACAAGGTGTGAACACCCCACCGCCCCTCTCGGTGGCCTTACTCCAGCCATTCACCTCCCTCTCTGATCTCCTTCTCTCTTGCATGGCTGAACCCCACGCTGGCCTCATCGAACCCAAGCCCTAGCCCTTGTCGACACCGGCCTCACCGAGCTCCATACGGCCTTCTCTAGCCAAATCCTTCTTTGGCTCGCAGGTATCCCCTTCCCTCTTCTTCTTCATGCTATATCTTCATTTTCTCCTCCTTATCTTTTTCTTCTTCCCTTTTCCCTTTCTTCTTCTTCTTCTTCTTCTTCTTCTTCTTCTTCTTCCCCTTCTTCTTCTTCCTCTTCTTCCCCTTCTTCTTCTTCTTCTTTTTCCCCTTTTTCTTCTTCTCTTACTATTTCTTCTCCTTCAAAACAAAAAAAAAAAATTCTAAGAATGAAATTTCTTTGGGTTGTTCTTTTATTCTTATACATATGTCTTCTTGATGAGGTAAGCATTATATGGATCATGAGAATACTTTTGTGAGTTATTTGGAGAGCTTTGATTAAATAGGTGTATATGTCATGCCTTTTGTGGTTAATTTCTTTTGTATGAGCTTTCAAGTATTGCATAACAAATGTTTGTTGAAATGCCAAAAAAAAAAAAAGATTGTGATATTTAGATGGTTGTTTTCTTAACCCAATGCTTTGTGAATAAATTTGGATGCAAAAATTCCACATAATCTCCCTTCTCTCTCTTTCTTGAGAATGTGAGACTAGGAGTGAACTTTGGTGCTAAAAAAAAAAAAAGATAGTTGGTTTGGTTTCTTGTTATAGTCTATGTCATACAAGTGATATGTTCTTTAATAATCACTTCAATGGGTAATCATTCTTTCCTTTTACATAAGAGCATGTGATTAGTATGGGAATTTATGCTAGGATTTGAGTATTTATATTAATTTCATCTCACATATGAGAATGTCAAATAATAATTGTTTTATGATTAGTGAAATCTATATGACTTATTGCTCATGATCATAGACTAAATACTATGTGGAATACAAAGCATTGTAAGAAACACAAATACTTAACATTATGAAAGTTCTCTCTTCATCTTGATGAATCATTGTTGGCAAGTATACCTCTTATTGATGATTTGTGATTTGAGTTCGCATTGGAGTATAATTGGTCGGCTTGATGCTCGGCTTATGTGATCCGTAGAGACTTTTCCTTCTTTAAGCCTATATTGTGGAAGTCGGAAATTTATCGGAAAGCAACTACATGTTTTATTTCTTGAATCAATATTGCATTGTGATGATGGCAATGTTCTTTTTGCTCGTTTATTTGAGGTAAGTCCAAGTAAAACTCACTAATGCTTGCTCTTTCCTTGCAAATCTTGTTATTTTATAATACTTGTGAGCAAGTACTGTTTCTTTATAGATATTTGAGTACAAAATCTGTGAACCTTCTTTAAGAGCAAGAATGAGGGTTTTGAATGTTGCTTTCCATAATGTTAAGTGCTGAAATTTTCTTGTGATATGCTACGCAGTGCTGTAATTTACCTATATAGTGTTATAGAAGGCTGAAATATTTCATCCATGGGTTGCAAAAATGCTGAATTTTGTTTCCTATTTGCTTCTACACATATTCTTGTTTTCTAGATCTATAAAGGTGTGCAATAGGTTTTGTGCATTCATGAATCAAGAGAGAGAGCCTGGAATTGTATGATACATATAAGAAATTGCTGGTTGCATGAATCATGATTCATGATTGGAGAACCTTTTGAGTTGTTGGGTGGAAATAAAGTTGGTATAATTTTCCTTCTCTCAAATTTCATTTGGCATAAGTATTGATTTGGAAAAAATAAGTAAGTTGGAAGCTTACAGTTGCAAGGTGGAGTCAATTTGGAAGTCTTGTATTTTTTTCTTTGTACTTGCATCAAGTTCCTATGTGTGCTTTACACTCTAGTGGCGTACATGTATACACATTAAATGGATAAGAGTTTGGATTTCTTATCTCCTTATGAGTTGTTTTGGAAATCTTTTATGACTTATTTTATGTTGGAAAACCACGTGATTTGCTTTATGAGGGAATATTTCATAAGTTGTCTTGTGGATGGAGGGTTTCATGAATATTTGGGAGAATAATTATATTATAATATTCTATTATTGTGGCTTGTGTTGGGAAGAAGAATGATGTATCATCTCTTTGCATAAAGAAGAACAAATAGTCCTTTGAAGTGTTTTGTGAATTTTGGAGAGTGGAGCATGTTGGAAAGTTGAACTTATTGGATTTGTTGGGTGGTTTTTTGAAAGATAGAACTTTGGCAAACATGCATTAAACCTCTTATCCTCCCTACCCTACCTCTTCTCCTTCTACTGACTTATCTCTTTCTATATTATTTCTTTTACTACTTATGCTTTGAGATGAAACGTGGTAAAGTGTTTGCTTGTTGCTTGGTTTTGGGAGAGGTATGGCCTTTGTTCTCATCCTTAAAAAAAATGCATATAGTTTCATTGTGATGGCTTTAGTGGAAACTTTTCGAAAGGCTTGGCAAGTTGCTTTGCATCGAGAAGTTCTATAATCTGTTTTGTGAATGTTTTATGATGGAATTATTTGCAAAACTTTCTTGTTTGAATGTTTTAATGGATTTTGTACCCCATGCCAAAATAAGAACACTCGATTGTTTTGTGTCAAAAAATGTTTTGGTGGGTTGGTTGTGCAGTGTCGTTTGATCTGAAAGTTTTTCATAAGTTATGTTGGGAAAAAAATTTTATAAATGGCTTTGTGTTGGAGAATTCTTTATATCTTTTTTGGAATAAAATGATATTTCATATGTGAGTTGATTTTCTTCTCTTTGTGTTTGCTTCTAGAGTTAAATTTAGATAAATGCGGAGTGAAAGTTTATTTTTGGCTTTAGTTTTGGGAGCTTGTGTTTCCCCTTTTATTACTTTGAGCTTTGTTTAGAAAATAGTTTGTATGATTGAGTCGAGTTTTCTCAAGTGCTCTATTTGGAACGTGGGGATAGTAAAGGGTATCCAAAAACACCTTCCCCCTATTCATATTATGTTGAATCAGGGTGAAGGATGTTTTTAGAGGCGTGCTTGACTTCAAAGAGGTATGCCCGACAATAAGATGCCTACATTCCTTTATTATTTGTTTTCTTCATTATTTCCTTTCTTTTTTGACATTTTGTCATCTTCCTCTTTACTTCTTATCTTTCTACTACTTTTCTACTTATTATCTTATTTTATTCATAGATCCCTGAGCTTATTGATATATGTGCAAATGTCCTAAGGGGTTAGTAATGAAACTTCTTTTTGTCCCATAACTTTAGTGACACATAAGGACAAAAATTAAGGACTGAGTCTTAGATAACATAGACTTAGGGTGCATGCTCCTTATAGGATAGAGACATCAAAACTTAAACTTAGTGATATATTTTCCTAGGTTTAGTGCCCCTTAATCTATTAATGATCAACCAACAAATCAATCTTAATCTAACCCGAAATGCATTAAAGCACTTGATTTCTAATTAAACTATAATCAACACATATAAAATCACTAAATGCAAACCTAAAACATAAACTGAAATCAAATTTAACCAACTTATTAATTAATCTCTAACCAATTAAAAATTTAAAAGATGAAGGCTAAATCAAGAAAGCAAACCTAAAACTAAAACTCATTAAGTTAAATGTCTTATAAACCCCAAAATTCACTAACTTATCTAAAACTCAATCAAACCTTAAGTTAATCTTTTAAAACCAACCAAAAAACCCCTTAATACATAATAACCACTCCAAAAGATGAAGTTTATTGGATTGACTACTCCGGGCTGCGGGGCTAAGTGTCCTAAGGAGGATTAGTTCCTCGAGCATGATGGCACAACGCCACGAATGAATTTAATGGAGTATTAAACTTTAAAATTAATTGACTATTAATAATTTAAACCAACTAAAACTTTTAATATAACTATATCAACTTGGTTTTTATGTTGGACTACTCCGGACTATGGGGCTAAGTGTCCTAAGGTGGTCTGGTTCCTCGAGCCTGGTGGCACAACGTCACAAACCAGTTGATAGCAAATTTAATTAATTTAATCCCTTAATTGATAATAAATTACTTAATTCACCTATCTTTTTAATTTACAACCAATTAAAATAATCAAACAAAATTGGTTATCACTAGGTAACCTAGGCAAATGAGGCTATTAAGTTAACCCCAAGGAGGGTGAAATAAACCTCACGACCTCGGTGAGAAGCAAAGATGGTAATAAATCAAATACTAAAATAAAACATCTAAAATCAATCCTAAAATACTAATCTGTAAACTTCAATTAAAATTTCCCTTTTACCTTTTAACAAATCAAATGCAAGTAACTCCAATTAAACCATCCTACATAGAACATACCTAAAATTACACAACCTACTACACGCACCTAGACTTGTTTGTTAGGACACGACTTCTAATTCTAGGTTAGATTGGTGTTTTGTCTTATTATTCAATGTTTACTACATGCACTTATTTTATAAATATTAATCATGAATTTCTTATTAGTTATATTTTTATTTACCTGCACTTCTTTTCTAAATGGCATCTACGCTCATATATATATTTCTCTTTTATCTTATTTTGTGAGGTACATCAGGTCTTGCATGGTCGAGAATCAAGTGATATCATTTGCTTAAGAGCTTTTAAGTGGTTGCGCCACAGTTAGGTATAATCTATGCAACTTATAAAGCAAACTCCTAATTATATATAGAAACAGCTACACATCACACACATCTTGTTAATAGTTATTCTAGCATGTTTAAGTAGCTGGCCATAGGTTAGTGCACTAATGAAGCTTTGGCCCTATAGGTCAAAGCTTGCCCCCATTTATGAGCCCTAGAGACCCTTATGGTCACCTTAGGTCTGTAGTGTAGGCCCACCTACTTGTGTTATGCATCATTATTTTTCCCACACGAAGTGGACACCCCTAGGATGTTCCATTTTCTCTCAATTTTGGGTATGATACCCCCCCCCCCCCCCACCTTTTGTGAGCCTTATAGACCATTAGGGTCATTTAGGCTTATAGTGTAGGCCACTTATTTAAGCCATGGGCATCATTATTTTCCCACATGAAGTGGGCACTGTTAGGATAATTTTCTATTATGATGTGATGTGGGTATCTTGCTTGAAGGATATTTTTAGTTTGTGTATTTATTTTTTCTGTACTCTGGATATCATGCATGCATTTTTTTATACACTTTACTCCATAATGCACTTTGCTTACATGCATACATTACATCAACATTGCTCAATTAAAAATGTCATCTTCTTTTAGTAGGCATAAGGATACTATTACTTATATATCAATTTCATGCATCATACATGACGCTAGGAACATTCTTTTACATATCATATAGTATCTGATTTAAACCTTTTAAACTATGAATCCTTGATTTCTTAGGATAGAGCCTTCCTATCTTATACACATGTAGGACGGTTTATTGTGTTTAGGATATTAGCTAGCAGCTCACTCCAAGCAAGTATAAGCCCAGATTGTATACCCCTCTGTGTGTCTTTTCACTTTTGATGTATTTTGAATGTCATTCCTCCTAGGGTAGTAATATGATCTTGGATTTTGTAAACTCAAAATTTTAATCAGATCTTTATTCATTTGAAAAGGATTAATCATCATTAATGATAACGAGAATAGTTTATTTTCTTCGGAGTAGATACTAAGAACTTTTTCTACGCACCAAATTAAGAAGTGAATAATACTCCGTCTTTAATCAAAAGTTTTCATAGGCCAAGGCCTAGGATGTAATTAACCATGGGGGCTTACACCCGTGGGAAACCAATCCCCACATCAAATAAATCCCATTCGAGCTGATGCATCGAATAGGGGAAATCTCGTGATATTTTTTTATGTTATATATATTATTACTCATCGAGGTGTGTAGGCGAATGCCGCTATCCTCCATGGCTAATCGTATGTATAACTTCATTTGCTCTTCTATTAGCCTGCTTGTGTTGAGTATAAAGGCCTATGATCATTTTTTCCTATGGGATAGTGCGGTCGTACCCTTTACATTCGAACCCCATAAGCAGAATTCTTTCAGAGACCCATAGCTTTATAGATGCCTACTATAGCTATAATCAAATAAAGAAGAATCCTGCTGATGAAGAAGTGACAGCTTTTCAAATAGACAAAGGGTTATATTGCTATCGAGTGATGTCCTTTAGGATCAAAAGTGTTGGAGCAACTTATCAGCGCCTCATGAATAAGGTTTTCAAAAATCTTATTGGGCGTACTATGGAGGTGTACGTGGATGATATGTTAGTAAAAAATTTGAAAAATCTCAACATATCTCTAACTTGGAACAATGCTTCCACTTATTAAGTTATTATGATATGCGACTCAACCCCGCTAAATGGACTTTTGGAGTTGCTTATAAAAAGTTCTTGTGGTTTATGGTAACCCATAGAGGGATTGAAGCTAATCTTGAAAAGATCAAGGCACTAAGGGATATGGTGCCATCGAAGAATATCAAGGAGGTCCAAAGGCTAACTGGGAGAATTATAACACTATCTCGTTTCCTGGCATTTTCAGGAGACAAATATCTGCCATTCTTCAAGGTACTTAGTGGCACTCTTAGTTCTAAATTCCAATGGACCGATGAATTTCGAGAAGCCTTTGAACAATTATAAAAGTATTTGGCATCCCCACCACTACTTTCCAAACTAACACTAGGAGAGAAATTATATGGGTATATGGCTGTTTCTACCCAAGCCATTAGTTCGGTCTTAGTTCGAGAAGAAAATGTTATGCAATGTCCTATTTATTATATCAGCAAAATTTTATCTAAAACATAGGGACGTTATCCTCTAGTAGATAAGACAACATTAGCATTAGTTTATTCCGCCAGAAAACTATGTCATTACTTTCAAGCCCATATAATTTAGGTTTACACAAATATGCATCTTAAAAGTATCCTGCAAAAGCCAGAAGCATCGGGTAGGCTCTTTAACTGGTATGTAGAGCTTGGAGGGTTTGATATCCACTACTTGCCAAGACCCAATATTAAATCTCAAGCACATGCAAATTTCATAGTTGAATGCACCATCCTAGTATATAATGTTCAACCAAGTGCTTTGCCTTCTCCTCCATGCTCGACATTGTATGTCAATAGAGCTTCTAGAAGTTTTGGTGCTGGGGCTGGAATTTTTTTGATCTCTCCACATAAAGTTATCTTTGAGTATGGGCTCCGACTTAAGTTCCCGGCAATAAACAACACAGTAGAATATGATGCCCTTATTGCTGGATTGAGACTAACAATTGACTGTGAGGTATAGAATTTAATAATCCACACTAATTCACAATTAGTCGACTCGCAGGTGAAACGAGAGTTTGATATCCATAATCCTTAACTGGCCCAGTATTGCAGCTTCGTGAAATTACTCTTATCTCGTATAAAGAAGCATCAGATCATTCATATTCTTCGAAAGCAAAATGAGAGAGCAAATGCTCTTTCCAAACTTGCTACATCAATAACATGAGATGTTTATAAAAGAAAGTATATTGAGGAGATCTACTTTCTAAGTATTTAAGGTCTGTGAGTTATACAATCAATCGATGAACCAAGAGAGGTGTCTTGGATTGATCCTATCTTGTATTTTCTTCAGGATGGGGTACTACCTGAAGAACCCATGATTGCAACATGACTTTGGACACAAGTAGCAAATTTCACTATTATTGGTGATGAGTTGTATAAACACGCCTTCATCAGACCGTATCTCAAGTGTCTCCCACCTTTAGAAGCTGATTATGCACTCCGAGAAGTTCATTCAAGAGTGTGTAGAAAACATCTACGAGGAAGAGCGTTTGCTTACAAGATCATGAGAGAGATTTTATTGGCCTATAATGAAATAGTGCGCACTTGAGTTTACTCAAAAGTGCAAAAATTGCTAATTACATTTCAATCTCATCCATACACCCGCTCTAAAGCTTGCATCACTAAAGAGTCCCTAGCCTTTCATCTGATGGGGAATTGATATAATGGGACCCTTCCCTATAGCCACTGAACAACGAAAGTTCATTATCCTGGCTGTAGATTACTTCACCAAATGGGTGGAGGCAGAACCTTTGGCGAAGATTAATGAAGCAATTGTCAAGCAATTCTTATGGAATAATATAGTCTTTCGCTTTGGCATTCCTATAAGAGTTATCACTGATAATGGGATACATTTTACTAGAAAGATATTTACATCTTTTTATAAGGATTTTCATATCTAACTCATCTACACAGCTGTCGGTCATCCTCTAGCAAATGGACAAACAGATGTTACAAATCAAATAATTTTGAAAGGGCTGAAGACACGCCTAGGGAAGGCTGGGGGGCAATGAGCTGAAGAACTCCCAAATGTCATCTTGGCTTATTGGACCACTGCTAGAACTCTTGCAAGAGAAATCCCGTATAACCTCTATTTTGGTACAAAAGTAGTCAAACCTATTTATATTGGAGTCCCAAGCAACAGAGTCAAGACTTTTGACTTTTGTAATAACTAGGAGAGGCTTAGAACAAATTTAGATCTCCTCCCAGACGTAAGAGATGAAGCTTCACTCAGGACCGCTGCATACCACCAAAGGATTGCTCGTCACTACAATTGAAGGGTGAGACCTTGACCTATCTCTATTGGGGGCTTGGTTCAGTGAAGCATCGAAACGGTTGGAAAAGGCCCTCAGCGTAACAAACTCTCTCAAATCTGGGAGGGTCCTTATTTGGTGGCAACCATTGTCAAGCCTAAAACTTTCAAATTGAAGGATGCTAGTGGAAAAATGCTCCCCCGGACTTGGAATGTTGGCAACCTTTGCAAATACTATCAGTAGGAGTTGATAATATTATTTGTCTTATGTTATGTTGTTAGTAGTGTTTGTCTTATGTTATGTTCCCCTGAGTGGTAGGCTTTGTATCTTTCAAGTTTAATGTTGACTTTTCCTACACCCCTTGTATGTTGATTGTAGGAGAACTCTTTTTTGTATCCCTAGGTTATACTAGGAAATTATTGAACTGTCTTATATAAAACAGTAATGTGATGTTCACTTTATCGTGATACTATCTCTCCTCCTCAAACTCCTTTTTCGTGATTTGAGAAATACACAATTTACATTATATCTTAATCACTAGATGATAAATCCCAAAGGGATTTGATCAGATCTCTTCCAATGCTTTGATTAACAACCTCAGATAGGTCAAGATATCCAAGGAGGATATCTCTTTTATTCACTCAAGTAAATAAAGACCATCAAAATATTTCTCATTGGAATAAAAATTGAGTTAATTTCATATCCATGTGAGAAAAAGAGAAATACTAATAATTTCTTCATATATCACTGAACATCAAGTACATCATATGACAACATCAACACAAAACTACACATATAATCACTAGAAAGAAAATAAAGTTGTACAAAATAAGATCAAAGCCATCCTATAGGATCTTAATCTCATCCTTGTCGTCCTCCAGGGAAAAAGCCTTCTGTAAGTCACTCTCTAATTCTTCACCATCAGAGTCTGAAGAAGGATCCCTAAAAGCCTAGTTAGGACTCAACCCCTCGATCTTCGCTCCAATCTTATGTTGCACTGCACACACGCACTTCATAAAACCTTTGATGAAGCCATCCTCCATGCTCTCTGCTTCTAAAGCCTTCACCTCCATGTCATAGATATGATTGCAAGCTTCTTGAACATAATCCTCAATAATTATCTTGAAGACAAAAGACTTCTTGAATTCTTCTATGACTGTAGAAGGCAACTACTGGGTTTCCTTCTCTGACAGCATACTCTGTAGTATCTTATTCTCAACATCAAGGATTCGCTGATCTCTTATCTCTTGGTTGATCATCGCCTATGCATCCACCAACTATATATGTAGATGATCCATCCATTCATTATGGGAGGAGGCTAAAGTTATCCTATTTGCCAACTTTGCTCTACACTCTACTAGTTGCTCCTCCACCACCTTCTTCTCCTTCTCTTTGCCAGGCCATCATATTTCTTCTTGTATTCTCTTTGTTGAAGGTGTTTGACCTTAACAAATTCATAGTTCCAGTCATTCAAGATCTTAGTCATCTCAAGATGGAAATCAGTATGCTTCTCCAAATGAAGCAACAAAAAAAAATGTAAGAGATATATCCTTTGAAAAAAATACAAAAGGAAAGAAGAAAATGTGAACTCCTCAGCTCGTCGACGGCCAATGCACTGATGTTTCAAAAATTCTTCTAGAATATATAACTTGGAGGGAGAGACACGAGGACCTTTTCTAGTGACTGCCAAAATTTCATCTGCCTTCTTCTTCTTTGATACCTATAAATCCCCCTCACTTCCTAGTTGTTTAGAATGAATTTTTGGAGGTTGGGGAACTGCCTCTGGAACTTTCACAGACCTCTTTAACATTTGTGTATGCGATATTCCTGTTTGAGTAGAAAACGCACCTTATAATGTAGGGCGTCGATATCAGGAAGCTTGAGTATCTTCAATAAATATTCTGCTTCATTATGAAGGGTAACGGGTAACTCCTTCAACTTTTCTTATTTTTCTTGAAAGTTCCAATCATTTTGCACATAAAAGAAGTTGCTAATCCAGCCTTTCGATGGGTCTCGAGTACGAATATCCAATCACTTGGATCTGAAAGAGATACGACCCTTTGTAATGAGATGCCCCATCCGAGAAAGGCATTCTAAAGATAGCACCACTCCACGGTCTCTAAAAAGTACGATAAGGTCCATTATGATCGCATTGGCCTTGTAGGAAAATTGAGATAAACTCACTCCATAGACCGTCAGAATGTCAATCAATTCAGGAGATGGTGGAAACCGCAGCCCCGCTCGCAAACTGAATTCATACACCATCACTTATCCCAGGGAAGGAAAACGGGCACAATCAGATCTTATCGACACCATCATCACCAGATCGTTAGGAAAATGAAAATTTTTCCTAAAAGGGATGAAAGAATCGTCGGTGATGATAGAAATAACATCATCAATCTTTGACGCCTTGTGAGTCTTATTTGAACCATCAGATCGGGCAACAGGGCGACCTTCTTAGGTGAGGGAATTTCTTGTGGATGTATGATCACCCATTTCAACTCCTTTACTAGAGAGGGGCAATAAATTTGAGTAGGAAAAGTCACCTACAAAAGATAGCAAAAAGCCTCTAGAGTAGGAAAAAAAATGGGGGAGAAAGAAGGAAAAGGAGGGGAAGTCTCCAACTTTGTACAAGAAGAGGGGTGCTGAGTCAAGTAGGGAAAGTCACCTACTAAAAAATAATGGAAAGCCTCAACTGTCAAAAAGCTAGAAGAATAAGAGGAGAAGGTGCAGGTTTTGCCTTGGCCCTAGGGGTTTATTTATAGTTTTTTTGGGAGAAGAAAGAAGTTTCTAGAGTTTTCTAGTATTTTCAAAATTTTGAAATTTTTTTGAATTTTTTCTAAAATTTTTAAAATGTTTTTGGAATTTTTTGGGATATTTTACAGATTTTTTGAGTAAAAAAAATTGAAATCTGGCAGTTTCACAAATCGCCGGCCCAAAACGATAGTTGGCCACCAAAAGTCATGCGGGATCTCAAGGGCCAGGCACGGGACAGTCGGGCCAAGTGCGGGGCAGGTGGACGCGGAGCGGGCTCAATCAGGCGGGCCAGGCGGTCCGCGGAGTAAGTCGCGGGCGTGGCTGCCGTGCAAGCCCAAGCGGGCTGTAGAGAGGGCCGGTGGACTCGGCACGTGGTTCCATGGCAGCGGCGGTGGCCGGCCAGCTGGTTCAGCTGTCCACTTGATTCCGGGTTCGATTTTTGCCTGGAAGACGTTTTTTGGGGTTCCCGGGACCATTTATCAACGTTTCAGACTCAATTTCGACAGTTTTAAAGTCATTTGAGGTCACTACATGCAAGATCGAATTTTGAATCACATGAAAAATTCTCTAAAGTTTGTGATACATATTTTTTGACTCCTGAAGCTTCGACGTCAGAAAATAGGGGGCAATTGATATATCATCTAAAAATTTTAAAGATTGCATTTTTTCTGCTTTTCAGTTTGGTATTCAGAAAATTAATTTTGCCAAGACGAGAAGGGATAGGGTTATCCATTGGCTTAAACCTTCTCTTGGTGGGTTTAAGCTCAACACGGATGGGTCATTTGATGGGAATATGGCTGGTTGTGGGGTATTTTGAGAGATCATCTTGGTAAGGTGATTAAGATTTTGCTAGTCTTTTTTCTATTTCCGCTGCCTTTATGGCTGAGCTTATGCCCTTAAATATATTATCAATATGTGTAATAAGTTAGTTCTGAACAATATTTGGATTGAGGTTGATGCCATGCTTATTATACACTAAATAAATAGCGACTACTTAGTTAATGTTGATAATTTATATCTGATCAGAAATATTAAACAAAGCTTATCTTATCTCAATTTTCAGATTTCTCATATATTACGTAAGGCAATATATTTGCGGATGCTCGCTAAAATTTGTTGGACTACTCTCCATTTCATTGAATTTCAAGAGGTTCATATCCCTAAAATTGTTAAAGGTTTCCTAGTCTTGGATCTTACTATTTTACCTTATATTAGATCCTATTAATTTGGGGTTATTCTTGCAGCTGCTTTGGTGGTTTTTTATTTTGGTGGTAATTTTTTTAGTAACATGCATGGTTTTTTCTTTCTGGTATGGGGAGTTTGGGGAGGGGTCGCTTGTGGTCTGTAGCTCTTGCTGCGGGTTTCCCACTTTTCCATGACTTGCATGTATTTGCGTGGGTTATTGTTTGTTTGGTATAAATTAGTTAAATTATCCTATAATTTCTATACTCACAACTCTGGTATGATGCCTATGTTGTATGGTATGCTTCTTGGTTTTTATCCCTTGCAGCTATTCGAATTGCAAGCCACTGATTTAAGTTGGCAGTCCGTTGTGTTTTGTATTCTGGATGGTTTTTCTATAGGTCCTATTGATGGTCGCTCTGTCGTTTTCTGCTGTAGCTCTTTATTGCAAATATTTACTGAACTTATATTTGGGTTGATGATTCTTCCTTCTGGTGACAATTATGAGCTAAATGTTTATTCAGTGCATCTTAATTTTTGGGAGTGGACTACTAGCAGCCCTAATATTGGTTTCTATTTTGGCATTGTAATTTTGCTCATAGGATTTTTTTGGACCTTTTTGGTAGCTCTTTTGAGCAGTAGGGGGTTGGAGGTCTCTTTAAAGATCTTATACTTTTTTTTTTATACTGATGCATAGGATAGTGGGTAATATATATATATAATATATATAATATATATATATATATATATATAATATATATATATATATTATATATATATATATATATATAAATATATAATATATATATATATATATAATATATAGTTGCATTATTATGAATCTCCCTTCTATATAATAGGGTTCAAAAGCTCGTAAATCAAACGAAGTTGCATTCCCCGCTAAAACAACGCCGATTGGAAAAACCAGCGATTTCCTCTTCTCCTGAGCCAAGAAGCCTAGCATCCAAGAAGTGAAGAAGAAGAAACCCTCCATGGAACCTCCCGCTCGAATCCCCTGTTCCGGCAATTGCCTCGTGCACCTACACTCCTTCTCCGGCAACGTCTGGCTGGTCCGCCGCATCTACACTTTACGGCAACATCTTTTCCCGGACGGCATTATCCGTTTCCCGTACACACGACCCAATCACCCGCCAACTTTCCTTTCCCTCATAGATATCCTCACCTTACATTTCCAAGATAGGAAAGCCGCCATGGAACGCCCCGGCCACCGAGCCCAAAACTTCGTCGCCATCATCCCCGCCAGCAGCAACACCTCCCGCTATCAATCACAACTCTCCGCCGGCGCCACTGCCGCCGGAATGCGCATTCTCTTTTTCATCGAAGCTCCGGTTCTTGCCGCCTCCTATTACAAATCTCACACCCCAGGCCACAGAAGCGTCCTCGTATTTGACCTCGATGTTCACATCTTCGAAGTCTCTCTGCTCACCGAAGATGAGAATCTAAAAGTGAAGGCTGCCGTTTCCGACTTGGGCTGCCCACTCTTCAACTACATGGTTTCAGAGATACAGCGCAAGCTTGGAATCGACATCAGCGGTGACGCTACCTCTCTCCGTTGCATCGGACAGTCCTGCGAACGCGCCAAGGACTCCATCTGTTCGGGCGTGGCTGCTGTGGAGCTTGAGTTTGGGCGACAAGGCAGGAAGGTGCCAATACGGATTACTCGAGAAAGGTTGGTGTTGCTGAATCTCAGGCATCTTCACATCGGAATCATGAGGTGCTTGATGGAAGCCGGAGTCAAGCGAGAAGCCGTGGATGAGATTGTGCTCGCCGGAGCTTGCACTAACATACCAGAGGTCCAACAAGCTCTTCGACAGTTCTTTGAAAGGCAGCCTTTCAGATGTGACATCGACCCTGCAAATCTTGTGGAGTTGAGGGCCACGCAATACTTACGAAAAGTCTCCGCTAAGTACAATAATATCCCTATGTTTGGCCTTAGGATCGTACAATCGGGGATTTTCACACTTTGAGGTTTCTTCTCCATTATTTCTTTGAAGTTCTTGTGAATGCTGCATACTCTACAATATTACACAATATTATTATGGAATTCTTCTTCGTTATTCTTTGAAGTTCTTCTGAATGCTGTAGTCGTCTACAATATAGCACAATTTAAATAAAAATATTGTTCATTATTTTTTGAAGTTCTTGTGAATGGAGTAATCTAAATTTGCGCTAATTTTAAGGAAAGATGATAGACCTTTTGCCTATGTAACTATTTTTGATACCCTAAATCTTGCAGAGTTATGGAAGGATTCATGACCAAATGATTAAAAGATGAGATGTTTTTTTTTTTTTAATTTATAATTTATCGCTAATCGATCTCAAAAGGAATATTGACCAGAATTGATTTAGTTTCTTATTGGATTTGCCAAACAAGTCTTCACTATGCTGATGCATCCCATGATTAATTGAACAGTAGGTTGGAGAAATAAAGGATTAGGTTTCATTTGAGAACTTTTTTATTTCTTTACTCATCATATCACAACCACTATTTTTGTTTGATTATTACTTTTTAATTGCTTTCAATAAAGTTTTTATGATAGAAAATTATTTTCTACAATTTTTTAAAACTTAATCTCTTCACAGCAATTTTATAATCATCTTTATAGAAATTTGCAACTATCCCAAATAACCCTAAACAACTAAGAGCAAGAGGAGAAATGGCTATGGTACTGGGAAGGGGATTTGTCAACCATTTTTGCAAGTGCATTGAAAAACTTTGTGTAGAGAAGATAAATTGGCGATGTGGACATGGGAAAAAATTTAATAAGGATCATAGTTTAAGGCAAATTAAGGATAAGAAGTGTTATTTGGAATATATAAATATAAAAAGAAACAAATATCTAAAAACATAGTTTTTTTTCATAAAAATGCAAAAAAGATCTTAGGGCTTGGTCATCAATTTTCTTTAACGTAGAACCCCAAGAAAAGAAAAAATCTCAAGGCTAGGTCCAATTGAAATGTTTCCACTTATCTCTACAAAAAATTAATTTTTACTACATTATTATTAAGATATTTTTAATTAAATATCTTTAAAAATTTTATTATGATACAATAATATATTAAGACATCAATTTTTTTTCTTCTCTAACGGCGGTCTCCTCTTGTTTTGAGCCTGGTTTCCTTTAGATCTGGCTGGTTTGGTGTTCGTTCTTTGTTTTTCTGCCCGTTTTGGGGTGTTTCGCCATGGCGGATGCTCCCGTGGTCAATCCGTGGGAAAGCTGCGGATAAGGCTGTAGTTTTGAAAAAAGGTTTCTTTAATCTGGATGCTGAAGGTTCCTTTCTCCTTCTAAATCAAGATCTTTTAAAGATGTTCTAGCTGGTGCATCTTCATCAGGTGATATTTTTCCTAATGTTAAGCAAGATGTTTTTAATGGTGTTCCCGCTGTCTTACTGTCGGATGAAGAAGTGCTTAAGTTGGCTTCTCCGTTTCAGTATACTTTAGTTGGTAAATTTGGTTTAAGACGTCCTAATCTGGATGCTATTCGTAATTCTTTTTTATCGTTGAAGCTTTCGGGTTTCTATTCTGTTGGTCTTCTGGATGCTAGACATGTTGCGATCCAACTTTCTAACGATTTGGACTATAGTAGAGTTTTTGCTAGGCGATCGTATTTCATTCTAAACTGTCAAATGCGTGTTTTGAAATGGACTCCTTTTTTCGATATTAAGGAGGAATCTCCGATTGTTCCGATCTGGATATCTTTTCCGAACCTTAGATTGCATTTTTTTAATTCTAAAGTATTGCATGCGCTGGGTTCCATATTTGGTAGACCTCTTCAAACTGATCAGGCTACTGCTTCAAAAACTAGGCCTTCTGTTGCTAGAGTTTTAGTTGAAGTGGATATTTCGAGAATTCATCCGAAAGAAGTTTGGGTTGGATCGAAAGCATATGGTTATATGCAGAAGGCTGAGTTTGAGAAAGTTCCGGAATTCTGTAATCATTGTAAAATCCATGGACATGCGGTTTCTGATTGCTTTAAATTAAATCCTGAGCTAAAGAAATCTGTTGTGCATCCGATCGGGGGTCCTGGCTCTGCAGAGAATAACAAAGTTTATGTGCCGGTGGTTAAGAATAATGCTGAAGCTGATGTTATTCCTGTGGAACCGACCTCTGCTGTGCACAACATTTCTTTAAATGATGGTGGAACTATTGTGGTTGATGAGAATGCTGATGGCAAGGAGATTTCACAGGAAAAGTTGGATGAGACTATTAAAACAGGGGAAAATGATACGATGGTTAATAAGGGAAAAGGAATTATGTCAGATCCTAAACTTTTTATTAAATGAATTACCTGTAAAATCTAATTCAGTGACTATGGAAAATGCTTTGTTGTCTAAGCAGGATATTAACAATTGGAGGATGACTGCTCTGATACTTACGTGGAAAATTATGAGGAAGGGGAGGTTATACCGACGTCTAAGGTGGTTTCTTCTTCTAATAATAATCAAGGTAATCTTTCTTCCTCTCCTCAGTTTAAGGCTAACAAGGTTGTGGAAGAGGATGTGGTTTCTAAGGGTGGTAAGAAAAAAGGAAAGCAGGGGAAAAATTATTGCCCTGCTACACCTAGATCTACCAGAGCTCAAAATTCGTCTAAAGAAGGTAATGATTAAGCTTCTTATGTGGAATGTGAGGGGCATTGGTGGTAAGGATTCTAAACTTAGAGTCAAAAATATTTGTAGAATTAACAATATTAAGCTTCTTTTTTTGAGTGAACCTCTTATTATGCTGACAAAATTGCTGATACTGCTAAATTTTTGGGTTTTACTAAGTTTTTTGCTAATTCCTCGAATAAAATATGGATCATGTGGAATAACCATATTGATGTAGAAATTGTGATGGATTATCATCAAGTTGTGCATTGTCAAGTTATGGTTGGTGATGTTTCTTGTTTTGCTTCGTTTGTGTATGCTGCTTGCACTAGATTGAACCGTCTAAATCTCTGGGAACAATTGCTTAATTTTGCTAACAATATAAATGGACCTTGGTGTGTTGGAGGGGATTTTAACATTATTGCTAATGCTAATGAGAGAAGGGGAGGAAAGTGCCCTAATTATAAAGCTATGGAAGATTTTAATGAGATGATAAATGATTGCAATCTGAATGATATTGGTTTTTGTGGTTCTCCTTTCACTTGGAATAGGGCTAACCTATTCCAAAGATTAGATAGAATTTTGTTTAATAATGATTGGTTAGCTCGTTTTTCTGGTACTAATGTGGAACATTTAAGTAGAACTCTTTCTGATCATGTCCCTTTGCTTTTGAATATTAATGTTCTCAATCACATTGGTAATTATGCATTTAGATTTCTTAATATGTGGTTGTTGCATGATAATTTTAAAGTGGTCTTACAGAATAATTGGAATGCTCCTGTGTTCCCTGATAACAATATTTCTGGTATGCTAAGGCTTTGGGCTAAGTTGGCTAGACTTAAACAATGTCTGAGGTATTGGAATAAACATAGTTTCAAAAATATTTTTTCTAATATTTTGGAAATGGAGGCTAAAGCTATTGAATGGGAAGGTATTTTTTTGGATAATCCTTCTGAGGTTAATAGTGCCAAGTTAAGTGCATTAAGAATGATCTTGTGAACTTGCAAAAACAAGAGGAAGCTTTTTGGCATCAGAAAGCTAATGCTAAATTTGTTATTGAGGGTGATAGAAATACCAAATTTTTTCATGCTATAGCTAACAAGAATAAGACTAAGAGCAAAATTCATAAAATCATTAATAATGACAATATTACTCTCGATTCTGATGAATTAATTTGCAAGTCGGGTGTGGATTACTTTATGAATTTGTTTAAATGTAATGAGGGTATTTTTCCTCTCCCTAATCCTGAGTATATTCCTAGGTGTATTGAGGTTGAGGAGAATCTTATGCTTTGCCAATTACCTTTGGAAACTGAAATTTTTAATGTTCTTAGGGAAATGAATGGTGATGCTACTGCTGGACCTGATGGTTTCACGACTAAGTTCTTTCAAAAGTCTTGGGACATTGTGAAGGATGATGTCATTTTAGCTGTGCATGATTTCTTTAAAGGTAATCCGTATCCTAAGTTTTTTCATCTGCGAATATTGTTCTTATTCCGAAAATTGAGGGAGCTAAAAGGTGGAATGAATTTAGGCCCATTAGTTTGTGTACTTTTTTTAATAAACTTAATTCTAAGATTATTGCTTCTAGATTAGCTTCTATCTTACCTAAAATTATTTCCTTAAATCAAACTGGGTTTGTTAAGGGGAGAAGTATTAGTGATAACATTTTACTTGCTCAAGAACTTGTTAATGATATTAATACTAAAGTTTCAGGGGGTAATATTATTTTTAAGCTGGATATTACCAAAGCTTATGATAATTTAGATTGGAATTTTATGTTTAAGGTCCTTTCTTTATTTGGTTTTAGTCAAGATTTTATATTATTGATTAAGAATAGTGTGGATAACTGTTTCTTTTCTGTGATTATCAATGGTAAAAATCATGGTTTTTTTAAATCTTATAAAGGTCTTAGACAATGTGATACAATCTCTCATGCTCTTTTTATTATAGCTATGGAATATTTATCTAGAAGTATTAATGATCTTTTTGCTAAGAATAGTAACATTAATTTTCGTAGTGCTAAAGGTTTTCCTATCTCTCACTTGAGCTTTGCGGATGATTTCATTCTTTTTGCTAATGGATCTATTAAGAATATCAAACTTTTGATGAAACTCCTTTCTAATTTTCATAAGTGTAGTGGTCTTAAAGTCAGTAAAGATAAGAGTAATTTTTTTGTGGGAAAGTCTATCAACCAGAATAGGGTTTTGGCCATCCAAAGAGTGTGTGGTTTTCAATTTAAAAATTTACCTATTAATTATTTGGGTACTCCGATTTTTAAGGGTAAAAAGAAAAATTTTCTTTTTGATAATATTTTCTCTATAATTCAAAAGAAGTTGGCTAATTGGTCTACCAATTTTTTGTCTTTTGGTGGCCGCTTGGTGCTTGTGAAAGCTGTTCTCAATTCGATCCCTATATATTTGTTTCACACTCTCATGCCTTCTACGGCTTTATGCAAGAGACTTGAGAGGATGATTAACAAATTCTTTTGGGGATCTAAAAATACTTATAAAGCTATTCACTGGGCTGCTTGGCATAAAATTTGTGGTCCTTTTGATGAGGGTGGTTTGGGTTGTAAGAATCTTGTTGACACTGCTATTGCTTTTTCTCACAAACTTTGGTTTTCGTTTAGAGCGAATAATAGTTTATGGGCTAGGTTTATGAATGTTAAATATTGTCATAATAAGCATCCTGTTATGTGTTCCTTTAAAAATTCTGACTCTCCTACGTGGAAAAGACTTTGTAACATTAAGTGGGAAGCTGAAAAATATATACAATGGGGCCTTGGGAAGGGGAATATTTTTTTCTGGCAGGATAATTGGTTGGGGGACTTTTCTATAGATACTTTCTTAAATTCTCACACTTTGGAGACTGTTAAGGTCTCTCATTTTATTTGTAACAATAATTGGAATTTGGATAGATTAAATCAGCTTCTGCCTAGTTGTTTAGTTAACATCATTTTATCTATTCCTTTAAATGTTCATATTTTGGATAAAATTTTGTTTTCTGCTTCTTCTGATGGTAAATTTTATATGCGTAATGTTTGGGAGAAATTCCGTACTCATTTGGATAAGTCTGATAGATTTGCGGCTATTTGGCATAGCACTTTCCCTATTACTTACTCGACTTTTGTGTGGAGGTGTTTCAAAGGTTTTTTACCTGTGGATAATCTTCTTCAAAAGAAAGGTTTCATTTTAGCATCGAAATGTTTATGTTGCTCTAATTTGGAGGATATTAACCACATTTTTATTAATGGTAAAATTGCGCAAAAAGTGTGGCTTTATTTTAATCGAATTTTTAATAAAAATGTTGGTTTTATCCCGGATAATTTGTTTTCTATGGTGGATAGTTGGTTCAGTCCGACTAAAGGTCATATTTCCAACCTCATGCTTATTCTTATCTTATGGTATATTTGGAAAGCGCGTAATGAGGCTAAACATGATAGTATTAAGATGGATGAAACTAACATTATTAACAATGTGATAAGGAAACTTAAAAACTTGTACTCTTGCAATGTTATTAACTACAAAACTTTTTCTAAATCTTCTAATGTGGCTGTTAAGCTGGGTATCCAGCTGAATAATGGCAATTCTGATCAGTTGGACGCTGTGGTTTACTGGGTTAAACCTAAACCCCCTTTTGTTAAACTGAATACTGACGGGTCTGTTGGTTTAGCTCAAGCTGGAGCGGGTGGTCTTATTCGTGATGTTCAGGGTGAGATTATCTCTAGCTTTGCTTCTCCTATTAAACGGCTGGATGTTTTATGGGCTGAACTTAATGCGTTATTTTTGGGGGTCCAGCTGTGTTTAAAAGGGGGTTATACTGATGTGTGGATTGAATTGGATTCTAAATTGATTGTCACGAGTATTTTAGAGAATTTTATTGGCAATGCTAGGAATTTTTATATTATGAGGAAAATTAGAGATATTCTGCTTACTTTAAACTTTAGGATTTCCCATATTTATAGAGAAGGAAACATGTGTGCTGACTGGTTGGCTAGGAAGGGAGCTCATCTGGTTGAGTATGAAGAAATTGATATTCTTAATTTGGATATCTCCTTTAAAGGTATGATATTAGTTGATAAAGTGGCTTTGCCTAACTTCAGACATGGGTGAGTGCTGTTTGTTTGGGTTGTGTGTTGTTTTGTTTTCTCTGTTCTGTTGCTTTTATATTCCTGTTACTGGATCTGTTATGGGTTTTATGGAAGCTTATTTTTCTACTTAGAGTTGCTGGAGGTGTTGCTCGAATGGTTATCAGGGGGTTTGGAGTTTGGGGTACTGGTGGGGCTTGTCTTTTTTTGGCATGTTCTGTTTTTTTCTGCATTTGTATTGGCAGCCTGGTAGGGGGTGTAAGCTTGCATGTTCGTATTTTTTTATCTGGAGTGGTATTTTATATGCTGGGATGAGTAATGTTGGCAAAAAGTTTGCCTTACTGTATGAGCTGTTGGGCTCCCTTTGGTTTTCTTGTAAAGCTGGGAGGTTGGATTGGTTGAGAAGGTTGCTGAATTATTTGATTGAGTTGATTAATTCTGTGGTGCTGATATTATTATTGAAGATCTTTTGCAGGTGCTTGACCGGAGGAACATGCGCTTGGTATAAGGTTTGGACTTTGTTTTTTGTTCCTTTTTTTATGCAATTTTTTGTCAATTTTTGCAGGAGAGCGGAGCTGAAAGGTTTTAAGATTCTTTGGCTTCTCCTTTTTTGGGTGCTGTTGCTTCACAGCCCGCAGTTAGATTTGAATTATTTTTGTATCAGTAGAAAGAGGATTCTCCGGCTCATAGGTTTTTTGGTTTTCTTTTATTTTGTAGCTCGTTGGAGCATTAGAGAGCTGGAGGAACCTCTTAAGGACTTTGTAACCGCTTATTTATATCAACGCGTAGGCCCCTTTGTGGGTTTTAACTAAAAATATATATATATATATATAAATTATATATATATATATATATATTATATTAAGACATCAATAATTCAACATTAAATAATTAATGTTTATTCATCCTCCCGCCATTCAACCAATCAAGGGTTTACGAGCTAGCCAGGTACCTACCTTTGCTTGACTCTAATATTGTGGTTTCTTGCTTCTGAGAGCTAGAGTGAACACCTAGATTTGTCGTGACACCATCCCCACATTTTTTTCTCTTCCTCCCAATCAAATGCCCGTATCATTACCTTATTCATGGTTTCTTCCTTTGATCGAACGTGTAGGTATGTCACACCATTGTTCAATCTAATTTCTTCCTTCCTAAGGTGTATTTGTCCACCAACTCCTCTTGATTTCTCCCTCTCGAAAGACTATTGCTGCGATCAAGATAGGCAATCTTCTCTTATTTGTGTAAAAGTATGAAAAGTCCATGAGCTAGTGTCCTTATTTATTTGAAAATCATTAGATTATTCTGTGAAAAGAATCTAATGGATAAAGCTATGCTAATCTCTCAAGATATGGAGAAGATTGTGTTTGCTCCCTTTTGTGGAAATTTAAAATATTATAATTAGTTAAACCATATATGCTAATCTTTCCCTCTTGATCCTTTACCTTGAGTTGAAATTAGTTAAAGCATATATAACGAGCTCAATAGCCTGGCATTTTTCTAAATCATATAATGAAATTTAAAGCATGCACAATAAAAAATAATATGCATGTTATCAGTCAATTCACAATAGTGACATTCAATGACCATGAATCAATGTAGAGACAGCAAAACTCACGTGCAATAACTGTAAAGTTTATAAACTGTAAACAGTATGGTACGAAAGCTAGTAAAATTATACAGTGAGGAAAGACAAAAAAAACTATGAACCAGCTTATCAAATTGATACAACTATTGAAGTCATTTCCCAACCACATGCTATATCAGTATTAAAATGATCATATATCCAATATATAGCTAACATCTCATAATAAATGATAATTAATAGTTTTGATTGATAAATAATAATAGCCATAGTAATGAATCTGCATCAATCTTATCGGTGATAGTAATAGTTAAGTGGTATACTAGCAATAACAATAAACAATGGTTGTAATAGTAAGTTCGTATGGTGATAGGAATCAATATAGTAATAGTAATGTCATACAATAATAATGAATCTTGTTGTCATACAATAATACTGTTTTTTTTTATGAATATGTTAATTGTTAGTAACTATTGGCTCAATAAAATGGGCCATCACTTCTTTGCCAATCGAATTAGTAATAACTTCTTATAACTCCCAAATATTGAATAGTGAATAATAAAGGGTAACACCAACCTATATTATTTAAAGAGAAGTCGATTCGCCCACCATCTTGTACATATCAGCAACATACTATAGCCAAAGTCAGTGAAACCAGCTTTTACTTATCCTTTTTATACATATATTATTATAAAATTAATATAACAATAATAGCGATCATCTATTACACAATTATACACTAATTTTAACTCTCAATGCCTATATTAAAAATATGGTTAAATAAAAATACTTAATAATTTATTCAATCAAAATCATACAAAATACAAAAACTTTTAACTAGTTAAAATGTCAATAATGCTTGATACTTTTACATACAAAAAGTTATATGGTAAATGTCATTAAAATCAGAGAACATGTAATAAAATCAGTTCTGGGGAGAATCAAACATTCAAACTTAAAATCTTTGAAAGTTGAAGTAGGGAATAAATCACCTACCACGATTGGAACAATTTTTTAAAAGCGACAAAGTGATATAGCTATTAAAATTATATTTCTCCTTCTCTCTCTCCTCCTTTTACTTCTTCCTCTCTCATTTTCTTCTCAGGCAAGCTGATGGTGAGTGAGGGCGAGGACAAGTTGGTATATCACTATAGGAAATTCAGTGATTACAGGCGGCTAAGACCGGTGGTTGTCTAACCTTCAGTACTAACGGTGATTTATCCAACGGTTTGGCTGCCGGTGAATACCGGCGGCCTAACCAGCCGTTATGGAAGCTTATGCCGTCGGTAATAGGGGTGGTCAAAAAACCGCCGGGTAAACCGCCGGCTTTAAAAGTTATCGGCGCTGTACCGGAGGCCAAAATTGCCGGTGTTAAGTGATTTACTTACCGGCGGTAGAAACCACCGGCAAACCTCCGGTAAAAGCCCTAAAATGAGCCAGCCTAAGCCTCCCATTTCATTTCATCTTCTCCTCATCTCTCTCTTTAGCCGTGCTTGCCTGTCTCCTCTGCCCTCCTCTCTCGCGACCGAGCTGTCTCCGCCCACCGACGACCTATCTCCGGCCGCCGACGATCACACCGGTTGGGCTCGAACTCCCATTGTAAGGCTACCGACGATCACACCGAGTTTCGATCCCGTGCACGACGCCGCCTACGAGGTGAGGTTTTTATATTTTTTTATGTATTTTGTCATAGATGTTTTTTGTTCTCACTAGAGAGACATTTGCATATTATGCTAGAGAATGAACCTTGGTGTATGCTTTTGCTTTTGTTCTGGAAGTTCTCACTAAAAATTTGTAATAGAATATATCTTGGTGTATGCTTTTAATTTGCCTTTGTTATTGGTGTTCTCACTAGACATTTGCAAGAAAATGAATCTTGGTGTATGATTTTTTCTTTAGTTATGGATGTTCTAACTAGACATTTGCAAGAAAATGTACCTTGGTGTATGTATTTTTGCTTTTTTTATGGATGTTCTCACTAGATATTTGCAAGAGAATGTACCTTACTTGGTGTATGCTTTTTGCTTTAGTTATGGATGTTCTCACTAGACATTTACAAGAGAATGTAGTTTGGTTTATGCTTTTTTGCTTTAGTTATGGATATTCTCACTAAACATTTACAAGAGAATGTACCTTGGTGTATGCTTTTTGTTGAGGGTATTCCTCTTATTGAAAATTGTAGAGAGAGAGTTAAAGGTAAACTTGCATTATGTAGTTCAACCTTATAGTTTAAAGTTTTTCGCATGCTTCAACATCCAAATGACTATCCAAGAAGAGAGATATTGAATGTATAACAGATTATTGCGGGGTCGAAAAGGATTGACAAATGAATTTATACAGGAAGTTGAAACTTTCATTCAAGTTGCATCTCAACTGTCTTCCTTTCAATTTGATAAAATGTTTAGATGTTCAGGTTCGAAGCGTAAAAATCAAGCATTCCTCAAGCTCGATGATGTGAAGCTTGATTTATGTCATAGGGGATTTCTTCCAAACTACTGGATTTGGACATCACATGGCGAGTAAGAGCCACATAAGGATGCTCATGCCGGTTCATCCACATATTGTGAAACATTTAATGAAGATCAAATGAGTAGACCCTATGAAGAACTTATTTTTGATATAGCAGGTCATAATTTAAGGGCTTGTATGGAAGAGCCACTAAATACAAAAGCTCAAAAATTCTTTGAGTTACTACATGCAGCTCAAAAATTAATTTGGGACGGTTGCAGTACCCATTCAAAATTATCTATTGCAGTGAGAATGCTAAGTATTAAAACTGAGTATAATATTCCCCGTGATTATTTCAATGACTTTATTGATCTTCTCAAAGAAACTAATCCAACGGACAATTTAATCCCCTCAGACTTGTACCGAACGAAGAAATTAATATCCAAGTTGGGTCTCACTATTATAAAAATTGATTGTTATATCAATGGATGTATATTATACTATAAGGATGATGCAACAGAAGTTTATTGTCGCACCTGCAATGCTCCTCGGTTTAAGCTAAACTCGGAAAAACAACGTCATTAAAAGAAAGATGTTCCATATTCCTGTTTATTTTATTTACCGATCATTCTAAGACTTCAGCGACTCTATAAATCAATGAGTTCAACAGGTCATATGAGATGGCATAAGGAGAAAATAGCAAAAAGTGGTGTTGTTTCTCATCCATCAGATGCTTAAGCATGGAAATATTTTGATCGAGTGCATGCTTCATTTGCTGCTGTATCCTGCAACATAAGATTAGGATTATATGCCAATGATTTTATCCCATATAGTCAAACAGCTACACCGTACTCTTGTTGGCTAGTTATATTAACATCATACAACCTTCCACCAAAGATGTGTATGACTACTCTGTACATGTTCTTAACTCTTATAATACCAAGACCACATATTTCAAAAGCAAAAGTTGACATTTTTTTTATAATCATTAATTGATGACCTCAAGTTATTATAAGAAGAAGGAGTTCTCACATATGACATATCAACAAAATAAAATTTTCGCCTTTGAGCTGCATTTTTGTGGACCATTGGTGATTTTCCGCTTATGGTATATTGTCTGGTTGGAGCACAGTAGAAAAATTAGCATGTCCTTACTGCATGGAGAATAGTAAATCTTTCACACTAAAACATGGAGGGAAAAATACTTGATTTGATTGTCATCGTATATTTCTACCTGCTAATCATCAGTTTTGGTAGAATAAGAAAGCATTCATTAAAAATAGAGTTAAGCGGTTGCCTCCTTCACCTAGATTAAGTGGTGATGATGTATTATAGAGACTTTCTGACATTCCAATAATTTTTAATTTTCCAATGCTACCAAAGTTTAAATATCCGGGATATGGTGTTGAACATAATTGAATTAAAAAAAGTATTTTCTGGACATTATCATATTGGAGAACTAATTTGATAAGGCATAGTCTGATGTTATGCACATTGAGAAGAACTTCCTAGATAATATTTTTAATACAATTATGAATGTTAAAGATAAGAGTAAAGATAATGTTAAAGCAAGGATGGACATTAAAGAGTACTGTCAGTGAAAAAATCTAGAGTTAGTAACAATAACCGATGGCAAAATAATGAAGCCCAAACACCGTACTCTTTCACGTTAGAGCAAAAAAAATCAATATTTCAGTGGTTTAAAGGTTTAAAAATGCATGATGGCTATGGATCAAATATAAGTCAATGTGTTGACATAAAATCTACGATATTATTTGGACTAAAAAGTTATAATTATCACATAATTATGGAGGTTCTTCTGCCGATCATAGTATTATGTTACCCGATTACATATTAAATCTGTTGACTGAGCTTAGCATTTTCTTCAAAGACCTATGTTCATCTAAACTAAGTGAAGATGCTTTACGGAGGAGCGAGGATAACATACCAATCATCATCTGAAAGTTAGAAAAAATATTTCCCCCGAGTTTTTTTGATTCTATGGAACATCTTCCAGTCCATCTACCATACGAAACTAGAGTTGGTAGACTTGTACAATATCGTTAGATGTATTCTTTCGAGAGGTAAAATATATATATATATATATATTATATATATATCTTTATATTTTATATATATTTATTATAATATATATATATATTAAGTCTCTAATATTTTTGAATAAGTTCAGATAATATATATTTTTTAATTTGATAATTATAATTATTTAATAGATGTTTGAACAAATTGAAGAAATATGTTAAAAATAAAGCACGACCAGAAGGATCGATATGTGAAGCATATTTGTCTCAAGAAACCACTCACTTTTGCTCATACTACTTCGAGCCTCATGTAAGGAGTACAAGAATAAAGATTGGTCGTAACATGGACTTCGATGTAGAAGAATAATCACATGCTGCACTATCAGTATTTATAAGTCATGGAAAGCCAAGTGACAAATGTGTTGAAAGATTTCTCAATGATTCAAAAATCAAAACAGCGAATTTATATGTGCTACTGAACTGTAAAGAAGTTGAGTCAATCTTAGATTAAGTTCTTCCATAATGTCAGTAATGAGTAATGTTTATTTAAAATACTAAAGTATTATTTATCACTAGGTATTTTATAAGCAATTTGCCTCTGACAAATTTGAGGGATATTGAGCAAGTTGTTGCAAATGAATTCTCAACTTGGTTTAGTTTTTATGTGAGCTCATAAATTTTAAAATTATAATTTGAATTATATCTTATTTATTATAAAAAAATACTAATATTTAAAAATATTTCTAGGTACAAAATCTTGATAACAAATATTTCGATAAAGGTTTGCAAGCACTAGCATGGGATCCAATGCAAAAAGTAAAAACCTGGCCAATATATATAGTGAATGGGTTCAGATTTCATACCAAGTCTTGGAGTGAAAGAAGAAAAACTGAAAATGGTGGAGTATGTGTTAGAGGGAACACTCATAAAGAAGATGAGTGTGATTATTATGATATTTTGAATGAGATTCTTGAATTGGAGTACCCATGCGATGATGAGAACTTTGTAAGCTTGTTTAACTGTCAATGGTATGATCCAGTATAGAATAGAGGTACAAGGGTTCATCCTGCGCATGATTTAGTCGATGTAAAATATAGTAGAAGATACAAAAAGTTTGATCCATTTGTGTTAGCAGATCAAGCTATTTAAGTTTATTTAAGCAAATATCTCAGTGGTCATAGAGATAAACAATATGGCTAGCTATCATAAAAACAAAAATATGGAGAATAATACATTATAGCAACTGCACATCAAGAGGATGAGATGTCAAGTTGTAGGCTTATTAAAATTGAGGAGATGCCAACTACAACCTCTAGTATTGAAATGCAGTTAGAAAATGTGAATAGTTCAACTAGCTCAGGTGAAGATGAGAACGAGGATGAAAGTGAAGATATATATGAGAGCAATGAAAATAGTTCTGATTCTGAGTAGTTTTTATAATTTAGAATTGTAGAACTTTACTTTTTATAATATTTAGAATTATACTTTTTGAATTCTGAGCAATAAAAATATTAATTATTTATTTGTATTCTAGCATTCTTTATTTTTGTAATTCATTAATTGCTTCTTTTATTTGTATTATGTAATATTTAAAATTGTAGAATTATACTTTTTTATTAATTGCTTCTTTTATTTATACTTTTTATATATTACAATGATTTACTAATTGCTTCTTTTAATGCAGATAGTTTCAAGTGACGATCCTCCTCGTAAATCATTTGCCTCAAAGTTTTGTTGGAAGAAGTTGAGTGTTACTCCCACTCCCAATATAGCCAGTAGCCTGATGAAGGTGAGGGACCTTCAGTTCCACCGATTTTACCTACACCACCACCACTCAGAAGCTAGCATAAGTCCCCGAGTGAGCAGGGTTAGGTTCAGTCAGATACACCTACTGTTGTACCACCACCCTTGCCTGGCTACTTCCCTCCTCCCTTGATAAGTCCTCACTTTCCCTCTCTAGATCAAACACATGTCATCACTGGCAGCAGGTTCATCCACTGGTCCTCACCCTCCTTACCTCTACTCATATTATTACCCATATCCGGTGCAGCCAGAACATGGTGGACCATCTATCCCAACAGAGATTGGTGCTGGGGATTAGGCAGCTACAGCAGATAAGCGTCAATACATTGAGCCTGAGGGCGATAAATAAGTTCAGTTTATGTTATTAAGTTGATTGTAATTTGATATATTATATGTTATTAACAAAAAAATTAAACTACAGTTTCAATCCTTCAAAGCCATCTACACAGAAGATCCGGGATATTATAAAGAACAAATATGATGCTCCTTACTTATCTTGGAAGAAGATCCCAAAGGAGGTTAGGGATATATGATTTGGAGAATTTCAGGTATACTAATTTGGTATGAATTTAAATATTTGATTTAATTTTTACTAATCTTTTTGGTTATGCCTAAATTTTTATAAAAAGAATTTAGGTGGTTTCTTGAGCATAGCACAAGGATCAGAACCAATTTTGAGCAGAGAGGAGCGACCCATCTCAGGGACATATTCACAAACATTAGAAAGTCCGGGCAGCATCCAATATGGATTAGAGAGGGCGTATGGGCTGATCTGAGTTGATCTTTGGCGACCCTTGAGTTTACAAAAATAAGAGAGCAGAATAAGCATAACAGAGCCTCTGGTTACAACCGCCGGCAATGCCGTCGACTCTGATCGCCGATTAGCCGCCGGTATGTTTACCGTCGGTATACCGATAGTCAAACGACGGTATTTGTACCGGCGATTTAACGGCTAGCAAGCCGCCAGTAACAACTCCAGTGATAACTGACGGTGTAGGCCGCCGGAAAGCTGTCGGGGAAATAAACTGCTGGAAAAACACCGCCGGCAATGGCTTCCTACGCCGTTTTTACCGGTGGTTTTACAACCGTCGAAAAGTTGCCAATTTTTTTCAAAACTGCCGGCATTTACAGGTAAATCGCCAGCAAAAACCGCCGGTAATAGCTGAATTTCTTGTAGTGTGTATATATATTCATGTAATGTTCTTTATTAAATGAAACTCATGCCCACCGAAAAGAACTCTCATAAAATCAAAGTCTTAGACTATAACAATTATCAAAGATAATGAACATAATAATCATGTTATTTATATGGTGCAAACAACTTAATTCAATAAAGCACAAGGCCATTTAATTCATCTTCCCTTAATATGCTAGATTTTGAATAATTCCACTTTGAAGTCCAGGATTTACTAGGTTAAGTTCCAAAACTACTCATCCAAAATAGAGTCAACTTGACAAAGCACATGTGAGTCTTTGCATACCTTGATCAAACAGATTGGACTCTCTATGTACAGACACATTTCTTGTTGAAGTCCACCAATCCTCCACTGATCATCACTCCAAAACTATTCATCCAAAATAGAGTCATCTTTATAGGCACTTTCTTATACATATAAAATGTGTGTTTTAATGCTCAAGTCTCCTTAAGGCTTAATGCAGCATTTTCTTATGTCGTGTTTACTGAAACCATTATTAATATTCAACTTTAATTACAATCCAATGTTCATGTGTAGGAATTTATAGATCACATATGATATGGATATTCAAAAAAAAAAAAAAAAGATTTATAATTGATTATTGTTTGTATGAGAGGCATCAACAGAAGAATTCATCAATGGAGTGAATTTTTTTTCATCAAGGCGACCTAATAACTACCCTCCTTGATATCACATGAGAGGTTTCATTATCCTTGTTCAAAGCATAAAGACCAAACATACCACACACTAGATGAGATTATTGTTGATTTATATCACATAGGATTCATGTCAGAATATTTGTTTTGCAAAACAGATGGTGCACCAACTCATTACCTGCCTTAATCAACTCATTCACTCATTAAATTTATTTTGATAATGCTTGAAATTAGTGTTTCATGACTATTTATTTATTACATATATGTTGTATTTATTATGAAATATATTTAGATATTCATTATAGAAACCAAGGCTCATATAGTATTTAGAAATATATTTAGAAAAACAATAGAAAATAATAATAAAAATATAGAAACCAGGGCTCATATAACCCACCAGAAAATCATTCATAATCTCAAAAAATATTAGTGAAATAGAAGAAATTCCTTCCAAGATGGCAGTAGGTATCAACACATGGTGTATATGCTCAAATTATTTCTGCTTGGGTAATATGAATGCCACTTGGTTGCATAAAAAAGGCACTGCACATATATTTTCATCATCGTCCCATACTAAAAGGAATACAATAAGGTATTATACCCAAAAAAGAAGTTTCTTTGTAAGGAATCCAATGTTGATCACGAGCGGACTAACAAGTAAGAAGCATCACTAGATAAAAGAAAAAAAATCCCAAGCAACATATCTTGACGTGGTAGTCACCGAAGAACCTACACAAAGAAAACAAGCAAGGAAGCCAAATGCTAAGAAGTTCTGCTTCCAAGTTATAAAACCAAAATTCTATTTAATTTTTTCTATGTTCGCCAAAGCCGAATTCGCAGCTTATATATGCTGCTATACATCCTACTAAAATGTTAGTAAAGTTCATCATATTCCTTTAGTACTATAATAACTAAAAAAAGGTAAATGATAGTGGTGATGGCAAAGGTTGTTATAAGAGCAGAGCAGCTGTAGTGGGGAACGCTAAAGAGATAAGCTACTCCTGCAGAACAATGAGATTACTATGATGCTCTGCATCAGTCTGCATCTTATATATGTTGCTATACATCCTACTAAAAGGTTAATAAAGTTCATCATATTCCTTTAGTACTATAATAACTAAAAAAGGTAAATGATAGTAGTGATGGAAAAGGTTGTTATAACAGCAGAGTAGAAACTATAGTGGGAAATGCCAAAGAGATAAACTAGTCCTTCAGAATAATGAGATTACTATGATGCTCTGCATCAGGTGCCTCATCAACGGAAGAACTCGATTCCAATAATTTGGAAGCTGGTGCGTTGCCCAGAGGAAAGTATGGGTAAATGTCGACGACCTGGAAAGTGGACAAAGTATTCAGATGTGGTGGGAGATCCACGATGTATGTATTGTCATTAATCTTCCTTACGATAGGAATCAGACCTATCTTTCTTTTGCCTAATTTTTTATATGTATCATGTGCAAAACGTTCACGACGCAATTTAACAAGAACTAAGTCTGCTGGTTGGAATGGGTGAGCACGATGTTTGCGATATTCACTCTTTTTATATTTAGAATTTGAATCTGTGAGATGACGGCAAACCTCTTTAATAGTTGTAGCAGCTCGGTCCGCTAAAGCCTCATCAGATTTGTTTTTGCATTTTGGCAGCACTACAATGTATAAAAGATTATTTGGTAATTTATTGTAAACAACAACAAATGGAAAAATACCAGTAGAACGATTTGGCATGAGATTGTAGGCAAATTCGGCTTGACCCATCACTTCATCCCACACCTTTGGTTTATCTTGAACTAGGTAGGAGCATGCTTCCCAAGGTACGATTGACAACCTCCGTTTGTCTATTCGTTTGGGTATGAAATGCGGAACTGAGTTGTGATTTAGTATAGAGACGCTTCCAAAGTTCACACCATAAGTGGCTGATAAACTTGAAGTCACGGTCAGAGGTCAAGCTTCGTGGTATGCCATGGAGTCGGACTACATCACGAAAAATAGTTGGACAATATGTAAAGCATCTAAAGTCTTCTTACATGGTGTAAAGCGGGCCATTTTTGAAAATCTATCTTTAACTACCATAATAGAAATGTGGACAGATTTTGTGCAGGGAAGACCAAGGATAAAATCTAAACTAAGGTCTTCCCAAATGGAAATGGGAATCAGTAAAGGAAGATAGAGCCCTGTATTTTGTCCTCCACCTTTGTATTATTGGCACACCGAGCATCATTCTGCAAACATGTTGGTATCCCATCATATTTGTGGCCAGTAAAATCGAACTTGGAGTTGTTGGAGTGTTTTTTCACGACCCAAATGAGCAGATAATCCTCCATAGTGTAATTCGGTAATCAGTAAATGCCTCCACAATGATTGAGGTATACATAACATAACATTTTTAAATAAGAACCCATGTTGAATTGTGAAATCATTGGACCTATCATGCTGCTGATATTTTCCCCAGATTTTGGCAATATTAGGATTGGATGAATATAGGTCCTTCAAGCATTCAAGTCCCATTAGTTCAGTCTGTAATTGAGTTAATAGAAGTGCGGGTAAGAGCTTCTGCCTCTCTATTGTTGTGCTGTAACACGAAGGAAAATCTTTATAAAAACATGATCCATCTAGCGTGCATTTTGTTAATCCTTTTCTGTTTGTTGATGTATTACAATGCTTGATGATTTCTACTAAGAACAAAATTCTGGAGAAGGATATAATGCTCCCATTGCTTCAATGCATGAACTACAGCATAAAGTTCTTGCTCATATTCTGAACACCTTTGGCAAGATTCACATAACTACTCACTGAAAAACTCGACAGGTTTATTGTCTTGTGATAGAATTCCTCTAATGCCCACTGATAAAGCATCAGTTTCCACCTGGATTGCCTTATCAAAATTTGAAAGAGCTAAAATGGGTGCCAAAATTAATGCAAAATTGAGAGACTCAAAGATTCGCTGCTTATCTTCAGACCATTGAAATTGTTGGTTATAGCTAATTTATAATTATATCAATTTTTCTTGGGTCTACATGTACTCCATCTGCTGCTATAATGAAGCCAAGGACGCAAACCTGAGAGGTTGCGAACTCACACTTGGCAATATTCAGGTACATTTTGTGAAACTAGAAGGTATTAAAAAGATCTGTTAGGTGTTGAACATGATATTCCAAAGAGAGGCTATACACGAGAATATCATCGAAGTATGCAACATAGAATTTGCCTAAAAATGGCTTTAGAATCTCATTAATGAGATGCATGAATGTAGATAGTGAGTTACACAGCCCAAATGGTAATACCTTCCATTTATACAAACCTTGTTTGGTTTTAAATGACGTCTTCCATTCATCTCCTGGTTGTATCTGAATTTGATGGTATCCGCTACACAGATTTAATTTGCAAAAAATAGTAGAACCTGGCAATTTGTCCAACAGTTCGTCCACCTACGACATTGGAAACTGATACTTTGTAGTTATCTTGTTGATAGCTCGACTATCAACACACATGTGCCAAGATCCATACTTCTTGGGAACAACTATAGCTGGTACTACACATAGACTAATGCTCGGTTGAATAAATTTCTTGGTCAATAACTTGTTAATGATCTCTTAAAGCAAAGCATGCTCGGTTGGGCTCATCCGGCAGTGTGGAATATTAGGTAGTGTAGCTCCATGTACAACATCTATCTGATGTTTTATAATACACAAAGGTGGTAATTTAGATGGCAAAACGTTCATCCCAATATCATTGAAGTACTGTAACAGAGGCTGAATTTTGGTTTGGATGGCTGAATTGGGCTTAAGGGAATTATTGCTTTCTTGTAGGAGTACGACCAATGCTTGGGAGTGGTCTTCTTTGGACCCCATGAACTGAGTACCTGATACAATGTGCATGATGGCCTTGCCCTTGGCTACTTCTATTTTATCTTCGACAGCATTTGGTATCAATTATAGAAACCTTTCCATTCAAATGAGTAAACATAATCATATACAACACCCACATTAAACTGCCAAGGTCTTCCCAAGATTAAATGGAATACATCCATATCCGACACATCACACAATATTTTGCATACATACTGTTTACCAATGGAGAATGTCACTCTACACATCTAAGTCACAGTGATTTCCATTCCACATTTTACCCAGTTAATTTTATAAGGATGAGGGTTCTTTGTTGTTTTCAACTATAATGCTTTAACCATGTATCATGATATTATGTTTTTGGTACACCCACTATCTATTAGAAGATCACAAACCTTGCCATTTATTGTGCACCTTTTTTTAAAAATGGCATTGCGCTGAGAATTTACTAGAGTCTGTGGCACTAAGAGAAGTTTCTATAGAACACAAATAACTGGATCGCCAACATCAGCCACTAAGTCTTCTTCCTCCAGTATTTGCTCGGTCTCTTCCTCCATGACTGTTTCTCCTCCTTTTATGTTATGTAACTGTAATTGTGTCTGACTAGGACATTTATTGGAACGGTGTCCCAGTTGAAAGCATCGAAAGCATTTTAGATTAGTTGGCTTAGAATATGGATTATCTCTTATTGTTCCTCTTAACTTCTGTGGAACATTTGGGTCATGAGAATTACTTGCAGGTGTGCTGGGCTTGAGGTTTAGAGATGCATTGGTTTGGTGTAGCACCCTAAATGAGTGGCTTCTTGAATTGTGGATTTACATAATCTAAAGGTTGTCGCCTGGTGGTTGAGGTACGAGAATGTCTGTCGTGGTGGGTTTCTACTTTCAGAGCATAGTTGATGTTTTAAGATAGGAGCCAAATTGAGCTTAACTCTAGCTTGTGCTGGATTGGTTCTTTGAGTCAACCAATGTATCAGGCAACCAACTGATTCTCATTCTCGTTGAAATTGTTTCTAGCGCTCAGTCGATAAAACTCTTTTGTATACTCATTCGCTGTTCTCGATCCTTGAACACAGCATTGGTATTGCAAGTAGAGCATGTGCTCGTAATCTGTCGGTAGAAAGTGTGAATGAAATAATTGTTTCATACATATCCATCTCCGAACTTTTTTTCTTCCTTCCCGCTACCTAGTTTGGAGAACTTGGTGTCACCAAGCAACAACACCTCCTTTCAATCTACAAATTACATACTTGACTTGTTTTCCTGGTGTGATCTCCAAATATGCAAAAAATGTTTCGACCGCTCTCTCCTAATCCAAGTAATCTTTGATGTGTAGTTTGTCGTTAAAAAATGGAATGTCCATTTTTACGCTGAAATCATGTTGGTGTGGTTCATTCTGAGAAAATCGCTGTCGTCGGTGTATATCCCTAATATTTTCTTCAATATCAGAATCAATCTCAATTCCAAAGTTTTGAATTCCTTCTTCATCTTTTGAATCGGATAGTACTGCTCCTCGGGCTGGGATTCGTCGCCTGCCCCTACTGAAGAATTATTCTTGCCTCACTGCTGGTGGTGTGATGGTGTATAATGCATGGGGTGACTTGTAAATTAGGACCAGTTTTGAGGAGCTAAAAGTTTTGATGCACCTCTTTGCAGAACAGGCGAAACTCCAATACCCAATCGGAGAACTAATGCGCCAAGCTCAAATGTGCAGCCCACAAGGCCTCGATGCTTCGGTTTTCATCATTCCCCGCACGTCTGCTGCCCTCTGCCACGTCTCAAGAGCGTCTAGCTCTGATAAAAAATCTGACGTGGTAGTCACCGGAGAACCTGCACAAAGAAAACAAGCAAGCAAGCTAAATGCTAGGAAGTTCAACTTCCAAGTTATAAAACTAGAATTCTATTTTTTCTATCTTCAACAAAGCCGAATCCACTACTTATATATGCTGCTATAAATCATGCTAAAAGGTTAATAAAGTTCATCATATTCCTTTTGTACTATCATAACTAAAAAAATTAAGTGTTAGTGGTGATGGCAAAGGTTGTTATATTAGCAGAGCAGAAGTTGTAGTGGGGAATGTCAAGGAGATAAGCTTGTCCTACAGAACAATAAGATTACTATATATCTCTGCATCATATCTCCACTTAATTAGAATAATCAACCATCGGAACAACTAACCATAATTTGAAAATAAATCCACATAATACCCGGTTCATAGTACAATAACCACCACGAACAACAGGAAAACAGAAAAACAGTTATACTAGATGGCCATATAACATGTCCAAAGATAGACCACAACAAGGAAAATAGCAATTAGCCAGATAAAACTCAATATAAGAGGAATAGGCTAGTAGTACGTGTTAACAAAATTTGATAGCAAGGTTGATTGAAAACTTCATCTCATGTTCTTTATACGAATGGCAAATTTAATTTTCACAATAATAACATGGTAATTAAGAGCAACACTTCTAAAGATGCAATTATTTCTTTTTTGCTAGGTGCAATAAGAAGTAATATATACACACAAAAAAGAAAATTTTCGGTTAGTTTTATACTAGATATTATTAGAGTTGTTGCGTCCTAGAGTATTCGCGACGGTAGAGAAATATATATAGTTTAATGTCTTAGAGTTGTACGAAGATCAAGCACACAAGCAGATAAGTCAGAGGGTGTAGCGTTCATAAGAGACACCAGAGTTTTTACTTTGAAACCCCTAAAAAGGGGGAAAAACTACGGGGCCTTGCCCAGTTTGAATGAATCCACTAGTATTTGCAGTCGATTACAAATGAGGTCCTTCCTTAGGGGGAAGACCTGGGCTTGATGTACATTATATGAAGTACATTACATGTTGGGAATACAAAGAGTCACTGTTGATGTGTTCACTTTGTTGGAAGGACTGTAGTCAGTAGGCGACGTAAGTCAGGAGGACCAAAATCTGCTGGCGACGGAGGTCGGAAGGACTGTAGTTGGTGTGAGACGTAACTCAGAAGGACTGTAGTCGGCTGGTGACGGAGGTCGAAAGGACCATTGTCTCGTGATGGAGGTCGGAAGGACTATATCAGGTTAAATCCAGCAATGGACGGAAATCCAGCATCAGATATATGTTTGGAGAAAATCAGACATCAGGTAGAAGTCCGACGTCGGGTAGAAACTTGGCGACGAGCGGAGGTCTGACATCGGGTAGAAGTCCAACATCAGTTGGCGGCCGAGGAGAACTACGGCGTTAGATGGTATTCGGGCAGAACTCCGACGTCACTTAGAGTTGAGGTGAAACCCCGGCGTCACTTGGAGGTCAAGCAGAATTCCGGCGTCACTTGGAGGTCGGGCGAAATTCCGGCGCCACTTGGAAGTCGGGATGAATTCCGCCGTCACTTGGAGGTCGGGCAGAATTCTGGCGTCGTTCGGACAAATTTTTGGCGTCGGTGGTCGAGGAGCTCTTCTCTCCTAATCTTCTTCTCTTCTCTTCTCCTTTTTTGCTCCGATCCCCTCTCAAGAGAAATAAGGGGTCTATTTATAAATTTTTTGGAGTGGCATGTCCCGTATATAGATGATAGATCAGGGGTAAATGTGGAGCGGTTCAGATGAACGGACGATATTGAATCCCTCGACCGTGGATCGTTTATTAGACATTTGAAGGTCTTAAAGACTTCAGAATTATGAGATCTTGGGCTTGTTGGATTCGTCTCGTCGATCCGCTCGATTCAACCATAAGCTCGTCAAATTTGGAGACCGTTTGGTAACTCAAATTGTGGTACGAACTTTCCAACAACGCTTCGGGTCCTTGATTTGGACTCATTTGGGCTCGGATTAAGTTGAATTTGGTGTCGTTGGGTTTGCATTTCCGAGACGCTCAGTTTGACTTTAAGTTTGCTGAAATCTGAGTTCTGGTGATCACGAATTTAATTTTTGAAATTTCCAACTTGATTTTTGCTTTGAGATATGTACCCAAACATGATAATTTTTTGAGGACATATTCAGAATGAATAGTCGTAAGAAGCTCCTAATATGACAACAAGTTTTCAAACGGCGTGCAAGGAAAAACCACAGCAAAAAAAATAAATGAGTCATTCCCATTATAGAGTGAGTGCAAACGAGTCGAGTCGAGCTCGAGCCAGGGGGTGTTCGAGTCGAGCCTGACAATCAAAACCCGAGCTCGAGCTCGAGCTCGAACTCGAGTCGAGCTCAAAATCTGAGCTCGAGCTCGACTCGTCGTCAAATCGAGCGGCTCGTCGAGCTCGCTATCGAGCCTTTCGTCGCGCACGCGCCCGATCCCGCGCAAGCGCCCGATCCCGCGCACGCGGCCGCTCCGGCTGGCGCAGCCCGCGTCCGCTCCCGCCTCCCGCAGCCGCAGCCCCATCCGATCCCGCGCCAAATCCCGCGCCGCGCCCTATCCTGCGCATTCGCCCGCGTCCGATCCAGCGCCAAATCCCGCGCACGCGCCCGTCCGCTCCCGCCTCTCGCCGGCCGCGCCCGCGCCCGATCCCGCGATCGCTCCCTCGCACCCGCTCCCGGCCTCTCGCAGACGCGACCCGAGCTACTCGACGAGCCGACGAGTCGATCAACCCATTGTCCGAGCTCGAGCTCGTTTAGCGTTCGAGCTCGAACTCGTGTTCGAGCTCGACTCGCGAGCTCGATAAGCTCGGCTCGTCGAGCCCATTAACGAGTCGAGCTCGACGAGCCCATTAACGACTCGCGAGCCGGCTTGACTCGGTTGCACCCCTAAGCACAACACACAAAATAACCACTAAAAATAAAATAACAGGTCGGCGCTAATTATTACCCGTAAAATCAAACCAAAATCAAGCGGATGCTAATAGTTAGCTCCGCAACTCCCGCACCCTCCGGGCACCAAATAAAGCAAAACACCTCAATCCCTCCCATCCCAACTATATAACCTCCCCTCACCTCCCCTCTCCATCTCGAAGCTCCCCGGTCGACCCTTTCGATCTCCCAAGCTAGCCTCACAAATTCACATATTGCTAGCCCCGGGATCTTCCATGTCTCCCCGCTAAACTCCATCCCTCTCCCTCCTCCTTCCATTCTTCCCAATTGCATCAATCAAAGAAGGGATTTTGATCAGCTTATAAAGATGTCGAGAGCGGCGACGGTCCTCGCTCTTCTCATCTCCTTCTTTGCTCTCTCCAGTGCCGAAGACCCCTACCTTTTCTTCACCTGGAATGTCACCTACGGCATCATCTCCCCCATGGGGGTCCCATACCAAGCCATCATGATCAACGGCCAATTCCCCGGCCCTGTCATAAATTGCACCAGCAATAACAATATCGTCATCAATGTTTTCAACAACTTAGACGAACCCTTTCTTCTTTCCTGGAATGGCATCCAGCACCGGAAGAACTCATGGCAGGACGGCATGCCGGGAACCAACTGCCCCATCCGCCCAGGCCAGAATTTCACATATCACTGGCAACCCAAAGATCAAATCGGCACCTTTTTCTACTTCCCTTCCATCGGCATGCACAAAGCCGCCGGCGGCTACGGTCTCATCCGCGTCCACAGCCGCCTCCTCATTCCCGTCCCATTCGACCCCCCGGCTGACGAATTCGACGTCCTCGTCTCCGATTGGTACGGCCTAAGCCACAAAACTCTAACCCGCATTCTCGACTCTAGCCGCCGTCTCAGCCGAGCTCGCGCCGTTCTCATCAACGGCGCTTCCAACTCCGGCGAGTCTCCTGCCTTCACCGTCGAAGCCGGTAAAGTTTATCGCTTTCGCGTTTGCAACGTCGGCCTGAAGGCTTCTCTTAACCTTCGCATCCAAGGCCATAAGCTGAAATTGGTCGAGATGGACGGCAGCCACACGGTGCAGAACGTGTACGATAACCTCGATGTCCACGCCGGGCAATGCTACTCTGTTCTGGTCACCGCCGACCAACCTCCCCGCGATTATTACCTCGTCGCCTCCACCCGCTTCCAGAAGACGATTCAATTAGCCACCGCGATTATCCATTACAGCGGCAGCAACCTCCCAGCAGCCGCCGAGCTCCCACCGGCGCCCATCAGCTGGGCCTGGTCGCTCAACCAATGGCGTTCCTTTAGGTGGAATCTCACCGCAAGCGCGGCTCGGCCCAACCCCCAGGGATCCTACCATTACGGCCAAATTAACATCACGCGCACCATAAAGCTCTCCAGCTCGACATCCATCGTCGACGGAAAGCTCCGTTTTGCTCTCAACGGGGTTTCTCACCGCGACTCTGAGCTGCCGCTTAAGCTCGCAGAGTACTTCGGAGTGAACGGCAGCGTGCCGGAATACAACCAGATCACCGACGAGCCAACTTCTCCCGGTACTCCGGTGAAGTTAGTTCCTAATGTCATAACAGCAGAGTTCAGAACGTTCATTGAAATCATTTTTGAGAATCCTGAGACTAGCATTCAGTCTTACCATCTCGACGGCTACTCTTTCTTTCCGACGGGAATGGGGCCAGGAAAATGGACACCGGAGAGTCGGAGCACTTACAACCTGCTCGACTCCGTGAGCCGACATACAATTCAGGTTTACCCCAAGTCCTGGACGGCGATCATGCTCACATTCGATAATGCTGGCATGTGGAACCTTCGGTCTGAGATTTGGGACCGCCGTTACCTCGGCCAGCAGCTGTACATCAGTGTTCTGTCTCCAGAGCGATCTCTTAGAGACGAGTATAACATGCCGGAGAATGCACTGCGGTGCGGCGCCGTTCTCGATTTACCGCTTCCAAAGCCTTACTCTTGAACTGATTGTTGCATAAAGATGCCATCTTTTGTTGCTTGGGGGTCATGTGATTTTGCTTTGGATTCATTTGATTTTTTTTCTTAATTAACTCTATGTCTTGCGGGATCATTAATTACTTTTCCTTTAATATGAAGATGTGGAGATGAATTTAGTTGAAGAGAGAAGGTATAGCAAATATCAAAGGCATGGTGAGTCAATCAAGCAATCCATGTATACCTTTGTATATTTATGATTGTGCTAATAAATTTGTTATATATTTTATAATTTATTTAAGAAAAGTTACACATCTTGAAGCGGTTGTGTCTATGATAATCTATGATTTTATGAATTATTTATCTTAAAGTTTAGGCTTTATGTTTAAGTTTTATGATGAGCCCAACTAAAATGCAATAAATTTTCTCAAAATTATTCTAGCTCATATCCATTGAAATTTGATTTTTTTTTTTTTTTTTGCATTGAAGATGTACTTATGTGATTGTCATTATGGCTTATCAATTTAAGACATTGAAAAAAAAAAATTTTCCCATGAAATAAGCATCACATGATCATTGCCAATAGTTTAGGCTAACATGGGTTAAGACAGACCATCAGGTTTATAATAGACCAAATTCTTAAATATCTAAAAAGCTTTCATAAAAACTATTTCATTTAGTTTATTCAAAGAGATTTTTTTTTTTTCTAGCTCTAAGGTACATGGTCCACAACTTTGGACAAAATTTTATGGTAGGCTTGCATCCACAACAACAACAACATCTAGCCTTTATCCCACTACGTGAGGTCGGCTACATGAATCCTTTTTCTCCATTGTGTCCTATTAAAAGTCAAATTCTCATTTAAATCTAATAAAGAAAGGTCAATCCTAATATTTTCTAACCAAGTCTTTTTAGGTCTACCCCTACCTTTCTTAACATAAGTCAACTCTAATACCTCTACTCTCCTAACCGGGTCATCGGAAGGCCACCGTTTTATGTGACCAAACCATCTAAGGCGACTCTCTCTAATCTTATCTTCTATTGCAGCTACTCCAACCTTTTCACATATATGCTCATTTCGCATCCTATCTCTATGGGTAAAGCCACTCATCCACCTGAGCATCCTCATCTCTGCCACACTTAACTTAGTATTATGCTTCTCTTTTAATGGCCAACATTCAGCACCATAAAGCATTGCATGCCTCACTACCATCTTATAGAATTTTCCCTTAAGTTTGAGGGGTACATTTCTATCACATAACAAGCCCAATGCATTCCTCCACTTCAACCATCCAACTTGAATTCTGCTGATAATATCTCCATCTATTTCACCATCACTCTGAACAACATATCCAAGATATCTAAAACGTGTACTCTTATTAATGACTTGATCGCCCAAAGTCACAATCCCCTCACTAGATCTATTACTACTAAAATTACACTACATATATTTCGATTTAGATATACTCTAGCGAAAACCTTTAGACTCTAAGGTTGACCTCCATAATTCAAGTTTACCTTCAACTCCCTCTCTAGTCTTATCAACAAGAAGAATATCATCAGCAAAAAGCTAATGTCTTTCTCCCTCTTTAGTATCTAATCTATTATATAAATCACTAAAAGCTAATGTATTTGCATCGCATATTGTTTTCTTAGCATCTTTATGAGCCACTTTAAAAATTTCCCAATTATCATGATTTTTAAAATTAAACCAACCTTTAGAACAAAACTTCTTATATTTAATCTTTTCTTGCACATTAAGATTCCACCACCAACTTTTTTAACTATTAGGAGCTTTTTCCTTTGATACTCCAAGAACATCTTTTGCAATATTCTTAATATCACTAGCCACTTTTCCCACATAGCATTAGCATTCTCATGCACAGATAAAATCTTAAGATCTAAAATCTTATTCTCAAAAATATTTTTGTTAATATTCTTTAAATGCCCCCATCTAATCCTAGAAAATCGTTTTACCTTATTTTTATTTTATGCCCCTTTATCTTAAAGTCCAAAACTAATAATCGATGTTGGGTAAAATTTTGACTCGGAATAACTTTACAATCTTTGCAATCTAAACGATTTAATTTTCTAATAAGAAAATAGTCAATTTGGGTTGTACTATATCCATTTTTAAAAAATGAATTTAGTGTTTTAAAAAATAATTTTGCAAACTAAAATAAATTATAATTATTATAAATAAACATTAAAGAAAAAATATATAAATAATAACATAACCAAAAAATGGTGATGAAGTAGAGATGCTTAATAAGTAATTAAACTACATTTTAAAATAATATAGCAAAACATTTATCAACATATTGAAGTTGATATGGATTACAACTAAGAAGAAAATTAAAAAATTGTGGTAATTATTATGTTGCATAATAAATTTATGCACCCAAATAGATGCATATAGCAATTAGGTAAAATTAATAGTGCAAGGAATAAATGTTGTACGTAAAAAATGACCAACATAATCAAACAAGTGCGAAATGTAACCATAAAAGAATTATTAAATTAAAATTTTAAATATAATTAAAAAAGTGACAAATGAAAAGTATATATATATATAAGATAAAGAGTAGTATCAATAAAGCACAAAATTTACCTTTAAGAAATTCTGTCAAGTTGTAGTGGACTTGAGTAAGGTTTGAGTTCATAGCTTGAGTGGTGTTTTTTTTTTCTCTTATTTGATGAAAAAGTGGATGGCATTTCCATTTAGAAAGATAATATGAAGGGCTTTCCACTGAGTTAAGAGTGGAGGAACGTTATGAAATTCTAAGCAATAGGTCCTTAGATGTAGATGTAGGTCAATTCAATGTCAAACTACATAAAAATATGTGACCATTTCTCTTTGCTTAGCTTAGCTTACATTTCTTATCTCTTTATTTGCATAAATTGTTTGAGTGAATATAGATATGTTGATTCACGTACCAAAGTGTAATAATCTAGATCAGTCCAATCAAGTTTTTGGTTTGGAGTCACACACACACGCCTGTTGATTGCACCTCCGCCCCCATCATACGCCAATCAGTTGTGATCAACCCCCTTCACACACGACAACTAGAGCATGAAGCCTCATGCTCAATTCTCTCCCAATCACGATATTTTGTCGCCTTATGTGATTTAAGGAAGCAAAACCTAGGGCATCACTCTGATGCTATTATTCACCTTCTCCTTTATCTTGTAATTGCCAAGCACCTTCTCCATCCTTACAAAAGCTGCCAAATCCTCCTCACTTCTCTCTCATAGCCAACAAACACCTTCTTTCACACATAGATGCCATCTGAAGAAGTTCTCAGCCTTATTCCTTATATCAAATAATGACTTCAAAGAAAACCCCTCCTTTATAAGTCCTATATTTCTTCACTCTACATCCTTCCTCTTCCTATTCAATCAAAAAGTCATGGAATAGCAAAACTTTCTCCTCACATTTTTCCCCATTGGTGCACTAAACTGTAGACTCTCAAACGTACTATCACTGTCATGGTAAAATGTATAAGCTATTACTTACTCCCACTTATACCTCTTCCATCCATCATGTTCCTAGAAGCTTCAGTCTTGCCCACTAATCCTTCATTGTACATCCTAGGTCCAATCATCCCTTGTCTATAAGCATGTCTAGAATCATAATCATCCCTTGCCCACTAATCCTTCATAATCATGCCATCAATATCAATCATTCTACATGTCTTTGCTGTGTACAATCAACCATCCAGTGACCTTGCTGACCATATCTATAGCATTATCCACTAATCAAGAAATATTTCCAAATATGAAGCTTTCACATCTTAGAATCTCATGTATTTTATCATTTATTACATTTATCTTTTTCTTAAAAGTTTCTAACCTACTTGTACTGGATTCTTTAGCTGCCTTCCTTCTCATTAGATCCTATCTAAATAGTGGCTAGGGCTGCAAATGAACCGAGTCGAGCCGAGTATGTGAGTGTTCATTTAATATCAGCTTATTCAAGTTTGGTTCATGTTTGTTCGAGCTTTATTGTTTGTGTTCATGTTTGGTTCATTTAAATTAATGAGTGTTCATGTTCGGTTCATGTTCGTTCGTTTAGTGCTTACTCGAACTTGTTCGTGAACATATTTAATAAATTTTTTTAACTATCAAACAAATACGTTCATAAACATATCTATGAGCAAACACATTTATAATAAAAGCAATTATCTATGTAACAAAAGGAATGATTATTTATATTTATTAATTTTATAGTCAAATATTGATTATTTTTATCTAGCTTATTCACGAGTTCAAAATCAAACACGAATCAAGCTTCTATCGAGCTTCTTATCGAGCTTAATGTCGAGCTTGTTCACGAACTTCAAATGATGTTGTTCGCGAACATAAATGAGCCGAACGCATCAGTGTTAAAGTTTGTTTATTTAAGAATCGAGTATTTAAAATATTGTTCAAGTTTGTTTGTTTAGCTAATTAAACGATCACAAATGAGCTTTAATCGAACCGAACAACTAGTAGCTCGTCGAACGTTTGGTTCGCTTGCAGCCCTAATAGTGGCACAACAAAATTATTCTAAACTAACCTTGCTCTATGAACCAATTATGAAAACTTTTAGATTCTTAATGGTGCCAGTGAGTGCCTCAACTGATCTTTTAATCCTCTAAAAAATCTATATTATTTCTCTTTTATCATACTAATCAACTAAGCGGCATACCTGGCCAATACAATAAATTTTGCTTCATGCTGCATCACTATCCTTTCTCCATGTTTAATCTCATGAAAGCCTCCTGCATTTATTGTTATGCTCATATAGGTGCTCACAGAGGTACAAACCAATTCCTGCAAAATAACAATAAACTCTAACCAAGAAATCTCTGCACTCATCTTTCCCTGGAATTTTTCACGATATTGTCCTATTTACCACCTCCTTGCTTCACCTTCAAACAAAAATACTACTTATGACACCTTCATGCTCTCAAGATAATATATAATATCAAATATCTTTTCAATTCTCAATAGCCACTCTTTTGTTATCGGTAGTTCTACAACTCCATTAAACATTGTTGGCTTCAATTTATAGAATATTTATAGGTGCTTATCTTCATCACTATCTTTGATCCTTGATTGTCTACTTTAAGTGTCACTTATAATCTGAGCAACCATATTGGCAAGTTGCAAAACACTATCAAAAGACATTTGAACTACTACTACACTTTGTTCATTATGTATATTCTCTATCATAATCAATCAAGCTGTCAAATTCAACATACATATAAATGCAAATAAATCATTCAAATACGTAAAATAATAAAATATATACTACCTAATTTCTACCCCACTCATGATCAATCCTATAGCTCTGGTGATAATTTAATTCTTCCAATAACTATTGCTCTAATGCCAATTTATATTGTCTTAAGATCTAAATTTAGAGTAATTATTTGTTTTTCCTCAAAATTAATTCTCCAATCTCTAAATACTCATAAATATAAATAAACTAGTGAAAGCAATTATAAATCATATACATCAAAAAGTAATTCTATATTCCAATATCCTTTGAAAGCTCCTGAAAACAAAATAAAATACTAAATACAGACAAAATAAAATCTGAACATTGATCAGCCTCACTCCAAAGGGTCTTAACTCCATCTTAGACCAGAAATCAATGAAAATCACATAATGAACCCATAACCTAGCAAGCAACCAAAACCTAACACTGCATCTGATTCAAGATAAAAGAATCAATATGTATGATTTAATTTCAGTCATTATCAAATAATAAGCTAGTTGTATAAATAATAAGTAATTTATATAATTAATAGTATATAACAAGTTGCAGCCAATATGATCAATAAAATTTAGAGTATCTTAGTAAGCAGAATATGTCCATCAATCTATAAGAAAATTGATAAAAGTTTATCAATCGATAATAGGGTATGTATAATAAAACAAGCATCAATCAATCAGTTATATTAATGATGATGATTTAATCATATACTTCTACTAATCAATGTGTCATATATAAATGTGTATCAATATAGCATATCAATATATTATATTAGTATGCTTATAAATATGTTGTATCAATGTCTATCAATATCTATCAATATCCCTGTCACATATTATGATATGTTATATCGCTCTCAATACTAGTTTAATCAATTCTATTTCAATTATATTTACCAATAAAATTCAATCAAATCAAATGTATCATGTGAATGCAAATTTGGATACAATTATGAATAGTGAGAGAAGACATTATCTAGCTTTAAAAGTAATATTTTTATCCTTCCATATGTCATCGGTCAATCATATATTTTAATTATTTTATTAATCATATATTTAAATATATGACTTTCAATACATTAATAAAGAGTCATCACTCTTTATCCACCGGTGTAATCAGTTAATTAATTACAGGTTAACATCCATGATTACGCCATAAACTTTTTATCTTATGAAAATCTGTTGGTCCATCCTCTTGTATAAATTAATATATTTTAATAACGAACTCATATAAATTGTAGTGTTCATAGCCAGCCTTCCTTGCATATAAATGCTACATTTATCTTGTATAAATCATATTATTATTTTCTATCCAAACATTATTATGTATGAAATGTAGGAAAATCTATACACTATATATTAACTCCTAAAAATCATAACTATCAATTTACTTAGTGAAATTAAATAATATTATAGTCAAAATATTTAGGATGATGATATCATCATATATCAAAAGTTATATAGAAAAAGTTAGATAAATCAAGAGAAAATATATTTTTATCAATTTGGGGGAGATTAAATTCACCAATGATAAAATCAATAAAAAATAAAAGTAGGATCAAAGTTACATATCATGATCAAAAGAAATCTTAGAATAGAACAAACGGAAGAAAATGACCTGATAAACCTTCATTCTCCTTTCTTTCTCCCTTTCCTCTCATTTCTTCCCCAACAAAGCTTTCAAGGAAGGGTTGGGATGGAATGGCTTGTGTATAAATTAATATATTTTATTATTTTAAAAATTATTATTTTAAACTAGTGTTGCAACGCTCAACTACCAACACCGCTACGCTTGCCATTAGAGGTCGTGCGCAGTGGAAGAATAATTACTGTGCCACAGTGCTCAGTCAAACCCAATTTTTGACAAAAAAACTTGAGAGCTTAATACTGTAGTGGCACTCCCCAGCGCCGTAGTGCTTCCAATACCACTACGCTACCAAGTACAATGTTTGTTCCACTATGCTACCAAGTACAATGTTGTAGGGCTCCAACTCAAATTATATATATATATATATATATATCAAGCCATTTTATAAAATTTTAAGTTATTTCAGAGAATTCCAAGTGGATTAAGATATTTCATTAAATAAAAACTTAGTTCAGTGGTTAGTGCCATGACACCCGATTCTACAACACCACAATTCTCAATTAGAAAATTCTAGATGCTCAAAGATACTCTCAAATAAAGAGCTCATCATCACAACGCTTTGCCAAACACTATCCCAATAAAGACAGGGAAGCACTACAATGCCACCATATGTAGTTCTGTTGTGCTCTCATGCCCCATATTCCCAAACAAAGAGGAATATACTGTTACAATCCTAATGCCAGTGCCATAACGCTCCTAGAGAGATTTTTCCTACTTAAATTTAGAATTTTCCTATTCAGATTCTAGACTTCTAGATGACTTATTTGGAACATATAAAAACATAGAAAAGAGTCTTACCAGGTTCTGTAGTACCATATATTACAAAATCTACCTGCGATCCTTAGTGGCCTTACTAGCAGGAGTAATCTTTTGGGTCATGATGATGTCAATCTTGCTACATGTATTACCTTCTCTCCATCCTATTAGTCCTAGAGTTGTTCTTATCGTGTTTATGTTGTTGTGGGTGATCTTTCCTTGTAGGAAGCTCTGTGTGATCAACAACTGAGGAAGACTCGACCACACTATTATATTCCACAACATTCACATCACTATTGGAAACTACTGTAGGTCAAGCATATACTCAAATGGCCCTTTCTGTAGGCCTTGAGTAAGAGCTACCTCTTCAACTACTGGTTTAAGTTCTTTGATCTCTTATATATATCTCTAAAATCTAATAATTAAGATTCTAAGGGAATTTCTAGCTCCTGTCCCTCTTCATAATAGCTTACAAGCTTTTTGAGAAGTATGATCTCTCACAAATTGTGTAACAAACATCCTTTAAGCTCTTAAAAGGATGTAATAACCCTACCGGTGGGCAGAAAAACCATCGAAAAGCAAACTCTTTGAAGATGCCTTTGTAAACTCTTAGTGTTTGATGTGCATCAATGAGGATATTAACTTGAAGTATGCAATATGATCGCGAGATTAGACTTTCTCTAGTATGACTCTTGGTGAGACATTTTGAACTTTACAGATGGCTGCGCCGCTCAATCTGTCCAAAAAATGCATTGGTCAACTCTGGCTCTCGCATCTTTACTTTTCTGGGTGTTGGAGTCTATTCTTAATCACTAATGTGACTATAATTTCAAACTGAAATATGAATTGAAGTCAGGGCTATAATATCGGATAGTCTTCGACAAAATGTCGAGTCAGAGGATCCCTTGGGAGTACTCGCCCTAAGGGCATCCATCTAAACTCTGTCAACATTTCTTGCATAATTATTATGAGACTCTTTGATGTCTATTAAAGCACAATGGAATGTGAAGTTTTAGTTCTCCATATTTTAAGATGACATTTGATTTTGTTGGCCTTCACGCAATATATTTTCTTATCATTGACATTAATTCACGCTTACCACATCTTTTAAGATGTTGGATCAAAATTTGCCTGCTGGTGATGTCTGATACAACTAGCAAAGCTTGGCTAGGTTAAAATAAGAGCACGAGGGAGAATAAGCAAATATAAAGAACTGCAAGAAAATTAAGGGCATTAAAAGGCACATTTTCAACTTCCAAATATTTTCACTGTTCACAAAGATAGTTATAGTAACTAGGAAGAACTGCTGAAAGAGCTGAGACCTTATAGAGTGAGTACTTTAAGTGAAGACTTATTGAGTTGATTCTTTTAGTCAAACTCACTCGAAACATATGCATCCCTTGACCGACCCCTTATAAGGGATGAGTTTGCATACTACCTACATTTATTAGGTGAAATATATGCTTGTCCTTGACCTTACTTCAATGAATACTCCTAGGATGAGGCTCGTTTTAGAGAAAAATTATTACGTGTGTATGCCGAATGCGTCCAAATGCCAATTAGGAGCCGCCACATCACCGAATGCATAGTTTATTGCATGATTTTTTGGTTTATGATTGATCTCCGGACACATTCAACATCCGCACATAATAAATCTCTCTATTTTGAGGGAGCATGCCTGTTCACCAAGACCTTAATATGCTTGGTAACTATGAGCTATATATCCAATTGTGCGTAAATATACAAATGAAATAACATCCATGCAATTCAAAAAGTGATAAAGCAAAATAGCAGATAAGGGGTTCTATATTTATTCCAATTAACGTAAATGTCGTTAAGTGTGAAGGAGCATGCTTATAACTGAAGCATAATAGGAAAAATTATTAGGTGCAGAGTGTGCACCGTCCGCACAAATATGGGTACCTCGCGGTACCCAACGGTACTGACTGCCGGTACCTAACACGGAACCGTCCGCACTCCACACCTAATAATCTCTCAGCATAATAGATATGCTTATGCACTTAATACCCCACCAATAACAGCTGGCACACTAAATACCAAGAAGATTTTTTTAAGGCAGTATTTGGCCTCTAATCTTGAATATAATAATCAGCATAAGAAAAGAAGGCTGCAGAATGTCTTCAAAATATATAAAGAATGGCTAGAATATTAATCAAGAGTAACTATATTTATACATATATATAGAAGAGTTTTACACAAACACAAATTAAAAAGTACTAAAGACAAACTTATACATCTTTACATAAATTAAATAAGTCAGAAAGTTTAATCCAAAAAAGAGAGTCCCTTTTTTTTGCCAAGAGCGTAATCACAAGTGAACTTGTTTAGCAGTCAAAAGGTAGTGCACTTCTTGGAATTTTAGCCCCTTCCATTTCAGCTACACTGCACATCGATCCTTTAACTTCTGATTAAGCCTCCACAAAGCATCAGCGAAGAACTCAGTTCAATTGGAAACTCAATTTTCCATGACAGAAGCTTCAGGATTCAGTTTAAGCAACTTTCAAAGTCCAATTTTCGACAAATACTATGATCAAATCTCTTTGAAAACAATGTTGGTCTCCTAGGAGCAGGTGGACATGTCTCTGCAAAGCCTGTTAGAAGAGGTAAAGATGTGGGTGTCTTGCATTCTTCAGTTTGATCAGAATCTACTTCTTGGTTATTGACAGAAATCTCCATAAGCTTTGTTGAAATTATCAGTTCAAGCAATGAACTGAAAATCAGCTCGGAAAAGCACTCTTCAGCACTGGGATCCTCGGTTAAATCAGTTTCTGCAGTTTCTTCAGAATCAATAGTAAGATCACGACTCACCACCTGCCGACGAGGCATGCAGGAACCCTTCATCTTCTTTGGAGCAAGCATCAAGTCATCTGGGCCAGGAGCGAATGGATCAAATTTGCTTTCAGCTGGAGTTTGACAAACTGGAGACAGATCCTTATCTTTAGTTTGATCTGAGGACGAGGATTCACTGGCTTCTGTATTATGGAAGTGTGTAACAGAATCTGAGAATCTACCGGCAAGTTTCAATGGCGGGATATCATCACTGTAGCCTTTGCTTTTCTCCAAGCAGGAAGCTTTGCCAGAACCGTTTTCTTCAGCCAAACATACATCGTCCAAGCAGCAGGGTTTTAAAGAAAGAGGGTCCAGCTTGCGATTTATGATCCCAGACATAGTTATAGCCACCAAATCTCTCTCAAAATCCTCTATGTACTGCTTAACAATCAATCAACGGGAGCGAGTATACTAAATTCTTCTTTGTCGTCCCTTTTAGGATGTACCGATAAGGCACAAACCCGAATCAACTTGTATCCACAAAATTCAAACATTAGCAGATCCAAACACCAAAATTACTCTCTAAATTCAGGATTAAAAACTAAAAAACATAATCAAAAGAAAATCAATCAAATATCATTGCAATAAATTATAATTGTTAGCTTTACCATACTAAGTGGGGGGCGGCATTACAAATCCTTTATCATTCATGTAATCCAATGAAGTGCCTCCTGAAGTGTAAAGTTTATTTTATTTAATTTTTTTCATGGCTTCTAGCTACAATATCTTTGGTCTATTCCTTTTCTTTCCTAATCCTTCCCTATTAATTTTATCCAACTATTTTATTTATGCATCTTCTACTCTTCCATTATACATGCCCAAACCTCTCATGTCTATTGTTTATCTTCAATAGGTATAGCCCATCTAACATAATTATTCTCAATCTATCATTCTTAATTTTGCCACGTGTCACTAATCATTTTCATTTAAATTTTATAAACCAAACTTAACTGATAGTGTTTTATTTATCACCCAACATTCAGGTTCACATGATATAATTGGTCAGCTTATAGAATCACATATTTTTTCTTGAAATCTCCAGAATACTTTCTTATCGTATTATACTTATAAGAGACTACATTTCAATCATTCAAAATAAACTTTGGAAGCTACGACGACATTCAATCATCAAAACGCCTGGTTGCACAGCATGATAGAGAGAACATTTGGAATATGGAACAAAAGATTCAACTACTAACTGTTATGTACCAATTTCTTTTAGCCGTACAAGTAGACATCAAATTTTCATGTGCAATATTGCATAAATTTATTGGTCACTATTATGAACATGATCTATATTTCACTATATCACAAATTGAAATGCAACATGATAGTCAAATTGGTGAGATAGAAGTGAATAACAAAAATCTTAATGTACATGCAATAGTTTGGGTAAGAATTCAAGAGGAAGTGGTGAGACATGCAATGGCCACGGGCTTCCAGAGGCTTTGGAAAAAATTTTACTCCATTTAGTAAAATTTCATTTCAATTTTAAATTTTAATCCACTAATGAATTTTTTTAATCATAGGCATTTAGTCAACAACATCACTCAACATGATGAGATCGCACTCAATTGCCAGTATATTAAATCACACTCATTATGAAAGCACATGCAGCATATTGATGTTTAACTATATTTTGTCCAGAGTTGTTTGAATGCTCTAGTTGCTTTACAACCTATTTATCATTTTAGTTATTGTATGTGCTCAGGCAAATTGTCCTGATTTTATTTTAACAACTTTTGTTAGCTTTATAATTACATATGAATGTGAAAACTGTAGCTTTTGGAGACTTATCATTTTTAATTAGGTGATATTGCAAGTGATTTCTACAACTATATGATTATATACATTTATAACCCTTTTTCATTTTGCACTAAGCAAGTTCAATGGAATTGAATGCCAAAAGTGATTTGTGTACTCTTTTCCCCCTTTTTTTCCTATCGGGTTCTTATGCGTGCAGTCTGCAAAGCCTCAAATATAAATCTCGAAGTTAACAGCCATAAATTCCAAAGTACACAGCCAAAAAGTTTGTTAGGATTTACCATGATTTAATAACTATCATGCCAAAAAGTTTCAGGAATCAACAACCTCAGAATTTAATGAATCTAGATTTGCAAGATTTACAAAGATATTTCATTTTTGTGCGTTAGAATATCTAAAAAAACTGCAGAACAAAATTCCTTGTCTTCGAATCAAGCCAAGCAAAAGAACCACAACGGAAATATACCAATACAACACTCTACAAAAAATCTACAATCAATAAACTAAGAAATTAAATAACGAAAAATATGGGTCGCAACCCAGAAATATTGGAAAAACATGCTTAAAGATTAGAAGAAATGGCAATAACGATGAATCGCTCATCGAACCACACTCTGTGCAGGCAAACAAAAACCCTAACTCCGTCAATATCAAACAGATAAACATAAGTCCTGCGTGATTACGCCATATCTTCGATAGTATCACGAGAGTGAGACAGAGAGAGAGAGGAGATTCTAATACCTCGAACTTATTACAGCGATAATGTGTCGAAAAATCAAGGGAGAATTCAGGGAGATCTGAGAGGCGGCGGGAACGGAGAGACGGTGTAGCTTAATATACTAGGGAAGGCGCGAATCAGGATCCGGACGGCCAGGAATTAATCGATTTTCATGCATCCATTCGTCCATCTTAAACCCAGTTAAAGGAAGCCACGTATCTCTACCGCGGCAGAGATTATCCAACTTAGATTCCGACTGAGTTTACCGTCGGATCTCGACTTTTTTTTATTATATTTAAATCAAATAAAATAAAATCATACACATTTTATATATATTTAAGATTCAAAGTTAAAACCTCTTATTTAGAAGTCAAAATTTTGAAATATTTGAAATTATAATATCAAATTATTTGAAATATATATATATATATATATATATATATATATATATATATATATATATATATATATATATATATATATTGACTTCAAGTAGAATAAATGTAATGTAAAGAAAATTGATAATGATAGTATGTGATGATGGTCAATAGGATCAATGGTGGCTGCTAAGATGGTTAATAGTCGGTGACTGTAGTAGCCGATTGGTGATGAGCTACGGTGGAGGGCGGTGGTAACGTAGTTAACTTATGAAGAAAATGAATTCTGCTAAGATTGGGTGAGCTTATAATACATTAAAAATGAATTAGATAGTACAAAAGAAATTCACTAAAATTTTATAATATATTCATTTTCCATCAAACCAAACACTCAAATTCTATTTTGTAATGCATTCATTTTTTAGCAAGCCAAATTATCCCTAAATTCTATTTGATTGGTAATTACTATAATCCTAAAAGACTTGATACAACACCAAAAATTTGACTTGGTCAAGCATGAATCTTGATGTATATTTAAATTGAGAACTTCTAAAATTAATTTAGGGGCATTCAAACTGCAATTACAACGAACTTATAGTCAAGATAAATGTCTCGACAAGACGAACATAACGACACCAAAATCAGTTCAATCCAAGCCCAAATGAGCTCAAATCAAAGACTTAAATTATATTCAGAAGCTTCAGAGTATTAATTAGATGACCAAATGATATCAATATATAGTATGCTTATAGTCGAATCGAGTGGCTCAACGAGATGAATCCAACAAGCCCAAGATCACTTCATTTCAACATCATTAAGACGGCTAAATGCTGAATGAATGTTTTATAATTGAGGGAATCAATATGGGCCATCCGATGGAGCACTCTGAATTTGCCCTAGATTTTCTCCATATTTATAGAGCATGCCATTCTAAAAATCTAGAAATAGAACCACACTCTCTACATGATGGGAACTTTTGGCTAGAGATTGAAGAGAGTTCTTAGGCTTCAAGGATCTTATAGCTCCACCCAAGCACCACCATAGGTGAACTTTTGTTGGCCAACCACCATCGAACCATTGAATACCATAGGATCGTCGATCACTGTCAGACCTCCACTTGGCCATCATTTGCTACGATCTAGAACAACCACTTGATCATTGTGGGGTCGTTGATCACCATGGGACCTTAGTCATAGTGTAGTCAGCTAGGAGACTATCGATTGTAGCTAGATCTTCACCAGACTATATAGGGCTCTGATCACTATTAGTCCTCTAACTAGCCACCAACCATCGTTGGACTACCGATGGATCACCGACCACTGTTAGACCTCCACTAGACCACTGATCACCATCAAAGCTCTACCCTATCATCGATCACTGATCACTACAGGACCTCCACTAAATTGTCGAGCACTATAAATCGCCACCTGACCTCTGCCTTATTGACAAACTCTGTTGGACGTTTTCCCTTATTTCTATCGCTTGACTTCTAACTTTTATTATATAACCATGGTCATTACAAACTCTCGAGTATCCATACAGAGTTTGACCAAATCTATAATCTATTGTAATTTTATCATCTCTAAGTTAAGGGATAGATCAACCTTTGTAACCCACTCAAATATAGTGGAATCTACTATGCTTTTTTCCTTTTTGAGTTTTCCACATAAATTTTTTTTGGTGTGTCAGATGTTCATGCATTGTTAAGACAGAAAAACTCTCTTTACCATTGTGAATATACAAACCCACAACAGTTTGACGTCATTTGTGGGAAATAATCCCACCTTTATAAGTATAACTAAAACCCTTCATTGGCCAATAGGTTTTAATAAACACACAAATAAATCTTCATGCTCAAATACACATCAATCTAGGAATCAATCTACAAATAAGGGATGCTAGCGATCTACCTTTATTTTCCTTGGTGGGAGAAATCGTGTTGGGGAAGGGGCATTAGGACCCTTCTTAAAAGACCACATCAAAAAATGGAGGAATATTATAATAAAATCCTTCAACTTATGTGATGGACCTGTCAACCAATATTAGTGCAATAAGAGAAGTGCAATCGAGGTCATTCAACTCATGTATAATCATTCAGAATCCCCTCTCACTTAGTAAAGGGTTCATCCTATATCAGAACAAGTGATTGAGATTATGGAGTGAACTTTTTTATTATATAAAAATCTAGGTCTTTATCTCCTCCAAACAATACTTAGTTTTTTTTAATATAAAAATAACAAACACCACTTAGTATAAACAAGTATATATGCCTAATCAAATAATAAAGTGATAGAGTATAGTGGCGAACTCATGAGAAAGTATGCATACTTATAAAAAATTATTATTATTTACTCTAATTGTAATGATTATCCTACTATAATAAAGATGATATTTTTAGAGATTTTATCATTGAAAAAATTATAAAATATTGATAAAATTTATAATTAAAGTGTTTTGGATTGATGAATTTAAATTGCATATTTTTCTAATGAGACTCTTCATGTTAATGTGATTTAGAATATGTATCCCTAAATTTCTATCAAGTTTATAAGGTGAAATTGCTATATGTTGACGCCCTAGAGTTGTAGTATCTCCTTAAGAAACTATGATTTTTTACATCCTATATCTAGGCATCCAAACATCCTATATAAATGCTCATAGTTATTCTTGCATTCCTCCATTGAGGTTATACATCACACTACATTTTAACTATATATATGGACACTATGTGTATTAAATAGAGAGTGGGATAATATTAAAAACATCTTTTAATAATTATAAAATAAGAGTTTTTATTAGTATTTAATATTGTTTGATGTTTGATGTTTGATGATTGATGTATGTGGTTATGTGCATGCACATATTATTTTGTGAATGTGTGTAATGTGATGTGTGTATGTTCTTGAAAGTTCATGTTTGTGATTTTGTTCAAGTTATTTTTTAGTAGTTGTTTGTTGTTTCTTTTTAAATTTTTAGGTTTTTGTGTTTTGATCTTCATGAAAACTCCTTGATTTAAATTGGTCATTCATTTAGGGGGAGTTAAAGAGAAAATTTACTTTAATTGTTAACTCAAACAATAATTATTTTACCATCATAAAAAAGGAGAAGATTTTTGCAACTTAGTTTTCATAACTAACTTTTTATGTTATGTGTGTTTTTGATAATTCCAAAATCTTATTGTATTGATTTTTATTTCTCCTTACATATATTAGAAATGTTACTTTTGTTGTTTGTATGTACTAACATTTTAGAGAAATCACACTCTCTCAGACTCAAGAAAAATATAAAAAGTATAAGCTTCAAATACAATAAACTCTAATCTAATATGTCTTGAAGTCATCAGCAATCTGGAGTATGATTTTCCTAAAATGTTAGTACACACAAACAATAAAAGTAATTTTTTTTAAATATATGTTAGGAGAAAAAATAATCAATACAATAAGATTTTGGAATAATAAAAAAACATACATAATATAAAAATATAGTATAGTTATGAAAATTACGTTGCAACAATCTCCCCCTTTTGATGATTGCAAAATCAGTTGTTCTTTGATTTAAAATTTTGAAAATTTTATTTTTAGTTTTACGAAGTTAATATTATATTTGTAATTGATTTAAAATCCTTTTTCTTCTTCAACTTTTTTTTATTTATCTATAGAAACCTTTAATTTCAAGATGTACTTCCCTTTTTGCTCATGTCAAAAGGGGGTGTCATAATATTATTTGATATTTGATGATTGATGTATGTATGTTATGTATATTTACATATTATATTATGAATGTATGTAATGTGATGTGTGTATATTTTTGAATGTTGGTGTTCTTGTTTTTATTCGAGTTATTTTTTATTTTAGTAGTTATTGTTTGTTGTTTCTTCTTAAATTTTTAGTTTTTTTGTGTTTTGATCTTTATGAGAACCCCTTGATTTAAATTGGCTTGCTATCATCAATTTTGTTTTAATTATGTAACTTAATAAATATGATATTATTCAAAATCAATAATAATTTCAAACTTTCATTTCAAAATTGATTAATTAAAATGGTTGGACATCACATCTTCTTGCTCGATAAAGATATAACTGTAGAGGAAGTTAAGTGTTTAAATACTATTCAATTTGTAATGGGATTCCAAACCTTAAAATTATCAATGAATATAGAGAAGCTGATTGATTTATTCGCTGAGACCCAAAAGGATGTCCCTTAAGTGGAGATTACTTTAGGATCCATGACTTATTCTTCCATCCATAAAATGGAGGCTGTTGTCGCCTCCTTACCCATTCCATCTTCCACTATAGAGGATGACAAACTAAGATCACTGGTAGTAACTAAAAGATAATCATTATATGAGATTAGATCAACTTTAAAGATCCCCTTCACTAGTAAGAACCAAAAAAAAAACAATTTGAGAAGGGTGAGGAAGAAAATCACGAAGGATAGGAAGATTGCTGAGTTGAAAGCCTTAGGAGAGGTAGAACTTGAGGATGCTAAAGAGTTTCCTATCCTTGTTTCCTCCCCTCTCATAAAGGGAAGTTTCTTTTACCCTCTCTCTACCTCAATGGGAGAGAACCGCAATGGGAAAGGAGAGAGCAATAAAGATAGCTCACTTTCCACCATGCCCGATTAATTATTACATAAAGAAGACTCTTCAGGAAAAGTTGGCTCAAAAGAAGAGAATGTTAAAGAATATCATCCACACATGTGCTGCCTAGGCAGTTGAGACAAAAGAAGAATATCATAAGTGCTTGAAGGGGATGATATCCCATAATATGGAAATAGAGATTATAATGTGCAACGGTCTACCCTGTGAAGTCTCCAAAGCTGGCCTCTATTGTGGTTAGATATAAGGTAACCTAACATATAATGATAAGACATGAAAATCATTTGTGTTTTTATGAACTTAGGTTCTCATTTTATATGTTGAGCTATATGAAAATATGGCATAACATATAGCAATAAAATCAAGGATTTATTTTTGTTTTATGAGAAAATTTTCAATTTTGCATTTAATCAATTTTTCTTTAAATTTTAGAACCCAATATATTGGGCTTTCACTGAATATGGGGTTCATAAAATTGATGTGAAAATCTAAAAGAATTTGCTTAACTTTCTCATTTTACTAATTGTTATAGTATGACATGATAAAGCCTCATTTTTTTTAGGAATTCCCTCACTCACCTCTCTTATTTTTTTTTTATTTTTTTTTTTTTGATATTGGCCTTACTCACCCAAAAAAGAAATGGGTAGAGGGACCAAAAGAAGTAAGTAAGTCTCAACTTACAACTAAGATAAATATTCAATCTATGTAATAAAATTTCTATTATTATTAACGATGGGGATAGAGATAAGTCCCCAACGAAGGCACAAAAAAATACTATTTGTTAAACTGTGTTGGAAGGGTGTAAATCAATTGGATTATACATATATTTTTTGGGAAATTGCCAATGTAAACTTTTAAATTTTTATAATTTTGAAGTTAGACGCATCATTACGAATGATATTTCACCTTGGGAGGTGATGATAATGTCCTCTAATGTGTTAAGATTACAAAATTATAGATTTTATCTTGTCCATTGTAGTTAAATTCAAGAAGAACTATATATGACCCCGATGGATCAAAATATTATTCAATCATGTACTTAGCTATGATAATATTAATATATTATCATTAACTTCATAATCAAAGTCATAATAATAAATGATATATCTTCCTATGGAAATGAAATATCATTTATTACTGACTCATTAAATATGATGATAAACATCATCCTTGATTCTAATTTTTCTAAAAAGAATAATTTTTCTCCATTCTATTTAGGATCTAAATGGGACGGGGTTTAATTTATCTAGATTATTAAATCTCATGCAAAGCAAGCCTTTATAGTCAATTACATCGTAGATAGTTTAAGCTTCTCATGAATACTCTTGATTAAAATAATAGTAGAAATTCTACTTAGAATTTCAATGAGTGATGTGAAGGAAGGATATTAGAATTTCAGATAAGATTGGAACAAATTTTGATCTCTTATTTTGGAGGCCAAAGGATGAGAAATAAGAGGCATTTTAAGATTATGAAATAATTCAAAAAAGCCCCGGCCTATCCTATGTTGAGCTTTAATTTTTTTAGGAGAAATTTTTTTGTTTAAATTGACATTTTACTAGAAATTTAGGATTAAATTCTTGATGTTGGGGACTTATGATTTTTAGTCCTCCCTGGAACCTAGATCCAAGTTAGATCATTACATAATAATGAACTGAACCTAACTAATGAAGTATAATTCAGGACTTACCTCAGGCTAGATTGGAGAACCAGCTAAATTATTGAGGTGTTTTAAAACTATGACTCTAGTCTTATCAAAGATGAGTGAGGCTTGTTATTTAGGTTTTTAGGAATTTGGGGCCAACATCTATAGAATATCTTAAGTGGACACTTTATTTATTTATGTTGGGATTATGATCGATACAATTAAATTCTAATTAAATTTAATTGGTTTCTAATGCAATATATTCTAATTAGTTCTTTTGTGCAAAAAACATGTATTTTAACTTTAAAAACTAGGCATAAAAAATAGTTTTTTTCCTAGAGATGCACAATATCCCTAGATAGAGCCACATCCTCATAAGTCATGTGGTCTGCCACAACCCACAAGTAGGGAGGTTACTAGCAAAAAGAGAAGGTAAATATGTATGCATGAAAAACTCTTAGTGGTCTCGAGCTTACTTCTTAAGAGCTTTTATCTTTTAATTATGTAAGCTTAAAAAATTTTATTCAATTACAAGTAAATTTTTTTTTTTATACTTAGAAGCATAATTGTATTCTAGACTAAAACATATATACATGAAAGTAATAAATCTAAAAAAATAGGCAATTTCTAAAACATATAAATGAAATCATCAAATCATCAATTCATGTGAAATGAATATAAAAGGCCACATTACATGTGCTTTTTAATTACAACCCAGGGTTAGCATAAATTAAAAGTGGTCAGGCTCCACTAATAATAACCCATATTTTAATATTAGATAATAATACAAGTTTTAAAGTAGGATGTTTTTTTTCTTCATTTCCTTTGATTCTTCACTTAGGCTCCTTAGAAACAGCGGGTCTTGATATCCAAATGAAATAACTCCCTCTCAAAGAGGAGTTTCATTTCTCTCTGGATCTCAAACTATCCAAATTTGGATATCTAAATGGAAGGAAACTCTTCTTTAGGGGTTGTTTCTTTCCTCTTTGGATCTCAAATTAGGTACCAAATATATCACTTTAATTGACTTTCATAGCTCTTTTAAATTTACATTTAAGAAAAGTTATAAAATTATATACATATTGTATGTTATACTAAGCAATTCATATATGAAATAATCAAAACCCCAAGAATTTATATATAATTCATTGCTCATATTTGAGCCAACACATTCTCTTAGCCAAGATTTTAAATTTTAGGGGGTCGACAGTTAAAGGACCTACAAAAAATTCTATTAATCCTATTTTAATTATCCCCATTTTATAGCCCTACATAAGCCTGGCAGTTGCAGAAAATTTTGTTAACATTTAAATCGTCTCCGATAGAAGAAAAATCTTACACCCATCACATATCGCGTCACAAGTATTGTGTTAAAATCATTACATCATGAGTATGATAAACCACATCAAATCAACGTAATCAATACGCGTAGGAATCCATGTCAAAACCGTGTCACATAAAATAAGCACATGTAAAAGAATAGCAGCCTGGCTTAAAACTAAAGTTGTTTATCGTGATAAGCCATCCATGGTGTGTGTATGAGGATATATGATTTGGATGTATCCTGAGCTAGTTGTTATTTCATGGTTTTGTTTTTAAAAGCTTTTACTTTGGAAACGATACAAAGCAATTGAACTTAAAATTCTTTAGAAAATTTTAATTTTTGGAATTTTACTTTTGAAGTCAAACATAACATTATGAATGATATATCACCTTGATAGGCAAAAATATTATTTCTTGTTAGGTTTAGATAACCAAATTGTAAGTTTCATCCTTATTATCGAAGTCAAATTTAAGGAAGAACTACAAATGACACTAAAGGGTCAAAATGATGTTCAATCAAGTTTTTGATTATGATAGTCTAGATGAAGTATCAGTAATTTCATATTTAAAGTCATGATAATAAACGATATATCTTCACATGGAAAGGAAACATTATTTACAATCAATCATTTGAATGAGATGATAATGATCATCTTTAATTTTTATTTTCCTAAAGTGAATTAATCTTATTTTTTTAAATTGATCTGGGATCTTAAAAACTCATATGAAGAAAAGCCTTCATAGTTAATTACATCATAGGAGACTTGAGTTTCCTATGAAAACTCTCAATTAAAATAATGATAAAAATTTCATTTTTGAGATTTTCAAGGATTGATATTGAAGGAGTGGTGTTGGAGTTCCAATAGGATTGGATAATATTTGAGCACTTATTTTGGAAGCCAAAGTATAAAAGGTAGGGGGTGTTTTGGGATTCTAAAATAATTCAAAAATACCACTGTTTATCTTATGTGATGGGCTTTAAATTTTTATTTTGAGAGAAAATTTAATTTGATTTATCATTTTATTAAAAACTTGATATTATACTCCTAAGTTCAGGGTAGCATGATTTTGGGTTAGTCCTAGATCCTAAGTGTAATTTGGGCACTAAATAATAGGGGCCTAAACTTAGCTAATGCATTATAAATCTAGACTTATCTAGGCCTGGATTAGGAAGCCAGCTAACCACCTAACACTTCAAAATCATGAATCCAATCTTATATGAAAAATATGTAGGGACATCACTGCTTAAGTATTAAGGAATTGGGGGCCAACATCTAGAGAATGTCTTAAGTGGCCCCTTATATATGGTGATTAAGCTTGAATAAAATTAAAATTTTAGCTTTAAATTGGTTTCTAATGTTATACATGCTAATTGACCTTATATGCAAAATACGTTTGAAGTACTTTTCAAAAAGATTAGAAAATAGATTCTTTTCTTAGAGGTTGCACAAAATCCCCTAGATAGAACTGTGAATCCTAATATGCCAGGTGGTCTACAAAAACCCGCAGGTAGGGAGGTGTTTGTTAAGGAAGATAAACTTTTAATATGAATACATGAGACCTCGACGAATCCTAGCTTATTTCTTAAATTCAATTAAGTTTTTATGTTGGCCTAAAAATTTTATTTAAATTGCAAGTAAAAATTCTTTTGTCCTTAAAGAGCCTAAATGCTTCCAAGCTAACATCAAAAGCAGCATGCAAGAGTAAGAAACCTAAGAAGATTATAAAACTTCTACTGTGTATAAGTAAACCCATCAATCAAATCAATCAACTGAAATATAAATTGAATAAGTGTAAAAAAAAAAGGTCCATGTAGCAAATGTCCCTTAATTACAACTAGGGTATGTAGAAATTAAAAGTGGCGGGTACCGCTAATAATAACCCATATTTTAATCCTAAGAATGGTGCAAGTTATTTTAAGAATGGGATATTCTTGTGTCTTTTTTCTTCTTCTTTGTCCTCTCTTATATGACCTCCTCAGATGTGTCAAGTTTAAATATCAAAATGGAAAAAAACTTCATCCCAATGGGGTGTTTCTTTCCTCTTTGGTTTTTTAATAATCCAAACTTGAATTTTCAAATGAAGGGAACTCTCCCCTAAAGGATGTTCCCCTTTTCTTTGTACTTCAAGTTGGATGGTTAATATCCCATCTCAAAATTGACTTTCATAACTCAATTGAATTAAAATAGATGTAGAAAATTAAAAAGGTCTCTAAAATAACCTACAAGATTATCCTATGCAATTATAATCAAAACATCTCAAGCAATTATATAATTAAATTACTCAAATCAAAATATAGTCACACTTGGCTAAGGGGGATTAGCATCTTTAGCATATGCAAAAAAAAAAAAAAAGTCACTTAAATTTTAATTTGCCCCCTTTATTTTAGCCCTATATGGGTATTACCACATGTAGAAAATTTTGTGAGCATCCATATCATTCCAAACCTAGAAGTAATATATCTCTTATCATATTAACTCACAGATTGTATAATAAAATTAACACATTAATAAACATCAAATCAATCAATTAATTACAACCAGTATATAGTGAAAACCACAAAAACTTAGCACATAAGTTATAAAAAGGAAATCATTGGCCTAACCTAAAATTAGGATTAGTTATCCTAACAAATCATCTAAAGTATTTGTGTTAGGCTATGTGGCTTAGATATATACTATACTAGGTAGTTTATTAAAGTTGTATAATATTTTAATATTTATTTTAGGTCGAAGGAGATTTTTTTTTTAATTTGAGTTTAAATGTTAATTTTTAAGATGTATTTTAAGTGTTGAGTGATTACTATCTCTATTTATATTAGAGTCTTAAAGTTTATTTCACCTTCCTTGGAGCGAAGTTAATAGCCTCGTAGGCCCATGTTACATAGTAGTAATTAGTATTATTTATTTAATTTAATTGGTTTTGAGATTAAAGGGTTGATCATTTTTAATATTAATTGGTTGGTTGCTAGTTTAAAATGATTAAGTTAATTATGTTTACCATCAATCAGTTTGTGGCATTATTAGAGTGGGTTCGAGGAATAAGACATCCTTAGAATACCAGGTTGATGTAGTTTAATTAAATATTTAGTTTTAGTTAAGTAATTAATAATCAATTGATTTTATGGTTTCACAGTCCATTGAATCAGTTCGTTGCATTGTCATAATGAGCTTTAGGAACTAAGCCTCCTTAAAATACATACCTCGTAGCTGAAGGTAGTGCATCTTAAAAAATTTATTGTTTGAGTATTTATTGTATATTTTAAGATTGGTTATCTACTTTTAGATATTAAATTAATTATGTTGGTCATCAATCGATTCTTGGCGTTATCATAATTAGCTATAGGAATCAGGCCTCCTTAAAACATGTAGCCCCACAGCTCAAGGTACTTTAGCCTTAAATCATGTAGCTATATAAAATGTTTAATTTTAGTTAAATTGTTAAAAATCAATTGATTTTATTTTTTTGAACTCTATTGAATCTGTTTGGGATGTTGTCATAGTGGCCTTTATGAACCAAGCTTCCAAATGACACTTAGCCCTACACCTCAAGGTAGTTCATCCTGAAAACTTCAAAATTGGAGTTTTTATTGTGCATTTGGGGGTTGGTTAAGTGATTTTATTAATTAAATTGATTGTTTCTGGAATTTTAATCAATTATTGATTTTTTGGAGTTTTTAATTCATTAAATTAAGGGGTCCAAATTTGACTTTTCTAATTTAACTTAAGTTCTTAAGTTTTATTATTTTTTTCTAAATATTAAATCCTAAGGTAAGTAAATAGACACTAAGTTTGTTGTATTTAGATTTTTCTAGATTAAGTTATAATTTTTTTTAAGTTTGGGTTCAAGTTTAAAATAAAGTTAACAAAAAGTTTACTTTTTCGCTATGACTTATTTATGGGGGTTTGTTAGTTTTAATAAATATTAGACCATTGCCGGAGTTTAATTCCTTTGAGTTTGTTCAAATTAGAATTTTTCAGAATTAATTATGACTTTTTAAAATTTGAGTATTTAATTGAATTATTAAATTGCTTAGTTAAGAAGGATTTAGTGATTTTGCTCCAAATTTACTCTAAACTCCTTTCACTCCCAAAGGTCTGGGATGACCTGTATAAATGTTTTCATGGGTTTGAAATTTATTTGAGATATTAATAATTTTTTATTAATTAAATTAAATAATTATTGATTTTCATTAAAAATTAAATTAAGCTCAAATTAGTTGTCCACTGATGGGAATTCAAATTTTCCAAGGCAAAGGGTTTAATTTTAAACAATTTGATATATTATTTGCATTTTTAGGATTTTATTTGAATTCATTATGATATTTTTAAAGTTTCAAGGCTCCTTTAGGAATTGAATTTTGACTTAGCAAATTTTCAGACCTAATGGGCTCCAAAGTCAATGAAATTTGAACCTAAGGTATAAAATGTCACCAAGTTTAATGTTGTGAGGTTTCATCCCTATTGGATTTGTGTAGAATTTCCAAGGAAATTTCTAAGTTCTCTATACATTATCCTTAATTATTTTTTCTAGATGTCACTAGTATTCTAATGGGTTTTTGAAACTTTGGTCATCTAACCCTAACAGATATGCATGCACATCATAGCAAACTCACATCCATAACCTAACAATTTGGAGAGTTAAAAAAATTTAAAGTTTTTGGTCCAAAATGGACACATCACTTTATAAGTTCACCCCACAAAAATCCATTGAGCATCTTGATCAAAGAAAATGGAAGGGATTCCTAAGATGCTCAAAACATTTTACCAAAAGTTGTGTCTAGTTTGACCACTAGATTCTAAGAAAATTATCAAAATTAAATTTCAAGCTATCATCAAAATCTCATAATTCACAGGTTAAAACAATTTGACTTTAATTTTAATAAAAAGTAGGGATCAAGCCCTTTCCAATAACACCAAAATCACTTAGTTTGGTGAATAATGGATTTTATGTGAACTTTTGAAGTTCTAGCATATTAATTGAATTATTTAATTAAACAGAGGTGCAATGATTGTTCAATTCATGGTGAGACGTGTGTCATGCTATGACGAGCCACCTAAACACGTTAGCTGGGCATAAGTGCCATCTAATCTGATGTGCTTTGATTTGATGGTGTAGCCAGTGCCACATCAGTGCACTATTCATTCATCAAGAAAACGTTCGAGCCCTACCTAAGCCATGCGTGTTGTTTGATTGAGCCATCCGATCAAATGATCGGATGGTGCAAATTGAATGGAAGATTTTAGTTTAAATTGAACTGAAATTTTGATTTCCCATAACTTTAAAAATACTCTCATCCAAATCCTATGAAGTTGTTGACCTTGAATTTGTTAAAATCCAGGTCAAAGAGGTTGACTTGGTCAAACTGATCAAGCCAGGCCCCAAAACCACCTTCCTTGTGTTCATTGGGTCAAACCAAATTTGTTGAGCCCAGACCCAGGCCCTAGGTCAACCTGGTTGACCCAAATTGACCCAAATGCTTACTTTTGATTTTAAATCCAATTCAGAGCTTCTCAAGCCCAATTCTCACGTCCCCTAGACTTAGTGGGTCAGACCCAACCCATTGGGCCCAGACCTGTGCCCTGGGTCAACCTGGTTGACTAGGTCAGCCTAGGTTGACCCATTTGGCCCATTTTAGCCCAAATCAGATTTAAATTTATTCAAACCCTTCTTTGGCTCAAACCCCCATCCTCTTTGACCTAATTGACTGGGTTGACCAAGTTAAACCTTGACTTGGTCAAACCAAGCCATAATTAGGTCAATTTGACCTATTTAAATCAATTAAGCCCCTTTTAATGCATTCGAATCATTCCAAATCCTCCCCAATGCTAAATCTCAGCCAAATCTCCCCCTTTTCTCTCCTATTAGGCTCTAGCTTCAATCTAGGCTGTTGACCATGGGCTTAGGCCTATAAATAGGTAGATTTATGGTTTCATAAGAATCTTTTGGCTCATACTCTTTCCCTAAGCTCTCTAAGCCAAAATCCTTTGGTGTGAGAGCTCTCTCCATCTTTCCTCACCTTTTCTAAGTTTTACCCGCCGCCAAGACCTTTCTATCAGTGAGATCTCCGGCGAACCAAGACCTTAACTTTCCCAAAGCATTTTGCGTTCGATCTAGTGTGTTTCAAGCCACTATTTTTTCTACATCTAGGAGCGTGGACAGTCTACAAGTGCAATAAGCCAATATGCGGTCTAAACCGTCCATTAAATCAAGGTGAAATCCAAACCTTAGGTAGAACACATAGATCTATTTAACATTTTAAAAGGTGCATTGTAGACCTTAATAAGTATCCCCCATAAATGCTCTTCACTATTGGTACTTATGTTTAAAATTTCATGCAAATCCATTGAGTGGATCGAGAGAACGAGGTTATTATTGGTTTAGGGTATTGGGTTGTGCATGCATGTGGCTGGGCGAACTCGGGACTGTTGATCTCATGATCAATGGTCGTGATCTAGGAATTTAATGGCTCTCCTTAATGGTGCGGTTCAAACCTGCTGTCAAAGCGTCCATCCAGCGCAATCCTAAACGTCAGTTCAGACGGCAGGAGATCGAGCGGCTGTGCAGCATTGCTAATTGTATTAAGTCAAAGTGTGTGGGGCCCACCTTGTTAGCAATCATTCAACAATGATTGGCGGTGGCGCCAATCATTGCCCATGATTGGGGCGCGACCACAGCAGCCCCAGGATCTAACCTGGTGCCAAATTTTAATGATTTATTAGGGCGCCACCATCGCAGTGCATGGGGCCCACCGCCAGGTGTCACCCGGCCAGCTTTTTGAATTTAAATTGCTTTTTTAAAAACTTTTTAAATCAGATTCCATTCAATAAATAATTAAAAATTATATTTTAATCCAAAAAATATGTGTAGTATGTCTAATTATTGATTGTATTTTTATTCTCTTTATTTTAAAATTAATTTCAATTAAAAATATCATGTTTATTTTAAATTTATTAACATGTTTATTTTAAACTTACTTTAAATATTTAATTAACATTTAAATTAATATTATATTAATTTTTTTAGAAAAATTAAATATTTCATTATTAATATATTTTTTAAATAACTTACTAATTATTTTAAAATATAGTAATTTGATATATATTTCATATTTTAAATATATTTTGATTATTTGAAAGTTTAAGTAATTAATTAATATCTATTTATTATTAACGATGATATTTAACTAATGATAATATCTTATTTTTATTTTATCTTTTTTTTTAAATCTGAAAACTTATTTATTTTTATTATTATTTAATTATAAATTAAATGTAATAATATAAATATAATATTACTTTAAATAATTTTCTCTTATTAATTATATATACTTAAATAGTTAAATTACTATTTAATTGAATTAAATTTAAATAATTTAATTTAATTTAAGTTATTTAAACTATTCTAATTTTAGAAACTTTTAACTTTTAATTTATTTTATTTTATTAATTATTTCAGATACTAATTATTTTAAATTATTTTAAAATACCTTTTAATTACTTTAAGATTTGAAAATTTATAACTATTTCATTTTAAATCAAATTTTGGCATATAATACCTTGAAAATTTTAGAAAAATATGAGTTTTAATTTAAAATTTTTTTCAGATATCAAAACATGTTTTTCTATCATATTTTATGTACTACTTAATTAATTGTTTATTAACTATTATTTAAATAATTGATATCTTTATTATTTTGAAATTACAAAATTATTTTGAATTATTTTGAGACCTCGTTCGGGTGATCAAAAGATCTCTCTTATATTTATGTATACATTTATATTAAAATATTTTGAATTACCTTATTATTTTTAATTTATAGATTTAATATAGGTGTATTTTAAACTATTTTAAAATTATATATATTATTAAATGCCTTAATTTTGAGAGATATTCTTCTTGAAATTTTAAACATTTATCTATGCTCATGGATAGCATTCATGGGGGAGGTTGATTAGTGGGTGGTTCAGTTTTAATTATTCAATAATCGCTTCGATAAGCATTCTTAATTACTTTTTGATAGTCTTTTACATGTGTAGGATGCACGAGCACTTAGTTTAGGTCCTCATAGATTCTAGGAATTTGTGTGTTTATTTATTTATGCACCTCTTTTATGCTGCCTCAAGGGTTAGCCAAAAACTTAATTTAAAGCCCATTTAACGTAGTGACACCCTAAGGATAATAATTCAGGACCCATCTAAAAATTTAGAAAAATTCTAGTATCTAGGGAAGATCATCAACTGACTTGAAACTTAAAAAAAAATGAACTTAGTGATATTCTAAACCTTCCAAAAATTTTTAGGAATTTTTAGGAGCATTTAGACCCCTTAATTAATACACCCTAATTTACGCATTAATTTGACCCTAAGAACTTCAAAAAATTGTAATAAATCCATTTCAACATAAAAAATTAAAGTTATTATAGATGAGATTTCATAATTGTGTATAACCTACGAGCCATTAGAGAAAATAAAGGAAAAAATGTATGAAGAGCTTGAAAGCTTTTAAATTTATTTTGAGATGAATATAATACACAAAAAATTAATATTGTACTCATCTCAAATAAATCAAAGATTTCACACCTCAACCTAATCTTAATTAGAATATCCTAATATAATTTTTTTCTAAAAATAAATCTCTTTATTATAGACTAGAAAATATTCGCAGCCGTAGAGATATTAAAAAGCTTAAAATCTTAGCTTTTTTTGTGGGCGTTGCATTAACTTAATGTATCATATAGAGCACATTATATAGTTAGGGTTGGAAGAATCCAATGATAAAGGAGTCATTCTCAAAGAAACGTTGGCATGTTCATTTATTTAGCAAGACTATATTTGGGAAATGGAGATTAGAGGGACTGTAGTCTATGTATGATAGAGGACAGAGGAACCACAGTCGGCAAATGGTAGTGGCCGGAGGAGCTGCAGTCGACAGGTGATGTTCGTCGTAGATATAATAACTCAAATATGTGAAATAAATTTATTAAATTTTTTTTTTAAGTAGAGTACTTTAACACTGATCTGATGAGCATTGTAGTGCTATATATATATATATATATATACTAAGTGTGTTACTGAATGATTTTAAAATGAAGTATTGAATGATATTAGATACATGATATCATTATAAGATTTAATACCATCGCTTTTAACCCTAGCACCGCTCTGGCGATTTAGGGTTTCCCCATCTCCTTCGTTTCTCCGGCCATTTTCTCCTCTATTTCGTGTGATTTTTGTGTGTTTTTCTCACTAGTGCTGTTCAGCTGGTGAGTTCTCTTGCTCTTAACCCTTGTTGGGCTACGCGTTTATGGCGAGGACCTCCTCCTCGACCCCTTGGGGGAACGTTGCCTCCAAGACGCAAGATCCAAACAAAGGTTTCTTCAACCTGGACCAGGATGTTCCTTCGCCGACCAAATCACGTTTTTTAAGGATGTTTTTTCGGGGACACCTTCAGGTGATATCCTTCCTTCACTTACTCAATATACCTTTAATGGTGTGCCTGCTGTATTGATTTCCGATGAAGAAGTATTAAAGCTTGCCTCTCCCTTTCTTTTTACGTTAGTTGGTAAATTTGGTCTCCGTCGACCTAATCTTGACGCGCTTCAAAATTTTTTCGGTAATCTTAAGCTAACGGGTTTTTACTTTATGGGTTTGTTGGATTCTAAGCATGTTTCCATTCAACTGTCCAATGATTTGGACTATAGTCGCATTTTTGCTCGTCGATCTTACTTTGTTTTCAATTGTCAAATGCACATTTTAAAATGGACATCATTCTTTGATGTTAAGGAAGAATCGTTTATCATGCCCATATGGATTTCTTTTTCAAATTTAAGACTTCACTTCTTTAACACCAAAGTTTTTTATTTGCTCTCGGTTCGATTTTTGGGCATCCTTTACAAACGGATCAAGCGACAGCCTCAAGAACTCGGCCGTCTGTGGCTAGGGTTCTTGTGGAGGTTGATATTACTAAGAAGTATGTTAAAGAAGTTTGGGTTAGATCTAAAACTTTCAGATATTTACAAAACGTTGAATTTGAAAAGGTTCCGAAATTTCGTACTCATTGCAAATCTCACGGGCATGCTTTGGTAAATTATTTTAAATTACATCCGAAACTTAAGAAAACTACCAACAACTCCAATGGTATGGAGAACATCACGGTTAACATCATTAAGAAGGATTCTATACCTCTTATTTCGCTGGACGGAATCCCATCCAGTGTTGAGAATGTTGGTAGTTTTCCTATTATTGATACTGAGAAGGTGGTTGTTTTAAACAATTTGGAAAATGTAACAGAAATTGATAATGCTACTGTTTTTATTCCTGCTATAGATTTTGTTAATGAAGATTTACTTGAAGAGTCTGAAAAAAGCCCAAAAATTTTTATTTCTGTTGAATCGATGTTTCAAAAGGAGGTTAATATGGGTGATTCTCTTGCTACGGCCAATCATGATAAAGGGAAGGAAAGTATGGAGGAACGTGAAGAAGGGGAGTATATACCGAAACCTAAATCTATTTTTGCATTAGAAAATAGGAAGGATTTGGGTGATGGGGTGGCCAAAACAGTGGTTCTTCGTCCGATAGTTGTGGGCTTCTTACTAAAAATCTCGAAGAGGATGGTTCTCCTCAAATGCAAAAGAAAAAAAAGAAACATGGGAAAAACCAATTGCCAGAAACACCTAGAACTACTAGGGCTCAAACTAATCCCAAAAATTCTAATGTTTAAAGCTCTTATTTGGAATGTGCGGGGGATTGGGGGGAATGATTCTAAAACTCGTGTTAGGAATTTGTGTCGTATCCACAACATTCATCTTTTGGTGCTTCTTGAACCTTTTGTTTCTTCTGAAAAGATGGCATCTGTCACGACTTGGTTGGGGTTTAATTCTAGTTTTGCTAATAGTTCTAACAAAATTTGGATATTGTGGAAAAATGTTTTTAATGTTACAGTTATTTCTGATTTTGATCAAGTGGTCCATGTTCAGATTTCTTATGATAAGTTTATTTTCAATGCATCTTTTGTTTATGCTTTATGTACTAGAGTTGGTAGAATCCCTCTTTGGAATTGCTTAGCTGATTTTACTCATAATGCTAATGGTCCTTGGTGTGTGGGAGGTGATTTTAATATTATCTCTAATGCTAGTGAGAGGATTGGGGGAAATCCTCCTAATATGAATGCTATGAATGATTTTAATCAAATGATTTCTAACTGCAATTTAATGGATATTGGCTTTTCTGTTAGTGCTTTTACTTGGTATAGATCCTCTATATTGCAAAGACTGGATAGAATTCTTTTTAACAATGATTGGGTTAACAATTCTCACATGACTCATGTTCAACACTTGAGTAGAACTTTATCTGATCATGCCCCTCTTCTTATGCAAATTTTTGAAAATAATATGAAACCTTCTTTGGCATTTAGATTTCAAAATATTTGGATTACTCATGCAGATTTCTTAAACGTGTTTGCTAATAATTGGAATGCTAATGTTTTTCCTGACAACAATATTGTTGGTATGGCTAGGCTTTAGGCTAAATTAAGTAGACTTAAACAAACTCTTAGGTGGTGGAATAAGCATGTTTTTAAAAATATTTTTGATAATATCAAAGAAGCTGAAGGTAAGGTATTAGATTTGGAAAGTTTATTGCTTGGAAATCATTCTGATGATAATCTTTCTAATCTTGACAATGCCAAATTTCATCTTTTTCATTTGCAAAATCAGGAAGAGATTTTTTGGAAAAAAAAACTTTTATTACTTGGACTACTTAAGGGGATAGGAACACCTCTTTTTTTTCATGCTTTGGATAACAAGAATAGAATGAGGAATCATATTCATAAAATTGTTGATCCTCAAGGCATTGTTTATAACACGGATCAGTTAGTTGTTAACTCTGGTGTTGAATATTTTAAAGATGTTTTCAATTCTTCTAAGTTAAATTTTCCTATTGACAATTCTAGTATTATTCCTAAGATAGTGGATGAGGATGATAATGTGCTGCTTATTCATCCTCCTACGGAAGTTGAAGTTTGGAATATTATTAAAGGCATGAATGGGGACTCCGTCGCTGGGCCTAATGGTTTTACTATGAAATTTTTTGTTAAAACTTGGGATATTATCAAGATTGATGTTATTGATGCTGTGCATGATTTTTTTAAAGGTAACCCTTATCCTAAGTTCTTTTCGTCCACTAATATTGTGCTTATTCCGAAAAAGATAACTCTATGTACTGGAATGATTTTAGACCTATTAGTCTGTGCACTTTCTTTAACAAATTAGTGGCCAAAATTATTGCTTCTAGATTATCCTCTATTTTACCGAAAGTTATTTCCATCAACCAAACTGGTTTTGTTAAAGGTCTTAGTATTTTTGACAATATTTTATTGGCTCAAGAGATGGTTCATGATCTTAATGCTAAAGTTACGAGTGGTAACATCTTATTCAAACTTGACATCACTAAAGCTTATGATAATTTGAAGTGGGATTTCCTTTACAAAGTTTTACATTTGATGGGGTTTAACGAGTATTTTCTGATGCTCATCAAGAATAGTATTGAGAATTGCTTTTTCTCTCTTATTATCAATGGGAATAATCACGATTTTTTCCCTTCTAAGCATGGGTTGAGACAAGGGGATCCTTTATCCTCTTCTCTTTTTATTTTAGCTATGGAATATCTTTCTAGAGGGATTGAGAATCTCTATAGGAGGCACCCTATGTTTAATTTTTGTACTATTGGTGGTCCTCCTATTACTCACCTTAGCTTTGCTGACGACTTTATTATTTTTTCTAATGCTTCGATTAAAAATGTTAAATGTCTTGCTAGATGTTTATCATCTTTTCAGCTTGTTAGTGGTTTATTACTAGTTCTTCTGTGAATAACACTAGAGTCAATTGCATTAATAGAGTATGTGGTTTTAACTAGCTTCTCTTCCTATTAAGTACCTTGGTACTCCTCTCTTTAAAGGTAGAAAAAAGATTTTTCTATTTGATAATATTTTTACTACTTTCCAAAAAAAGTTTCTAAATTGGTCTTCTAATTTTCTTTCTTTTGGTGGTAGATTAACCTTAATAAAAAGTGTTTTAAACTCTAATCCAATTTTTTTGTTTCACACTTTGCAACCTCCTGCTAATGTCTATATGAGGATGGAGAAGATGATTAACAAATTTTTCTAGGGGACCACTAATAATAAAGCTTGTATCAATTGGGCCTCTTGGAGAAAAGTGTGTGGTGTTTATAATGAAGGGTCGCTTGGGTGTAAGTCTATTTTTGACACTGCTCATGTTTTTTCTCACAAACTCTGGTTTTCATTTAGATCTAATAACAGTTTATGGGCTAAATTCATGAATGCGTAATATTATAAGAATCTTAATCCTATGGCCTGCCATTTCCCGGGTTTGGAAAAGAATGTGTAAGATTAAATGGGAAGCTGAGAAGTACATCCAATGGGGTATTGGCATTGGGGAGGTTGCTTTTTGGCAAGACAATTGGTTGGGTACTGAATCTATTGATATTTACCTTAACACTCATACTATTGTTAATACTAGAGTTAGTGAATTCATTTACAATGGGGGTTGGAACATTCCTAAGTAGCAGGAGGTGGTTCCTTATGATATCATTGAGAAAATTATTCAAATCCCTTTACATTTGCAAGTCAAGGATAAAATTATGTTCAAGTTGTCTCCCTCTCGTAATTTTATTTTAAAAAAGTTTGGGAGGAGACTAGAATTAAAGGTGATGCTTCTACGACCTTTAAATCTCTTTGGCACAATACAATTCCTTTATCTTATTCCCTGCTTTCTTGGAGGTGCCTTAAAGGTTTTGTTCCTATTGATAATATTCTTTGGAAAAAAGGTTTTATTATTGTTTCTAAATGTCAATGTTGTTTCAACATTGAAAGCTTACAACATGTTTTCGTGAATGGGTATATTGCTAGTAAAGTTTGGTCTCATTTCTTTAATTTGGCTGGTATTGGTTTGTTTAATGCTAATTTAGAGTTGGCTGGTATTCTCAAAATTTGGTTTTCTGATGGCAAAGGTCATATTCATAATTTACTTACTGTTGTGATCATTTGGTATCTCTAGAATAGTAGAAATGAGTCTAAACACTTGGGTATTAAGATGAATGCTAATCATATTATATCCAAAGTGAGATATAAAATTTTGCAGTTGATTACTGTCAATCTCATTTCTATTAAGAACTTTACTAACAGCCATTTTTTGGCTGATCACTTTGGGGTTCATAATGAGGGCATTAGAATTAATAGGGATCTTATTGTGAGGTGGGCTAAACCCTATGATCCATATGTCAAACTGAATACTGATGGCTTTGTTAATGTTATTAAAGCTGGGATGGGTGGTATTATCAGAAATTCTCAAGGTAATCCCATTGCGGCTTTCTCTGGTCCTCTGCCTTCTTGTTCTGTTTTAACTTCTTAGCTGATGGGTTTGTACAAGGCTTACAAGTTTGTTTGAGGATGGGTTTACAGAATGTTAACATTCAGGTTGATTCTACTCTTGTTATTCATAATATTTCTAATAATGATGTTTGTTTCCCTCAGAACTTTTACACTATCAGAAAAATTAGAATGGCTCTCTCCTTGCTTAATTTTACTATCTCCCATATTTATCATGAAGGTAATGCCTGTGCGGACTGGCTTGCTAATTTTGGTGCTTATAGAGATAATTTTCTGGAACATCCTGTGTTTGATCTTCCAGTTCCTCTAAAAGGCATGATTATTCTTGATAAAACTCGATTACCTTACATTCGACATAATTAGTTTTATATTTTTTATTTACTTTCTGGTTGTCTGGGTTATTTGGTGGTCTGTGTGCTCGGTGTTTGCTGTTTCTGTTGGCTAGGGTGTTGGTCGCAGAACTGGAATATTGTTGGGGATCTGCTGTTCTTCGACGGTTTTTTGTCTATCTGTTTCCATTGGGTTTTTATCTGGTGGAGCTGGATGTTCGCTAAGGTTATGGGTTTTATTTCTGTTAAAGGCGGGTTCATTACTACTTTCTGCAATCATATTTGGGGTATGTCTCTGTTTTGGTGGAGAAGGGTGATCATTTTGTGGTGTTTATTTCGCCGGTTGAAGTGGTTTTTTATTAAGTCTTATATTATTTCTGCTGATTGTTGGAGATTATAAAGTCACTCGAGTTATAATTTCTGTGAGAGTTGGATCTTTATTATTACTGTCTGTCTTGGGTGGGGGGCTAGGTGCAAGGAGAATTATCAGATCATACTTTGCTGTGCCTGGAATTTGCTGGATCTGTTTTTTGGTTATAATGTTAGATGCTCTTGCATCTATAAGAGTATTTATCTTTTAGTTTTGAATTACTATCTGGCTAACACATCTTTTTGGAAAGTTTCTTGCAGGGTCTTTTCATCCTTATATTTCCGAATCTTCAATGCATGCAATGTACTCCCATTTTGGTTTTTGTATTTGCTCTTCTTTTTTCATCAACAATTTTGCATGAAGATTGTGCTGAACGGCAATTATCTGCTCTTCCATTTTTGGGTGCTGTCTACTCACAGCCCGAGTCTTTATTTATGTCTCTTTTGTAATCTTAGAAAAAGGAACCACCAGCTCTTAGGTTTTCTTTCTTTTTTTCTTGTAGCTCTTTAGAGCATTAATAAGCTGAAGGATCCTTCTATAGAATTTGTAATCCAAATTTTGGATATTAACGGATAGGCCCGTCTGCGGGTTTTAACCAAAAAAAATATATCAGATACATGATATAATAACTTCATGTGATATCATATTGATCCACGTGATTCACTGATTGGGAGTCATAAGAAATTGGTGATTGTGTGAGACTAATAAAGAGTCAGAATGACTTATTCACGTTATTCAAGGGTAGTTATAAGTATATTGAATGGGAGTTATAAGAGGATACTGATTGGGAGTGATAAGTGTAGGAGCAAGATACACTTAAGATATATATACTCACTAAATATTTGAATACTGATACCGACAGGAGCAAGATACGCTTAAGATGACCTAAATTAATTGAAATGATTCCACTAAAAATTACGAGGCCTATTTCTTAGATTAATAATCTTACAAAAATAATCTTCTCTTCTAATCATTAAGCTAGATTCTTATTGCTAGATTTTTCTTGAGAGGCTTTTGAGCAAATTAGGATCTGTTTGGAATGATCGTAATTTTTTATGAAGTTGATTATAAAATGTTGTACAAAATAACATTTTAGTATAAACAATTATCCATGTTTGCAACCTGAAAAATATAACAGTAAAAAAATTGTCCAAATCTGCACACATGAAAAATACTAGACATCAAATATAAAATCTTGCAATTGAAACTAAAATATCCAACCACTAGAACAAGATAGGCTGTCACCAAAGAATTCCAATGTAATATCGTGTTATTATTGTAGACTACGGCATCATTCACAAGAACTTCAAAGGATGATGAGGGAGAAGAAACCTCAAACAAACAACACCCCAAAATCTGCGATGTGCATGCCTGCCATTGGGACACCAGTCAAATCGGAGAGGATGCTTTTGTATTTGAGAGCACTCAAATGGATAACGTGTGCAGGTTCTATTTCACATCTGAACGGCTGCTTGTGAAAGAACTCTCGAAGAACTTGTAGGACCTCCGGTATGTTGGTGAAAGCTCCGACGAGCACGACCTCATCCACGGCTTCTTGCTCCACTCCGGCTTCCATTAAGCACGACATGATTCCGCTGCGCAGATGGTTGAGATTCATCTCCACCAACGATGCACGACTGAGCGTTTCTATCACCTCCCTGCCTTGTCGCTCAAACTTAATCTCCACGGAATCCGAGCCCATACAGAGCACATTCTTGGCGCGCTCGCATTTCTTATAGAGGTCAATGAGAACCTCGACGTCGCGGTTGAAGTCGAATTCGAGGTTCGACGAAAGCTCTGAAAGCAGGACGTGGAAAAGTGGGCAGCCCAAGTCGGAAACGGTGGCCATTACAATTAGATCTAAATCTACGTTGATCAGAGAGATTTCAAGAATGCAATCACTGAGTTCGAATACGAGGACGGTTTTTGGTTTGGGTCCGAGAGAGTCGTATTGGGCGGCGGCAAGAACCGGTCTTTCGATGAAAAGCAGAGCGTGAGCTCCGGCAGCGGCGGCGGCGTCAGAGACTCGTGATTTAAACTGGGGGGAGTTGCTGCTGGCGGGGAGGATGAAAAGGATGTTATCAACTCCGCCGCCGGTGATGCGATCCAATTCGTCTTTCTTTTTCTTGAAACGTAGGGCACTGACTTGGGCTGGAGTAAGGAGTATTTGCTCGTTATCGGCTTGGGTGATCACGTAGCGAGTGCCGTCGGGGGAGACATAACTCCTGTAAGGGTTCATGCGGCGGATTAACCAGTGTTTGCTGGCGACGGAGTGTAGGTGGACGATGCAGTTGTCGGAACAGCGGTTCATGGCGGGTTTCTTCTTCTTCTCTTGCCTTCTTGGCTTCAGGAAAGAGGAGGATTTGCTGGTTTTTTAAGTGGGAGTGTTGTTTTAGCGAGGGAATGCAACTTCGATTAATTTTTGAGCCTTTTCTACGGTTTCAAATAGAAGGGAGAATTATATTAACGCCGTTATTTTTTTTCTATTTATATATTTAACATCTAATTTTTTAAATTTATTTATATGATACTGAATATTTATTTATTTTTATAATAATTAAATATAAAAATATTACTAAATTTAAATATGTAAAACACAACCTAAAATCACACAAAACATCTCTAATAAAATTCTGTAGTGAATGTATCTATGACTGAGGTGGATGCTAAACTTTTAATTTATATTATTAAGGATGGTAATGCTGGCAATCCTCAAGATTTTTATACTATTAGAAAAATTAGAATGTTTCTGTCTAATCTTAATTATTCTATTTCTCACATTTTCCGTGAAAGTAATAAGTGTGTGGATTGGTTAGTCAAACTTGGTTGTCATAGTGATACGTATCATGAATTGAATGTTGATAATCTTCCTCCTTTCCTTAGAGGGCTGATAACCCTGGACAAAAGTGCTCTTCCTTACATTCGTCATGCTTGAATCCCCTGTTTTGGCTTTTTTGTGGTTTCCTTGCTGGTCGGTGTCTGATAGTTTCCTTGCATGTCCGTTCCTTCCTGCTCGGTAGCTCTGGAACTTTGAGATTTTTGGATCCTTTGTTCTTATGGATGATTTTTTTGGGTTTTTTGTGGCCGTTTGTTGTTGTCCTTGGATGTTGAATGAAATTATTTTTTGCATCAGTTTTTTGTAGGATGCTAGTTTTTGGTTTATGGCTAGGCTGCTACAGGGGTTTAAGAAGTCTGGCTGGCTTGTGAGAATGGTGTGTCTATTTCTTTGTTTCCTCCTTAATATTTGTTGTTCTAGACACACTTGGATGTGTTTTTTTGTGCCTAGCTCGACTCGCAGAGATGCCATATTTTCTTTGAGGTATTCTCCTCCCACGATTTTCTCTTTTAAGGTTACTGCTATTCTCCAGCATATGAATATTAAAACTTGGGCCGACGATACCAATACCAATATAAGTATCTATCTTGCTCTGATGCTTTTTCATTCTACTGATTTCTGTGGTAAATTAGTAACCCTCAATTTTAGTAGGAACTTTTCTTTTTTTTACTCTTATTATTGGGTGACTATCTACTACTTATATTTTCACTGTGTTATTAACTCTCTGTCTTGGAGTGTGTCTTCTATGCAAGGGTACACGACTATTTTTTGGCCTGACCAATTCTGTAAGAATTTCACAACTTAATTATTTCAGAATTATTTCAGGTTTGCTTATTCTTTTTACAGGAAGATTATGCTTCACGTCTTTTATCTGCTCTTCCTTTTTTGGGTGCAGTCTGCATGCTTGCATCCCTAGAATGTGCTTAGGTTTTTCTGTAATGCTTAGTATAAGAAACCATCGGCTCTTAAGTTTTATTTTATTTTCTATTGTAGCTCTTGTGAGCATTAGTGAGCTGGAGGTTCATTTTAAGGACCTTGTAATCGGTTTTTTGGAAATCAATGCGTAGGTCCCTCTGTGGGTTTTAAACAAAAAAAAAAGGAGAACAATAAAAAATGCAGCCCACTCTAAATCACATAAAACATCTCTAATAGGTCTTGGCTTCTTCTTAGTCATAAATGATATGGTTGGCTTTTGCACAGTTCTGATGCAATAGATGTTTTTTCTTTGTTAAAAATTACAAAGAGGTCTACGCATTAATTAATAAAAAAAAAAGATACAAGACCTTCAAGAATCAAGAGGTCTATAAAAATGTAGCATTTGAACCAAAACCTAATGAGCCTATGATCATATCTATTACAAGATTTAATAGAAAAAAATCAGGGAGTCAAGAAGCCATTTCTCAAAAGAAAACCCCAATCCAGATATTCAATGTAGCACCAAAAGGCAACAAGCAAATAGCTTCCAACACATGGACATGTAGCTACACGGCTAGAAATAGAGGTAAAACTAAAACAGGAAAATAATAACAAAAATGTACCTGAAAGGAATAATCAAAATTGTTGCCCACAATCCACATAGAGCCTCTAGTAGCAAACACCCTACAAACAACTAGAAAAACCATTGAGAACAAAGAACAAAGAAAACAAAATCTAGGGGAAAAAGCAAAGAACTCACAACAACAACCCACCAAGCCAATACTAACCAACACATGAACTAGCCCAAACAAATAACCCTAGAAACAACCACCAGCAACATTACGAAAAACCACCGAACCCAAACCGTCAAAGCATAACTACCCAACACCATATAAAAACCAAAAACCCCCATCAAGACCAACCAAGCAAAGGAGAACACCATATAAGACAAACCCCCCAACACCAAGATAGAAAGCACCAACAGGAAAAATATCATATCCGCAATAGCAAAAACAACCCGCAAATACCAGGAGAAAACCAACAACAAAATAAGCACCACTAAAGATATAAGTAGAGGACTTAGATCTACTAGAATATTCAACATAGTATTTAACATTCAGCTCAAGATTCTTATTTTTCTTTCCAAACAACACAGAAAAACCAGCATTATCAATTTTCATCACATTCAAATCCAGATCCTCCAAAAGTGCATAGAACACCCATCTTTGATTTCTCCATCATAGTAATTGATACCCAAAAAAATCATAAACCCAATCTGTATGATCAAAATCCTTGTTAACAGAAATAGGGGAGACACATAAGTTAATAATAGGGGCACAATTAGAAACAACCACTCATTGAATCATGAGAGCAGGGTCAAACCATATTAAAAAACTATGTTCAACAGATTCCACATTCAAAATGTTAATATCAACATGCAGATCCACCATTTCAAGATGATCCAGGTTAACGTCTGAAATAAGATTAATGTCCTCGACAGCGTTAGCATCATAATCGAGAGAAAAAGTGGTGTTAATCTCAGAGGGAGAGGGGATAATCTATGGGTCCTTGGCTAAATTCACAATATCAGTTGGAATATTTAGCTCATTCAAAACCAAGTTATTAGAACCCAAAACAAAAGTAGTCTAAGTAGGATTAGACACAATAACCTTTCTCATTTGGGGGTAGAAGTGGAGTCATTCTTAATTTTTTGTGACCTGCTTCTCTACTATGAACAAAAAAGCTATGGAAATCTTCAAAAACAAAGCTTCAGAAAAAATTGTATTTCTCCAGACCAAGACATACTTAGTTGGAATAGTTTTTTTATAATGTCCAATTCAATAAGAATATGAGCTTCCAACGGCTTGGAACCCATGGAAATGACATTATCCATTTTAATAGGATGACAAAATAAAGAACCCATACCGTGGATAATGCGATGATAGAAAAATGGGGGCGAAGATATGGGAAGGAAATTAATCCAGGGAACAATCGAAGATTCCTCCAAAGCCATCGAAACCCTTCTCGCCAATGCACACCCAAGTGACTTCCTATCTTTTATGTATCGTTGAGAGTTTCATGAAGGCAAGAAATGACATCGCTTATGAAAGTAAAAGAGTTGTAGTTTAGTAGAAAGATAATTTTTAATGTTAGACATGTAAATAGGCTAATTTTATGTCTTATGTTTTTGAATCTCCCTTTATATTTTAATCTATAAAAATTAAAAATTCTTTTTTTAAATATGAGTACTATATTAATGTGTATGAATATTGTGAAATATATTACACTGGGATAATAATTAAAATTATGCCAAGATAATATAATACAAAATTTTATCTCAATGAACTTAAAATCAATTAATTAGATTTATTTTGAGATTACTATAACACAAATGCAACACTAATCTTAAAATAAGAACAAGGGATTTCTTGTTCATCCTGATATAATCTATATCAAAATATCCCTAACATATATTTTTCTTATATACTATATATTGAAATAGAAAATAATGAATAATAGTATATACAATTTTAGTTAAGTTCACATATTTTTTTAATAATTAAAAGTTTTTTGTGGGGAAAATCAGCATGTCTATTATGATTCTTCATTTAATCCTATGGTTTTGAAAAAAAACCTCTTCTAGTTGGAAAAGTAATCCTAAAATAAAGCCATTCTTTTAAGTGTAATGGTCTATGCTAGGAATTGTTCCATTAAAATTTTTATGTTCATTTCATAGTTAGAAAGCTAACAGGGTTATGGACTAAAATGTTCTAGGAATAGGAGAGAAAATTTCTTCGTTTTGTATAATCTAGAAGGGATGGGAGAAAACAAAGGAAAAAATAAGTGTCAATTTCTTGATAAAATAATAATCAATATGAGTTTTAAAGTCTTTGGACTACTTTAAGATAAATGTAAAACATAAGTTATTTATATATTGCATTCATCTTAAAGCAGATCAAACACTTTAAAAGTCATCATGGTCATGATCATGATCATAAAATTCTGACATAATTTTCTTTCAAAAATAATTAAATAATATATTTCATAATTTTTCTATCCCCTCAATTTAAAGCATCAAGCCATCACATTTATTTGAAAAGCAAGATTGTATGAGTATAATAATATATTTCATATTCTTTTCTTTCCCCTCAAATAGAACAAGAAAAAGGATGGTCAAGCATTAAAAATAATCAAAATTAAATTTCTTTAAAAGAATGTAAAATGTATTTCAATTTTTGTGGTCTTAAGATTTAGAGAAATGTAATCAAGATTTTATCTTCCCTTGGCCTTTATAATAAACCATGGTTTGCTTTCACGAGACAAATTGGGTTTGCTCCACTCTCGATAGGATATATTATGCCTTATAAGTCTCGAATTGAGACTTAGGGCGAGAAATTTGACCAAGAGGACAGGTGATTGGAGGAAAAAAAAAAGCCAAATGTGCATGGAAGTGAGTAGTGAATAAGGGAGAACGAGAGAAGTGACCAAGTGCCTGGCTGAGCCTATGCGAGGACATTTATGGTGCAAATTACTAAGTTATCATTTTTGTAGCTGACATTTGATTGAATTAGAGTTAAGGTAATTGGGAGATAAGCAAATTGAAGTAACATATAATTTTACAAATTCTATTGAAATTAGGGACTTTTATTGTCCTCATAAATGCATTATAATTACAATTAAATGGATTTTATCATGGATGTAAACATTTAGTTTTCTTTTTCTTAGATACCATAAAAATTCATAATTGATTGATTCATATATAATGAATGAATATTAAGCTTATGATTAAGTCATGAAAGTGAATATTAATTATGACATTAGTAAGGAGTTTATGGAGAGATTCTAATTGCATAAATCAATATCCCATTGTTATTATTCAAAGTAATAACATGTTTATATAAGTGGAGGGAGATTGTGGATTATTATAAGCAAAGGCTTAATCATGAAGGGTTGGGGGTGTTTTTAGTTTGATGAAGACCTAAAGCAATAAAGTCAAGCCTGATGAAAATATTTAATTTTTTAGATATGATTAACTTAATTATTTTGGTTGATAATATTTATTGTGTGATATATTAAATATATGAGTGATTTAGATTCTTTTGAATCTAGGATTGTGGAGCACTGCATGTTTAAGCAATAAAGATTGGCATCATGATCAAATGTTAGTTCAACTAATTATGGCCTCGACCTAATAGGTGACTCTTTATAGAGTAAAAAATAAATATATGCATAGTTGTTATGGGCGTTTTTCTTGCTACCTGCTTGTATGATTTAGTTGTCAATAAAATAAAATAAAACATGTTTATTTAATGACAATAATTCAAGTGATCATTTTGATATGATTTGCTAAATAACCTATCATGTTATTTTTCTGCACAAATTCATATAAGTTTAATATGCATTCTTTTGATTTGTTGAGAATAATTATTGACCATAAGAGTCATCAATTTTATTAATATGTTTTTTAATCAATTTTATTAATATGTAGCTATATTACATGTCATAACCTTCATTAAGAGCTATTATTCCAAATACAAAAATTGATTTCTAAATAAATAAATAAATAATCTCATACGTTATATATTGGTTATAACTGTTGTAATATAATGCTTATTTTTAACTGATTTCTCTTCCTTTGCTTATATTTATGCCTCATTCATTAATATTTATATTTTACTGAGGGCATTAATGCATGCTTATATTTTACTCAGTGGAATTTCACATGCAGAGTTCATTCTTGTAAGCTCATGCTATTACTTTGTCATTTTAGATTACTAATTGTAATTCTTATAAAGGAATTTCTAGGTTCATGCTTATGGTCCAATTATGGTTAAAATTATTTAATTGGTTTAATATTTTAATTTGATTTCATTTAAACTTTGTACATATTTAGCATGTATTTTGAGTTTAGATGCTCATATGATTTTAATAATGAAAATAAGTATTATTGAAATAACAATTTTGTTTAATTTTAAAGTTATCTTTAAACATTTAGCTCACATCTTCCTTTTAGTTATTATTATTTTCATTCAGGTCTATTGTTGGGGTATGACAACCCTCCCCTCAACTTCTCTTCTTATTTATTAACAATTGTCTACCAAACCCTCCAATCCCTTAGATTAATTTTGCTTTTGCTAAAATAATCATGACAATATGTAAAGAGTTTATATATATATATATATATATATATATATATATATATATATATATATATATATATATATTTAGTTGAAACCCACAAAGGGGCCTACGCGTTGATATAAATAAGCAGTTACACAGTCCATAGGAGGTTCCTCCAGCCCTCTAATGCTCCAACGAGCTACAAAATAAAAGAAAACCAAAAAACCTATGAGCCGGAGGATCCTCTTTCTACTGTTACAAAAATAATTCAACTCTAACTGCGGGCTGTGAAGCAACAACACCCAAAAAAGGAGACGCCAAAGAGTCTTAAAGTCAATCAGCTCAGTTCTCCTGCAAAATTGGACAAAAAATAGCACAAAAAAAAGAACCAAAAACAGAATCCATACCTTATACCACGCGTAAATTCTTCCGTTCTTATACCTGCAAAAGATCTTCAATAATAACATCAGTATCACGGAATTCAACAAAACAGTTAAATAATACAGCAAACATCTCATCCCAAACACCCTACTAGCTTTATCCGAAAACCAAAAAGAACCCACCAGCTCAATCAGAACATCAAGACCTTTACCAAATTTACTCATCCAATCATCTAAAAAATCAGACGCAGCCAGAAAAAACGAACAGTCCCAGATAATCCCCCTACCAGGATGCCACGACAAAAGAACCAGAAACCACCAGGACCCCCACCTCAAAATCCCCTGATAACCAGACCAGCAACACCTCCAGCACTTCATATTAGAAAAAATAACCTCTAAAGAACCCATAACAGATCCAGGTACAGGCAGAACAACGCAGTAGAAAAAAGGAAATAAAAAAACCAGCAGCCCAACCACACATAAAACAACAGTGCACTCACCCATTTCTGACATTGGGCAAAGCCAATTTATCAAGAAAAAGCATACCTTTAAAGGAGATATCAAGATTAACAATATCAATTTCTTCATAATCAACCAGATTAGCACCCTTATTCGCCAACCAATCCGCACACATGTTCCCTTCACGATAAATATGGGAAATCCTAAAGTTTAAAGTGAGTAGAATATCTCTAATTTTCCTAAAAATGTAAAAATTCTTCGCATTGCCAATGAAGTTCTCTAAAATACTCGTGACAATTAACTTAGAGTCCAACTCAATCCACACATCATGATAACCCTTTTTAGAACACAGCTGGACCCCCAAAAATAAAGCATTAAGCTCAGCCCATAAAACATCCAGCCGTTTAACAGGAGCAGCAAAGCCAGAGATAATATCACCCTGAAAATCACGAATAAGACCACCCGCTCCAGCATAAGCTAAACCCACAGACCCATCAGTATTCAATTTAATAAAAGGGGGTTTGGGTTTAACCCAGTAAACCATCGTATCCAAATAAACATCACTGCCTTTATCAAGTGGATACCCAGCTTAACAGCCACAATATCGCAATTATCAAAAGTTTTACAGTTAATAACATTGCAGGAGTACAAGTTCTTAATTTTACTAATCACATTGTTAATAATGTTAGTGTCAACCATTTAATATTATCATGTTTAGCCTCATTACGCGCTTTCCAAATATACCATAATATCAGAATAGGCATCAGATTGGTAATATGACCTTTAGTAGGACTGAACCAACTATCCACCATATCAAACAAATTATCCGGGGTAAAAGTAACATTCATATTAAATATTTGATAAAAGTATAGCCAAACTTTATGCGCAATCCTACCATTAATAAAAATGTGATCAATATCCTCCAAATTAGAACAACAAAAACATTTAGAAGCTAAATTGAAACCTTTCTTTTGCAGAATATTATCAACAGGTAAAAAACCTTTGAAACACCTCCAAACAAAAGTCGAGTAAGTAATAGGGAAAGTGCTATGCCAAATAGAAGCAAATCTATCAGATTTTTCCAAATGCATGCGGCATTTATCCCAGACATTACGCATATGAAATTTACCATCAGAAGACGCAGCAAACAGAATTTTATCCAAAATATTAATATTTAAAGGAATAGCTAAGATGATGTTCACTAAACAACTAGGAAGCAGCTGATTTAATCTATTCACATTCCAACTATTGTTACAAATAAAATGAGAAACCTTAACAGTATCCAAAGTGTGAGAATTTAAGTAAGAGTCTATAGAGAAATCCCCCAACCAATTATCCTGCCAGAAAAAAATATTCCCCTTCCCAAGGCCCCATTGAATAAATTTTTCAGCTTCCCATTTAATGTTACAAAGTCTTTTCCACGTAGGAGAATCAGAATTTTTAAAGGAACATATAACAGGATGCTTATTATGACAATATTTAACATTCATAAACCTAGCCCATAGACTAATATTCGTTCTAAATGAAAACCAAAGTTTGTGAGAAAAAGCACTAGCGGTGTCAACAAGATTCCTACAACCCAAGCCACCCTCATCAAAAGGACCACAATTTTTATGCCAAGCAGCCCAATGAATAGCTTTATAATCATTTTTCGATCCCCAAAAGAATTTGTTAATCATCCTCTCAAGTCTCTTGCATAAAGCCATAGAAGGCATGAGAGTGTGAAATAAATAAATAGGGATCGAATTGAGAACAGCTTTCACAAGCACCAAGCGGCCACCAAAGGACAGAAAATTGGTAGACCAATTCGCCAACTTCCTTTGAATTATAGAGAAAATATCATCAAAAAGAAAATTTTTCTTTTTACCCTTAAAAATCGGAGTACCCAAATACTTAATAGGTAAGTTTTTGAATTGAAAACACACACACTCTTTGAATGGCCAAAACCCTATTATGATTGATAGACTTTCCCACAAAAAAACTACTCTTATCTTTACTAACTTTAAGACCACTACACTTATGGAAATTAGAAAGGAGTTTCATCACAAGTTTAATATTCTTAATAGAACCATTAGCAAAAATAATGAAATCATCCGCAAAGCTCAAGTGAGAAATAGGAAAACCTCTAGCACTACGAAAATTAATGTTAGCATTCTTATCAAAAAGCTCATTAATACCCCTAGATAAATATTCCATAGCTATAATAAAAAGAGCAGGAGAAATAGTATCACCTTGTCTAAGACCTTTATAAGATTTAAAAAAGCCATGGTTTTTACCATTGATAATCACAGAAAAAAAACAGTTATCCACACTATTTTTAATCAATAAAATGAACTCTTGACTAAAACCAAATAAAGAAAGGACCTTAAACATAAAGTTCCAATCTAAATTATCATAAGCTTTGGTAATATCCAACTTAAAAATAATATTACCCCCAGTAACTTTAGTATTAATATCGTTAACAAGTTCTTGAGCAAGTAAAATGTTATCACTAATACTTCTCCCCTTCACAAAACTAGTTTGATTTAGAGAAATAATTTTAGGTAATAAAGAAATTAATCTAGAAGCAATAATCTTAGAATTAAGCTTGTTAAAAAAAGTACACAAACTAATGGGCCTAAATTCATTCCATCTTTTAGCTCCCTCAATTTTTGGAATAAGAACAATATTTGCAGATGAAAAAAACTTAGGGTACGGGTTACCTTTAAAGAAATCCTACACAGCTAAAATAACATCATCCTTCACAATGTCCCAAGACTTTTGAAAGAACTTAGTCATGAAACCATCAGGACCAGCAGTAGCATCATCATTCATTTCCCTGAGAACATTAAAAATTTCAGTTTCCAAAGGTAGTTGGCAAAGCATAATATTTTCCTCAGTCTCAATATACCTAGGAATATATTCAGGATTAGGGAGAGGCAGAATACCCTCATTATATTTAAACAAATTCATAAAGTAGTCCACACCCGACTTGCAAATTAATTCATCAGAATCAAGAGTGATATTATCATTATTAATGATTTTATGAATTTTGCTCTTGGTCTTATTCTTGTTAGCTATGGCATGAAAAAATTTGGTATTTCTATCACCCTCAATAATACATTTAGCATTAGCTTTTTGATGCCAAAAAGCTTCCTCTTGCTTTTGCAAGTTCACAAGATCATTCTTAATGGCACTTAACTTAGCATTATTAACTTCAGAAGGATTATCCAAGAAGATACCTTCCCATTCAATAGCTTTAGCCTCCATATCCAAAATATTAGAGAAAATATTTTTGAAAATATGTTTATTCCAATACCTCAAACATGGCTTAAGTCTAGCCAGCTTAGCCCACAGCCTAAGCATACCCGAAATATTGTTATCAGGAAACACAGGAGCATTCCAATTATTTTGAAGAACCTCTTTAAAATTATCATGTAACAACCACATATTAAGAAATCTAAATGCATAATTACCAATGTGATTGAGAACATTAATATTTAAAAGTAAAGGAACATGATCAGAAAGAGTTCTACTTAAATGCATATGTAAAGAGTTTATCATCCTAACATATTCTAAAATTTTACATATACGTAAATAAGTTGAAAATAATCCTAAGACAAAATATTTTTACGTTAAAATGCCAAAAAGAGAAAAAACCACAAGACCTGATTCAATTGAAATTTTTCTACGAAAATTTGAAGACTTTGATTTTTAAATTTATAATCTTAAAAAAAATCATCTTCTCTTTTAATCATTAGTTATGATACGTCATCAAAAAATTATCTTAATCGGGCGCGAATCTCGATGCAAAATCAAATTTGAAACTTCAAAAATTAATTCGAAGAGCATCTGAACTTCGATTTCAACAAACTTACAGTCGAACTGAGCGTCCTAGAAATACTAACCCAACAACACCAAATTCGACTCAATCCGAGCCCAAATAGGTCCAAATCAAGGACCCGAAGCATTGTTGGAAGGTTTAAACTACAATTTGGATTACCAAACGATTTTCAAACATAACAAGCGTATACTCGAATCTAGCGGCTCGATGAGACGAATCTAACGAGCCCAAGATCGCCAAATTCCAGCATCATTAAGGTCTTCAAATGTGTAAAGAATGGTGTAAGATCAAGGGATTCAACATCGGCCGTTCATCCGACCAATCTCATTTAACCTTGATCTCTCACCTATTTACGGGTCATGCCACTCCAGAAATCTATAAATAGAGCTCCCTCTCCTCTTGAAAAGGCCCCCGGGTTCCTAAGGAAAGAAGAGAGAGATCGGAGATTGCTCTTGCTTCCTTGCCTCCTCGACCACCACTGGAGTTTCGCCGGACCACCACCGTTGCTCCGCCGGACCACCACTTGAGACCCTCACCTCCACCAGACCACCACCTGACACCGTTGCTCCGCCGGACCACCACTTGAGACGCTCACCTCCACCGGACCACCGCCTGACGTCGTTGCTCTGCCGGACCACCACTTAAGGCCCTCACCTCCGCCGAACCACCGCCTCACGCCGTTGCTCTACTGGAAGACCGCTTGAGGCCCTCGCCTCCACTGAACCACCGCCTGACGCCGTTGCTCCGCCTGACAACCGCTTGAGGTCCTCACCTCCGCCGGACCACCGCCTGACGCAGTTGCTCTGCCGGACCACCACTTGAGGCCCTCACCTCCGCCGGATCACCGCCTGACGCCATTGCTCCGCCAGACCACCACTTGAGACCCTCACCTCCGTCGGACCACCACTTAAGGCCCTCACCTCCGTCGGACTACCGCTTGGCGTTGTTGCTCTGCCTGACTACCACTTAAAGCCCTGTGCTCCACCAGGCCACCACGTGAGGCCCAAACTTCCACCGGACCACCACCTGACGCCCAGACTTCTTCCGGGCCACTACATGACGCCGAGAGTTCTCCTAAAGTTCTGCTCTCCTACTACGGTCTTTCAGACTCCTATCTCCTGCCGACTATGGTCACTCCGACCTCCATCACCAGACAACGGTCTTTCAGACCCCAGTCTCCTACTGACTATGGTCCTTCCGACCTCCATCGCCTACTATGATCCTTCCGACCTCCATCAACAAACAACAGTCTTTCTGACCCCGGTCTCCTACTAACTAAGGTCTTTCGAACCCCGGTCTCCTGCTGACTACAATCCTTCCGATCTCCATTGTCTACTACGGTCGTTCCGACCTTCATCGCCAAATAACGGTCTTTCTGACCTCTGCGAACTACGGTCCTTCCGACTTCCGTCGCCTCCAATGGTCTGTCTGACTAAATAAACATGTCTATGTTGATTATTGTAACTCCCACCATGTAATGCGCTCTATATGACGTACATTCGTAACATCGGGCCAAGCTCTTCTCCCTAAGAAGGGCCTCATTTGTAATCGACTGCAAATACTAATGGATTCATTCAAACTGGGCCAGGCCCCGTGGTTTTTCCTCCTTTTCAAGGGTTTCCACGTTAAAACTCTGGTGTCTCTTATAAATGCTACACCCTCTCTCATTTATCTGATTGTGTGTTGGGTCTTCGTACAATGCTAAGACGTTAAACTATAAATTTCTCTTCCGCCGCGAATACTCCAAGACACAACAAGTTCATTAATCATTCTATAACTCTCAAAATTTAAAAATTAAAATAAGTACAAAACAACCAACAAAAACAAATCTACAAAAGATAAAAATACATCATCTTTCATGAAAATGGGTGCAAATTTCACCAATACTTAATGTAAATGAGTTGGAATTTCAAATTCTGCCGATCAAAGATTTTCTTGAGGGACTTTTTAGCAAATTTAATTGAAAACTCATGCACATTAATGATTCGTTTGGCTTCAAATCCAAAATCATGCAAGTGAAACTAAAATATTCAACCACTAGAACGAGATAGCCCGTTATCAAAGAATTCCGTAGCAATTTCTTGTTATTATTGTAGACTGCTGCATTATTCACAAGAACTTTAAAGAATAATGAAGGAGAACCTCAAAGAGCGTACAGCCCCAAATTTAAACCCTCAAGAATTACCACAGGGATATTAAATGTACTGGAGAAATTATTTATGAATTGCTGGGAACTCAAGGACATAAGGTTTGCAGGGTCGATGCTACATCTGAACTTGTCCCAGTGAAAGAACTCAAGAAGAACTCCTCGGACCTCTGGTATGTTACAGGAAGCACCGGCGAGCACGACCTCATCTACGGCTTCTTTCCTTACTCCGGCTTCTGTCAAGCACCTCATGATTCCGCTGCGAAGATGGTTGAGATTCATCTGCACTAACCATTCCCGATTTATCGATGTTCTCGTCTCCATGCCTAGTTGCTCAATCTTAATCTCCACGGTAGCCGAGCCCAAACATAGGGCGTTCTTGGCTCGCTCGCATTCCAATCGGGTGTAGAGGAGAAAGAGGGAGTCACATTCGGAGTCGATGCCGAAACTCCAAGGAACCGCTGAAACCAAGTAGTTCATGAGTGGGCAGCCCAATTCGGAAACAGCGGCCATTATATTTAGACCCCGATCTTCAGTGAGCAGAGAGATTTCAAGGAATTGACCTCCGAATTCGAATACGAGTATGGTTCTGCGTCCGGGGGTCCTGAGAGATCTGTAAGCGGATGCGGCAAGAACCGACCTTTGGATGGAATGGACAATGCGAACTCCTGCGGCGGCGGCGATGGTGGAGAGTTCTGATAGATAACTGCGGGAGTTGATGGTGGCGGGGATTAAGGCGACAATGTTTTGGACTCGTTGTCCGTTGAGGCGTTCCAAGGCGGCTATCTGTCTCTGGAAAAGAGATGTGAAGATTTCGTAGGCTGAAAGGAATGTTGGCTCGTTATTGGCTGTGGGGACCCGGAAGCGTGTAAAGCCGTCGGGGCCAACATGTTGCTGGAAAGGGCAGGAGTGTTGCTGCAACCAGGCTTTGCCGGCAGCTGAGTGGAGATGGATGAGGCAGTTGCCGGAACAAGAGATTCGAGCAGGAGGTTCCATGGCAGATTTCTTCTTGTCTTCTTGGCTTCTGAGCTTCTTGGCGGCAGGACAAGCGGAATTGCAGGTTTATTTAAGTGTTGGTGCTGTTTTAGCGTGGGAATGCAACTTCGATTGATTAATGGAGGCGGGTTATTTTTAAAAAGAGCTTGATTTTAAAGTAATTAAGAAAAATAAGTATGGTTATTAAAAATTTTAATGAGAAGCAAAATTATCAAATAATTTGGATCTTTTTGGTGTATTAAGAAAATGTTAAATTGATTAGTATTTTTTTAAAGAAAATATAAAAAATATTAGTTGTTTTATTTCATAAATAATAAATTTGGTACAATTAAGGAGCAATTAGCTTTCACTAGTTTGGTGAGAAATCGACTCCCTATAAAGTCCGCTAAATTTCGAATTTTTAATTTCCTTAACTAAAACATAATTTCAATATATTTAAATAATCTTAATATATATAATTATATTTTATTTAAATGTTGTATTTAATTAAATTATTAAAATATTTTTTGAAATTTAATAATATTTATATAAACATTTTAAAGATAAATATATAAATTTTATATTTTTTTATAAGAAAAATTAATAAATAGTTAAAAAATTTATTTAATATTTAGTCTAAATTATAAAAAAAATTTAATAGTTATTATTAATTTGATATAGATCAAATAACTATGATTTAAATTTATTATATATATATATTATATATATATATATATATATAATATATATATATATATATAAATATATAATATATATATAATATAGATATATATATATATAGTATATATATATATAATATATATATATATATATATATATATATTATAAGCAAATTAAAAAAGAAAATTCAAATTTTGTTTTAAGATTCGAACTTGACCACTTCTCCTAATAACCAGGATTTCACCACTTAAACGAATCTTAGAAAGATTAATGAGATCTATTTAAGAATTTAACTTATTTAATATTTTTGGTAATAATTTTTTAAGATTTTCTTAAGAAAATGATGATCTATTTGGCGTTTTCTTAATACCCCAAAAAGATTAGCATTTTCTTAAAATCATTTTACATTTTTGTTTCTTTTCTTTTTTTCTTTTTATTTTTTATTTTTGAATAATCATGCTTCTTTTCCTTAATTACTTTATAATCAAGCTCCATTTTAAAAATAGCTCTTTGACATTGCCAAGGATTATCTTTTTCAATTACATTATCAGGAGGAAACTTTCTGGAGGCAAAAGTCTAATGCTAAGTTTATTTTGGAAGGGGATAGGAATAATTAATTTTTTCAAGCTCTGGCTAATAAGAATAGGATTAAGAACCATATTCATAAAATTGTTAATAATGATGGTAGCATTATTGAGGCGGAGGATTTGATTTGTAAGTATGGTGTGGATCATTTCATGAATAATTTTAATACCCAGAGTAGTTATGTTCCTTTATTAATCCTCAAGTTATCCCTCACATTATTAATGAAAATGGCAATAACATTCTTTGTCAACCTCCTTATGAGTCGGAGATTTACAATGTTATTAACGATTTGAATGGAGATTCTGTGGCTGGTCCTGATGAGTTCACTACCAATTTTTTTCAAAAACACTTTGAATATTATTAAACTGGATGTGATTGAAGTGGTGAATGATTTTTTTTCTGGTAACCCTTATCTATCCTAAATTCTTTTCTTCCAAGAATATTGTGCTCATTCCTAAAAAAGATGGGGCTAATAAATTGAATGACTTTAGACCGATTAGCCTTTACTCTTTTTTTAACAAACTCATTTCTAAAATCATCTCTAATAGGTTGGTGAATATTCTTCCTAGAATTATTTCTTATAATCAAACGGGGTTTGTGAAGGATAGGAGTATTTATGACAATGTTATTTTGGCTCAAGAGCTTGCGAATGATATTAATACCAAGGTTAAAGGTGGTAATATTATTTTGAAACTATATATTTCTAAAGCTTATGATAATCTCAACTGGAATTTCCTTTACAATGTTTTGTCTTTATTTGGTTTTAGTGACTATTTCATAAAGGTAATCAAGAATAGTATTGAAAACTGTTATTTTTCTGTGATCATTAATGGTAGAAATCATATATTTTTTTTTAAATCTTCTAAAGGTTTAAGACAAGGTGATAATATTTCTCCTGCTATCTTTATTATTACTATGGAGTATCTTTCAAGGGGATTGAAAGATTTATTCTTAAGGCATCCGAAGCTTATTTTTTGTACTACACGGGGATTCCGGATTTCTCATCTTAGTTTTGCTGATGACTTTATTTTGTTTTCTAACGGTTCCATTAATAATATTAAAATTTTGAGCAATTTCCTTTTACAATTTTATGATTTGTGTGGTTTGGCCATTAATAAAGATAAAAGTACTTTTATTGTTGTTAAGTCTATTAATAGGAATAGAACTAATGCTATGCAAAGAATCTGTGGTTTCCAGTCTAAGCTCTTGCCCATTAAATATTTGGGTACTCCCATTTATAAAGGTAAAAAGAAAAATCATCTTTTTGAAGATATTTTTACTATTTTTTAGAAAAAATTATCTCATTGGTCTTCTAATTTTTTGTCTTTTGGTGTAGACTGGTTCTCATCAAATCTGTTTTGAATTATATTCCCATTTATTTATTTCATACTCTTCAACCTACTACTTCCATTTGTCTTAGATTAGAGAGAATGATTAATAAGTTCTTTTGGGGCTCTAAATATAATAGCAATGATATTCGTTGGGCCTCTTGGAAAAAAAATTTGTGGTGTCTTTAATGAATTAGGTTTAGGTTGAAAAAATTTAACTGATATGGTGCAAGCTTTCACTCACAAACTTTGGTTCTCTAGAGCTAAACTCAGTTTATGGGCTCATTTTATGAATGCTAAATATTACAAAGATCTTCATCTGTTATTTGGCTATTATAAAAATTCTTACTCCATGATATGGAAAAGATTATGCCAAATTAAATGGGAGGCTTAACAGTTCATTCAACGGGGCCTGGGTAAAGGAGAAGTTTTTTTCTAGCAAGATAATTGGTTGGGTCTTTATTCTATATATAGTTTCTTAAATACTCATTCTATGGATAATGTTAATGTCTCTAGCTTCATTATTAATGGTTATTGGAATGTCAGTAAACTTTTGGAGGTTATTCCCTCCAGCTTAATTGATATTATCTTGATGATTCCTTTAGATTTGCAATGCAAAGATAACATTTTGTTCACTCTTTCTTCATCTGGTAAATTTCAATTGAAGAAGGTTTGGGACACAATCAGAATTAAATATAATTCTTCGCTCATTTATTCTACTATTTGGCATAACAATATTCTGTTTCTTATTCCATTCTAGCTTGGAGGTGCCTTAAATGTTTCATTCCGGTGGATGATTTAATTCAGAAAAATAGTTTTATTTTTTCCTCCAAATGTCAATGTTGTTCTAACATTGAAAATGTTAATCATCTTTTTGTGAATGGGACTATTGCTCAAAGGGTGTGAAATCATTTTATAAATCTCGCAAATAAAAGTAATGTGGTCATTAATAATGATTTACCTGCAATGTTAGAGAGTTGGATGACTTCTTCTAAAGGCCACATTCTTAACTTATTGCCCATTCTTATTTTGTGGTACATTTGGAAAGCTATGAATGATGCTAAACATAATGACATTAAAATGATGCTACTCAAATTATTTCTAATGTTAATCATAAAGTCTTGCAATTTTATCCTTGCAAGCTTATCTCTGCTAAGAATTTTCAAAATTGTTTAGAGTTGGCTGTTAACCTTGGGATTCCCATTGAAGGCGGGAATCCTAATTGCTTTGACAAGGTGGTTAGATGGATTAAACCTAAACTCCCTTATGTCAAACTTAACTCTGATGGCTCTGTTGGGAACACTTATGCTGGTGTGGGGGTTTAATCCGTGACCATTTGGGTGCTGTTCAAGCAATTCTTGCTACTCCTTTATAACCTTGTAGTGTTATCACTGTTGAGCTTATGGGTTTATCTTATGGCCTGGATATTTGTATTACTTTGGGTATTGAGTATGTCTGGATTGAGTTGGATGCACAGCTTGTTGTCTAGATCATTAACAACCTTGTGCCTGGTAACCCCCAAAACTTTTATCTGATTAGGAAAATTAAGAATTTCCTTTCTTCTATTATTTATTCCATCTCACAGATTTATCGTGAAGCTAATGCGTGTGCTGATTTGCTGGCTAATTATGGTTGTCAACTTGAGAGTTATAAGGATTTGAACATTAGAAATTTACATCCTATGTTGAAAGGCATGATTAATCTGAACAAAATTAGTTTTCTCTATATCCTTCATGATTGATGTCGCGATTTTTCTTTCTGGGTCTTTGTCTTTGGATTCTCTCTATTTCATGTTTAGGTGGTTCTCGGGCTTTCTTCTACGGTGCAGGGTGGACTTGTTGGGCCTTGCCTTATGTTGTTGGGTGGGATTGGGTCTGATTTTTTGTAGTTACTAGGTTTGGGATAGTAGTTTTGCATTTACTTTCATTTTTTGTTGTTGGTGGCTGGAGTTTTTTGCGGGTTGTTTGGTGCAGTTCGTGTGGAATCGGTGCAACTCTATTGCTTTTCTGCTTTATGAGTCTTCTGTAACTAGAAAGCTAAATAGCTTTGCTGAGATCTAGAAGTTCTTTGGAGGTTGCTGTAGCGGTCAGCCTTTTCAGAGGTTTATTCAACAGCATTTGTTGGTTTGCTGGTTTTTGTGTATTTCTTCTATCTATTGGGTTTATGGGTTGATGTATTGCTTACCTGGCTAAATTTCTGGAGGATGTGAGTGTGGGTATATTGCTGGTTGTCACCCTGTTACTTTGATGAATTTAATTCTGCATAAGGGTGCGAATGTGCTGATCCCTATTAAGATCGATGAGGTTTGTCTTGACTTAAATGCTCTTGGCAGATGAATGTTTATTGTCCTGCTAAGAAGCTTGATATCATATTTCAGTTTGGTAAAAACAATCATAAAATATTATATCATTTTTATTACTGGTTGCATCCTACTTTCATTTTATTCCACCTGTTTTGTAGTTTCTTTTTCTGTAGGTTTGGAGGCTGGATTTGGGCTTTTAATGGGACACTGTCTGGCCGTGAACTTTTTAGTAGATGTGGTTTGATCTACTTTTTATGCAGGAAGTTCGTGTTGATTTAGATTCTCTTACTCTTCATTTTTTGGGTGCTATCATCTTGCAGCCCTAGATTGTTCTTAGGTAATTTTATAATTGTTAGTATAATGAACCATCAGCTCGTAGGTTTTATTTTATTTTATTTTGTAGCTCATTCGAGCATTAGTGAGCTGAAGGTTCCTTTTAAGGATCTTGTAACCATTTTTTTTATATTAACATGTAGGCCCTTCCATGGGTTTTAACAAAAAAAAAACTCTTTGGAGTCATTACTAAGTTTATTAGATAAAAGGGAGATTTATATTAATGCAACTAATATTTTGTTTCTTTATATAACTAATATTTAATTTTGATTTTTATTTATCTAGTATATAAAAAAATATTATTGATAAGACACTAAAAATCATCTTGATCAGGCATGAGTCTCGAGACATTTGAATTAGAAACTTAAAAAATTAAATTAGGGACCATGAACTCCATTTTAACAAACTCATGGTCAAACTGAATGTCTCAAAGAGGTAAACATAATGACATAAAAAACTAAATAACAACATCAAAATCGGTCAAATTTAAGCTTAAATGGACTTAAATCAATGACTTAAAGTATATTTGAAAGCTTCAAAATATTAATTAGATCACTAAATGATATCTAAATACAACAAGCTTATATATGTATCAAGCTGCTCAACTAGTCGATCAAACGAGCCCAAGATCACTTAATTCCTACATCACTAAGTCACTTAAATTCTAAAGAAAAGCTATATGATTGAGGGAATCAATTAGAGCCATCTAAGGGAGTACTACAAATTTCCTTTGGATATTCTCCATATTCAAGGCGCATGACAAACTCAAAATCATTAAATAAACACCTACTCTCTATATGAGCGGAAACTTTTGGAGGGTTTGGATTTGGGGCTTAAGATTCATAAGATCCTTGAAGTATAAAAAATCCTAGAGCTCCACCCAAGAACTACTGCCGATAAATCTTCTAACACTCTAGGATTCAATTACTTAAACCTATAATTAATTAACTCATCCATTTATCAAACACATCCAGACAACTAGAGCTACTACAAAATGTAAAATACAAAAGCAAATTTACATTATTGATTTCATCAAAACATAAATGCAAAAATCTAGATGGCCTTTAGTCATCTATACATCAGAATAATTAAAACTGAGTTACAAAATAATACCTTAGATACTCTGCCTTAGAAGATTTTGCTCTAACATTGTATCTACTCCGTTAAGCCTTTACCTCTTGCTAAAATTTTAAAATGAACAAAATGAGCAGAACTAGCCCAACATACGTTTTTCCTTATCCATCATAGATATCAATATCTAGTTCGAAATATTAAATAATAGTTTAATAAAATTTCAATATTTTAAGAAATAAATGAAAATTTGACAAAACATAATTTCTAGAGTTTAGTATATACATGTTTTCATTATCCTTACTTATACTTGTATTACGATTTTCATAGAGGTTTTCAATATTTCACAGAGCACATGTTATTGAAGATCATTTGCTTTACACTTTTACATGATTTGTTCATCTTGTTGGAGTTTCGTAGAAATTTAAAAATTTTAACATTTGGTTATAAACATCATTTGTGCTTAAATCATTAAAAATACCAACCTATGTAATACAATGTTTATAATACACATGTTTTGATGTCTTCTTATATATCAAGTGTAGCAAGAATTATAAAAGAATGTTGTCATATAACCTTCCACATTTTCAATAAGTGGGTCCAGAATTTCTCTCACAACCATACTATATAAATATGGCCAGAACATGACATATGGGGCACTTGCATATATATATATATATATATATATATATATATATATAAATAAATATAATATATATATATATATATATATATATAATATATATATATATTTATATATATATATATATCAAAGGTGCACTTTTTTCACATATCAAAACATCTTTAATCTTATGCCATGGGATCATGAATTCAAGAGTAGCTAATTTATGATCTCAATGTCATATTTAAATAATGTATGAATTGCTATAATTATCAATAAAAGCTAAATTAGATGTATAAAAGTATACTCACTCTATTTTTTCCTTTAAATTTATAACTTCAGGGAATTATTCAGCTGAATATTTTAAGACTGTTATATAACTATCATATTTACTCAAAAAATATCAATTCAATTATATACTTAGAAAATTTTCTAAGAAAACCTAACCTGTGAAACTTTTTTTTTATATAGCAAAAAAGCTTAAAATAAAGGATGCAACAAGATATTAAAACCTAGGTTTTATATAGACAAACTCATTCTACATCTACATTTTCCTTTAAGTGTATAACTTCAGGCCCTAAAAATTTCATAAAGCCCAAGAAATATATATTTCTAGTCATACTTTTTATAATTGGAATTAAAATCAATGATAGAAGTTCAAATGTCTACCTCGTGCTCTACAAAATCCTTAGCAGGCCTAACAGACAAAATTCAAACTTCAGCTGCCAAATTTACTTTTCTTCTTTCTCTCTCTCTCGCCTATCTTTTCCCACTTTTCTCCTCTTCTCTTATTCTACAAGATGGCTAAGTGAGGGTTTACACAAATGAATTTAATTATTTTAATTATATAAAAATCACTAATTTGACATAGCGTGGCAACGCTCAACTATCCAGCACCACTGCACTCCAAGAAACTTTCATATTCACATAGATCTCTTCATCTAAGACTTGGTGTTGATGCGGCATCTCTCAGTTCCACAACACACTGCAATCCTCCCCAGAATGTTATGATGCTGCTAATCCCGGTGTCACGGTGGTCCCAAAGAAACTTTTTGGAAACCTTGAAAATTCACTTTCATGTTCACTCCTTGACTTTGAAGGTTCCCTTAAACACTCTAAGACATATAATTGCTAATTAAATAAGAAATTAATTTTCATTAACAAATACTATATGGGTTCCTAATGACAGATATTATAAGTCTTTACTACTCGACTATCATTTTTAAACTTTTAATGATCGAACATATCCAAATGTCCAACCTACCACCATTATTAGGTATCCACCCAAACATCATATCGAAACTCTATTCAACCATTATTATGAAGACTCCGTCGGCTTCCACCATCTGGCCATTATCACCCGCCAACTATGATTCCTCTGACTTGGATTATCGAACTATAGATCTAATTATGGCCTCTCATACCTCAATCGCCCAACTATAGTTCTCAAACCATTGTCTCCTTATTTTGTTCTTTCTGACCTCAATCACTAGCTGAAAATGATCCTTAGACCAATAGTTGCGCAATAACAATCCTGCTGACCTTTATTGCCCATATAATACAGTCCCATCAACATCCATTGCTCGATTACAATCTCATTGACCTCAATCACTCGACTATAATTCCTCTGACCCCTATTGTATGATAATGGTCCTTCCAACCTCAATTGGTCGACTATGATCCTAGACCTTCATTTCTAAACTATGATCCCACTAACCCCTATCGCTCAATAATGATCCCTTATAACATTATCACCTAAGTTTGGTACCTCTGACCATCATCACCCAACTACGATCCTTTTGACCCCAATCACCAACTTTGGTCTTTCAAACATTATCTGCTCACTAGACTACAGTCTCTCCTATCATAGTCAACCATTAACTATAGTCCCCTGACATTTATTACACGTTATTGGTCCCTGCTATTTCTATTTCCCATCAACTAAAGTTCTTCTTATCTTCATATCCCATCAACCTAGGTTCTAGAAGCCTTCACCACCAAACCACAATCCTTTCGACTGTAGTCCTTATAATACTATCACATGAATACGATCTATAAATCACCATTGCTTGATTATGGTCCTCATACCAATGTTACCCAATTATGATCAATTTGACCTTAATTGTCTAACCATGGCCCCTTAGACTTTTGATGCTTTATTAGAGTCCCTCTAACCTTTATCTCCCATCACCAATGGTCTCTCCAATCTATATTGCCCAATAATGGTTCATTTGATCTTAGTCGCTTAATTATAGTCCATTTGACTTTAGTCGCTCGACTTTGGTACCTTTGACCATAATTGCCAGTTGATTTTGGACCCTCCAATCTCCATCTTATACTGGCTACAGTCCTTCTAACCTCTGTATCCCTTAGATTATGGTACCTCTAACCTCAGTGGCTCAATAATGATTTCTTTGACCCTAGTTGTCTGACGATTATCCCTCTGACCTATATTACCCAACTATAATCCCTCTGACCTCCATCACCTAACAACGATCCCTTTGAACACCATAAACCAAGTATGGTATCTCAAACCTCCAACGATTGACTACTATCTTTCTGATTACTATTTTCTAAATATGATCCAGTATACCTATATTGCCTGACTATGATCGTTGAACCATCTTCACCAAGTTGTGATCCATTCAAACTCAGTTGTTTGCTGATTATTATCACTTTAACCATAGTCTGAAGCTAACTACAATCCCATTTACCATCATTGCCAGTAACTAGGATCCTTCATACCATCTTTGCTTGATAATGGTCCATTTGACCTTCATCACCAACTAATTATGATCCTTCTGACCATCGTCACCTACTAACTATGGTTCCACTGACCTTCATCACATGATTATCTTCTCTTAACCTCGATCTCCCAACTTGGGTCCCACTAACTCCTATTTCCTGACTACAGTCTCTCTGACCTCATTATATTGACTACGATCCCTTTGACCACAATTATGTGATCACAGTTCTTTTGACCCTAGCAAACCAATTATCATCATTTGACCACCATCCTTTAACTATGGTCTTCTCAACCGATTAAATAGGCTAACATTCTCTTAATAATAGATCTTGTGCTAGTAGATTCTTCTAACTCTAACCATGTAATGTACTCTCTATGAAGTATGTTTACTACATTGATCTAACGCCTCCCCTACCCCCACCACCCCCCCCCCCCCCCCCCCCCCCCCCCCCCCCCCCCCCACCCCCCCCTCCAAAAAAAAGAAAAAAGAAAAGAAGGCATTATTTCTAATAATGATAAACACTAGTGTAATCATTTTAAAAATGTAAAGCCTCATGTTTTTTTTCACTTTCTCGAGTTTTCCACATAAAAATTTTGATGTCCCTTATGATTGTTGCTATAATATGATCCATCTTTAGGAAAATCACATAATTTATTTTAATGAATGACAATTTTATTTGGTTTGAAATATTGAATCTTATAGTGCTTAATGAATCCTTAAGGAGGTCAAGAAGCGAGTTGGAAATTGAAATTGAAGATTTAAAAGAAAAAATTTAGGTGGCGTCGTAGCATCATGATTAGCAGCATTGCGGTATCTTACTATCTATTTGGGAGGGAAAAAATCAGAAACCAGCCTAACAAGACCCACAAATGAAATATGTTCTATTGTGTTGGCTTGTGACAAGCAAATCAATTAATTTAGTATTGAAAATTTTTAATATATATATTTTTTCTAATTAAAACTTTAAAATAATAATAAACCACATAACTACTAACAACATCTGGTATATAAGAAATAACTCATTCACAAAATTTTTTATTTCATCATAAAAATGTCTTTACAAAATCTATAATACAATATATAGTTACATAACAAAGAATAGAGAAGAATATAATTAAAGTTAATCATGACTATACAAAAATCTAAAGAAGAATATATATACATATTCATATCAAATCCTAAATTGCAAATCATAAGGATCCTTCCCTATCTAAAACCTTGAAAATAGAAAAAAAAATATCTGAGAGCTACACAGCTGAGCAGGCCACATTTAAATTGATTTAAATTTTTAAATCACTTTATTTAAGAAATACACAACTAAATTTTAAAATTTATTTCATATTAATCATTTTATTTAATGAAATTATACTTGCAGTTATCAAAGAACTTAACTTGCAGTGCAAAAAAGTGAATAAATAAACATTTCATATTTTAGAGCAATATGTACCAAAATTCATTTTTATAACTCCCAATGTCATCTCTAAATAAGAATGTGCTTATTGCACAAGAACATATTTGTTGGCACAAGAATATGACTTTTTCGACCATAGTATGGCGTTTTGCCAGCATAACATGAATTTTTTCCACCATAACAAGCCTTACATATACTAGAATATAGCTTACTAATATTATGCCAAACCTTCTTATTTTAAAAAATAAAAGTACATAGTTTATTTCATTATCATAATTAAAGCATCAATACACTTATTACAAAATTTCATAATTTATTATAATGGTAGGCAATAAAAATACTATTATTTAAAATGCATCACTTCAGAATATAACCAAATCACTAGGGATTATGCAGAACATTATTATAAAACATTAATAGTACACCCGTTATATTTTTAGTCCATATTATTTCCTATTCAAATAAAATAATGAAATTTCTTAAATCCTCATGAAGCATTTAAACAAAAAAGTGTAAATGTTCAAAATTATTGTCTCTACTATATACATAAAGTTATATAATGAAAGTTTTACAGATACAAAGTTAGTCTTATTTTTTGGTACTGAAACTATAAATATAATAAAAAAATTATAGAAAAATCTATATTTTTGAAAATTCTAATAGACAAAACATGACCATCCTCAATCCGGACAACTTTCAGAACTGAGCCAATAGTTCAAATTAACCTGAAGTGGCTAAAACCAGCATTCTCTCTCTAAAATTTCTCTCTTCCTCTCACTAGATTTGGTTCTTAAATGAAAATAGAATTAGTGAATAGAATTTTGAGATATTTTAAAACATTTAAAATTGGCCTAGCACTGCGGTGCCACGTGGTACTCTATAGAAAAACCTACAAGAATGCCATGCGCCACATGATACTCTATAGTAACCTACAACAATGCCGTGTGCCCGAGCCTCAAATTATTTACAAAATTTTCTAAGATCCTTCCATCGAGGAGCTAAAAATACACATCGTGATGCCCCCTCAGAAAAATTTAAATTTCATAAACATAAAAGAAGTCCCTGGGACCCACTTAAGAATACATGCAAATTTTCACATACTTACAAAACACTCTCACAAAAATACATAAGAGTTTAAAAATATAGAAATTCAAGAATTTATCTTTTTAAATATGGTTAAAATCAGTTGAACTGAATACTAACTATGGAGGTACTACAATTTTCACCTTTTAAAAATATCCACCTTGACATTTCAAAACATAGATCTCATATCACAGAAATACATTAGGATATATCTTGTTGGATGATTATAGCAACCAAGAGGTGGCGATGAATTAGGTTTTAATAATTTTTTATTAAAAATTTAATTAAAATAATTGTATTGTTATTTGGTAAGGTAATAAGTAAACACATAAATTTTTTTGTAAGTAAAAAAGAAAAAAAATACAAGAAAAGAAAATAACATGCAAAATATTTTTAAGTGGTTAAGTTTGAAATCCAATCCGATCTACATCCAGGCTAAACAACTCTTGCACTAGAATCCACTAATCCCAAGTTTGCCTTGCAAACCTGACTTTTTTAAGCCAAAGAAGTTATTTACAACCTAGTACCATCCTACAAGGGTGTATACAACCAAATCTAATTACAATATAAATTCATTGAACCAAATGGATTAGATTAAGAAAAAGAAAATATAATTTCATGTAAATAATATAAGATCAAGTTACCTTGAGATAAAATAAGCAAAATATTTTAGGCAATTTTTGTAATTTAATTTCAATCAACTCACTACTTACAAATGGAATATTAAATTTGCTCACTTTAAGATAAATTTATATCTAGAGGTAAATATGATTATTATTTTTCTAATAAAATCTTTTTCTTGTTGATTTAAACTATAAACTTTTTAAATCATATAAAATGGATATATTAAGTATGTAAAAAATTTTGTATTGTGTTTATAAAAGTTAAATAAATTTGGATGGTAGGTCTAAGCTAAAAATAAAATGATTTTCTTGCTAGTTTTATAGATAAAAGAAATTTATGCATAAAAAAATTTAACCTAAGATTATCAACTAATATTACATCAAATAAAAAATAATTTCAAGAAATGTGAAAGGTGAAAACTAAAATTACTGCAAAGAAAATTTTGCATAATGAAGAAATAAAATCATGAGCATTTTGAGTTATGTATTCAGTTGAGTGTGTTAAAGAAATAAAACTCATTTCAAATTTATTACTCATTATTTCTTAAAAAATCATAACAAAGATTTTTATTGGTGGATTCAAACAAGATAAAATCAATATATATTTGAACAATGAGCATGTCATCTCCTACCCTTTTTAAAAAGAGCTAGAGTGGTGTCCACACTTCCTTGAGCAAATGACATTTCTACTAGGAAAGTGTTTAGCGTCTCTTACCAAGCTCTAGAAGCTTTTTTTTAGTCTATACAATGCTTTTTCAATTTAAACATATGATTAGGGAATTTTGAATTTTCAAAACTTGGAGGTTGCTTAACATAAAAATCATATTATATCAACCCATTATGAAAGACACTCTTAACATTCATTTGATATAATTTAAAACAGACAAAGGCTAATAATATCCTTATTAATCCAGGTCTGATTACAGGGAAAAAAGTTTCTTCAAAATTAAATCCTTTTATTTGATTATACCCCTTGGCCACCAATCTTGCCTTATTTTTAACCACTATACCTGAATCATTTACTTTATTTTTGAACTCCCACTTAGTTCCAACAACACTTTGATTTTTAAGCCTTTTAATCGATCAAATATCATTTCTAACAAATTAATTCAATTCTTCCTACATGGCCAAAATCTAAAATTTATCAAAAAGTGCTTGATTTATATTAGTTGGCTAAATCATTGATATAAAAGAAGAGTGGTTCACTTTTTTGCTGAGTTAATGCCTAGTTCTAATACTCTGACTTGGTTCACAAAAATCCAATTCTTTAGGATGACTTTTAAAAATTTTTCATTCTCTAGGTAATGTATTTTTTTTTTTTTTCTAACATTCTCTTCAAAATTTATGTTTTCAATTTCATGGGAGATCTCTTTAATATTTTCTTCCTCCAACATCGGCTCTTAAAAAATACCAAATTTATTAAATAATATATGTGTGACTCCTCATATACCAAAGTTCTCTTATTATAAATCCTATAGGATTTGCCAACACTAGAATATTCTTGAAATTATCATTCATCAAATTTAAGATCAAATTTTTCTAAAGAAGTTTTATCATTATTATGAATGAACACCTTATGTCCAAAGACACATGAATGTGAAAGATTAGGTGTTCCCCCCTTAAGAAGTTCATAGGATATTTTTTCAAATTGGATCTAATGTTCACCCTATTCAGAAATAATAAGTTGTACTAATTGCTTCATCCCAAAAATATTTTGGAAGTCAATATTCAGCCAACATAGCTCTAGCAGCTTCTATCGAAGTTCTGTTCTTTCTTTCAGCAACCACATTCTACTAAGAGATCCTAGATGCTAAAAAATTGTGATCATTTTCTTACTATTTATAGAAATCTTTAAATTTTTGTTTTACAAACTCTCTTTCATGATCACTTTGAATTATTAAAATTTCACATCTCAGCTTTCTCTGAATCCAAATAGAAAAATTTCTAAAATCACTAAATGATGCACTCTTTTGTGATAAGAATTTAACCCAAATAAATTTTGAATAATCATCAACTATTAAAAATCCAAAAATCTTTCCTCCTAAAATTATTTTGCAAACTGGTCCAAAAAGAACCATATGTATGACTTCTAGTGATTTGCTAGTTCTAAAAATAATTAATTAAATGAAGGAGGACTTCACCTATTTTCCTAATTGACATGCGTCACATAGGTGATCCTTAGTAAAGTCTAATTTGGGTATCCTACTAACCAACTCTTTCTGAATAATCTCCATAAGGTTTTTCATGCTTTCAAGATAAAGTGTTCTATGCCATAATCGTGATTTATCAGTGATTATTTTGGGACAAAAAGAATTAAAAGATTTAATAAAGTTTAAATCAAGTATTTATACATTATTTACCCTATTTTGATGCAGCACATCAATTCCATTTTGGCTTATAATGTAGCTTGTAGAAAAAAAAAAATTAACACTATAACCTTTATCACAAAGGTGACTAATACTCAATAAGTTATGTTTTAAGCCTTCAACCAATAATACATTCTCAATAAAAAAATTATTCTTATTATCAATCATACATATACCAATTACTTTTCTAGTGGTATTATCTTCCAGTGTCACTTTGCCTCTATTCATAACTTCCAATGATATGAAATGAGTTGTATCTCAAGTCATATGCTTCAAACATCTGTTGTTCAGGTACAAAATGCTCTCACGAGGATCTATATGAGAGCATTTCTATAAAATTATTAAAAGTTATACATGGGAAACCAAATGAATTTGGATTCATCTCTTGGCTATGATAATCTAAATGCATGTTTAATATGTTGTATTTTATGCATCTTAGGTCTCAATGCTAGATGTGTTCTACTTTGAATTGTACAAGTATGAGAAATATGTCCTATCATTCCACATGAAAAATATTTAACATCGGGAAAAGAATTTATCAACCTATGTGAGTTATAATGTCGTTTCCTAGGTTTTGAAAGTGTACGCTTCTGATCAGGAACAAAAAAATTTTCAAATGTAGGAGGTGTCATGTTTTCCTTAAAAGCATTTAATTTTTCTTTTAGAAATGAATTTGCACTTTTTAAAATAGCATTGTCAACTTTTAACTCATATTATTTTTAATTTGCCTTATCTATAAGGACCTATCAATCATTTTGAAGATTAGTATAGGATGTTTCCAATAAATCATATTTGTTATCCAAATCATCAAATTCATCTAATAATAACATGTGGTTGCTCTATGGATGTGTGTTTATTCCTAAGGATTTCATACTATTTTTGTAAATTTAAATATTCTATATTCAGTTTAGCATACAGTTTCTTGAGTTTCTTATATGTAGTATGTATCTTCTTAGAAACTTCAAATAATTCATCATAGGATAAATCATATACCTCCTCTTGATCTGACTAATCAAGTTTGTCTGTCATTAAATACAAGTTTGTGACTTTCTCTTCTGCTTCACTTTATGAGGAGTTTGGAGCCGAGTCAACCTAGAAAGCTCTTTGTATTCTTTTCTTGCCCTTCCTAACATTGGCTTTCTCCTCAACTTTCTCCTAACCAGAATGAGCTTTGAGATTCGGGCAGTCAAATTTAATGTATCCAGGCTTCTTGCATTCATAACAAATTACGTCATTTGAAATTTTTATATACTTTTATAACTTACATTTTTTCCACTGCTAACGTCTCTATTTCTTTCTTCTTAGGAAACTTTTAAATTGCCTAATCATAAGTGCAATATATTTTTCATGCTCAAGTGGTGACAAATCACTTTTTGAGTCATCCACTTTTAATGATATATTTTTCTCGTTCTGCTTGTCACCTTGCTCATAAGTTATTAGTTTTTATGTCACTCCTTGCTTATAAGCAATCATTGATCAAAGCATATTATTAATAGAATTAATAGTTAGGTCTTTTGACTCAATTATGGTAGTTATCTTTATATTATAAACAGTAGGTAAACAACGCAGAATTTTATTAACTATTTTAGAATTTGTTAGATCCCTACCTAAAGTATGCAATAAGATAACTATCTGTATAAAACAAGTATACATGTTAGTGGCTGATTCATTTAGTTTCATGCAAAAAAATTTATAGTCATGTAATAGATTATTCAATCTAGATTATTTCACCTCATTAGTTTCCTCATAAGTTATGCAAAGTCTATCTAAAATTTCTTTTCTAGTTTTACAGGTTGAAATACATATATAGTGCATAGATTTCAAGGCATAGAAAAACTACTTAAATATTTTGTGTTTAACTAAGCTAGTTCTTTTTCTTTTAATGTCCAATCAATAAATAATATTTTAGTCCTAATGCCATCAACAAATCTAGTGGGTCCATTGCCTTCATATATTAAAATCTGTAAAGTCCGTATAAGCTGTTAAACCTATGTAAATATCTCAAGACTAACCAGGGGGGTGAATTGATATTTAAAAAAAAATTCTCTTGGATAATATTAAAAACTAATTTTTGTATATTTTTCAAAAATAAATTTTCAACCATAAAATGTAAAATGCTGAAAAATAATAGTGTAAAAATAAAAATGAACACAAAGATTTATAGTGGTTCAGTTCAACAAAACCTACATCCACTCATTGAAGAATCTCTCTCTAGGTATTGCACTATTACCAAAGTTACTCTCCTTTTGCTCCCACAGCATGACAAAGAAGCCTTTATGAATTTCCTCTCTTTTACTAATCCCCAGTACGGTAGAGTACCGTCATTCTTTCACACCTCCAAGTGTCAACAGAGTACCGTCATCCTTTCAAACCCTCCACATGATGGCAGAGTACCGAATCTTCTTCAAAGGTCTTCTCTCGAGTAATTAGAAAGAATAAAGGAAGAGAACTAACCAAAATATAAAAGAGATTCTTACCTTTAATTAATCTTGTGAAGCCATCACACTCCACTTACAAGAACTCTCTCAAACACTTTCCCAAAATACTCTTTCACTCTCTCTTAAGAAAATCATGAAGAACAACCCTTTTCACCTTAGTTTCTAAGAACTTTTTATATGAAAGACACAAAAAATCATCCAGAAAATTGAAATTTGCAATTTTTAGCATATACGATCGTACAGTATTATTGTATTTCATACGTACGAACAATTCAAAAATTGCTGCGTATGAATGTGTATGAAATATTTTCGTACATGATAATCATCCAGTACAAACCTTATTCGTACTGTATGAACTATTAAGAAAATTTTTTTGATTCATCGAGACGAAAATGTTCCCCACATTTTCATACTATGAACGTCATTTGTATGAACATGACATCATACAATACGATCAGTTCAAAAAAAATTGGAAATTTTTCGAGATGAAAAGGAACCCGTTCTTTTCATGCTCTGGACATCATCTATACGAACAAGGCATTGCAGTACAATCAATTTTGAAAATTTTGGGAATCCTCGGGATGAAAAGGGACCTGTTCTTTTCATACTCGGACATCGTTTGTATAAAGAAGGCTTAATATTGTACGATCAATACTTAGAAAAATTTTCTCTGTGCAGTTCGTTTACATGCTCGTAGGAGGAAATAACTAAACAAATCATCTCGTACGAAGTGAAATCATACATTATGATTAGTTTAAAAAAAATAATAAATTTTAAACACTCTCCTAGTGTGTGTGCACAGTTACTCAATTACAATCACACTCTCTCAAACTCAATAAAGTAAAAAATATAGACCCTATTTATAGTAAATCATAATCTAATGTGATTTGAAGTCTTCAACAATCTAGAGTAAGATTTTCTTGAAATATTAGTACACAAAAATAAAAAAAACACTATAACTAATATATGTTAAGAGAAATTGTAATTAAAAAAATAATATATTATAATATATGTTAAGAAAAATTGTAATTGATCTCCTTAACTTAAATCTATTGTAATTTAATTTAAAATTTTAAAATATTAGATTTATAATGAAAAATTTTGTAATGGAAGCTAATTTATAATACATTTTTAGATCAATTATTAAAGGGTTTTTGTATAGACAAACTCATATTTCTAAATAAGAACAAAAACAAATTCGCAAAACATGTCATTTTTCATTGATATTAAAAGGATTTAAAAATTTCAGTACAATGATATCAATTGATAATACTCTAAAACAACACACATAATAATCACATAAAAAAAAACTTAACAACTAACAACAAATACAACTAACATCAACTGAAAGAAAATACAACATCACATCACAAGCAAAAGTCTAATAGAAACAACATCAGAGAAGTACAACTAAAACTTAGAGGGGCCCTGGTTTGGAGTAGGTGGATGATTAAATACTTTAAAATAGCTATTCCTCATAGCTACATTTGTGTTCACCGAGTCAAACTGACCTCAGATCCACCCTATATCTTTTTGGTACCTTGCATCCTATTGGTTTAGATGAGTCCAAATTTGATCAAAATGTTGATCAAAATGAGTATCTAAATGATCAAAATTCTGGACCATTTCCAGAAAATAAAGCTGATCAGGTCCAGGTGTAAGTGTAGGAGCTCCCCCTTTTCTTTAAAATCTCCACTAGAACTATGGTGTCTCCTAAACAAAGATAAAAAAGAAACACAGGTAAAAAAGATTGGCATTTTAGTGGGAGGACCAGGATGAATAATGTGGTACTTCTTATCTAAATATATGTCACTAAGTGTCCTACAAAAATATTCTTCTTCCTCTTGTGATGAGGAAGCCCAATTTCATAAAGATTATTAATGTAATCCAAGATGCGTTAAGCCTCAACAATAGGTTGTTCGATCATGATCAAATATGTGACTGTGGATAGGAGAGGAGTCATATTTATATGATCACCAGCCTTAGGAGTAATTAAAGTTCTTAAGACATTCTGGTTGACCCGGGCATTTTGGTTCAATCTATAGACTCTCGCTAAGTGACATACTTGAGTTACACCTCTAAGAGTTTTATTGATCTCAGACCAGTCATAATTAGATTTAGAGGTCAAGGTGTGAGCTCTAGTGTCATGAGTTCTTAAGTGAAGGAAAGCTCCCAGATATCAATAGTGAAAGGATTCATCTGACATTCTTTTTTTTTTCTTTTTCTCGTCTCTTTCTCGTTCAGATCAATACAGACATCCAGAGATAATTGCATTAAAGAAAAGAAATACAGCAACTACTATAATTCACATTTAAACATATATACAGTCAAAAGGAGCGTCCAAAAGAATATATACAATAGCCATCGGCTACAAAACAAATGCCTGCCAAAGGCTACAAAAACAAAACTACACTAGTGACCGAAGAAGCTTCACGCGGGAGGCTCTGCACCTGAAATTATTAACAACATATAATCAGCTTAAATAGCCCAGCAGGTCACCAAAGCCTACAACTGAAATCAAAGCACGATAGAAGCAATATGCATGTCAATCAAATTAAGTCAAATCAATCAGTCGCACATGATCAACGAGTCGATGCAGATACGGAAATTAAAACAGAACAGAAATCAATAAAATCAGTGAACAGTAGGAAATCCATAAAGCTCAAGAAATCAATGCGTGCATCAAATCTCTACAGTATCTATCATAGCAGTCGATAACATCAGTTACATCAATATAGTCGTCTAGCCATCTTATCTATCGTATCCGTCTATAACATCAGTCAAATCAATAGAGTAGAATCGTATCAGAACATACACTTGCAAATCGATCAGTTGTTCAATATCACTTGCTCCCTGTCAGTACTACAGCGTATGTATCCATATCCACAACGTGAACAATCCAATGACGACAATGAACGATGCTACAATAGTGAAACCGCATCAATCAAATCAGTAAAGCAATTACTTCCGGTCAATAATATCAATCGGCATAGAATCCCATAATACGATCAAATCAATACATCGTAAGAGAAGTTGAAATTAAATCAATATAATCGGAAGATACAATTGAAATCAATCAATGCAATAAAATCACATACAACAATCAAATCAATCAATCAATGATCGGTACTATGAATCAATGTATCAATGGATCAATAGTATTATTAATAGTATCCCTGAATCAATATAATCAATCAATATCGGTGTCGATATCCATGCATCCCTACAGTCTCCATATCAATCCATAACAGTATTAGTATCAGCTCAGTGACATAATGCGAATATCAATGAAATCGTACAATAACAGTAAACCCAGCACTCCGTCATTAAATCCATAATCGATAGCAATAAATCAATTCACTACAATAAATCCGTCGATGAAATCTATCGATATCCATAACTCTATAAATCCAAAACGAGATCAACAGGCCAAAACCACACACATGCAATTCCATACAATAGTCTTACTGAACAAGTACAATCACTGGCTATTCGATAATCCATAGTGCTGTTGTAGAAATACATAGTGCTGTTGTAGATATCCATCCGTTGGTTCCATAAGAGTCGTCACTCTGTGCCCGTCGGCATATTAAACTTCTTATGACTCCCAATCGTTATATCAATGATCAATAATTTAAAGGAAAGCCCGTCGGCCCACCATCCTGTACAGGTCAAGTCGATCTCCAACCAACGGTTCAACCAGGCTCCACTTGTCTTTCAGTATTCAGTATTAGAACAATATAGCAAATCATATTCACATCTGTATGCATATCAATTCAAATCATCAATTTCAGAAAAATCGGAAATCGTACGAAAATCCAGCGGCATAACGGCAATATACGGGATTTACACCAAATTTACCGAATTCACAAATTACCAAATTAATACAGAACGTGCACAACAACAATATAAGACTTTTATTCTACTGCTCAAACAAATTTCGACATCATATAAATTTACAGTCAACATAAAACACCGCCGAATCAAAACTAACCGGTCAAAATTCTCTGGAAAATAATTAAAACGTGCAGAAATACTATATCAATAACATACCAAAAGTTGTGCGGTGAAACTTTCGTCAATACAAAATGCGGCGCATTTTTCGATAATGAAAACACAAATCTGAGCCCAAAAATATCAAAACTCAACATCTTCGAAAACAGAAATAGGGTTCGGAGTCCTTACTGCGAGATAAGCACTTTTCCCAACAGCGGCGTCGGACGAAAAGCGCTCCGCGGCCTCCGAAAACCAGCTTTTCCTTTGCTTTCCTTCTCTTTCTCTCTCCTCAGATATTTTGATTTTAAAAATGATTTTCTCTCTCTTCGAAACGAGCTGATTTTCTTTTAAATCAAAGCTGATCGGCCCGGCCGATCGCCACATCGTCCAGGACGATGTGAACAAAATCCAATCGTCCAGGACGATATCTCAGGACGATAATTAATTTTCCTCAGATGATAAAAACCCTTACTCTCGGGATTTTTGTATTATCTGATGGTCCCAGGACGATCCCAACATCGTCCCGGACGATCCTGGGAGGAAAATCAGATCTTGGAAGGAAAATCAAAGGAACGAGCTCTCACAATCTCCCCACCTTAGAAAAATGTCGTCCCGACATTTCCCTTAAGTGTCCGGAGCAAAACGAGACAAAACAAATCCAATCAATCGAAAAATCATACAAATCACATCGAAACATATAATAAACTAAACTCGTACCAGTCACATTTTCAGGCACTGAAGAAACATCTTCCACCTTTGCTTATATGTTTTCAGTCTGAACAGTCGGAACAGGTCCTTGCCTAAGTCCAGAACTTGGGCATTCTGTCATTCTATGTCCATAAGCACCACATCGAAAGCATTGTCCTGTTCTCCGATAACACTGTCCCAAATATCTTTTTCCACAACATGAACAAACATTAATAGTCCTTGTTCTGCTACCTTCCCCACTTTTCTTGCTACGTCCAGAACATTTTGCTAACTTATCGCTCACCATTTGAGCGACCATGTCAGCAAACTTATTCATATTTTCATATGTGAGCGGGAAGTCAGTAGCAGACTCAACTGTCTTTCCTTTCGGATCCATTGGCCTGGTCAATACAAATCATTCGAATCAAATAAAATCGTAGAAATCAAACACGTAAAACAAAACAAATCAAATAATGCAATCATCACTATCACTCTGGATATAAACAAATCCTTTCACTACACTCGCTCCGATACCAATTTGTAACATCTCAGATATCAATAGTCAAAGGATTCATCTGACATTCTTTTTTTTTCTTTTTCTCGTCTCTTTCTCATTCAGATACATACAGACATCCAGAGATAATTGTATTAAAGAAAAGAAATACAGCAACTACTATAATTCACATTTCAACATATATACAGTCAAAAGGAGCGTCCAAAAGAATATATACAATAGCCATCGGCTACAAAACAAATGCCTGCCAAAGGCTACAAAAACAAAACTACACTAGTGACCGAAGAAGCTTCACGCGGGAGGCTCTGCACCTGAAATCATTAACCACATATAATGAGCTTAAATAGCCCAGCAGGTCACCAAAGCGTACAACTGAAATCAAAGCACGATAGAAGCAATATGCAGGTCAATCAAATTAAGTCAAATCAATCAGTCGCACATGATCAACGAGTTGATGCAGATACGGAAATTAAAATAGAACAGAAATCAATAAAATCAGTGAACAGTAGGAAATCCATAAAGCTCAAGAAATCAATGCGTGCATCAAATCTCTACAGTATCTATCATAGCAGTCGATAACATCAGTTACATCAATATAGTCGTCTAGCCGTCTTATCTATCGTATCCGTCTATAACATCAGTCAAATCAATAGAGTAGAATCGTATCAGAACATACACTTGCAAATCGATCAGTTGTTCAATATCACTTGCTCCCTTTCAGTACGGTAGCGTATGTATCCATATCCACAACGTGAACAATCCAATGACGACAATGAACGATGCTACAATAGTGAAACCGCATCAATCAAATCAGTAAAGCAATTACTTCCGGTCAATAATATCAATCGGCATAGAATCCCATAAAACGATCAAATCAATACATCGTAAGAGTAGTTGAAATTAAATCAATATAATCGGCAGATACAATTGAAATCAATCAATGCAATAAAATCACATACAACAATCAAATCAATCAATCAATGATCGGTATTATGAATCAATGTATCAATGGATCAATAGTATTATTAATAGTATCCCTGAATCAATATAATCAATCAATATCGGTGTCGATATCAATGCATCCCTACAGTCTCCATATCAATCCATAACAGTATCAGTATCAGCTCAGTGACATAATGCGAATATTAATGAAATCGTACAATAACAGTAAACCCAGCACTCCGTCATCAAATCCATAATCGATAGCAATAAATCAATTCACTACAATAAATCCGTCGATGAAATCTATCGATATCCATAACTCTATAAATCCAAAACGAGATCAACAGGCCAAAACCACACACATGCAATTCCATACAATAGTCTTACTTAACAAGTACAATCACTGGCTATTCGATAATTCATAGTGCTGTTGTAGAAATCTATAGTGCTGTTGTAGATATCCATAGTGCTGTTGTAGGTATCCATCCGTTGGTTCCATAAGAGTCGTCACTCTATGCCCGTCGGCTGCCCGTCGGCTGCCCGTCGGCATATTAAACTTCTTATGACTCCCAATCGTTATATCAATGATCAATAATTTAAAGGAAAGCCCGTCGGCCCACCATCCTGTACAGGTCAAGTCGATCTCCAACCAACGGTTCAACCATGCTCCACTTATCTTTCAGTATTCAGTATTAGAACAATATAGCAAATCATATTCACATCTGTATGCATATCAATTCAAATCATCAATTTCAAAAAAATCGGAAATCGTACGAAAATCCAGCGGCATAACGGCAGTATACGGGATTTACACAAAATTTACCGAATTCACAAATTACCAAATTAATACATAACGTGCACAACAATAATATAAGACTTTTATTCTACTGCTCAAACAAATTCCGACATCATATAAATTTACAGTCAACATAAAATACCGCCGAATCAAAACTAACCGGTCGAAATTCTCCGGAAATAATTAAAACGTGCAGAAATACTATATCAATAACATACCAAAAGTTGTGAGGTGAAACTTTCGTCAATACAAAATGCGGCGCAATTTTCGGTAACGAAAACAAAAATCTGAGCCCAAAAATACCAAAACTCAACATCTTCGAAAACAGAAATAGGGTTCGGAGTCCTTACTGCGAGATAAACACTTTTCTCAACAGCGGCGTCGGACGAAAAGCGCTCCGCGGCCTCCGAAAACCAGCTTTTCCTTTGCTTTCCTTCTCTTTCTCTCTCCTTAGATATTTTGATTTTAAAAATGATTTTCTCTCTCTTCGAAACGAGCTGATTTTCTTTTAAAACAAAACTGATCGGCCCGGCCGATCGCCACATCGTCCAGGACGATGTGAACAAAATCCAATCGTCCAGGACGATATCTCAGGACGATAATTAATTTTCCTCAGACGATAAAAACCCTTACTCTCGGGATTTTTGTATTATCTGATCGTCCCAGGACGATCCCAACATCATCCCGGACGATCCTGGGAGGAAAATCAGATCTTGGAAGGCAAATCAAAGGAACGAGCTCTCACAGAGAGGTCTCCGGAGTTCAAAAGAATTGGGGGTCGAGCTTGAGGAAGCTGGAGTAGTAAGAGGGTGTAAATGATAGAATCAATTTGTTTTAGGACATTTTGCCCTATTCAAATATCCCTTACCATTTTGGATGGCTAAGATTGGTTTAGCTGGACTCTAGGATGCTGCCACCTATATAGGCAGTAGTTGGGACCAGAGGGAATCAAGGACAAGGGTTCATCCTTGGTGTAAATCTCACTTTTACTCTTATACCTATATGGAGAGCTTAGGGATCATTTAATTATGATCCATGGGCTATAATAGGCCCTAAAAATGTTCTATAGTCTGTCAGAGCTACTAGAATGGGTTAATGGAGAGTGAATTAGCTTTAAGAGGTTATTTGACTAACTTAAACTACTCTAAACTATTGATTATTTGACCATTTGACTAATCCAAAAGCCATTTAGACTGCTGAGGTGGAATGAAAGGGAGGTGTTGAGCTGATTGAGTGAAGTCTTGAGGGCTTAGAAGAGAGTGCATGAAGGGTTGATTAGAAATATGGATATTTTACCAAGCATATTCGTTGACTTGGTCGGCTAGGTTTTAAATCAAAATAAGTTTAGAAATATTCCATACATCAAATTGAATAGATTTAAAGGGAATATGAGACCATGGAATCAAATTTTTGAATGAATGCAATGAATATACTCAAACGGTTCAAGATTGACTAGATTTGGGCATTGTTGACCAGGTCTACTATTGGTTGAATCAAGGGTCCAATCAGAGCCAAATTAGTAGGGGCAATGATTAGAGGAGTTTGAGTGGATTTGGAGTTAATTTCAAGCTTGATTGGAAGTAAATAAGTTCAAAGGTTGAGTTGGCCAACATGGATGGACTTGGTCAATTGGGTTGACCTAAGATTAGGGTTTGGGCTGAATAAGTTTAAAATAATATTTTGAGTATGATAGAAATAGTTTGAGGGATCATAATGGTCATCTGGGTTAAATCACATGTTTGGGCCCTTAATGGGTCATTAGGTCAACCAAGGTTGACTTGGTCAACTAGTTTGACCTAGGAGCTAGGTTTGGGCTCAACAGACTTATGACATTTTTAGACTATTGGTGGTAGCCCTAGGGTCTAGGGAGGTCAATTCAATCAAAATGACTATTTATACCTTGAAGGGACTATTTGATCAACCTATGTTGACTTAATCAACCAGGTTTACTTGAGATCAAGGTTTGGATCCAATATTTTTGGTTTGATATTTGAAATTTAATGGATGTGGTCTCATGTAATTTGGAGATCATTTGATTTGAAATGACTATTCAAATCTTAAGGGGTAGTTTGGTCATTTTGACACATGGTCAACTGAGGGTTAAAGTGGTTCCACCAAAATTTAGTTTACTCCTCAATATGACATAATCAAGGGTCTATAAGTGATTAGATGCTTTGGAGAAATCTCTAAGGTGAAGATCCACTAGGTGGTAGGTCTAATGGCATAGATCATGAATATTTATTTGAAGGTTACAGCCTTTGGATTTCAATCCAGTTTCTTAGGTTATAGGCCTCAGATTGAGCTCAAATTTGAAGAGTAGACCCTAGTGACATTCTTAATCAACATGTAATTGATAAATCATGAATTAGGGGTCATTTTACTATGTTTTAAAGTGTTTGAAAAATCATTGAAGAAGGCTTTCTGGACCTACCCTTTAGCCTTAAGATTTGGTTTGGAAATTAGGATTTTCTCTAGATTTTTGATTTGATTGATTGATTTTTGATTATCTAAATCAATGAAAATCATTTGAATAATTGTATATGACTATATAGGGCTAGAGTTTGATAAGAAGCTGGATTAATTTAGCATTTATTAAACTCTATAATCTGAATGGGCTTAAGGATTATATTGATCTAAAGTCTGGATTGGTCCTAAAATCTGGAGGGATCCTAGGTTCTAGGATCTAGATTAGTCATAAGTCTTGGATAGATCATAGGGTCTAGAATCTAGAAAGATCCTAGGGTCTATGAAGATCCTAGGATATAGATAGGCTTAGGAACTGGATTGATCCTAGGCTTTAAATTGATCCTAGGGGTCTGGTAAAATCTTGGAGTCTAGATTGGTCATAGCGACCTCGTACAAAAATGAGGACAACAAAAACTACAATGTTTCTCTACCTCTCTACTACCATGAATGTTTAAAAAAAACTTGTTGAAAGCTAATAGGTTAATGGATGATTAAAAATGTTCTATGAATTTAAAGGTCACTCACACACCTTGCTGAAGCCTCCACTCCTAAATCCCACGACACCAAATCGTGAAATCCTCATAAGTTCGATTCCTACACTTCGCAAAGCCTCACGAACAAGCCTTCATTCGGTCTGCCATCTTTCTTTTCAAGCATTGTTCTTCAACTTACCATAAATAGAATCTTTGTTTGATCCCTTTCCTCACAAAGCCTAGGTTGTATGGTAGATCCTGCTTCAATCCATGTGAAAGACTCAACCTCAATAAGCCAAGCTCTCCATCCACATATACATATCTGAAGCTTGCAACCAAACTTCTATACCGGACTCCAGCTACCACCAAACCTTTCCACTTAAGACCTAAAGTAACTCAAGCTTCTCAACTCCATTTTCCTCCTCCATGTTCAGACCTCCATGCTGCTCAAGTTCTTGCAACCGGCCATTCTACCTCCTGCAAGTCCTTCTCTCCTCTCTCACGCTTCTACTCCTCACATCCCATCGCTTCTTCATTTTTTTAACTCTTCCTTTTGTCCAGTATTTATACCCGTGAGCTCACTTGCCTATTCCAAGGGATAGAGGAAAAGCTGCTCTGAGATTCCTTGACCTTTATTAACTTCTATAGTTAATAAAATTGTTATCATTAATTTTTTACATTAGTAATGATATTAAATGCATGTACATATTTTGCTTTATCATATTCTGTCGAACGCCCTGTTTATTCACTTTGCTTATGTAATTAGTAGCTTAATGAATCTCACCTGCTCCACTTTATCTTCCACGTGACCTACAACAGCCTTCTACAGCTCCAAACCTTCACTTTATTCAGAATAAATTCACCCAACATGCTCTTTCCACAAAGCCTGCAGCCCACTTCACACATAATCACCTCAAGTCTTCCCAAGCTGACTCTCAAAACTAGTGGCGGAGCAAGAAAATTTATTAAGGGGAGGCCTAAATTATTTTATTAAAAATTTTCCTCAATTTTTTTCATCTGAGATTTGGGCTGGCATAGACAGTTTTAAAAATTTTTATTCAATTATTATTAAAAATGTATAATACTGAATATAAGAGAGTAAACAACTTACAATTTATAATGTTTATTCATCATATTATAAAAGAGTTGATTGATCACTTCTTTTTCAATAGAATCTAAAATTTCTTTGTCAATACAAATATTAATAAATCATTCATCATTGATCTTAAATCATATTTCACAGTTAATTTTTTATAATATTCATGGCAGAAAATACTCTTTCAACGTCTACTATAACAACGAGGAATACCAATGCCAGTTCCAATAGTCTAAAATGCATGAATTTCCGCGCCTATTAGACATGTGCATGTGGCCAAAAATTGGCAAGATGAGTGACACTAAGAAGTGGAATCCACCTAGTAAAATCTACCATACCAATCAAACTCAACCCAGGATTGAGCCCCAAAGACGGACCACTCGGGCTCCAGCAACAATATAAAGTTTAGTGCATCTTCTCCATAATAATGTTGACTTTCCTACACAGCCACTATTATAACCTGCCTGGAACAACATCCTCTTGGATCACTTAGAATATCCTTCTTATTTTCTTGCTAACCTCTCCATGTGGGTCTCTCACGTCAAGATCTATTACCTAGTTCTCCATGTCGATGTTCTTTCCAAGGAAGTGACATTTCTGACTTCTCCCTGTTGACCTCGTAGTTGAATTTTTCAAGTAGGCTCTTCCACATAGCTTACTTTTCGAAGAACTCAACTTGCTCAGGAATTCATTCTCATTCAAGGTTGCCTTATGGATTGCATGTTCATTTGTTCAGATTGCCATCTCGGTACTCCTCTTTGTACTCTTACTGAATTTTATTGACAACCCATTAAATTCCTCTCAGTTTTCATGCTCAAAACCAAGTTCAATGCTGAACAATTATTTTGCAAAATAAAATAGAATAAGCAATGGAATTTGGTGCCATTTTCTTCTTAGTTTCTCTTATGCTTTATTTCGTTAGCACTATCAGTTAAAATCTCATTTCTGTTTGCTTACCATTATCGGTTCTAAAAATTTTTATAAAAAATTGTAGCTTTATCTACACACATGTATTTTAGATGAAGAAAGATAATGATTCAATTGACTAATTTCTGGAGAATGAAGAAGTTCTGTATACTTTAATCTCAAATCATTAAACACCAAAAGAAGGGCATACCTGCAAGCAGAAGACTGTTTCCTCATTCTAATCCTATTCAGTGGCTTTCATTTGTAGTGCTCATTGATATCAATTAATATATTAGCACTATCAAGCGTCATATGTCTGTTAAATTATTACCACCTATCAGCTCATCATTCATGAGATTGTTATAATTCACATACGCATGCATGTGTGTATATGTGTATGTATGTAGGTATGCATATATGCATTTATATGCCAAGATATGTTAAAAAAAAAAAGAAAAAAAAAAGAGAAATTTTTTTGTATGCATTCTCATCATCGCCTTTGTCGTTGCTTTGTTGCAAAGGTATAAAATTTCTAAACTCAAAACCTCAAGAGCTCATTTTTTGGAGTTTACGGCGCACCGGAAAACCACCTATATACTCCTTTATTGAGCAAGGTGGGATGGGAACCTGGTGTGATGCCTATGGCAATGCGGGTTTATTTATAAGTACCCTAGAGCGGGGGGAAGCAAATTGTCATTTTAAACAGGTACATTCGAATACCCCATACACATTTTTATTACACGTGATGGGAACGAAGACTACAGACGCGGTGTCTAAGGACACCTATCGTACACACCTTTATTGCACATGATGGGAGGGATCAGACTCCTGAAATTTCTCTTAACCGGGGGAAACGCCAGGAGGCTGCCAAATTTTTTTGAAAAAGACAAGGACATGAACTCTAAAGGACAGCAGGATACTTGTTTTGAATATTAAGTGAAATGAACACAAACATGACTTGAATAATTTGAACAAAAATTTTTGAATGAATACAAAGAATAAGACTTATGATTACAATAAAATTGGACTCAAATGAATGTTTTTTTTTTGGTTAAAACCCTCGGTGGGGCCTACGTGTTAATTTCAAAAAAGAGGTTACAAAGTTCTTAAAAGGATCCACTAGCTCGCTAATGCTCGAGTGAGCTACATTGAAAAGATAAAAAAGCCTAATGAGCCTGTGGTTCCTTAATCTAAAATTACAATAAGCAAAAAGAAAATAACAAGGGCTGAAGTCTCTCAGCACCCAAAAATTGAAGCTCAATAGATAGTCGTTCAAAATAGGCTTCCTGCAAAAAAGGAGACGCAAAAAGGAATGCAGCACAAAAAATAACCAGAAGAGACATACTTGAGGGTCAAAGCAGGTGATGAAGATAAGATTGGAATAACACCTGCAATGAAACCTCCAAAAAACTAAAATAGAAGTGAAAATTTTTAACACATCATTGAGGAAATTAAGACAATAGACCGCAGAGGTATTGATGCGATAACAGTAAAAAATGTTCCACACAGAAGCAGCAGAATACTGGTGTTTACTCAGATTCAGAATAATATACAGGATATCCAGCTGCAGCATTTTAATTCTATCATTCAGACAGTTAGACTGCAAAGGAATCAAGATAAGACGCAATTGAATAGAGAAGCAGCAGTTGACACAATTAACATTGAGATGATTCCTACAAAAACAAGGATGGATAGCAGGGCCAGATAAATGAATAGCACAGTAATGAGAAGATAATCTTGTTTTAATCCACGGCTGGCAGCAATTCAAATCAAGAAGATTTAACAGAGAAGTAAACATAAAAATGGTGAACAAGCTGCAGGTAAAAAGAAAAACCAGTAAATAGAGGTGTAAAAAACAGGACAGCGGATTACTCATGTCTAATATACGGTAAGCCAGTGTTATCTAATTTGATCAAAGCTTGTAAATTAGGATTCAACTCGGTAGGATTCAACTCAACATACTGATCAATATTGCAACCATAATTCGCTAACCAATCAGCACACATATTAGCTTCACAAAAGATATGAGAGATATAATAAGTGACAGTAGAGAAGAAAATCTTAATTTTCCTAATAAGATAAAAGCATTTAGGATTACCTGGCACCATATTATTAATAATCTGAGTGAGGAGCATAGAATCAACCTCAATCCAAATGAAAGTAAAGCCCATTTTAGAACAGATTTGAAGACCAACAAAAAGAGCATAGAGCTCAGCATGAATAGCAGAATTGCAACAGATAGGTTCAGAATAGGCAGCAAGAACATTACCAATGGCATCATGGATTATTCCACCGGCCCCAGCATTTAGATGGCCAAAAGAACCATCAGTATTGAGCTTAACATATGGGGGCTTGGGTTTAATCCATCTAACAATTTTGTCAGTAGAATTAACATGAATATCAGATAAGTTAAGCCCCAAAATGTCAGCTAAATGACGACAGCCTTTAAAATTCTTTCTGGACAGGAGCTTGTGAGCATGCATTTGAATAATTTTGTGTTTAACATTAGAAATAATGACATCAGCGTCCATTTTAATGCCATTATGCTTGGCATTATTACGAGCGTGCCAAATATACCACACAATAAGAATGGGAATTATGAATGTTAAATAATGACATTTTAAATTAAATGAAATTGAATTTAAAAAGAATAACATTAAACTGAACTTCATTTAAGAATAAAAATTGCAATCAGATAGCGAGTGATCAAAATGATGAATTCATAAGGGATTTATGATATTCAAGTATTAAGTGCCAAGCATAATTATTCAAGCAATGATCAAATAAAATACTAATGAGCAACAATACAAGGAACTTCAAATGAATATTAGATAGCCACTTTGATCATCTAAATGCATTCAAGTAGATATCATACTAGCAAATAAAGATTTATGCATAATTAATCATAAACCTTAGCATAAATTTTTTTTTGGATGACTATACTTGACTTGTAAGAGTCTTGTGGATTGGAACAAAAAAAAAACATTGATGATAATATCATGTTCCTTATACTTGTTGTAAGTCCCCTTTGAAGGCCAAGAACTTGCAAGTGGGGATTTATTTACAATTTATAAGAAGATTGTGAAGTTATGATATGGGGCCATTAGAGCCTATGAGATCATTCACAACATCAAATGTGATATGTCCTCAAGTAACAAACAATAGAAATTACAAGAGATGCAACATCTCCACCTACAAATCACCACACAATAATTCTCAATGAATGTTATGGCTAAGACGAGATAAAGGACTATTTTTAAATGGAGACTAAAGACTGATGAAAGGAGGATGGTACACTCACAGGTAGTAAGCATCAACCGACAAGCAGAGTACCGATTCAAAAATGAATGACACTAGTGGACAAGCTATAGAGCTGAAAACCTCCCTATGACCAAGGCCAGTTATCTTGCAAGCATACACATTGGTCCTTATGAACGTTGAAAGATAGACAAGAAAAACATGAAGGTCCACCAATTAGATACATCTATCTCCTGCAAACATAAGTATTCAATGATACTACAGAAGATTTATCCCATATTCAATGTGTTAGTTGTAACTATAAAGATCCTGCATATAGTGGAAATGACAATATGATGCATCTGAATAAATTCATGTGAATGTTGGAACACATTACATTGCACCCACTAAAGTTTATGATCAATATTTGACAAATATGATGTCAAAGGTTAATGCAAATCTTGACATCCTAAATTCACAATTACAAATAGGAAATACAATTGCTATCACAATCATCCCGAGGGTTGCAACAAGTGTTTTAGGAATTGATATCTTGTAAGGATCTCTTGGGTAACCTGATACACATTCAGTTGTTATAGTTGATAGCTTAAGGTAGTGATCACTAGTCCAGGGGTGCAAGGCATCAGTAAGAATACAGTCATCTAAGATTGAAATGATAGATCCTTTATTTAAAGCCATAAGCAGAAAATGATGATGATGACATAACCAAGGAATTGCCTATTGATCTCAATACGAGTTCTAGGAAGAGAAATTCAGATCAAATTAAGATGGAAATGAATCTTAGTTCAACCAAGTTCTGAACATTGAGTTGGATAAGATTATTAAAGCTTGTAAGTTTCTTGATAAACAGTGGTCGTGCATCAAACATACCTCCCACAAATAAATATTGAAATAATGTGACAAATACAAACTTCTATGAGCTGTCATAAAAGACCCGACAAATGTTCAAAATGCCCCGCACATGCATCATAATATGTATACATATAGGTACACATAATGAAATGCATAGCCAAATATCCGCATGGGCCCTGACGAGTAGGTTATAAGAACACACGTAATGTCTATGGATATTGTGCGGGTTATTAAGTGAAATCAAGTTTGAACCTGATCCTTATATGCGGATCAATAAAAGTCGATATGGTTCTAACCATCAAATAAATATATGGTTGTGGCGACTGATATATTTATCTTAATACATCTACATTAGGTATTCAAGGCCTATAATAATGAAAATTCACTAATAAATGCATAAAAGCCTATGAAAAACCCGATCGTCTATTAGTAAATTGGCAGAGTAGACAATATTCAATCAAAAAATAAAAATGATCCAAGACACCCCGATGATGGGCGTATTGAACGGGAAATCCCAACTAAAGGAATATATTCCAAATAATTTAAAATGCCAACCCAAATGTCACCAAAATAAAAAATTCTAAAAATAACCCAATTCCAAATATTTAAATTTGAAATTCAACACTATCGATCAAATCACTTAAAGTAAAATCCATCCACCCATCGCAATAGTTTGCCAATGTGGCTAAATTAAAATTTATTTCAACTTAAATAAAGCTAATGCCTAGTCTAAAATATCACTAGGATCCATTCTCAAATAATCTCCTGCTAGTAAGGATATGGTATGTATCCTCTGACCGATATTTTTGCTACCAAATGCCACCGTAGGATAAACGGTTATGACCCGGGGTCTTCTAAACTAAGTGGTTTTGCCATCAAATGGCACCACAAAATATCGGTTATAGCCAAAGTCAATACGCTCCTTAGTGGCATCAAATTCTTAAGTTATGAATTAATAAGATATGATCGATAGAACATAAAGCCCTTTGTTAGCTAAAGTGGATTCAAATTTGTCCCCTTAGACAAATATTAAACCCAGGTCTGGACGAAGAAACTTGTGGCTGCCAACAAGGATCCTTCTGTTACGTTGGGTCGACTACCTCCTCTAACTTAGTAGACCAGAAACCACGATGGCCCGGGATGACATAACCATGGGATCTTGATTGGGTCCAACATCCATTCCCCACCATCTACTTTAAGTGTAAGGTGATGAAATTTCTAATTTTAAATATCAATTCTCCAACTATTCCAAAAATCCATGCTACTACTATAGACATGATACTACATATCTACGAATACTATATATTTAATTGACAACTAGCCTTAATCAAAAGTTATCTCTCGTGATTGGGAGGGCTAATTAACTATAGGGGCTTGCTGCTATAGGAAACCAGAACTCAGATCATAAAATCCTGGCAAAATGAGGGCGAAATATCTAAGTAGTGTGTTATCTACAAAAACATCTTCCTTCCTAATATTTACCCCGGAACTTATTTTTGTTAAAACTCCCCTTGAAGAAAAGCACAACGGGCGGAGGCCAGGGCCAAATTTTTGAAGCCCACACTAGCATTAGTATTGTTGACTGTTACTGATATTGTGGATGATAATGTAATTGATTGAGATATATAAAATTATGGAAGATTAAATTGATATAGATAATCAAGATATGCTCTTATGCATATATTTCTTATGTGATTTATAGCATATTATTCTCTTTTATCTTGTATTGATTTAAACTGTAAGATTTTAGTTACTTAATTAGCTATGTTCTCATTATATGAATTTATAAGTTTTTAAAAAAGGATAAGGATCCTATAATATGAGGCTCCAAATAAAGAAAAAGTGTAATTATTATTTTTTATTTATTGGTAAGATCTAGATAAAATTTTAAAATGGAAGATAGAAGTAAATCTTTTGATATAGATCTTTGAGTGTAACAAAATGGTATCCAAGTAATAACTATTAGATGAATTAAAATATAAGTAGAGCTTATGAGCATAATAGAAATGAATGTGATTTATAATTTACAATTAGTTAATTTAAGTTTGAAATTTTATTTTGAACTTTCTCTCTCTCTCATGGATATAACAATGTTGAGGATGATATTTTTTTTTTTAACGTCGGAAGATTATAATAATTCAAATCTGTGAAATAAATTTATTTGAAAAACATGAAAATTTTGAAGTAGAATGATTTGGCATTGATCTACTGAGCGTGTGGTGCTAGATTATGAACAACATTTATGTACATATATATTTTAAAATATCATTTCCTAAGCCCACCAACTAATTTCTTCCTTCTATTTTCAATGATTTTGATTTTTATAAATTTTATCCTTCCTAAATTTTTATTAATAATATATTATCTACTGATTTCATAAGCTTTTACTATGTAAGTTTGAATATGTTATAGATTTGATCATTCTGAATGATTTGAAGTGATTTTATTATATTTTAAATAAAATATTGAATGATATTAGATACATGATATAATAATCCCCCGCGATACTATATTGATCCACATGATATACTGATTGAGAGTCATAAGGAGCTGGAGATTGATTTGCAGCTATAAGAAATTAGGGTGACTGATTCACATGATTTAAGGAGAGTTATAAGGAGTATATTTTTTTAGAATTATAAGAGACGACTAATTGAGAGTCATAAGTACAACAACAAGATACTCTTAAGATACAATCATTGAATATTTATAATGATACTATTATAAATATTGTACTAATATTATAACTGTCAATAATTCTATTTACTATTATTAACTCTATTTAATATTATTGATCATGATATTAATTTTTTTACTATTATTAATACTATTAATTATTATTGATATTATGACTGATAATGTAATAGATTGAAATGTGATGAACTATAAAATGATAAATGTATACATATAATCAGAATTGAAATTAATGCATATATTTTCTCATATGATTTATAGTATATTATTCTCTTTTATCTTGCATTGATTTCAGTTGAAAGATTTTTGTTACTTGGTGAGTTAGGTGCTGATTATGTGGTTTTATATATTTTCAGGAAATGATAAGGATGATATGATATGAGGCTTCAAACAAAACAAAAATATAATCATATTTTTCTAGTATTCATTAGTAAGCTATAACTAAATGATTAAAAAGTAAGACAGATGTAATTCTTTCAATATAAATCATGGAGTGTGTACAGGAGAACCATAGTAAGCCATCAATGGGGGTTAAACGGACTAATTGTACTCAGTGAGAGATAGTGATTGGAGGAATCATAATTGGCGAGTGATGAAAGTCAGAGGGGTTGAATTCAGCAACTGACATAGTTTGGAGATAACGTATTCGATTAAAGATGGTGGTCGAAGGGATAGAGTTGGCGGGCGATGTTGGCCATTAAAAGAGAAGTATAATATTAAGTTAGGTGTTGATAAGACGAGGATGCTCAAGTGGATGAGTAGATTTACTCATAGAAATAGCATAGAAAATGAGTATATCTATGAAAAGTTTGGACTAGCTCCAATGAGAAATAAAATTAAAGAGAGTCGCCTTAGATGGTTTGATCATGTAAAAAGGTGGCCTTTTGATGACCTTGTTAGATTTGACCTATGTTAAGGAATGTAAAGGTAGACCTAAAAAGATTTGATTAGAAAATATTAGAAATGACTTTTCTTTGTTAGATTTAAAGGGGAATTTGACTCTTAATAATACACAATGGAGAAAAAGGATTCATGTAGTTGATGTCACGTAGTGGGATAAAGGCTTGATGATGATGATGTTGTTGTTGTACAACTTTGATTTGCCTCAATATTTGTGTCCGATCAAGATGATTTTTTGTGATATATCAACCATCAAATATCTAGCTAATTCATTCGTATGAATAGCTAGATTGTATGAGTACAATAATAAATTTCATAACCTTTTCGCCTCTTCCCTCAAATAGAACATGAAAAGGGATAGTCAAACATTAAAAATAATCAAAATTACATTTCTTAAAAATAGAATATATATATATGTATATATATATATATATATGTATATAATACAATTTTAAGGATATTAAGATTTTGAGAAATATAATTAAAAGTTTATCACCCCTCTTATGTTTTATTAACATTTATTCCCTAAACCTTCCCGGACCTTAGAATAATTTTACTAATGTTGAAATATTCACGTTAATATGTGGAGAGTTTCACGTATCAGTAATAAACGATACCTAGGTGAACCACGCAATTAATATGTGGAGAGTTAATATTCTTCTATGTCAAAAAAATTAAGAAGAAAAAAATATCACATGACCTAATTCAATTGAAATGATTCCATTAAAAATTAAGAGGCTTGTTCCTTATATTAATAATCTTTCAAAAATAATATTCACTTTCAATCATTAAGCTAGAATTTTAGCTTTTGAGCGAATTTGGGATATATTTGGGATGCTCGTAGTTTTTTATAAAGTTGAGTGTAAAGATGCCTAATAAAAAAACTTTTTAGGATTATTGATGTTTATGACCTGAAATATAAAACTGTAAAAAATTGTCCAAATCACCGCACACGATAAATACTAGACATCAAATATAAAATCTTGCAATTGAAACTAAAATATCCAACCACTAGAACAAGATAGGCTGTCACCAAAGAATTCCAATGTAATATCGTGTTATTATTGTAGACTAGGGCATCATTCACAAGAACTTCGAAGAACAATGAAGGAGAAAGCTCAAACAGAGAACACCCCCAAATCTGCGATGTGAATGCCTACCACACGGAGACCAGTCAAATCGGAGAGGATTCTTACGTATTTTTGAGCACTCAATTGGATAACATTTGCAGGGTCTGTTTCACATCTGAACGGCTGCATGTGAAAGAACTCTCGAAGAACATGTCGGACCTCCGGTATGTTAGTGGAAGCTCCGGCGAGCACGACCTCATCCACGGCTTCTTTCTCGACTCCGGCTTCGGTTAAGCACCTTATGATACCGCTGCGCAGAAGGTTGAGATTCATCTCCACCAACGATGCACGACTGAGCGTTTCTATCACCTGCCTGCCTTGTAGATCAAACTTAAGCTCCACGGAATCCGAGCCCAAACAGAGGACATTCTTGGCGCGCTCGCATTCCGTTCGGATGCCAATGAGAGCCTTGACGTCACTGGTGAAGTCGAATTCGAGCTTCGACGAAAGCTCTGAAAGCATGACGTGGAAAAGTGGGCAGCCCAAATCTGAAACGGCGGCCTTTACAATTAGATCTAAATCTACGTTGATCAGAGAGATTTCGAGAATGCGATCACCGAGTTCGAATACGAGGACGGTTTTTGGTTCGGGACTGAGAGAGTCGTAATAGGCGGCGGCAAGAACCGGTCTTTCGATGAAAAACAGAGTCTGAGCTCCGGCAGCGGCGGCGGCGGCGTCAGAGACTTGTGATCTATACTGGGGGGTGTTGCTGCTGGCGGGGAGGATGAAAAGGATATTATCGACTCCGCAGCCGGTGATGCTTTTCATGTCGGCTTTCTTTTCCTTGAAATGTACGGTACTGACTTGGGCGGGAGTAAGGAGCTTTTGCTCGTTATCGGCTTGGGTCATCACGTAGTAGCGAGTGCCTTCGGGGGAGACATAACGCTTGAAAGGGTACATGCGGCGGAGAAACCAGTCTTTGCCGGCGGCGGAGTGTAGGTGGACGACGCAGTTATCGGGACAGCGGTTCATGGCGGGTTTCTTGTTCTCCTCTTGCCTTTGAGCTTCTTGGCTTCAGGAAAGACGAGGATTATATTATAGCGAGGCTTCTTCTTGGCTTCTCATTTTTTAAGTGGGAGCGTTGTTTTAGCGAGGGAATGCAACTTAGGTTAATTTTGGAGCCTTTTCTATGGTTTTTAAATAGAATGGAGATTTATATTATAGCCGCTAATTCTTTTTCTATTTATATATTTAACATCGAATTTGTTAAATATATTTATTTTTATAATACTTAATTATAAAAATATTACTAAATTGAAATATGTAAAACACATAACCTAAAATCCCACAAAACATCCCTAATAAAATTTTGTCATGAATGTACCTAAAAGGAAAACAGTAAAAATTGCAGCCCACTTTAAATCATATAAAACATCTCTAATAGGATTTGGCTCTGATGCCATCGATGTGTTTTTCTTTGTCAAAATTTACAAAGATGTCTACGCATTAATTAATAAAAAAAGAATACAATACCTTCAAGAATCAAGAGCTCTCTAAAAATATAGCATTTGAAGCAAAACCTAATAAGCCTATGATCCTATATATCTATTACAAGATTTAATAGAAAAAAATCGGGGAGGCAAGAAGCCATTTCTCAAAAGAGGACCCCAATCCAGATATTTAAGATTGTATCTCCCCTCGGCCTTTATAATAAACCATGGTTTGCTTTCTCAAAACAAATTGGGTTTGCTCCACTCTCGATAGGCAATAATATGCCTTATAAGTCTCGAATTGAGACTTAGGGAGAGAAATTTGACCAAGATGGCAGGCGATTGGAGGAGAAAAGCCAAATGTGCATGGAAGAGAGCAGTTAATAAGTGAGAGCGAGAGAAGTGACCAAGTGCCTGACTGAGCCTGTGTCGGGACATTGATGGTGCAAGATACTAAGTTATCACTTTTGTAGTTGACATTTGATTGAATTAGAGTAAAGGTAATTGGGAGATAAGAAAATTGAAGTAACTTATAATTTTAAGAATTCTATTGAAATTAGGGACTTTTATTGTCCTCATAAAAGCATTATAATTACAATTAAATGGATTTTATCATGGATGTAAATATTTAGTTTTCTTTTTCTGAGATACCATAAAAATTCATAATTGATTTATTTTTATATAATGAATGAATATTGAGCTTATGATTAAGTCATGAAAGTGAATATTAATTATGACATTAATAAGGAGTTTAAAGAGGGATTCTAATTGCATAAATCAATATTCATTTGTTATTATTATTCAAAGTAATAAAATGTTTTATATAAGTGGAGGGAGATTGCGGATTATTATAAGCAAAGGCTTAATCATGATGGGTTAATTTATGGTTGGGGGTATTTTTAGTATGATGAAGACCTAAAGCAATAAAGGTAAGCCCTATGAAAATATTTAATTTGTTAGATGTGATTAACTAAATTATTTTGGTTGATAATATTTATTGTGTGATATATTTAATATATGAGTGATTTAGATCCTTTTGAATCGAGGATTGTGGAGCACTGCATGTTTAAGCAATAAAGATTGGCATCATGATCAAAATGTTAGTTCAACTAATTATGGCCTCGACCTAATAGGTGACTCTTTATAGAGTAAGAAATAAACATATGCTTCATTGTTATGGGAGCTTTCCATGCTACCTGCTTGTATGCTTTTGTCAATAATATATGATAAAACATGTTTATTTATTGACAAAAATTCAAGTGATCATTTTGATATGATTTGCTAAATAGCCTATCATGTTATTTTGCTGCACAAATTCATATAAGTTTAATAGTCTTTCTTTTGATTTGTTGAGAATAATTATTGCCCTTATGAGTCATCAATTTTATTGATATGTTTTTTTAATCAATTTTATTAATATGTAGCTTTATTACATGTCATAACCTTCTTTAAGAGCTATTATTGCAAATACAAAAAATTTATAATACATACTTGTGAGTATGATGCATATAATATAGATGATAAACCTTTTTTAACATTGACTAAGTTTGATTGACAAGTTCATATCGTGATGATTTTATAAAAGTTACTGTATTTTTTTCTTAAGATTGGTGCATGCCTTTCTTAGTGAGGTATTTAAGTCAAGCAACTATAAATTTGTAAATTTTGATATAATTGGTGGATGTTTTTTTTATAGTTAAAACCCACAAATGGGCCTACGTTTTAATACTAAAGAAAGGAGTTACAAGGTCCTTAGAAGGAACCTCCAGCTCGCTAATGCTCAAAAGAGCTACAAGAGAAATCAAAATAAATCCTAAAAGTCGGTGGTTCCCTATACTATGAATTACAAAAGATCGTTAATACATTCTAGGGCTACAAGTAGACAACACCCAAAAAAGGAAGATCAAAACAAAGACATTCAGCACCATCTTCCTACAAAAAGAATAATCAAACTTCGAATAGCTCCCCATTCTGGGACTTGCGAAAACCCTGCAAAAGAAGTGTAGCCAAAACTCCATCGACCAAATCTGCACAAAGAAAATACTCCTACCAAAAAGGGTAATTTGATGAAAATGGATATTTAACCCAAGCAAATATAAAAGAAACGTATTATTATCAAACCCTACCAGGAGAGCAAAATCCTGAGCCACGGTATAATTATAAGACATTAAGGTACTGCAAAATAATTTCAAAGTACAAAACAAGTAGATCCATGAATAACTAATATTGGTTTTACCCAAGACCTGGAATACCACAACCTGGAGAAAAACAAAAGACTTAATAGTGATCGGGCAGTTCTCAGTAACCAAATAGCCACTAACCAAGGCCGTGAAAGGCTTTGAAACAGTCACCAAATTAGAGATCAGAATAATTAACATTGAGCAAATATAGTTCCCAATCTCCTGAAGCAGCCAAAAATCATTAAATTGCTTCGCACATTTCTCTGATCCATATTAAGCACCTAATCAACAAATAAGATTGAAAAGGAAATGATACCCTTATGCCTATTAAAATCCTAAATGCTAGTAACCCGAGAACGTAAATAGTTGGTCAGATAAAATTTTCTCATGAATGCAGAAATATGGCTAATATAGCTCGCTTTAGCACCATTAATATCAAAACCTATTATACGAAGCAAAGCAAGCCAAAAGCTAGTAAGCAATCAACTCATCCTTTAAAAAGGCATTATCTCTAGCTATCACCAGATTCATAACACCCACAATGCCACAAAAAATGAAAATAGAATTACTGGGAACCCGAAACCAGTTGCAATAAACAAAATTCATCCAGTACACGAAGAAGTCATTCGTGTTAAAATGAAAGCAGGAAACATAACCCAAAATATCCTTAGAAAACAAGGTAGTGTCCAGAACAGTTATCCCATCAAGAGAGGATTGATCAAAGCTATCATAAATATTATAAATAATACTCGGCATTTCAAAAATCCAGTCATACATGGAGGGATCCCAATAACCAGTAGAATTAGAATACTCGTAAGTGAATGATTTCACTTTTGAACATAGATATTATTAGTTGACATAGATGATTCCTATAAACTTTGCGGTACAAAAAGGACTGCTAATTGATTTCAAAATAAATAAATAAATAATCTAAGTTGTTATATATTGGTTATAACTATTGTAATACAATGCATATTTTTAACTAATATCTCTTTCTTTGCTTATATTTATGCCTCATTCATTGATATTTATATTTTACTAAGTACATTGATGCATGTTTATATTTTACTCAGTGGAATTTCACCTGCAGAGTTCATGCTTGTAAGCTCATGCTATTACTTTGTGATTTTAGATTACTAATTGTAGTTCTTATAAAGGAATTTCTAGGTTTGTGCTTCTGGTCCAATTATGGTTATAATTATTTAATTGGTTTAATATTATAATTTGATTCCATTTAAACTTTTGTACATATTTAGCATGTATTTTGAGTTTAGATGCTCAAATGATAATGAAAATAAGTATTATTGAAATAATAATTTTGTTTACTTTTAGAATTATCCTTAAACGTCTTCCTTTTAGTTATTGTTACTTTCATCCAAGTCCATTTTAGAGATGTCACACCCCTCCCCTCAAACCCTCTTCTTATTTATTAACATTTGTCTACCCAACCATCCAATCCCTTAGATTAATTTTCCTTTTGCTTAAATAATCAAAACAATATGTAAAGAGTTTCTCATCCTAACATTAATCTAAAATTTTACATATAAGTAAATAAGTTGAAAATAATTCTAAGACAAAACATTTTTACGTTAAAATGTCAAAAAAAGAAAAAATCACAAGACCTGATTCAATTGAAATTTTTCTGCGAAAATAGAAGACTCTGATTTTTAAATTTATAATCTTAAAAAAAAAATCTTCTTCTCTTTTAATAATTAGTTCATTAATCATTCTATAACTCTCAAAATTTAAAAATTAAAATAAATACAAAACAACCAGCAAAAAAAATCTACAAAAGATAAAAATACACCAACTTTCATGACAATGTGCGCAAATTTAACCAATACAACTTACTGTAAATGAATTGGAAATTCAAATTCTGCCTATCAAAGATTTTCTTGAGAGACTTTTGAGCAAATTTAATTGAAAACTCATGCACATTAATATTCGTTAGGCCTCAAATCCAAAATCATGTAAGTGAAACAAAAATATTCAACCACTAGAACGAGATAGCCGTCATCAAAGAATTCCGTAGCAATTTCTTGTTATTATTGAAGACTGCTGCATTATTCACAAGAACTTGAAAAGAACAATGAAGGAGAAACCTCAAAGAGCGTACAGCCCCAAATTTAAACCCTCAAAAATTGCCACAGGGATATTTAATGTACTGGAGATATTATTCATGTATTGCTGGGAACTCAAGCTCATAAGGTTTGCAGGGTCGATGCTATATCTTAACTTGTGCTCTTGAAAGAACTCTAGAAGAACTCTTCGGACCTCCGGTATGTTACTGGAAGCAGTGGATGAGGTCACCGGCGAGCACGACCTCATCCACTGCTTCCTGCCTGACTCTGGCTTCCCTCAAGCACCTCATGATTTCGGAGCGAAGTCGCTCGAGATTCATCTGCACTAACCATTCCCGTTCGACCAATTGTCTCATTTCCATGCCTTGTTCCTCGATCTTAACCTCCGCGCGCGGTAGCCGAGCCCAAACATAGGGCGTCCTTGGCGCGCTCGCATTCCGTTTGGATGTTATGGAGAAAGACGGCGTCGAAGTCATCGCCGAAACTCAAAGGAAGCTCTGAAACCATGTGGTTGAAGAGTGGGCAGTACATGTCGGAAACAGCAGCCATTATATTTAGACCCCGATCTTGATCTTCAGTGAGCAGAGAGATTTCAAGGAATTGACCTCCGAGTTCGAATACGAGGACGGTTCTGCGTCCGGTGGTACTGAGAGATCTGTAAGCGGATGCGGCAAGAACCGATCTTTGGATGGAATGGACAATGCGAACTCCTGCGGCGGCGGCGATGGCGGAGAGTCGTGATTGATACCGGCGGGGTTTGCAGCTGGCGGGGATTAAGACGACAATGTTTTGGACTCGTTGTCCGTGGAGGCGTTCGAAGGTGGCTATCTGGCTCTGGAAATGAGATGTGAGGATTTCATGGGCGGAAAGGAATGTTGGCTCGTTATTGCCTATGGAGACCCAGAAGCGGGAAATGCCGTCGGGGCCGACATGTCGCAAGAAAGGGCAGTAGTGGCGCTGCAACCAGGCTTTGCCGGAAGCTGAGTGGAGATGAACGAGACAGTTGCCGGAACAAGATATTTGAGCAGGAGGTTCCATGGCAGATTTCTTCTTGTCTTCTTGGCTTCTGAGCTTTCTTGGTTGCAGGAGAAGCGGAATTGCTGGTTTATTTAAGCGTCGGTGTTGTTTTAGCGTGGGAATGCAACTTCGACTGATTAATGGAGGCGGGTAATTTTTAAATTAAAGTAATTAAGAAAAATAAGTATGGTTAATAAAAATTTTAAAAAGAAGCAAAAATATCAAATAATTTGGATCTTTTTGGTGTATTAGGAAAACGCTAAATAGATTAGTATTTTTTCAAATAAAATATAGAAAATATTAATTTATTTATTTTATAAATAAAAAATTTGGTACAATCAAGGAGCAATTAGCTTTCACTTGTGTGGTGTGAAATCGGCTCCCTATAAAGTCCGCTCGTGTTTGAATTTTTAATTTCCTTAACAAAACCATAATTTTAATATATTTAAATAATCTTAATATATATAATTATATCCTATTTAAATGTTGTATTTAATTAAATTATTAAAATGTTTTTTTTTTAATTTAATAATTTTTATATAAACATTTTAAAGACAAATATATAAATTTTATAATTTTGTATAAGAAAAATTAATAAAAAGTTAAAAAAATTATTTAATATTTAGTCTAAATTAACAAAAAAAAAAAGATATTTAATAGGTATTATTAATTTCATATAGATCAAAATAAATTTAATTATAAAATTAATAATACTTTTTTTCCAATATTATATATATATATATATATATATTAATTTCCATGTAAGAAAATTTAAAAAAAAAATTCAAATTTTGTCTTAAGATTCGAACTTGACCACATCTCCTATTAACCAGGATTTCACCACTTAACCGAATCATAGAAAGATGAACAAGATCTGTTTAAGAATTTAACCTATTTAATTTTTTTTGTAATACCTTTTTTTAGATTTTCTTAAGAAAATGCTGATCTATTTGGTGTTTTCTTAATACGCCAAAAAGATTAGCATTTTCTTAAAATCATTTTACATTTTTGTTTTTTTTTTTTTTAATTTTGAATAATCATGCTTCTTTTCCTTAATTACTTTATAATCAAGCTCCATTTAAAAAATAACTCTTCTGAGTCTTTACTAAGTTTATTAGATAAAAGGGAGATTTATTAATGCAACTAATATTTTATCTCTTTATATATCTAATATTTAACTTTGATATTTATTTATCTAATACTATAAAAAATATTATTGATAAGACACTAAAAATCATCTTGATCAGGCATGAGTCTCCAGACATATTTGAATTAGAAACTTTAAAAATTAAATTGGGGAACATGAACTCCATTTTTAACAAACTCGTGGTCAAACTAAACATCTCAACGAGGTAAATATAACGACATTAAAAAAACACACATCAAAATCAGTCAAATCTAAGCTTAAATGTATCATGACTTAAAGTATATTTGAAAGCTTCAAAATATTAATTGGGTCACAAAATGATATCCAAATATAGCATGCTTATAGTTGAATCAAGCAGCTCAACGAGTCAATCCAACAAGCCTAAGATCACTTAATTCCAACATCATTAAGTCACATAAATTCTAAAGAAAAGCTCTATGATTGAAGAAATTAATATGAGCCATTTTTGAAAAATAATAATAATAATAATAATAATATGAGCCGTTTGATGGAGTACTACAAATTTCCTTTGGATATTCTCCATATTCAAGACCCATGACAAATTCAAAATCTTTAAAAAAAAAACCTTTGCTCTCTATATGGGGGGAAACTTTTGGAGGGGGTTTGGACTTGGGGCTAAAGATTCAAGAGAGCCTTGAAGTAAAAAAAAAAAATCCTAGAGATCCACCCAAGAACTACCGCCTATGAATCTTCAGGCACTCTAAAATCTAATAGAAGGATTCAATTACTTAAACCTATAAATAATTAACTCATCCATCAATAAAACACAACCAAACAACTAGAACTACTACAAATTCTAAAATACAAAAGCAATTTTACATTATTCATTTCATCAAAACATAAATGCAATAATCTAGACAGCTTTTAATCATCTATACTTCAGAATATTTAAAACTGAATTACAAAATAATACCATAGATACTAAAACTTAGAATATTTTTTTCCTAACAATGAATCTACTCCGTTGAGTCATTACCTTTTGCTAAAATTTTAAAATGAACAAAATGGGCAGAACCAACCCAACATATATACTTCTTTCCTTATCCATCATAGATATCAATATCTAGTTCAAAATATTAATAATAGTTTAATGAAATTGCAATAACTAAAGAAATAAATGATAAATTGACAAAACATAATTTCTACAGTTCAATCTATACATGTTTTAATAATCCTTACTTATACTTATATTAACATTTTCATAAAGGTTTTCAATATTTCACAGAGCACATGTTATCGAAGATCATTTGCTTTGCACTTTTACATGACTTGTTCGTTTTGTTTGAGTTTTGAAGAAATTAAAATTTTTAACATTAGGTTATAAACATCATTTGTACTTAATTCATTAAAAATACCAACCTATATATGTAATACAATGAATATAATACACATGTTCTGATGTGTGTTCATATATCAAGTGTAGAAAGAATTATAACATAATATTGTCATATAATCTCCGATAATTACTATCAATAAGTGGGTACAGAATCCCTTCAATAAGTGTGTCCATAATTCCTCTCACATCCACACTATGCAAATAGGTTATTTATTACTTTATTAGAGATCACATTGAAGGTTATGTTGACATTTTTTGTATTGATATTAAAAAATTAGTTGGTGGGTATTGTTACATAGGCTCTTAGTTATGAAAGGTTTAGGCTATTTAGAACAAGATTTGGAGTAAAAGATTTATGTTCCTAGACCATATGAATGTTTGTGTACATGTGTCACTTGTACCTATGTTATGAATTTTTATGTTGGTGATTAATTGTATTTTATTGTTTCGTTATGTTTGTATGTGCATTAGGATGTCCCTGAACACCTAATGACATTGAAAAATATATGAGAAATTGGCAAATTAACTTTATACAATATGATACATATAGCACTAAACAAAGTGAGTTGGTCAATAGTTTGGAAAAATAATCATTTGGAACAATCTGAAAAATAAAAGTTTGTATTGTATGATCTTTTTTTTTTTTTTTTTAGTTTGTATTGTATGATCCTTATCACAATGTGTCCGAATCAACTAGACATTATGATGATAAAAAATAGCAAATTGTACTTTATATTATTTATCAAATTGTACAATTAACTTAGTCAAAATGATCATTAAAGAGTTATTGGAATGATCTGGAATATTAATTCTATTGTATTTTCATAAAGCTTTGAAAATTCATGAAAAGAGACAATGTCCACCATAAGGTTTTGTATGAGTAATGAAAATTCATCATTGGGATATGCCTTATTCAGATCCCAATAGTCAATAAAGACTATAAAGAATCGGATTTGACTATTCTTCTTTCGAGCCAGCATGCTCAATATCTATTTTATTTGCTGACATTGTTGTTGTTGAAGTTTTATAATGACTTTAAGCTACTGGCTTTTATGATGATTGGTTTTCCTTTATTATATTAAACTTCTATTTTCTCTCTGATTTTGTTGTCTATTTCATTCGGATAATACCTACTAAGTTTGAATTCTTTATTGTAAAATTTGTGAGTGTTAGAATTCATTTACTATTAATGTTTTTATTTGAAAAATCTAATGAAAAGTTGTTACAAAATTAATTACGGTAAGCTATTGATTAAAAATAGTAGAGGCTATTAGTGTTATATTTCTCTAGACTTGTGGCTGCTGCTCTTGCTTCAGATTTTGCTCTAGATGCTGTCTAGATTTCTGATGATGCTTTCTGGTCTCTATTTTCTATATGTTGTGGAAGGTTTTTTTTTTTTTTGGTTAAAACCAGCAGAGGGGCCTACATGTTAATTTCAAAAATAGGGTTACAAAGTCCTTAAAAGGATCTACTAGCTCACTAATGCTCGAACGAGCTACAAGCCAAAAAGAAATAAAACCTACGAGCCGATGGTTCTTCTCCTAAGAGTACAATAAATGCATAAAAAGTAAACGGGTTGTGAGCAGACAGCACCCAAAAAATGAAGATCAGAAGATTCTCGTTCAGCACCATCTTCCTGCAAAAATGAAAAAGAACACAACAAAGCAAGAAAATAAACCAAAAAAGGAGTACCTTGCACATATAGAAGCTTCCGTAATCCAAAATGGAACTAACCCTGCAAGGCACTCTCCAGAAAATGAAATGGGACAAAAAGAACTTAAAGATGTCATTGTAGAAGGAATTGTAATAGTGGACAGCAGCATTCTCAGATAATTCCAACTAAAAAACATGCATTTTTTACTAATCTCCTTAATCATCTTCCCAGTTTCTAAACAAATGATACAGATACTCGAAAAAGTATTCCGCCTCCAGCAGGACTCATAAGCCTGTATGTTCAACCAATAAATATCCAAACACGAAATAGTGCAGTATCCAACATCTAAAAACTGCCAGCAAACACAGAAACTCCAGCAAAAAGGATACTTAAAGGTAAGGGACTGGAGCACATTCAAATAAGGAACAGAGACAGCTTTGGCCCAATGAGAAACAACAGCAGCCAAAGAAAAATAATTACCCAAAGCAATAATGTGCAAGCCAACATACTTGAACTTCGTAGAATTAAAAGAGGAGACAAGATTAGCATAGTGAAACACAACATCATCAAAGCCCAGCCTGAAGTAAACACTAAGGGATAGGTGAAAACAACAAAGGACGTGAAAATTACAGAGAGCCAGAAAGAAAAACCAACCAGGCAAATAGACAGAGAAATCAACCATGACGAAAATAAGGTAATCCGGATTTATCTAAATTAATCATACCTTGAAGATGAGGATGCAGACACGAAGGGTCTAACTCCTCATAATTATGAATATTGCAACCTCTTTTAGCTAACCAATCCGCATAAACATTAGCTTCATGATATATATGAGAAATATAGTAAGTGACACTAGAAAGAGACTGCTTAATCTGCCTAATAAGATAGAAATAGTTTGGATTTCTAGGAATAATATTGTTAATAATTTGAATAAGAAGCATAGCATCCACCTCTATCCAGATATAACCGAAACCCAAATTGGTACAGATATTCTAACCATATAAAAGAGCTTTAAGCTTAGTAGAAATAGCAGAAATACTTTGAATCGGGGCAGAGTAAGCAGCAATAACATTACCACTACAGCCTCTAATAATTCCACCCGCACCAGCACCATTAGGACCAATAGACCCATCAAAATTGAGCTTGACATAAGGAGGTTTGGGTTTGATCCACTTCACAATTTTAACAGCAGCATTAACAGATATATCGGAAAAGGTCGGACCCAAATTATTAGCCAAATCCATACATTTCCTAAAACTCTTAATAGAAAGAAGATTGTAAGAATGCAGCTGAAGAATTTTATGCTTCACATTAGAAATGATGATAGGAGCATCCATTTTAATACCCTGATGCTTAGCCTCATTACGCACTTTCCAAATGTACCAGACAATAAGCAGGGGAATGAGATTAAAAATGTGACCTTTGGAGACATTCACCCAACTTTTAAAAACCGAAATCAAATTGTTATAAGAAGTGCGAAGAGATTTATTAGCAAGAATACCAAAAAAGTTCCACACTTTTTTGCGCAATTAAGCCACTAACAAATAGATGATCAATACTCTCAATGTTAGAGCAGCACAAGCATTTAGAAGTAAGATGGATACCTTTCTTTTGAAGCATAAGGTCAACCGGAATGTACCCTTTAATGCAACGCCAAACTAAAATGGAGTAAGAAAGAGGAAAATTCTTATGCCATAAAGTAGAAAATAAAATCGAAACATCATTTTTGACCCTGAAAGTGTCCCAAACTTCTTTCAACTGGAATTTGCCAGAGGAAGAGAGAGAGCATAAAATAATGTCTTTTTTATGTGTTTGTAAAAGAATTTTTAAAATTTTCTCAGCAATGAAAGGAGGAACCATCTCCGAAAGCTTAGAACTATCCCAACAGTTATTAGTTATAAAAGAAGAGACTTTAATATTGCTTAAAGAACGCGTAGTAAGTAAAGAGTCAATAGAAGAATACCCTAACCAGTTGTCTTGCCAGAAAAAAACATCACCTTTAACTAAACCCCATTGAATGTACTGGTCAGCTTCCCACTTAATATTGCAAAGTCTCTTCCAAAGCAAAGAGTCAGTATTTCTATAAAAATATAAAGACGGATGCATATTATAACAGTACTTAATATTCATAAAACGCGCTCATAAACTGACGTTAGTTTTAAAGGAAAACCATAATTTGAAAGAGAAAGCTTTAGTTGTATCTTGAACAGATTTGCAGCCAAGGCCACCTTCATTAAGCACACCACAGTTTTTCTCCCAGGAAGACCAACGAATGCCATTGTTATTGAATTTAGAGCCCCAGAAAAATTTGTTAAAAATCCTTTCTAATCTAAAGCAAATAGAACTAGACGGAAGTAAAGTGTGAAAAAGATAAATAGGCATAAAATTTAACATAGACTTGATAAGATCGAATAAGCCTACCACCATAAGATAAGAAATTAGAAGACCAATTATTTAACTTCTTCTCCACCTTAGTAAAGATATCATCAAACAAAAAAATCTTCTTTTTATCTTTATAAATGGGGGTTCCCAGATAAGTGATAGGTAAATTTTTGGACTGAAAACCACAAATTCTCTGAATAGCATGAGTTCTATTAAGATTAACAGACTTACTCACAATAAAGGTGCTTTTATCCTTATTGATAGATAATTAAACCACTTTGTTTATAAAAGCTGAAAAGAAAGTTAAGCAACAAAGTAATATTGTTAATAGAACCATTCGTGAATAAAATATAATCGTCAGCAAAGCTAAGGTGGGAAATCGAAAAACCCCTAATAGTATGGAAATTCAAGTTAGGGTGTCTCATATATAAGTCATCCAAGCCTCTAGAAAGATATTCCATAGCAATAATGAAAAGAGCAAGAGACATAGTGTCACATTGTCTTAAACCTTTGGATGATTTGAAAAAACCATTGTTCTTACCATTGATGATCACCGAGAAGAAACAATGCTCGATACTATTCTTGATAAGAGAAATAAAATCATTATTGAAACCAAATAAAGATAAAACATTATAGAGGAAACTTCAATTGATATTATCATAAGCTTTGGTAACATCAAGCTTAAAAATGACATTGCCACCCTTAACCTTGACATTAATATCATGAGTCAGCTCTTGGGCTAAAAGAACATTATCAAAGATACTTCTACCTTTAACATAACCAATTTGATTCAAAGAGATAATTTTAGGGAGAATATTAATCAATCTGTTAGCAATAATCTTGGAGTTAAGCTTATTAAGAAAAGTACATAAATTGATCGGCCTATAGTCATTCCAATGATTGGGACCATCTTTTTTAGGAATAAGAACAATGTAAGTGGAAGAAAAAAACTTGGGATAAGGAGTACCTGCAAAAAAATCAGCCACCGCTTTAATAACATCATCCTTGATAATATCCCAATTATGTTGAAAGAATTTAGTAGTGAAACCGTCAGGGCCCGCAACAGCATCGCCATTAAGATCCTTAATGGCCTTAAAGATTTCATCTTCAGTGGGAATTTGACAGAGCAGATCATTCTCAACCTCATTAATCATGTTAGGAATAATGTGAGGGCTACTAATAGGCAAACACGCACAAGAGCTATTAAAAATTTGCTTAAAATGATCAACACCAGACTTGCAAATAGATTCATCAGAAGTAAAAGCAATACCATCATCATCAATAATCTTATGAATTTGACTTCTAGTTTTCTTTTTGTTGGCTAAAGCATAAAAAAATTTAGTATTCCTATCACCTTCCATAATAAATTTAGCATTCAACTTTTGTTTCCAAAAAACATTCTTCCTACAATTGCAATTGGAAGAGCGAATCTTTGGCTTGATTAAGAGAAAACAAATTTTCAGGATTCAATCTTTGCTGATAGATAAAATCTAAATCGGTTACTTTTGTCTCAGCATCTTTAATGTTAGAAAATATGTTTTTGAAAATGTTCTTATTCCACCATTTAAGGCATTGCTTGAATCTAAATAACTTTGCCCATAATCTAACCATACCCGCAATGTTGTTATCAGAATGAACAGGAGCATTCCAGTTACACATAAGCAAATTAGAGAAATCAGCATGCAACAACTACATATTTTGAAATCTAAAAGAATAAGAAGCATGATGAGTGATTTTGCTAATATTCAACATAAGGGGAGAGTGATCAGAAAGAGTTCTGCTTAGATGCTCAGTATTAGAGGCAGGGAAATCTGCAATCCAATCATCATTAAAAAGAAATCTATCTAACCTTTGCCACAAATTAGCTCTATTCCACGTGAAGGGGCTACCAAAAAAAACCAATGTCATTTAAATTACAGTTAGTAATCATAGAATTAAAATCATCCATAGCATTAGTGTTAGAAGGATTACCACCAATTCTTTTAGAAGGATTAGAGATAATGTTAAATCACCTCCAACACACCAGGGACCGTTAATAATAGAAGCAAATTGTCTCAACTGATTCCAAAGAGAAATACGGTTACTTCTAGTGCATGCAGCATAAACAAAAGAAGCATAACAATTGACATTAAAGATAGAGATGTAACAATGATAAACTTGCGGTAAATCATCAATAATATTTAAAGAGATAGCATTCTTCCACATGATCCAAATTTTGTTGGAGCAATTAGCATAAAAATTAGAAAAACCCAAAGTTTTAGCAGTAGCATCAATCTTGGTACGATTAATGAAAGGTTCAATCAAAACAAGTAATTGTATGTTATGAATTCTACACAAATTGCTGACTCTAATCATAGAGTCCTTACCTCCAATCCCCCTCACATTCCATAAAAGGGTGTTAATCATTGCAATTTTTAAAGAAGTTTGAGCTCTTGTGGATCTAGGTGTAGCCAGTAACACATTTTTATTTTGTTTCCCTTTTTTCCTTGAAACAACAGTGAAATTTTCCTCTTTAGAATAAGAAGCGTTCTCTTTGTTAAGACTGGACAAGGCATTCTTATTTAAAGTAGCATTGGAACTGTCATTACAACTTGAAGGTGGAATAAACTCACCATCTTCACAGTCATCAACAGCATTATTCACAGAACTAACAGACTGTTTATCTGAAACAGCAGATTTCACAAGATTCTCATAACAATTTACATTATCAACTTCATTAAACATAGAAGCAATGGAAACAAAAAAATTGGGTTCAGTAACAGGAATATTATCATTAACATTAAAAGCATTATCTATATTATCCTCTAAAATAATAGCACTATCACTCTGCAATGGATCAACCATATCATTATCCATTTCTAAGTTACCATCTATCGGTTCAACAACAATTCTTTCTAAGCTATGAGAAATAGGTTGTGGTTCCACCTCACTCTCAGAATTCTCGATATTCTCGACAATTTTTTCACCCACGGGCACATACATTTTTTGAGGTTCGGTGGAGCCAGGTTTCCCATTTGACATATATTTGGTTTTTTTTAACTCAGGGTGAAGTTTAAAGCAATCGTATTGAGCATGGCCATGCAATTTACAATGAGAGCAGAAATCTGGAACATTTTCAAATTCAGCTTTTTGAAAATAATCGAATGCTTTGGATCTGACCCAGATTTCTTTGGGATGCTTCTTCGATATATCAACCTCAACAAGGATACGAGCAACCGAAGGTCTAGTACGGGAGGCAGTTGCCTGATCCGTCTGTAGAGGTCTCCCAAAAATCAAACCCAATGCATACAGGACCTTTTGATTAAAAAAATGAAGACGAAGATTGGGGAAAGAAATCCAAACTGGTACAATCGGAGACTCCTCTTTAATATCAAAAAAAGGAGTCCATTTCAGGATACGCATTTGACAGTTGTAAATAAAGTAAGAAGGCCTAGCAAAAACACGACTATAGTCAAGATCGTTAGATAATTGTATTGCAACATGTCTGGAATCAAGCAAACCAACAGAGTAGAAACCGAAAAGTTTCAGAGACGAGAAAAATTGACGGATAGCATCAAGATTAGGTCGTCTAAAGCCAAATTTATCAACTAGAGTATATTGGAAAGGAGAAGCAAGTTTCAAAACTTCCTCATTCGAAAGTAACACAGCCGAAACACCATTAAAAGTAGTTTGTGTAAGGGAGTGAAGATCATCACCTGCGGTAGTTTTTCCTGAAAGTACCTCTTTAAAAGATCTGGATTTGGTCAGAGATGAGGAAACATCACCGTCAAGGTTGAAGAAACCTTTATGTTTTTCCTCCACTGGCATAGAGATTTTCCCCCACGAGGTAGAGGAAAGACCTCCCGCCATCGAAACACAAGCCCAGAAGGGGCAGAGCACACCAAAGGGACACCAAGGCTCAACGATCGCACAGAAAAGCGAAGGAGAAATGAAGGATGAGGAATTAACGGAAACGAAAGGAGCTCGGGATACCCTAAATCGCCAGAGCGGCTAGGGCAGACAGAGTTCGGGGGATGAGTGAGGAGATGTCTATATGTTGTTGATGGTGTTAATAGATTTAGTCAGCATTTAGAGTATTATTAAGCTCATAATCACGTGAAAGTTTATCCAATAAATTATTCTTATCTATCTTAATTCTATTATTATCTATCTTAATTCAATTTATTTTAATTCAATTATAATAGAAGTATAAATCATATATATGTATAAATCAACTATATTTATCCAAATTTTATATTTAATATTGATATATAATTTAATATCTTAGATATAGCATATCATAATTTTTTTTATTTTGTTATAAATTTTTATTTTTTTTAATTTTATTCATGCGCACTATGTACACGTGCATTTATATTAATTTCATTAAAAAGCCCTTTCATTAAAAAGATATTTTGAGAGACCTGCAAGAAAAAAAAATGGATATATATATATATATATATATATTTATATATAGGAAAGAGAAAAATGAAGCTTAGAATTTTGAGGATATGGAGCAATTTTTACTAGTTGATCCAGCTAAAAAATTCTCTTGTCTCATTATAAGGAACCATTACCCTATTTGTGATTTTAATGATTTTATGTATTTTATATTTTATGCATTTTAAGTTGGTAAAAATTTACCAAAGTATCGATAACTTAATGTTTAGCAAATTTTCACCACATAACTTTTGATATGTGATAAGTATCTATAATATGAGCATTTTACCTATAATATTATTGAATTTCACTAGCTAAAATAAAAGTTATTGAATTTTATACAATTTTCAATAAATAGAAATTGGGTATTATTATTTAAGTATATTGTTAATACAAGTACTAAGAATGAAAATGGGTATATTATTAGGCAACAACTGATTGTTATTATTATTATATAATAATAATAATAATATGTCTGAAAACAAGTACAAGCTAGTTTCAGCAATGTTGGCCGGAGACTAAACTATACAAAATGGTGGGCCGACGAGCTTTCTTTTTAAATAATATGGACATCTTCCTCTACTGATTTATGTAGTACACTGATTGGAAGTTATAATTAGTTATTATTGTGCCAACAGATGGGCAAAGAGCGACGACTTTATTTACTAAGCCAAAGTTACTAATAATTAACTTACTACTGAAAAAACATCGATTAAACTGAGACAAAATCCTACTTATTTAGTATGATGATTACTAAAATGTATGTTATTGATTCATTATTATTGTACGACCTTATAATTGATTTGCTGAGTTACTATTATTGTACGGATTCATTGTTACTACATTATTTTACCATTACTTCCACCAATTTTACTAACTCCATTGGATTATTATTGTTATTGAAACAGACATCGACAATATTTGATACTACTTATTCACTACATTAATATTGAGCATGTGATTAAGATACTAATATAATACATACGCATATATTTTTATGATTTCACTACATTAATATAATTGAAAGTTCTTACCAATGGTTTGGTTTTATCGTTTTACACAACTTCTTTACTGTTTGATAGTATTGATACGATGACTATTTTATTAATTTGACACCAGCACTAATTTACTAATTTTTCCACTATACTACTATATTAGCTTATTTATCATATTATTTTATTGTTTATAGACTTTATTGCTACTATATATAAGTTTATTGCTTCTGCACTAATTCAAGATTATACAAATATTACTGCTATAATTTAATTACTGACTTTCATATTGCTACTTTATCGTGCTTTAAATTCAGTTATAAGATTTGGTTGATTGCTATGCTCTTAAACTCATTATATGTGGTTAAATAATTTCAGGTTATGGCAAAGGAGCAGAAGTGCAAAATTGACTAGATTCTTTTAAGTTTAGGTTCTTATTATTCTAATTATTCTTTATGCTCATGACAGAATAAGTGTGATATGATTATATAAATCCTGACCAGTGCACAATTTTTTAGAAAGTAAATACAAATAAATATATTAATATTTTGATTGATAATTTTATTTCCACTAGTATTTATATTGACAAAAGAAATTAAGAAATCATGATTGTTGCATATTAAAAAATAAAAAAAATTATTCCACCAAATTAAATTATGGAGTATCACAAGTGATGACCCGCAAACCCACAACAAATGTCAACTTCCATAGCCGCTAGTAGCCTTTTTTCATCCTAATGTTGTTGAAGTAAATAACTATGAAAACACTTTGATCCTCTCATACTAAAGCTTTCAAATCAACATCAAGCCACTAAACGATAGTAACCTAATGAAACACCAACGATCACACCTTCCTTCGGGGATCCAGTATAACTCTTTCGAGCTCCACTTACCCAACACTTTTTCCAGTTCAGCTCGTTGTTATTCTATTCACTAATGCAACAATCCACCCCTCCCTTTAGGGGTGTCAAAAAAATAACCCGACTCAAAAATTCTAAGTTTGGATTGACCTGTTTAATAAATGAGTCATATTCACGCTGACCTTCCAATCATTTCTAATAAAAATGACCCATTTAAATTATTATTTTCTTAAATTTTTTATTCATTAATTTAAAATCTATTGTTATATATATATATAAGAATTTTTTAAAATCCAAATGAATTATCAATTTGGGTCATTTGTGTAACTAGCGAGTCATGTTCGGATCCATATTTTTGACTCTTTCATTGAACAAGTTGGGCTCATGTTGATCGAATTCAGGTCTAATCAATTTCAAGTTGAACTCAAATCCGACCAATTGACTTATTTTAATACTCATACTTCCCTTCCTTTATGTTTCAACTTTTCTCCCATTCTACTCATCTCTCCGCCTCTTCCTCCCTCTCCTCTTTTTTTCTTTTTTATACCCAAAAAAGGAAGAGATTTCGAAAAAAAAAAACACGATAGGTTTCAATTCTCGCAAATCTCATCCCTTGCTTAAAAATGCAAGAAAAATGACACCAAAATTTAAATATCCGTGCACATTGTCCAATGCAATAGTAAAAATACAAAATAAGTACTCGTATATGTTGTTATAATGCAGCAAGTAAATCTTGCATATAATTTAGTGCACATATTGAAGGCATATGCACAATTTTTAAGTGCAGTGGGTTAGAAGACTACCTGACCATGGTGTCTCACAACAACAAACATTCATACTTTGTAAGCATAGTGGGAAAACTTAGCCCTCCTCATACGTGCTCTTATATGAGGGAGACATCAGGACACTATCAAAATTTATAATAACCAAACTTGCAAATAACACAATCAAAATGGTCTTTTTGACATAAATTTGACAAAATGAAACAAACAAACTGCAAATTAAGGGCAAAATAAATACTTAAAATATCATGCAAGTCGCATTCAAAAAATAAATTTGAACAAAAAAAGAACTTATAGGGAATTCTCCAGGAACTGGGACTCACCTACGAGCAACAAAAAAAAATTCTAGCTTCAATTAAACACTCAAGAACATGAATGGAACTAAAAGTTGGCATGAAAATGAACCCAAGCCTCCCGTCCTATCTAATGGAGGAAATTTAATTCCTTGTGGGGGCTCACCTCACTAAAATATGAAGTATGTGAAGCCAAAAAAATAAATTTTAAATCACGGACAAGATTTCAATTTGTGTCATTTGCCAACAGATCTATAACATACAGATGGACGAATAAAAAGCAATATTTAAAATTTCAAAATGAAACATTGCATGCATTATAATGACCAAACATTCATGCAAACAACAATTAGACTATTCTGATAGATTTTTTTTTTCTTTTCAACATAATGAATCTGTGTGTGAGAATTTTATTTTGGATCAAAGGCTATACCTAAATCTAAAATAGTATAGCCAAATATAGAACAATCCATCCAGCCATAGAGAAAACTGCAAATATATGAACCCAGAACAGAACAGCAGCAGCTTCCTTCCCACATCCTCGCAAGTTCGCAACAGCACCTGCAACATAGCAACATATGTGTTGGATGCTATTTGTACAATAATATAGTAAAAATACGATGAATGAAAAATGTGTACAAACAAAAGATACCAGCATGAAAATATACTAGTATATATAATCTTCATTTTAAAGTTTGCGAACAAAAGTGTGGAAACTTATGTGCTATATATAATATATATATATATAAAAGCATAATTAATAAGAAGTTTATGTTAGACAATAAAAGAAACCAAGTAAATAATGTTTAAAACAAGAGTCCAAAAAGTGGAAATTTTAATTTAAATCATCTTTAGTTTTAAAGTCTATATAATTAGCTAATAGATTATAGAATACAGATTAGAAATCTCTACTAATTGAATTGAAGTGAAAGTTTCAGATAAAAACATTATTTTAACCAAAATCTGTTCTTGATATGTCAGAGTAGACTAAAAAAGAATATTTTTCAAAATTCTGTTATGAGGAATAAAGTAATTTTTTTTTTAATCCATATGTACATGTATTTTACAGTATAGTATGCAAATTTGCAAACTGACTCAGAAAACAGTAAACAATAAAAACAAGCAATTTGAGTCAAAATGTAAAATTCTCAGTAGAATTGTGGGTGAGTTAATTCCTGCAAAGACGGGGACTCTGAACAAGGGGCATGTTTTTTTCACAATAATGACAGACTCTTCATTGGAAAGTTCACAAATTTGAATCTAAAAAGGCAAATTAGAATAAAAAATGCTTTACCCGAGAGGACAGAAGTGGGCATAGAATGCTGCAGCAGGAGAACGAATTTAAACATTTTGTCACCCTTTGGGATAAACCCAAGTTTGTCCGCGAAAGTGACAATGGCAAGGCCTGCTGGAGGAACAAGGACCAACCGTGCAAATACTATGGAAGCCATTGTGCGGAGACCAAGCCTTTTACTTCCGACACCCGGACCTGTTAGAACCAAGTACTAAGTGCATGACTGGCCTATTGTCAATAGATTATTTAAGAACTATATAAAAAAAATTATTTGATAATGCATCTCTCAACACCTTCTATGACCACTCAAAATGGCAGTTAAAAACCAAAACTCGAAGTATAGAATTTCAATTTCCTAAATAGTATGTATTCCTGAACAGGTGATGGTAGGCCATGACATTCTAAAACAGGCAAAACAATATCAAGAACGCAGGTCATGAACATGCAAATAGTACGAAGTTTGAACATGATGCGTGTGTCATCCAATATTATTATATCATAAAACTAAAAACTCAAGCAAGTAGCAAGGAGTTAGCTTCCAGCAACTAATATTGCTGGAGGTTCGCCTGGTTGTGATAAGCAGAATGTTGAGTAGAAATGAAAACAAAAGCCGGCTGGAAAATCTGCTGAGGAAGAAAGAGTTGTTAAATATAATTGCAGACTGTTTTTTACAAGGTTAGTTACGAAAGTTCTATGCTGACTTAGGCTTCATTGGAGACAGCTTTCTTATTACTTTAATGCAATAAAAACTGCTTTAGAAAGCAGTAAGAAAGTTGTCCCAAACAAAGCCTTGGTAAATGATTACAACAATTTGCACATATTGATGGCAGAAGAAATTATTACAGAAACAGTGAATCCAATCCAGCTTGAGTCCCTATGTTGTACCTGCCTTATTAGTTCCAAAAAAAGATGGAAAACGACATATGTGCATTGACAGTAGAGTCATAAACAAAATCACAAAAAAATACCGCTTCCCCGTACAACGAATTGAAGATCTGTTAGATAAACTAATTGGTTCAGTTGTCTTTTCCAAGTTAGATCTGCACAATGGCTATCATCAAATTCGCATTAGGCCCGACGATAAATGTAAAACTACCTCTTGCCGAGGACTTTATGTGATGTAGAACGAAAACGAATGCTTTGCTAAGGAGAGGATCTCCTCTCCCAAAAATCTGAGAGAAATAAACCACGGCGGGAATTTTTCTGGCAGCAGCTTTGGAGAGTAGGAAATCCAACGTGGGATAGGGTTTGGGAGGAGTTTGTAGAGGAAAAACAGCACAGGAATTACTGTTGGAAATCCCTGGACAACAACTACTTCTCAAATCTGAAATTGTATTTCAGACTTTTGAAAACCTCCTAAAGAGGATTCAATACGGGAAACTCAACTTCAGCTTTTGGATCCAGTGGATGGCTGGAAATTGAATTCCTTTCTTCCTAATTATTCTCTGGATGGAGAGTAATTAACGGAGAGAGGTTACAAAGGGGGGAAACTGCACTTAGGAAGAGAATTCAAAGGCAATTTAATATGGAGAGGGAACGGCGGGATGACAGGGTGGGTTAAGGAATTTTTATTTTTCAAATCAGAGACTTGATTTGGGAAGTAAAAAATGGGAATAAAGCTCAGGGAAATTCGGCTAGAGAGGTTACGGCAATTGAAATTATTTCCAAATGAGAATTCTGTGTTTGGAAATAGAGCAAGCTGTCCAATAGTGAGAATAATACTAATGGCAGCAATTAAACGGATAGTCCAGGATTTGGATGTGAGGAACAAAACTGGTTACGGGAATTGAAACTGTTTCCAACAGTGATAATTAGCTTAGGGAATCGATGTGGGCTCCGAAAATTCGGCTACGGCCTCCGCTCGCTTTTCTTTTATTCGGCGAGGGAGTTTTAACGGATAAGTTCTGGGGTAAATTTTGGAAGGCAGATGGGTTTGTAGATAAGACACTACCCAGAGATTTCGCCCTCATTTTGCGAGGACTTTATGATCTGAGTTCTGGTTTCCTATAGGCGCAAGCCTCTATAGTTAATTACCCCTCCCGATAATGAGAGAGAACTTTCGATGAAGGCTAGTTGTCAATCAGATATGTAGAGATACGTGTTATCTGGCATATAGTAGCAGCATAGGTCTGGATTTGAAAAATGGATTTGGATTTGAGAATTTGGAGAGTTTGATATTTAAAATAGAAATTTTCACCATCTCGTACTCAAAGCGGATGGTGGGGGAATGGATGATAGACCCGATCAAGATCCCATGGTTCCGTCGTCCCGGGCCATCGTGGTCCCTGGTCTACTTAGTCAGAGGAGGTAGTCGACCCAACCTGACAGAAGGATCCTTGTCGGCAGCCATGGGTTGCTTCGTCCAAGGGGACCTTGTAGACCTGGGTTGAATGTTTGTCTAAGGGGACAAATTTGAATCCACCTTAGCTAACAGATGGCTTTGTGCCCTATCGATCATATCCTATTAATTCATATCTCAAGGATTTGATGCCAATAAGGAACGTATTGGCGCTGGCCATAACCGGTATTTCGTGGTGCCATTTTGCAGCAAAACCACTCGGTTCAGAGGGCTCCGGGTCATAACCATTTACCTGCAGTGCCATTTGGCGGCAAAACTGCCGGTTAGAGGACACGTACCATGTTCTTACTGGCAGGAGACTGGTTTGAGAATGGATCCTAGTGATATTTTCGACTAGGCATTTGGCTCTTTTGTGAGCTGAAGTAAAATTTAATTTGTCCACCTCGGCAAACTGTTGCGGAGGGTGGATGGATTTTGCTTTAAGTGCTTGAATGGTTGAATTTCAATTTTAAATATTTTTGGAATTTTGGGTTTTTCTGGGATTTTGGATTTTGGAATTTTGTGGAGTTTGTGGAGTTATGGATTTTGATGGGCATTTGAAAATATTTATGGACCCCTCCGGTTGAGATAAACATTCAGCATGGCCATCATCGGGGTGTTCGGGGGCATTCCCTTTATGGATTGAACCTTGTCAACTCTATCGGGCTGTCGACAAAGGATCGGGTTTCGTAGGCTTTATGCCCTTGATAGTGAATTCTCTTAATTTTAGGCTATTAAGACAAATATAACGATCACCACAACCGTATATTTGTTTGTTGGTTCGAACCCTGTCGACTTCTACTGAACCGTATAAAAGGATCGGGTTCAAACTTGAATTCACTTGTCAACTCGCGCAGCATCCCTAGACGTCACGTGTGTACCAATAACACGCTCGCCGGGGCTCATGCGGGTTGAGAATATATTTCCCCCTTTAGTGTACCTATGTGTATACAATTTATAGTGCATGTGCAAGGGGTGTTTTTGGAATATTTATAGACGCCTTCTGTCTGCTTGTACGGATGTTGCAGATCCGATGGCTTTGAGTTGTAGATCGTGGACACGATGCATCTCATCATTTTGATGTTGACTCCCCCTTTCTCATTCACCGGGGGTAGGATTCTTCTTGAAGTCCGTGGACATTGTTTTGAAATGGACTCTTTTTAAGATATTCAACGTTGTAGATTTGATATTTCTGGTATTTGTGGATGCCAGAGTTGTTTCCCTTCCTGAATACAGGATCGAGAAGATCTTGATCACCGTTGTCGTAGGTGATATTTGTACTTGTGTCCACAGTGGATCATTGCACTCACGATATATACCCCGTTGTTATCCACAAGTAGTTTGTACTCATTTGCGGGGGACCGTTGTATCTACTACGAGCTCCTAGAAGTATTCGTAGAAGAACTCTTGTCTTTGCATCATGACCACCTTTCACCAATCTCAGGTGGGTTGTTGATTGTTTTTTTGTTTGTAGAGGACGGGTCTTTGATTGTCGGTCTCCAGTATTGCCATCTCAATCAACAGGCACTGTAGGGATTGTCGTAGGAGTTCGCGCATCGAGGTCTTGTAGTTTGAGTTTCCTCGTGTGTGATCCAAGTTTCGACCTTTGCATGTATTGAGTCCAAGTTCAATTTCATCCAAACTTGAATTCATCAAATTTACAAGTCCTCGCTTAATGTCGTATGGCCCGAGTTCGAATACGAGCTCAGAGTCTTTGTCCATACCAGATGCAAGACTGAGTTCCTTTGTGTTCTTGAAGGTTCAAGCTTTTGTTCAAGTCCCCTACAGTTCAACTCAATTACTCGCTTGAGTTCAGATTGCTTGAGCCATTAATGTTCAATTTGAGTCCAGAATGCAAGTTCAAGTGTAGGTCCCCTGCAGTCCGAGTCTTGTTCAAATAATTGTTCAAAGTCTTCTGGAGTCTTTGTAAGTTTGCTTTCATGTTCAACTTGATTTGGATTTGGTTCAGACTTTGGTTTTAATTTGATCTTTTATAAGTCAATTGAGTTTTGTTCTGATCCTCTGCTCGTGTTCAATCACAAATCTGAGTTCACTATTGTTCATTTGAATTCAAACAGGTCCGAGTACGAGTCTCATTTTTATTCATTTGATGTGCAAATCAAGTCCAAGTATGGTCCGTCTTCACCCGAAATTTCGGCAGCCTCCCGGCGTCTCCCCCGTTTAGGGGAAAACTACGGGAAAACTGGGCCTTTCCCACCACGCGCAATAAAGGCGTGTTTGGCAGGTGTCCTCTAACGAGGACACCGCGGCCGTGATTTTTCTTTCCACCACGCGCAATAAAGGCGTGTATGGGGTCTTTGACGGTACCTGTTTAAATGACACAATTTGCTTTTCCCCCACTCGGGGGTACTTATAAGTGACCCCGCCTCACCGTAGGTGCCGCACCGGGGTCCCTTCCCACCACGCGCAATAAAGGCGTGTATAGGCGGTTTTTCAGTGCGCCACGAACACCGAGGTAGAGTTTAGGCGATTGTTCGCTTCGTCGTAATCATCAGACCGGCGTCCCATCCCACCACGCGCAATAAAGGCGTGTATAAGAGTTTTTCCGATCTGCTGCAAACAACGATGCAAGAAATCTGAGTTTAAAAAGTTCGTACCTTCGCGGGCTTTGCCGGTGGCTCGTTTAAAAATGCGCAGTTTGCTTTCCCCCCGCTCGGGGGTACTTATGAGTGACCCCGCCTCGCCGTAGGTGCCGCACCGGGGTCCCTTCCCACCACGCGCAATAAAGGCGTGTATAGGCGGTTTTCCAGTGCGCCACGAACGCCGAAGTAGAGTTTAGGCGATTGCTCGCTTCGTCGTAAGCATCAGACCGGCGTCCCATCCCACCACGCGCAATAAAGGCATGTATAGGAGTTTTTTCCGATCTGCTGCAAACAACGACGCGAGAAATCTGAGTTTAGAGTGTTCGTACCTTCGCAGGCTTTGACGGTGGCTCGTGGATCGAGGGAGAAAGATATTTATTATATTAATTATAATTAATATCGTTTAATTATAATTAATTAACATATTATTTTTAATTAATCATTTTAATTATATTTCATTAAAATTAATTAATATCATAAATCATAATTAATTTATAATTAATTATGGATAATTGATATTAATCAATTTTAATTATGATTAATTGATATTAATTAATAATAATTTATTTCATAAATTATAATTAATTATAATTAATTCTAATTAAACTTAAATATAATTAATTAAATTAATTATAATTATTTAATTAAAATCGATTATAATTAATTATAAAAATCATAATTAATTAAAAATAATAATTATAACTAATCATAATTAAGTAAACATAATTATAATTAAATATAATTATTTATACATAATAAAATAAAGAAAATCCCTCTGTTTAGCGGATTCAAGGGATTTGGCCGAGAAGCACGTGAAAGAGAGCAAAGTTACCTTCACAGCCTTTGAGCTCCTGTTCTGGCTTCCGATCCAACAGATAGGGACTGTCGTAGGGGTGAGCAAAGTCGAACGGCACAAGGGAGCCGAAGAGCGGCGAGCTCCCGTCGTTGGTTCGGATCTAAATGTCGTAACTTTCGAGCCGCAGGAAGACGAGTCGGATGGCAAGGAGGAGAGGGAGCTCGGTTTGGTCGAAGGAGCAGAGGTGAGTACCGGCCTTGGCTTGTGGCTTCGGTGAGTTTGAAGAAAACTCTCTCTCTCTCTCTCTCTCTCTCTCTCTCTCTCTCTCTCTCTCTCTCTCTCTCTCTCTCTCTGCTTCTCTGAGATCGGGATCGGCACAGGCGGTGGTCGGGAGTTGAGTGCGGGAAGGAAGAGAGGTCTGGGAGGAGGCTTTCGGTCGGAGAGGGAAGCAGATTTGCGAATGGGAAGAGACGAGGGAAGAGCGATCGTTTTCTGAATGCTTCATTCGTTCGGCTTTTAAAGGCGTCGAAGAGCGACGATCGAGGGTAGTTTTGCGGGATTTGAGCAGAAATTACGGAGAAGCGATGGATTCGGCGCCCTCGCAGAGATAGGACTGTAGCAGCGGGATTTCTTGCTGGATTTCGGGATCTCTTCGATCGAACGAGGTATGCAGATTTTTTGTTTCCTTTGGACATTATACGAAGGTCAACAATCGATTAGGAATTTAATCAAAATCTGAATTTGAATTTCAGTTTTGATTAAATTAGGAGGGAATTGATTTGAATTTTAAAATTCAAATCAAAGAAATCAATGTCATGAATGGGGGAGTAAAGGAGGGAGCCCAAAGAGGGGGCCGGTGGGTCTAGGGAGAGAGGGGAGAGAGATTAATTCAAATCCTGAAATTAAATCCTGAAATTAATTTCAGGATTTGAATGAAAATGGAGGGAAATTAATTTGAAAATTGATTTCAAATTAAGAGGCTATTAATGCCTTAATTGGGGAATTGATGGGAGGAACAACAATTAGGAAAGATTTCAATTTTGAAATTTGAAATTCAAAGTGTCATGGATTTTCCCTCTAGATTTTGCCAACCCAAATTAGGAAAGGGGGTAAAGGGGAAGGGGAGATTCACGGGTGGATGGGGGAGGTGGCCGGCGGGTGAGGGAAGTGGCCGGGGGCTTGGAGTGGACGGATGGGGTGAGCTCGGTATGGAGCTTGGACCGTGAAGTTGAGGGAGGAAGAAAAGATGACAAAACCAAACAACGATATAAGATAAAACGAAAGATGCAAAGAGGAGGGGGGTGGATGAAGACGAAAATACAAAGAGAAAACCACGAACCCCGCCGTCTCCAAGGTTGGTGGGTGATTCGTTTGCCCTTCTCCAAGGGACTTCACGTCACGAGCCCGGACCCATCCTGCGGCTGGTGAAACTCTCGATTTCTCTAATAGAAATCTCACTCTCGTCCTCTCTCAAGAAGAACACAAGTGTGGAAAACAAAATTTTTCATATCAATTAACCATGCTCTTATAATAGCTTAAGGCCCTATATATAGGCCATAACATGAGAGAAAAAAAATACAAAAATGCCCCTTGGGCCATAACACTCAAATAAACTAACCTAGGGGTAAAACAGGAAATAACATAAAATAATAGCTAAAATTAATAAAATAAATTTTAAATAACAATTTAAATTAGAGCCGTCGATTTACGACGCCTCTTGTGATAGATGCGCCAGATCTTCGTGCCGATGTCCGCATCATTATGAATGGAAGGTTATGTCACTTGGCCTTTTATAATGCTCCATCCATTTTCATGTGGCTCATGAAAGAGGTTCTTAAACCTTTTTTACAAAAATGTTGCGTCGTTTATTTTGATGATATTTTGAATTTCAGCACTTCTTTATATGACAACATTCAACATCTGATGAAAATTTTTGAGACCTTCTGAAGCCATAAATTGTATATAAACCTTGCTAAGTCTCAATTTGTAGTAATTCATGTAAATTTTTTGGGTTTTATTCTTTCTGTCAAAGGCATACATGTCAACCCAAACAAGGTTTCCCCCATTATGGAATGAAGTCTGCAATTTTCATGCCATTGCAAACTTTTATAGGAGATTCATTCGAGGATTTAGTGCCTTAATGGCACCATTAACCGATTGTTTGAAATGCAAATCCTTTGAATGGTCTACAGAGAAGCAAAGAAGTATTGAAACTATCAAACTTGCTTTAAGCTCGGCTCCCATCTTTGCTTTACCGATTTTGAAAAACCCTTTCAAGTTGACAGTGATGCGTCTGCTATTGGAATTGGTTTTGTTTTATCTCAAAAAGATTGCCCCATCGAATATTTCAGCAATAAGTTAAGTGTGCCATGACAAAAATGGATTGTATATAAACAAGAATTATATATTGTTATATGAGCATTAAAACATTAGGAGCACTTTCTTTTACATCAAGATTTTATCTTGTGTAATGACCATTGTACACTTCAATTTATAAATAGTCAAAAAAGCATTAACCAGATGCACGCCAAATGGATATTGTATTTGTAGAAATTTATTTTTGTCTTCCGGCATAAGTCTAGGTCTCAAAATCACGTCGTTGACACACATAGCAGAAGGTTTGCCTTGCTCATTCAGCTCCAAACCGAAATTACAGGACTTGAATGTCTTAAGGAGCTTCATACATCTGATAAAGACTTCTCTAAAATCTAGAATAAATGCTTAGTAACAAAACCTCCAGCAGACTACTCAATTCGACATGGGTTTTTGTTCAAGGGAAGCGCACTCTATGTTCCAGACTCTTTTTGGAGATAGCAATTGATCAAGGAAACACATGCAGGTGGGTTAGCAGCTCGTTTGGGTCATGAAAAAACAAACTTCAAGCTGAAAGAAGGATTCTTATGGCCTCGTCCCCAGCAAGATGCTTCTGGTTATGTTGAGAGGTGTTCAATTTGCCAGCAATTCAAATGCACCACCCAAAACACTGGCCTCTATATACCATTATCGGTTCCAAATTCTATATGGGAAGATTTAAGTTCAAACTTTGTATTGGAGTTGCCTAGAACACAAAAAGGCACTGTCACAATTATGGTTGTGATCGACAAATTCTTCAAAATGGCTCATTTTATTGCCTGTAAAAAGACATTTGATGTTCCTCATATTGCTCATTTGTTTTTTCACGAGATTGTGACATCAAATTTATCAGTCACTTTTGACGAAAATTGTGGAAGCAATTACACACAAAAATTAACTTAAGGTCCATGTACCACCCTCAATATGATGGACAAACGGAAGAAATGAATCGTACACTTGGAAATATGTTACGTTGTCTCGTGCAAAATCATCCTAAAACTTGGGACAATGTACTTGGCCAAGTAGAATTTGCATATAACTAAATGCTCAATCGCTCCATCGGAAGAACTCCATTCAATATTGTCTACAAACTACACATTTGATGTTACTATTTTGCCTAAATGTAAAAATGCTTTTGCGGCAGACTTTGCCAACCAGCATCACTCCATCCTAGATGAGGTTCTAAACAAATTCACTATTTCCAATGGACAATACACATTCAATGTTGATATTCACAAGCAACGCAAAGTCTTTTCTCTCGACGATCTTGTGATGGTAAAACTGCGCAAAGAAAGATTTCCACAATGAACATATTCAAAATTGATCCCTCGCAAGATTGGTCATATTTAGATCCTCCAGCGCATCAACAATAATGTCTATATCATATAGCTCTCGCCTCATATGAACACGCCTTCAACTTTTAACATTTCTGATATATACGTTTACCTCCCACCTGATGAACTCTTCGGCACTACTACTACAATTCTCACCAGCTCTTTCGATGTAGGGGAGGACTGATGTGGAAGGAAAGCAAGACAATATACCACTAATATCACTTTTCTGTTACTTCCAATAGTTTCTGTTACAGCTTTTCGTCACTTTATAGTTATTTTATTATTCTCTCGCTTTAGCATTGTATGGACAAATATGGTAACAATTTTATAGAAGAATATGTACACAAGTAGAACGAAGGAAGGGAGATGGATATTTTTTTGATATAATTATACACCTTTCTGCTAGTTATTTCTGTTTCTCCTTTTCACATTTTCCTGTTAGCTGCTACTGCTTTGTGCAACTACGCCAAGGTGGGAGGTTGCCTACTCAAACAACACATTTCTACCTTTCTCAAGAAATTTTACGAGAGTTATCTCTTTAGTACCCTAAAGAATCTTCTAGCACAAGCCAACGACCACTGTCAACTAAAGTAAGAGCAGAGTAGAAAGCTCATAAAGTTCCATAAATTGATAGTGATAATAACAACACCAACAATATATAACAACAATAATAATAATAATAATAATAATAACTTGAGGAAAGATCTTCATGTACCATCAACAAGATTACCACCCAAAGCGAGTAAAATGCAAGGAATCATCGCTTCCCTGAAATTAAAACACCATAAAATTAAGTAGTTGGAACTAATGACATTCTGCTCATGGCTTCCTGAAATTAAAACACCATACAATAAAGAAGTTGGAAATAATGAGATTCTGTCAATATTTAGAATTGGCCATAATAAAAATTTAAGTTCACTTGATTTCAACACTTAACTTTTGATTAAATAACACAAAAGAGAAAAAATAATATAACTAAAGGCTTATTTAACTTTACTAAACTATCTTGAAGTTACCAGAGCTAAGTTTTAAAAGCGAGTTTCAGAGGTGTCTATTTGCTTTGCTTGAACTAATAACATCTCTCAAACTCAATTTTTGTGTAGTGTTAAAGAACTTAGGCTAAACTAATACTTTAAACATTGATTAATACGTAATTATTCTAATAATAACTTAATTATTTAATATGCAATAGTTAAAATACTTTAATATCCAAATAATTAGTACAGTGATCAATACATCATGTGACAATTCATACTATTTCTTAATAATTATATGACTAGTAAGTTAATTCTCTTATCCTAATAAAAGACTAAATTGATTAATTAAACAAGATACTTTTTATAAAAAAGTATTGCAATATGTTTTTATTAATGATGCTCTTTATCGTAGATCATTTGATCAAATGAGGCATGTCAAACCCGTTCACTCGTTGTCGCATCAATTGACCATCGATCTTGTCGGATGTTCCCATATTTGTCCAATGAGTATTTTAGGGGTCAACATGATACTCAAATTTTTATTTATTGCTCCACACTTAATTAAAGATGTTGATGACACATTATTTCAGTGTTTGCATGATAAAATTAAAGTTTGAACAATTTTCAAATTCAAGTGATGATTATTATTGTAATAAACTTCTTTCATGATGATGGTGGCAATATAATAATTTCCAAAACAACAAAAAAATCATAAATTGACAAGGATTGTATTATTTTTATACATTGATGATGAAGATGATCAGGCATTTTCTCTATACTTGATGATACATGATAATGACTCCACTTGCAAGGTACCTCATACTCTTACCATACTGACAAATCATATTCCTAGCAAGGTTTAAAAAGGCAAAATTCAAAACTAAAGCATTTTGTCTTATTGGGGAGAGAAAAGAAAGCCTTGATGTTGATTGAGGCATAAGCCTAAAGAAGAATCATAATACTATAAACAATTCATATATATGATATAGATCATCATATTTATTTTGTTCATCTTCACAAAGAAATAAACCATAAATTTCAAACTTAAATGTTAATATAAAATGAAATTTTGAAATAAGATCTAAAAAATAGATAGAAAAATTTTTGAAACACAAAATAAATAAATTATGAAAATGATAAAGCAAAATCTTAAAAATTAGTAAGATAAATTTAAAAAAAAAACAAGTAACAACATAACGATTTTGGAAAAATTATACCACCATAATTTCAGATTTCCTCATAAGAATTTTCCATCTAAGAAAAACAAGTTTCATAATAATTTTGTTTGCTGCTTTACAAAAATGCATCTCCTCTTGCATGGTCACTTCTAATTCTCGCACTAGAAGAGGTCTAGCTCTCGCATGGGAGATCCGACATAATCCTCCACCCTTTGGTCTCTCGCACTCGCGTGAAGAAGACTACTCACTCTCCCACAAAGAAGATTCACTCTTCTTGTTGATCATAGACCTCGCAAACCCTAATGTTGAGCAGGAGCAATTGTAGTAGGTATAATATATAATACTCTTTTTGAAATGATCTCATTGAGGAATTGCCTCAAACATCTTGAGGCGCATACCTCAAACAAAAAATGTATAAGTCTCACCGATGACAATGAAGCTTAAGCCTCGACACATTTTTTTTATACCTCAATTCAAGATGCATCTCAAGGCATTCACCTCGAACAATTTTTATACAATGATTGCTTCCATGAAAAATCAATTTGTTTCCTTGGCCTTCTCATTCTACATCATGTAGCCTCGTGGCCTAGCCAACAATATTGCATCATATGGGGCTTACAAGATGATCTCACCTTCATTCACACCCAAACTTAAAAGGATTACATAGACACATTCAGCAACTCACCGATCTAGAGCATTTAAGCCAAAACAATAAGTGGGAAAAGTTCAGTAAAAGAGAAGAATGGATTTGCAGCATACCCAAGGATGAGGCAACTGTCAGTGAAAAAAAAGAAGGGCGCATCATCTTCCAGGATTAGGCTCTTTAAAAATGGTATGACACCACAGACAATTGCCAAAACCTGGGGCAAAAGCATGCAGATAAATTATTTTTTAAAGAAATAAACTCAAAGAAGCAATTCATGAAACCAAGGCATTGGATAAATTCGGTCTACAATTTTGGTGAAAAAAAAAAACATATTAGTGCACCTTTTATACAATTATAATCGTTCATAATATCTTTAAATAAGAATATTTTAGAAAAGGATAAATAATGGATGTGCTATTTACCATGCAGTACAGAGAAGATGCTATTGGTTGCCAAATTCAACTAAAATAAAAAGAACAAGCAGCCTTTGTCCAACTATAGATCTTGTTTGCTCTAATCAAGCATGTAAAAGATCAACAACAATAACAACAACAACAAGCCTTTGTCCCACTACATGGGGTCGGCTACATGAATCCTTTTTCTCCATTGTGTCCCATTAAAAAAGTCAAATTCTCGTTTAAATCTTACAAAGAAATATCATTTCAAATATTTTTTAACCAAGTCTTTTTAGGTCTACCTCTACCTTTCTTAACATAAGTCAAATATAATACCTCTACTTTCCTAATCAGGTCATTGGAAGGTCGTCATTTTATGTGACCAAACCATTTAAGGCGACTCCCTCTAATCTTAACTTTCACTGACGCTACTCCAACCTTTTCATGTATATGCTCATTTTGTATCCTATCTCTAAGGGTAAAGCCACCTATCCACCAGAGGATTCTCATCTCTGCAACACTTAACTTGGTATTATGCTTCTCTTTTAATGGCCAACATTCGACACCATAAAGCATTGCAGATCTCACCACCATCTTATAGAATTTTCCCTTAAATTTGAGGGAGACTTTTCTATCACACTACAAGAACGATGCATTCCCCCACTTCAACCATCCAACTTGAATTATGCAGATAATATCCCCATCTATTTCACCATCACTCTGAACAATAGATCCAAGATATCTAAAACGTGTACTCTTATTAATGACTTGATCGCCCAAAGTCACAATCCCCTCATTAGGTCTATTACTACTAAAATTACACTCCAAATATTAAGTTTTAGATCTAATCGAGTGAAAACCTTTAAACTCTAAGGTTGACTCCATAATTCAAGTTTACCTTCAACTCCCTCTCTAGTTTTATCAACAAGAAGAATATCATCAGCAAAAAGCATACACCAAGGTACATCCTCTTGCAAATGTCTAGTGAGAACATTCATGACTAAAGCAAAAAACATATATGGGCTTAACGCTGATCCTTGGTGTAATCCAACCGAAATAGGAAAATATTTGGTCAAACCACCTTGTGTTTGAACACAATTAATATCTCTTGCATACATATCTTTAATGATTTGAATAGAAGTGCTATTAACTCCTTTCTTTTCAAGAACTCTACATGGCACTTCTCTTGGAACTTTATCATATCCTTTCTCTAAATCAATAAATATCATATGTAGATCCTCCTTATTCTCTCTATATTTCTCCATCAAACCTCTCAATAAATGTATGGCTTCCATAGTAGACCTACCCAGCATGAATCCAAATTGATTTTGAGAAACATTAGTATCACGCCGCAACCTACGCTCCATAACTCGCTCCGTAAAGGATCCTGACTCTAATATTTATTGGGTTGTGCCCTATCAAGTTTACCCTTATATGTACAGAATTCACCCCAGGATAAGGAATTAAACCGTCCTTTGGACAAGGAAACCCACAGTGCATTCTTCTCGAGACAAACTATGTCAAAACCACCTTACAAGGCACAGAAACATACCTGGGAGAACCCCATATTTTTCTCAAGGTTTCCATACTTTTTAGCATTTTTTTGGACTATTGGACGGTGGCTTTAAAAATTTTTTAGAGAAAAAAATAGTCTCAAAATGAGTATGAGATGGTTCAAAAATATTCAAAAAATTTGAACTTTTTTTCCTTATTTTTTATTAAAAGCAATAATTAAGCATTCTAACATTTTCAGTCCACGCCACTTTGGGGTGTGTTCATAATTATTTACAAATTTTTTTCAAAACACCCAATTTAATATTTTGCTTGTGACATTTATTTGTTTCATTGCACTAACACTTATATTTTACTCCACACCTTCCTTGGAGTGTTGATCTTATGCTCGTTGCATTTATTTAAATAAAATTATTTGCACATTCTAATATTTTAATCCTGCACCACTTTCGGGTGCATTGATAATTTACGTTTTATTTATGTGAAGGTTATTTAACAAAGTTTTTCAAAACACCCAATTTACCACGCAGGTACTTAGCATGAGCAATTATTAGTGAACTAGATATCAACGATGTAAAACATAGAAAAGTTTCTGGGTAAGAAGCTAATAATGAAAAACAACGGTATAATGTAGCATTACAGTTATAAAGGTCAAATTCCATGAAAAGGATCGAGGTTTGATACAAGAATGCAATCACATATTATTTTCAATTTACAAATTTATTCAGGGAAATCAGTAGATGACCTCCAAATGCATTGTTATGCAGAAAGGACAAACACTTACAGAGGCAAGTATCGGTGGCTGTTTTAACTTCTGCATGACAAAGAGTATTTTAGAAATGACCTGCACCATTAATAGTGACAGTAAGGGACTCCAGCAATCACATCCATCACACTTCTGAGAAAATGTCAATTTGATTTCTAAATTAGAAAGAAATTATCCATATGTCAATATGGGTTATGCATTGCCATGAGAACTGCAATATAGAAAAAACACTGCACTCCACATTCAGACAAGTAAATGAATAAATCGTTGGCAGAAACCAAGCGATTAGTAATAGAGTAACACTGAAATGTAAAAATCTTTCTTCGTGGATATTTGGGCAACAATCTTAAAAAGCAGTGTAATTTCTAAATAAACTAAAAAAAATTGCAGGGAAAAAAAGAGTTTTCTATAAAATGTGCAATCTTTTGGCAGCCACGTTGGTTATTTCCACACAAAAAAAGGTCCCTATGGACATTTCCATTAAAAATCCTGTCAATTAAAACTTGAAATTTGTCTTAAGGCATTTCTTAATTCATTAGGACTCATTATGAAAAAAATAAAGGATACTAACCTATATAGGCTAGTTCTTGGTGATCCAAGCCTCACCACTGATGTTAAATTCCTTAAAACATAAGCAATGAATTCCAAAAAGATAACCAAATGGCAAAGCCAATAAAATTACAAACTGAACATGATCCTCCTCTCTGTCTCACACCCCATATATAAATTCCTTATAGGGTATAGCGAACTTCAGAGTATTCACACGAGACTGCATGACATATTCTTTTCCTTATTTTTATATCCAAATGAAGTAAGATTGATGCCTCAAATATTCCAACAAATTCTGACCCCCACCAACCCCTCTTTCACCATTTAAGTTCCTCATGGTTTGCCTTAACTAACACTTATCTCTGTCCACTATACATGTCACAACCCGGCCCGGTTAGCTCGCGAGGGCGAGGCGGGAACAGAGGTCGGACAGGATGAAGATAAAAGAAACTTCACAATAAACAATTAACATATCTTCAAATAAATACCGAACATAAAGAAAGAGCCACTACAAAATCTCCAAACATAACCTTTTATTTTATTTCATTAAAAACACCAATAGATGAATTTAACATTAAGTTACAAAATACAAAAGGGGATCCAAAAATTATTTTTTTCTTACTTATCATCTCTAAACCTTCTATACAAAACATCAAAACTCAAAAGAACCTGCCGCCCATCGTCTCCCTACGCGGTAAGTGCGCGGTGATTGGTCTGTCATCTATCATTTCCTAGATCCTCCTGAAAAGTATTCCCACAACGAGGGTGAGCCATAAACTCAATAGGTGTGAATGAAATTCAAATGAATTTAAAGTCAATAAAAGAAAACTAAATCATGCTTGAATGTTATAACAAAAGAAACATCAACATAAAGAAAAATTGCTTTGAGGAAATGCATACCTTTACCTCAACTTTCAAGTGTTTTTTCCTTCATAACATTTCCATTTTTCCTTTAACATTTTGTCTCACATGATAGTCTCAAATGCATAACATGAATATGAAATGTTCATAATAGTTTAATATATAAATATAACACCCGTCTCAAGAGTATCACTTGTACTGATCAGGTACATAAAATTTGAACATTTCCTTTACCATTGGTTTTTAGGAACCATCCTTTACCATGGCTCATAAGAGCCTCCTTTACCATGTGATACTCCCGCGTCAACATGCACATACACTTATTACTTATATAACCATAAGAGATGCTTTATGTAAATCATTCATAAACTAACCAAGTGTATTTTTCCTTAGAGATATGCATGCTTGATATGCTTATGTGTGCTTTTGCATGTAAAGAGAAAAGACATGTATAATAAGAGTAAGGAAATGAGCATGAGATTCATTCATGAATTGTACATTTACATAAAGAGAACCTTTGCATTTGCTTCAAGTGTCCATAAACTTCCAAGGGAACATAAGCCATAAGAGTTTCATAATGATCACAAAAGAATTTGTCATTTCAATGTAATTGCAATGAAAGAAGAGTTGTCTAAATTTATAAGAAATTCAATTCCACCTACCTTAATCCGTGCACCACAATGCGAACTTCCAAAAATCTTTACACCCCTTTTCCTCTTATGAAATCAAACACTACAAATGACAAAACATTATGTGTAAGCATAAGTTTCCTCCCTCAAACCTTAAAAGAAAAACCTAGGCAAAGCATGTAGCTAATCAACAAATCAAGCATTGATTTTTCTATAAAAACCCCTCACTTAAACCATGTTAAATCCACCTTATCTTCACTAGAATTAGGATTCCATCCTAACTCTAGCTTTTGGAAAACCCCAACTATTAGGGCATGCAAAATATCTCCCAAAAAGAAATTCGTCTTCCCAAAAAAAGTTTCTAATCTCAAATAGAAACTTTTCTACAAAGACATTTTGATAGGAAAACAAAATCGGATAAACCCTAGATTTCAAAAATACATATTTTTATAAAAGCAACTCACATAAAGGTTTAAAAACTTCCCCTAACCCATCTCTAAACTTTTCTCAAAGAAAAACCAAGTTTTCTAAAAACCCTAGAAATCTTCTCATCCAAAAAACTTGAGAAAGAGAGGGAAAACCCTAGTTCTATTGCATACATTTTCCTTCCCTTGACTTCCTCTTCAATTTCCCCAAAGTTCCTCGCCGGAAAAAGGTCGTCGGAGCCGCCCGTCTCCCTTGCCCGTCGCCTCCTCCACTCGGTTCGTCCGCTCCCTCTCGGTTTGGCCGAAAGAAAATGAGAGGGGAAAGGGCGGTTTGCTCTTTTTAAGGAAAAGAGAAGATGCAAAAGACCACATTATCCTCACTTAAACAATCCCGTCATTAAATATGATTAGGGGTAGTTTGGGTATTTTTGAACTTCTAAAAATTATATCTCTTGATTTAAGCAAAATTGAATACAAGTTCTATATATCAAATTGATCCGAATTTTGCGTTCTATTTTATAAAATTATTCCCGTCGAAATCCGACAACTTCAAAATTTTCACTTAAAACACGTCACGGCGCTTTGAAAAGCGGGCGAGGTTTAAAACAGCATTTTTGGGTTTTACAATTCTCCCTCCCTTATAAAAATTTCATCCTCGAAATTTAAGACAAACTTAAAATATCATACCTTAGTCAAAAAGGTGAGGGTAGCTCTCCCTCATCTCTGATTCTTTCTCTTAAGTAGCATCTTTCTCAGTTCCATGCTTCCACATAACTTTGACATAAGGAATCTCTCTACTTCGAAGCTGCTTAACATCATAATCTATGGTCTTCTCAGGTTCTTCTACAAAAGTCAAATCTGGTTGGATATCTATTGCTTCAGTACTGATCTTCTGAGCTTCATCTGCAATGTACTTCCTCAAAGAAGAGATGTGGAATACATTATGTACTCCACTCATGTGAGACGGCAAAATCAATCTGTAAGCCACACTGCCAACTCTCTCTGATATCTCAAAAGGGCCAACATACCTTGAACTCAATTTTCCAACTTTGTCAAATCTCTTCACACCTTTCATAGGACTCACCTTGAGGAATACAAACTCTGCAATATCAAACTCAATAGATCTATGTTTTGCATCATAGTACTTCTTCTGTCTATCTTGCACAGCCTTCAATCTGTCATGAATCAGCCTTATCTTTTCAGTAGCATCATCTACTAAATCAGCTTCAATGATCTTTCTTTCTCCTATCTCACCCCAACATAAAGGAGTTCGACATCTCCTTCCATACAAAGCTTCATAGGGTGTCATGCCTATACTTAATTGGAAGCTATTGTTATAAGCAAATTCAATCAGTGGAATGTGTGTCTCCCATTTGTCACCAAAATCAAGTACACATAATCTGAGTAAATCCTCTAAAGTCTGAATAGTCCTCTCCGATTGACCATCTGTTTGAGGGTGAAAGGCTGTACTGAAAGTAAGTCTAGTGCCCATTGCCTCTTGAACCTTCCTCCACAATCTAGAGGTAAATCTACCATCTCTATCGGATACTATCGATCTTGGTACACCATGAAGTCTAACAATCTCATTAACATAAACACTTGCCAACTTCTCAACAGCATCAGATTGCTTGATAGGTAAAAAGTGTGCCGACTTGGTCAACCTATCAATTATCACCCATATAGCATCATGATCAGTTCTGGACCTCGGCAATCCAACTACAAAATCCATGGCTATATCTTCCCACTTCCATTCCGGTATTGGTAAAGGCTGCAATAAACCTCCTGGCTTTTGATGTTCTACCTTAATCATCTGGTAAACTGTACACTTAGCCACCACTTCTGCTACACTTCTCTTCATCCCCGGCCACCAAAAGTATTCCTTTAAATCTTGGTACATCTTGTTACTACCTGGGTGAATTGTATAACTTGAATAGTGAGCTTCTTGAAGAATGTCCTTCCTCAAACCTCCAACATCTGGGATGCAAATTCTGCCTCTATACCGTAGTAGCTCATCCTCATCAAGCTCAAACTCCTCCACGTGACCAACCTTCACCAAATTTAGGACTTTCTCAAATTCTGCATCTTCTGGCAAAGCTTCCCTTATCCTATCCTTCAATGTTGATTGAATGATCATCTGATTCAAAGCCACAAACTCTGCATCATTGGGCTAGACTATAGAAATCTCTAACTTCTCCAAATCTCTGATCAACTCATACTGTTGTGTAAGCATCCGACTAGCACTAGAAGTCTTCCTGCTTAAGGCATCTGCTACTACATTTGCTTTACCTGGATGATATTGGATATCTAAATCATAGTCTTTGATAAGCTCCAACCATCTCCTCTGCCTCAGATTCAACTCTTTCTGTGTAAAGATATATTTTAAACTCTGATGATCAGTAAAAACTTCGCACTTCACCCCATACAAGTAATGTCTCCATATCTTCAGGGCAAAAACCACTACAGCTAACTCCAAATCATGGGTTAGATAGTTTCTTTTATGGTTCTTCAGTTGCCTTGAAGCATAGGCAATAACCCTTCCGTTCTGCATCAAAACACAACCCAACCCTTTGTGAGAGGCATCACTATAAAGCTGAAATCCATCCGTCCCTGAAGGAATAGTAAGCACTGGAGCAATCATCAAACACTGTTTCAATCTTTGAAAAGCCTCTTCACATTGATCTGTCCATACAAACTTTACTGTCTTTTGGGTCAACTTAGATAATGGCATAGCTATTCGAGAAAACCCCTCAACAAATTTTCTGTAGTAACTAGCTAAACCCAAAAAGCTTCTGATCTCCATCACAGTAGTGGGTCGTGGCCAATCTGCTATAGCTTGTACCTTGTGCTGATCCACAGAGATCTCTCCATTGCTAATCACATGTTCCAAAAAGTTCACTCTTTAACCAAAACTCACATTTGGAGAACTGAGCATACAAATCATTATCTTTTAAGGAATACAATACTAACCTTAAATAATTTGCATGCATCCTTTCATCTGGGGAGTAAACAAGTATGTCATCTATGAATACAATCACGAATAGATCTAAAGAAGGCTTAAAGATTCTATTCATGAGATCCATAAACACTGCTGGGGCATTTGTTAAGCCAAAAGGCATCACTGTAAACTCAAAATGCCCGTACCTAGTGTTGAATGTTGTCTTTGCTATGTCCTCTTCTCTGACCTTGAGCTGATAGTATCCTGATCTCAAGTCTATCTTGGAAAACACAGTGGCACCCTCCAACTGATCAAACAAATCATCAATTCTCGGAAGAGGGTATTTATTCTTTATAGTCAGCTTGTTCAATTCTCTGTAGTCTATGCAAAGCCTTAAACTTCCATCCTTCTTCTTCACAAAAAGCACAGAAGCACCCCATGGCGAAGTGCTAGGCCTGATGAATCCTTTATTAAGCAACTCTTCCAGTTGATCTTTCAATTCCGTCAACTCTTTTATTGCCATTATGTAAGGAGCTTTAGCAACAGGCTCAGCTCCACTAACTAGCTCAACGGTAAAATCAATCTCCCTGCTTGGAGGCAAGCCAGGTAAATCATCTGCGAACACTTCTGGATACTCTTGCACAACAGGTATCTCCTCTAATCTCCTCTCCTCTTTCTTCTCCTCTTTAACATAAGCTAGAAAGCCTTCGTGACCCTTCAACAATTTGTATGCCACCAAGGAAGAGATTATCATAGAAGTTATGCCTCTTTCCCCTATGAATTTAAATTCTTTCTTCCCTGGCATACAAAATTTAAGTTCTTTCTTATTACAGTCTATGGTCACAAAGTGACAAGACAACCAATCCATTCCTAGGATAATATCAAATTCCATTAAAGGCAATAACATAAGCTCTGCTCCCAAGATTTTATCACTAATAGTCAATTCTACATGACATCTCTTGTTGGTTTCCAACTAACTCCCATTGAGCATCAAAACTGATAAAGGTTTGAGCATAATTGAGGAAGACAAACCAACAGACTTAACAAACTCCTCCAAAATGAAAGAATGTGATGCTCCCGTATCAAACACCTTAACAGGCTTATTACATACAAAGATTGTTTCTAAATATCATGCATGTAACATAACATAAAGCTCATCTTACTCATAAATCATAAAGGAATTCATTGACATTAAATAAAGTCCATACCTGTGATAACATCAGGAGAGTCTTTTGCTTCTTGTGGGGATAGACCATAAACCCTTGGCTGAACAGGTTGTCTAACTTGGCCTTGACTTGGAGTTGATGCAGTAGACTCCACCATCCTAGGCCTTCCAATTATCCTCTGAGGAGCACTACCTGTTCTGACCTCTGGAGTAGACTTCTGTCCCAAGAGAGGGCAAGACTTTGCCATGTGCCCTGGTTGATGGCACCAAAAACAGGTATTGGTGCCAGAAAGGCACTCTCCCCTATGAGTCCTTCCACACTTATTACACATAGCAGAAGGACTGCTGCTCTCTGAAGTGTTGGGCTTGGGCTTCTTCCAATTAGGCCTTCCAGAATGAAAAGATTGGGCAGGTCTTGATATATCTTCAATCTTCCTCTTCTGAAAGTCTCTCCTCCTCTGAGTACTCTGCAAATCACTCTCAATCCTCCTTGCCCTCTCAACCAATGTAACATAGTCCTCAATGCCAAAAGGCTCTGTTTAAAATTGCGCAATTAGAGGCGCGCCTTTGCGTAATTTGACCAAAAAACGCCTCGAGGCTTACGCAATTCTTCACCTGGATGAGGCGTACGCCTCACCTGGACTGAGGCGCGCCTCAGAGGCGCAATTGCGCAATTCTGGGTGAGGCGTACGGCTCACAGAATAGGCCCCACCCACTTAAAATGAAACATATTCCTCCCATCATCCCGCACGATCTCCCTCTTTCCCAAAAAAATTCACTTCCAGCTCTCTGTTCGCGAAACCGAAGGCGTCCCGCACGGTCGGCCATCCTTCCCGCCGCCTCTCCCGCCGGCGCCGCCTCTCTCCGGCGAAGTTGAAGTGTCCGGCCGCCTTGTAGGAGAAGTCCACAAACGATTTTAGGTATTTTTTTTTACTTTTTGGTTAGATTTTTGAAGTGAAAGAAATTCTAGGGTTTTAGATTTTTTGAAATTTTTTGTGTGATTTTCGATTCTATCATTAGGGATCATGGTAAGAGGCAAGGAAAAGGGGTCTTCGTCATTGCGGAGGGACCCTTCTTGGAAATATAGTGTACAAGTTGACATTGGCGGCGGAGAGAAGAGCTATGTCTATTTAAAATGCAATTTTTGTGAGAAAGTGGTGAAGGGCGGAGTAACCCGCATGAAGGAGCACTTATCATGCTCTCACAAGAATGTAGCACCGTGTGCAAAAGTGCCGGACAATGTGAAGGAAGAAATAAGTGCTTACATGAAGAAAACTACAACTGCTAAACACTTACAACAGGAGCAATTTGATGAAAGGGTCGAGCATGGTACTTATTTTGGGAGCGAGAGTAGAAAGGGCTCTTCCTCCACTATACATAGTAGAGGTGCACGGGGTCCTATAGATCAGTATATGACTACTCCAGGAGCGGATAGAGGAGAAGCAGAGATGATCCCTGCAGGTAACCTATGCCATTTTGAGCACGAGACCCTTAGTGCAAGTACTACGATTAGTGGATGCAGAGAAGAAACTAGCTATGGGTTTTATTTATAATGCTATGGATGAGGCCAAAGAGTTGATTGCACATAACTTGGGAGGAGAGGAGGCAAGTTATAGGGAGATTTGGGATATCGTTGATGCTCGGTGGAAGGTGCAGTTACACCGACATCTACATGCAGCTGCATATTATCTTAACCCTCAATTTCAATATTCAGAGAAAAAATCTTCAAATCCTGAGGTGAAGCTTGGTCTATATCATTATATGGAAAGATTAATACCGAAGCAGGCAGATAGGGAGCTTGCAGATTTACAACTTGTTTTGTTCCGGAATAAAGACGGATTTTTTTGGTTTGAATGCAGCAAAAACAACCATTTCCAAACGATCTCCAGGTATAATTATTTTGGTAAATGCAAGACACTTTATTCAGTTCTGAATTTTGATTATATTTTTTCTTGAAAACAGTTGAATGGTGGATCCAATTTGGTGATTCCACCCCTGAGTTACAAAGTTTTGCTGTAAGAGTGTTGGGCATCACTTGTTCCTCTTCTGGGTGTGAGCGAAACTGGAGTACATATAGCCAAGTGCAAACAAAGAGAAGAAATCGTCTATCAACACTCAGAATGAACTCTCTCGTATATATTATGCACAACAAGAGGTTGAGAGAGAGGAGGTTGAGGAATAAGAGATTGAAGGATGATGAGTACCCATTAGTGTGTGATGATGTGTCGTCTGATAATGAGTGGTTCATAGATGATGAGACAGATTTGCCATTATCAGACTTACAGTTAGAAGATCTAAGTGTGGATGTCTTGAGGGGCGAAGCAAATCAAGTGGGCACATCCACTAGTACTACACCACACACATCCACTAGCTCTGCAGCACAACAATCAAGTAAAGGTATTCCACAACTTCTTATATGTTATTACATCACATTTATGTCAAGTGAGCAATGAACATGATAATGATCTTTTCTCTTATTGAACAGGGAAGAGAAAAGTGAGTCATATTGAAGATGATGATGACATGGCATTCATAGATACAATTGGAGAAGAAGATTCACTTGAAGACCCATTTAGTGATGGGATATGATTGCATTTTATATGTTTTTTGTATTTTGGGAGTTTTGTTAAACTAATATTTTGTGATTTTGTACTTTGGGATATGATTTTATTGCATCTACTTTCTTACTTTCTACTATTTTCATATATCATTTAGATATTTTTATTGTAAAATACAATATTGCTATTATTTTCCTGCTAAAACCCTTAATTTTTCATTTACGCAATTCTGTGTCCGTGAGGCTTACGCCTCAGACCGCCTCGAGGCTTACGCCTCGCCTCACGGACGAAAACCACCTCGAGGCTTAATTACGCAATTTTAAACCTTGCCAAAAGGGACTAATGGTTGTCTAATGGTATCTCTTAAGCCACTTAAAAAGCGATGGCATTTCTCTTCAGCATTTGGGATTAAATGTGAGGCATACCTAGAGAGCATCGTGAATTCAGCCTCATACTCTGTAATGGTCTTATCTCCTGCACCAATCTATTAAATTTGTCTTGCATTAACTTCCTAGCAGTCATTGGTACATACCAATCTCTAAACACATTCACAAACTCCTTCCATGTTATTTGACTGCTAGATCTTCCTTCAAAAGTTCCTTCTGGTTGACTTTTCCACCATCTTTCTGCTTCCCCATTAAATGCATAAGCAGCTAAGGAAACCCTTCTATCCTGAGGGCATAGCATTCCCTCCAAAATCTTCTCAACCTTCATTAACTAATCCTCCGCCTCTATAGGTCCACCTCCCACAAATGATGGTGGCTTCATATCTTGGAATAACTTTAAATTCTTGTCCATCACAGTGCTTTCACTACCTCCTGCTTGAGTCTGAGTATTCTTTATCATCTGTGTCATAGCCGCCATCATTTGAGTGAAAGAATCCAAAGTAGCATTAATGCTACTGCCTTGAGGCTCCACTATTGATGGCAAATCTCTCCTGACCTCTCCAGTGTTGCCATCAGTGGCATCAGGTTCAGGTTCCTCAGCCCTGAGACATAAATTAACAAAGCAATCTAAGCAATAAATAGCACAAGCCCCTTATACCTATTCTAACCTATACGATCATCCAATTGGCTCTTTCATAAAAATCAATATCCTCAAATCCTTTGCTTTGATACCACTTGTGGGCTCCGAAAATTCGGCCCCGGCCTCCTCTGCCGCACTTTTCTTTTTTTATTCGGCGAGGTAGTTTTAACGGATAAGTTCCGGGGTAAATTTTGGAAGGCAGATGGGTTTGTAGATAAGACAATACCCAGAGATTTCGCCCTCATTTTGTGAAGACTTTATGATCTGAGTTCTAGTTTCTTATAGGCGCAAGCCCCTACAGTTAATTACCCCTCCCGATAACGAGAGAGAACTTTCGATTAAGGCTAGTCGTCGATCGTAGAATATACGTATTATCTGGTATATAGTAGCAGCAATGGACTTGGGATATTGGTAGAAATTGGATTTGGAAATTGGGTTTGGATTTGGGAATTTGGAAATTTGATATTTAAAATAGAAATTTTACCATCCTACACTTTAAAGCGGATGGTGGAGAAATGAATGATAGACCCGATCAAGATCCCATGGTTCCGTCGTCCCGGGCCGTGGTCCCTGGTCTACTTAGTCAGAGGAGGTCGTCGACCCAACCTGACAGAAGGATCCTTGTCGGCAGCCATGGGTTGCTTCGTCCAAGGGGACCATGTAGACCTGGGGTGAATGTTTGTCTAAGGGGACAAATTTGAATCCACCTTAACTTACAGAGGGCTTTGTGCCCTATCGATCATATCCTATTAATTCATATCTCAAGGATTTGATGCCAATAAGGAACGTAACGGCGATGGCCATAACCGGTATTTCGTGGTGCCATTTGGCAGCAAAACCACTCGGTTCAGAGGGCCCCGAGTAATAACCGTTTATCCTGCGGTGCCATTTGGCGGCAAAACCGCCGGTTAGAGGACACGTACCACGTCCTTACTGGCAGGAGATTTTTTGAGAATGAATCCTAGTAATATTTTCGATTAGGCATTTGGCTCTTTGTGAGCTAGAGTAAACTTTAATTTGTCCACCCTGGCAAATTGTTGCGGAGGGTGGATGGATATTGCTTTAAGTTATTGATGGGTTTATTTCAAATTTAAATATTTTTTGGGATTTTGGGATTTTTAGATTTTTGTGGAGTTTTGGATTTCGTAGGTCTTTGAGTGTAATTTGAAATATCTGGAATGGATTTTGGATATTTGGGAGACATTTGAAAATATTTGGAAACCCCTCCGGTTGAGATCTGCATTCAACACGGCCATCATCGGGGTGTTCGGGGTCATTTCTCTTTATGGATTGAACCTTGTCAACTCTGTCGGGCTGTCGACAGAGGATCGGGTTTCGTATGTTTTATGCCCTTGAGAGTCGATTCTCTTGATTTTAGGCTTTGAAGGCCTAATATGAATGTATTAAAACAAATATTCTGGTCGCCACGGCCACATATTTGTTTATTAGTTCGAACCTTGTCAACTCCTATTGATCTGTATAGAAGGATCGAGTTCGGACTTGAATTCACTTATCAGCCCGCGCAGCATCCCTAGACGTCACGTGTGTACCAATAACACGCTCGTCGGGGCCCATGCGTGTGTTTGGGGGCATTTTATAATTAAACCCTGTCAACTCCTTTTATCTACTTAGAAAGATCGGGTTCAAATTTGATAACCCGCACAGCATCCCTAGACGTTACGTGTGTACCAATAACACGCTCGCCGGGGCCCATGCGGGTTTTATAATTACTTTTTCCCCTTTTAGTGTACCTATGTGTATACAAACTACGGTGCACGTGCGGGGGTACTTTGAAAGTATTTGTGGACGCCTTCTGTCCGCTTGCATAGAAGTTGCGGATCCGGTGGCGTTGCGTTGTAGTTGTGGACGCCTTCTGTCTGCTTGTACGAATGTTGCAGATCCGATGGCATGGCGTAGCAGCTTCCGAATAAAATTGTTTGCTACATCATACAGGTAGACTGTCGTGCACTACTCATTGCTTTATGCAGGTGGCTCGTAGTGCACTAACTAATCTCCTGCCTTAGATCGTAGGAGCTTGCACTTGTTGTGGTCTTTTGGTATTCTGCTCGTATGTGACATTTAGTGTGTATGTCGAATCCCTTATAAGGACCCTTTACTCTTGCTTGTAAGGAGCTAGTATATTTGCTTAATACTGGATTATTACTGATCGTATGAGTATTATAACATTCACTGCATGTTGTTGATTGCCACCTATAAGTATATATTGTTTTGTATTAGCAAGTTCCTTCTATCATTTCTCAGGGATGACACCTCACACAAGTATCCACATGCATTGGGGGCTCGTCATATATGGAGCATATCCCCTTCGTGAACATTAGCTAACAAATCATTGAATTTATTAGCAGCCTACCATATTTATATGTTTCAGCTTTTCGTGCTTTTAGAAAACCACTATATCCATCTATGAGCCGCTTCACATTCTTCATATGTTCTTTGTGAGTATGGCATTCATGATTGAGATGAATAACATGCACTCATCTTATACACTCACTTTAGGTTGATCGTGTAATGATGACTTTGATATTTGTTAATTTGAATATGCACTTCCACTTCCACTTACGATCATTTGAATGATGTTGTCCAAAGAGTTCCATGTCAGAGTGCAAGCAATTTTATTTGTTCGCATAGGGATTGAATGGCATCTCCTAAAAATTCTTTAACATTTTGAAGTCCATTGCTCATTTGTTTCAATCATGTTCAAACTAATGTTAAAGTTGATCTCAAACTTAAGGAATTATGCTTAGGTTCATTCAAGTTCTAGGCACATTCGAGTCCAAACCCAAGTAGCCTTGTTCATTTCCAAAACTCGCTCATTTGAGTCAAATACTTGTAAGTTCAAGTCCTAAATAACTTTGTTGAATTCAAGTACGAGTTCAAATTGAGATCAATCAAGTTCAGTTCAAGTTTCGTTGTCTTTTAAGTTCAAATCCATTCTCTTTATTCAAGTTATGGTTCAAGTTGCAAATTCAAGCCCAACTTGAGTTTAAACACAAGTGTAGTTTCTTTATAGCTTATTTAAATTCAAACCCTTTTTAGTCATTTGATTTGAGTTCTGAGCATAGTTCCAAGTCCTTGGATCTTCGATCCAAATTTCGGCAGCCTCCTGGCGTCTCCCCCGTTTAGGAGAAAATTACGGAAAACTGGGCCTCCCGCCACGCTAAAGAAAAGCGTGTACGGTAGGTGTCCTCTTTCGAGGACACCGCGGCCGTGTAAAATTTTTGTCCCCACCACGCCAGAGAAAGGCGTGTATAGGTCTTCGGTATCTGTTGCAAAAAAGAAACAGTTATTTCCCCGCGAGCGGGTACTTATGAATGAAAAACAGTTGTTTCCCCGCAAGCGGGTACTTATGAATGAAAAATAGTTGTTTCCCCGCAAGCGGGTACTTATGAATACCCCAATCTCATCGTATGCGTCGCACCAGGTTCCCATCCCACCACGCTAGAGAGAAGCGTGTATAGGCGGTTTGCCGGCTCGACACGCACGTCAAGAACAGGATTTTAGGTGATCACCCGATTCGTTGAAAACACCGCGACGAACTTCCTCCCACCACGCTAGAGAAAAGCGTGTATAGGTGGTCGTTTGGTCGCGTAGCAAGCATCGAAAGCGGGATCTCGGAGTTTTAGAGTTTAGAAAGGTTATACTTGCGCGGGGTCGTCGGCACGTTGGTCGAGGGAAGAGCATGTCTAATTCATAACTAATTACAAATTATACATATAATTAATTATATTTGACATATAATTAACTATATTCAATTCATAATTAATTATAAATTAAATACATATGATTTATAATTAATTATAAAATAATTATAATTAATACATAATTAACTATATTTAATTTTAAAATTAATTATAAATTCATTAGATTTATTTTACAATTAAGTTAAAAAAAGATAATTAATTATATTTAGTCTATAATTAATTATTTTTAATTTAAAATTAATCATAACTTAATTAGATTTAATTTATGATTAATCAAAAATTAATTATAATTAATTATATTTTAATATACAATTAATTATATTAATTTAATCTAATTATAAGTAAATCATTTTAATTTATAATTTATGATAAATTAAATATAATTAATTATATTAATTAATTATGTTTAATTTAAAATTAATTATAAATCAAAAATTAAAATAGATTAAACCTAATCTTAGAGATTTGGCCGAAGAAGCACGCGTGAGGGAGCCACCTTCACGACTAGCGAGCTCTTGTTGTGGCTTCCGATCGAACAAAGCAAGGGCAAGGGAGAACGGGTGAAGGCGTCGGCTACAGAGGCGGAAGAGCTAGGTGGAGGTAAGGGATCTCTCTCTCTCCCTCTCTCTCTCTCTCTCTCTCTCTCTCTCTCTCTCTCTCTGTGCGCGTGTGGACCAAACGGAGTAGGGGAATGGGATCTGGAGGAGTTCGGCCGGAGCAAGGGAGGAGTTCGGTAGCTTGGAGGGATTCGGTTGTGGGAGGCGAATGAGAAGAACAGAGGTATTGGGAGAGAGCAGGTAGCGAGTCGTGTGGAGTAGACCGTGGGAGAGAAAGTGGATCTCGCGAGATGTGGGAAGAGGAGTCGGAGAAGCAGCGATTGTGGAAATTGAACGAGTAGAGGAAGAGCGAGAGCGAAACCAGCAGCCGAAGCCTTCATCTCCTTCGGTATTTAACTTCGTGAAAGGCGTCTAGTTGGCACGCGATTTGGGCAGAGTTTCCGGGAAGCGATGCAAACGGCGCCGCATGTACAGTATTTCAGCGAGATTGGAGCAAGATTTTGAGGATCCAACAGGTATGAGATATATGTATGCTGGATTTATATTTTGATTTCATCTTCCTTTGTTTCCTTTGGGTATAATCATGAGGGTCAACACCACTCTTATCACGACCCAGCCCGGTTAGCTCGCGTGGGCGAGGCGGGAACAGAGGTCATACTGGATGAAGATAAAAGAAACTTCACAAAAAACAATTAACATATCTCCAAATAAGTACCGAACATAAAGAAAGGGCCACTACAAAATCTCCAAACATAAACTTTTCTTTTCTTTCATTCAAAACACCAATAGATAAATTTAACATTAAGTTTACAAAATACAAAAGGGGATACAAAAATCATTTTTTTCTTACTTATCATTTCTAAACCTTCTATACAAAACATCAAAACTCAAAAGAACCTGCCGCCCGTCGTCTCCCTGCGACGGTAAGTGCGCGGTGGTTGGTCTGCCATCTATCATTTCCTAGATCCTCCTGAAAAGTATTCCCACAACGAGCGTGAGTCATAAACTCAATAGGTGTGAATGGAATTCAAATGAATTTAAAGTCAATAAAAGAAAACTAAATCATGCTTGAATGTTATAACAAAAGAAACATCAACATAAAGAAATATTGTTTTGAGGAAATGCATACATTTACCTCAACTTTCAAGTGCTTTTTCCTTCATAACATTTCCATTTTTCCTTTAACATTTTGCCTCACTTGATAGTCTCAACTGCATAACATGAATATGAAATGTTCATAATATTTTAATATGTAAATATAACACCCGTCTCAGGAGTATCACTTGTACTGATCAGGTACATAAAATTTGGTCATTTCATTTACGATTGGTTCATAGGAACCATTCTTTACCATGGCTCATAAGAGCCTCCTTTACCAAAGCTCATAAGAGCCTCCTTTATTATGACTCATAAGAGTCTCCTTTACCATGTGATACTACCGCGTCAACATGCACATACACTTATTACTTATATAACCATAAGAGATGTTTTATGTAAACCATTCATAAACTAACCAAGTGTATGTTTCCTTAGAGATATGCATGCTTGATATGCTTATGTGTGCTTTTGCATGTAAAGAGGAAAGACTTGTATATTAAGAGTAAAGAAATGAGCATGAGATTCATTCATGAATTGTACATTTGCATAAAGAGAACCTTTGCATTTGCTTCAAATGTCCATAAACTTACAAGGGAACATAAGCCATAAGAGTTTCATAATGAGCATAAAATAATTTGTCATTTCAATGTAATTGCAATGAAAGAAGAGTTGTCTAAATTTATAAGAAATTCCATTCCAACTACCTTAATCCATGCACCACAATGCGAACTTCCAAAAATCCTTACACTCATTTTCCTCTTATGAAATCAAACACTACAAATGACAAAACATAATGTGTAAGCATAAGTTTCCTCCCTCAAACCTTAAAAGAAAAACCTTAGGCAAAGCATGTAGCTAATCAACAAATCAAGAATTGATTTTTCTATAAAAACCCCTCACTTAAACCATGTTAAATCCACCTTATCTTCACTAGAATTAGGATTCCATCCTAACTCTAGCTTTTGAAAAACCCCAACTATTAGGGCATGCAAAATATCTCCCAAAAAAAAATCTGTCTTCCCAAAAAAAGTTTCTAATCTCAAAAAGAACTTTTCTACAAAGGCATTTTGATAGGAAAACAAAATCGGATAAACCCTAGATTTCAAAATTCCATATTTTTATAAAAGCAACTCACATAAGGGTTTAAAAACTTCCCCTAACCCATCTCTAAACTTTTCTCAAATAAAAACCAAGTTTTCTAAAAACCCTAGAAATCTTCTCATACAAAAAACTTGAGAAAGAGAGGGAAAACCCTAGTTCTATTGCATACCTTTTCCTTCCCTTGACTTCCTCTTCAATTTCCCCAAAGTTCCTCGCAGTAAAAAAGTCACCGGAGCCGCCCGTCGCCTCCTCCACTCGGTCCGTCCGCTCCCTCTCGGTTTGGCTAAAAGAAAATGAAAGGGGGAAAGGCGGTTTGCTCTTTTAGGGAAAAGGGAAGACGCAAAAGACCACATTACCTTCAAACAATCCCGTCATTAAATATGATTAGGGGTAGTTTGGGTATTTTTGAACTTCTAAAAATTATATCTCTTGATTTAAGCGAAATTGAATACAAGTTCTATATATCAAATTGATCAGATTTTTGCGCTCTATTTTATAAAATTATTCCCGTCGAAATCCGACAACTTAAAAATTTTCACTTAAAACTCGTCGCGGCGCTTTGAAAGGCGTGCGAGGTCTAAAACAGCATTTTCGGGTTTTACAATACAAAATTCCCCACATCTTGCAATATTCACCAAATACAGCGACCTGTTTTCATCTTTTAAATTTCATGTCCCATGAAATGACTTTGGGCTCCAAAAATTTGTGCGCCAGCCTCTTCGCAACACTTTTTTTGTATCGTCGAGGAGAGTTATGTAAAACCCGAAAATGACAATTTTACGGTTTACCGGCGGATTCAGTCCGCTGGTAATAACGAGTTTTCCTGTAGTGGTTTATGGTCGACGTATGTTGGGTGAGTTATGCGGGATGTCAATGTTTAAAATTGCGTATCGGGTATTGAGGCGTTTTTCATTCGTGAGGCGAGGCGTAAGCCTCAAGTTGTTTTGAGGCGTAAGCCTCAAGTTGTTTTGAGGCGTAAGCCTCAAGTTGTTTTGAGGCGTAAGCCTCAAAATCAAAAGATTGCGTAAATATAAAATGATAAATTTTTTATATACTAATGAGTGAATAATATAAAATATAAAAAAGCATAAGATATGAAATGAAATCAAAATATCCCAATAATAAGACAACATGAAATATAGTTCAACTCAAAATTCTATCTTTCTCAAATCCTAGTATTCTTTTTATTAACATATAATTCAAATTTCCAAAAATAAATAGCAATGACATATCACATAAGAACTCATAAGTCATCAGCACCGTCATCACTAAGGGGTTCTTCATTTGAATCATCATTATGATGAACTGCTCTCTCCCCTTACTCCTCTCCTATAGAGTCCAATGTAGGGCATTTACTTCAAGATTTATGTAAGTTTTAATATATATAGCGTGAGGTGTAAGTCTCATGCCAGTGAGGCGAGGCGGACCTCAAGGCGGACCTCAAGGCGGACCTTAACCAAGTTGAGGTGCAAGCCTCATCGAGGCGTAAGCATCGAGGCATTTTTTACTGGAATTACGCAAAGGCGAGCCTCATATTGCGCAATTTTAAACCATGCGGCATGTCAACCCCTTTTACTTTCAAAATTCACCGTGTGCAGTCGACCTGACCCAGACACTAGTATTAAGGTCAACAATAACAATGAGGGCTAAACATTTGTAGAATATTTTCGCTTGATTTAGCAATGTTATTCAGAAACTCCTCCATTCGTTTGGTAGACATAATTTTGAATGATTCCCAAACACTTTAAAGCAATTTTCTAGCATCTAGCTTGTCTGTGAGGACAACTTGTTAGGCTAATGGATGCAAATAGAAATCTATACTAGAGATACATAATGAATTTCTCAGCAGTAACAGTAAAAACGTTAGTTGACCGCAGTTGGCCAGTACATCAAAATTTTCTAGAACAAAATGACCAAAAAAAAAAGAAAAAGTGAAAGAACCACGCCTGGTTGCTCGCTAGATGCTAGAACTGGGCACTGGTCAAAGTCATCATACAAAACATCTACTAAAACCATTTAGAGATGAATCCGTCTAAAATAGGAATTAACGATTCTATGATGCAATACACGCAATGCATAAAAACTAACACATGATTATGTTTAGAATATGCTAGTATTTTAAAGTTAAATCTTATTACACTTAATTATTAGAATTGTCTTTATTTGAAAATTAGATGAATGAATTTCTAAGGAATATTTATCTAGATTTGAATTACAGTTAATTTGATTTTATATTGTAACTCCATTATTTCAATAAAAACTAGTGGTTAACTAGCTGCTATTTGGATCATTGAATGTCAAAGTTTGAAAAGATTCTCCCTTTTTTCTTTTTCCTTTCCTAAGATTCCTTTCTACAACTAGCTTCTCAAGGGATTCCCCTCCCCTTAAACAATATCCTTTCTCTCTCTCTCTCCAATCAAAAATCAACTCCTCGTAACATCTATAGGAAACCACACCCCACAACAATGCTTCCCCTAGATTTCTTCTTCATACATGATTTTTCAAGGAAAGTTTTGATTCCAAAGGCAAATTAAAGGAGGAAGAGGAAAGAAAAAAAACATGCTGGAGAAATTTTTAAAAGAGTCATCATTAAATTGACATCAAAATCATTTTTTTAATTACTTTGCAAGAATTCAATACTTGGACCTACACTTTCAACATTAAAGGTAGTGCCACTTAATCATAATGGCGTCACATTTCAAATTTTAAAAAAAAAACCATTATGGATCAAAATCAACTAGATATCAAAGATGAATTTCTTGAAGATTGTTGACCTCTATATATATTTTAAAATTAATCGAGTACATTGAGGAAGGCGACTAACATATATGTCATTTATTAAAGCATCGAGACACCTCAATCGCATTCAAAATGGCTCAAAACTTTATCCAATCGTGAAATAGATCACACTGATGCACTCAGAACACTGAATTTGCTAAGGAAGAGTTATTCATGCGTAACTCAATCGAAAATGACGACAAGCATGACTATTGGCAAGCACGATGCTATATAAAATTAATCAAATAACCTCTGATCATCAAAGGGACTTTGTCGATGCGATAAGAGTGTGGGCTCCGAAAATTCGGCCCCGGCTCCACCCGCACTGTTTGTTAGCTTTTCTTTTCGGCGAGGGAGTTTTAACGAAATTAAGTTCTGGTGTAAATTTTGGAAGGCAGATGAGTTTGTAGATAAGACACTACCCAGAGATTTCGCCCTCATTTTTGCCAGGACTTTATGATCTGAGTACTGGTTTCCTATAGGCGCAAGCCTCTATAGTTAATTACCCCTCCTGATAATAAGAGAGAACTTTCGATTAAGTCTAGTCGTCAATCAGATACGTAAAAGATACGTGTTATCTGGCATATAGTAATAGCAAGAGTATTGGGATTTGGGAATTGGATTTGAATTTGCGAATTTGAAGGATTGGAAAATTTGATATTTAAAGTAGAAATTTCACCACCTTTCACTTAAAGCGGATGGTGGGGGAATGGATGATGGACCCGATCAAGATCCCATGGTTCCGTCATCCCGGGCCATCATGGTCCCTGGTCTACTTAGTCAGAGGGGTAGTCGACTCAACTTGACAGAAGGATCCTTGTCAGCAGCCATAGGTTGCTTCGTCCAAAAAGTACCTGATAGAACTGAGGTGAGTGCTTGTCTAAGGGGACAAATTTGAATCCACCTTAGCTAACAAAGGACTTTGTGGCCTATCGATCATATCATATTGATTCATATCTCAAGAATTTGATGCCACTAAGGAACGTATTGACTCTGGCCATAACCGATATTTCGTTGTGGCATGTGCCGGCAAAAATCACTCGGTTCAGAGAGCCCCGGGTCATAACCATTTATCCTGTGGTGTCATTTGGCGGCAAAACCGTCGGTTAGACGACACGTACCACGTCTTTATTGGCAGAAGATTATTTCAGAATGGATCCTAGTGATATTTTCGAATAGGCATTAGCTCTTTGTGAGTTGAAGTAGTTTTGTCCACCCCAGCAAACTGTTGCGCATGGTGGATGGATTTTACTTTAAATATTTCAGATGAATGTATTAAAACAAATATACCGATTACCCCAACCGTATATTTGTTTGATGGTTCGAACCCTATCGACTCCTATTGATCCGTATAGAAGGATCGGATTAGAACTTGAATTCACTTATTGACCCGCGTAGCATCCCTAAACATCATGTGTACGAGCAACACGCTCGTCGGGGCCCATGCGGGTTCTTGATTTGTACCTCCCTCTTTTTTAGTGTGCATATGTGTGTACAAACTACAGTGCATGTGCGGGGGTACTTTAAAATATTTGTAAACGCCTTATGTCCGCTTGCAAGGATGTTGCGGATCCGGTGGCAGTATGGTCTGAATGTCATGAGGCATTTCATCATTTTGATGTTGACTCCCCTTTTCTCATTCACCGGGGAGGTTCTTCTAGACTTTGAAAATCAGTAACCGCTGCCTTAAAAAGAACTCTTTTCAGGATCATCAGTATAGTAGACTTATTGTTTTTGATATTTGTAGATGCAAGCACTGTCTTCTTCTCAAGTGTAAGATCAAGAAGAAATTTTGGAACACCTAGAAGTTTCGTTCGAATTTGCTCAAACATCCCTTTCCTTCTGCCAGGGGATGTCCTTCTCCATACATCGAGTTGCCTTCATACCCTAATCACAGTTGTCGTAGGTGACATATGTACTTGTGCCCATAAGGGTTCGTTGTACTTATGATATACCCATTGTTATTACCCACAAGTAGCTCGTGTTCATTTGCAGGGGACCCATTGTATTCACTATGACCTCCTAGAAGTATTCGTAGAATACCCATTGTTTCTGCATCATATCCACCTTTTACCAATCTCAGATGGTTTCGATGATTGTAATTGTTTGTAGGGACGGGGCTTTGATATCAAACGCCAGGATTGTCATCTCAATCTACAGGCAATTGTAGGGAATGTCGTAGGAGTCTGTTACAGCATGCCCATATATGTTTGCTAGTGACTTGTTGAATTTATAGCATATGAATTACAATAACTCATAAGAGGTCGATATGTCTATTAAGCAGATCACTATTGACCATCAGGTTGATTGCATTCATCGTTCATTTCTTCACATATATTAGCCGCCCACTTGCCACATTCACTTATGTGCTAATTTCCTTATGCTTATAAGGGACCGATGTGTTTTCTTGCATGCCAAATCCCTCCGTTTGCATATGGAGTGTCACAAGTTTTATATTTTCTCAACTAGAGGAAGAAGAATGATGTTTGAATAATCAAGGGTCTTTTATTTTGACTGTTCGAGTCCCTTGTATCAAGTTCAAGTTCAACATCATTTGTTCAAGCTTGTTTTGAGTTTGACTTCACATTCAAGACATGGTTCCTTGAGGTTCAAGCTCTATTAATCTTGAAAGTTCAATCTCTTATCACTTTCGTAGAGTTTAAATTAGGTCTTTTATTTGCATTTGTCCAAGTTTTGAGTCCAAGTATAGTTCAGACTCAAAATGAGCCTCTTCCATCCATTCGAGACCCCTGTAGTCATATTGAGTTCACTCAGATTTGAGTCAAATAGTACAAGTTCAAGTGCTCAAGTTCAAATGCTTGTTCAAAATCCAACGATTAAAAAGGCGGAAGAGGCGTACGCACTGAGGCGCGACTCAAGGCGAGGCGAAGCATTTGCGCATTGAGGCTTACGCCTCGTTGGATTCGACGAAGCGTGCGCTTATTTCGCACGGGGCGTAGGCTTCGGTTCGTAACACCTCGAAGCGAAACGAGGCACCGCTTCGATTTGTAAGTAATAAACCGAGCGGTGAGACTCGTATAAGAATCGAGTATTAGGGTAACATACCTGCTTCTGCTTTGGGTGAGAACTGAAAGGTGAACTCCGCCGACTTCGACGACCACAGTTCGGTCGAGTTCGAACATAGCTAGAGGCGATCGAAGGTAACGATTTATTTCTTCTTCTTCTCTTGCTTCCCGTAATCTTCCCGTCATTTGCTTCATGTCTCGCTTCTTCTTCTCCAGCTTCTTGTAATCGAAGGTTCTTTTTTCACGGCTAGGTAATGATCTTTCTTCCCGTTATTTGCTTCATGTCTCGCTTCATCATATTGTACATGCTCGGTACTGCTCAGTACATGCTCGGTACCGAGCTAGTACATGCTCGGTACTAGCTCGGTACTTAGCGGTACATGCTCGATACCGACCAGTACCGAGCGTGTACCGAGCATGTACCGCTCGGTACCGAGCGGTACATGCTCGGTACATGCTCGGTACTGAGCGGTACATGCTCGGTACGCTCGGTATTGAGCATTACCCTGCGGTCTTAACCCCCACAAGGGCGCTGCCCCTTGACCCGGCGACCTGACTGGGCAGGTCGAACCCCGCCAGGGGGCAGCGCCCCCTTGGACCCCCGGCAGACTGGTATATTTTTGTATTCATGTTGTTTTATTACTGGCATTTGGTAGTACAAATAATTGTTAAAATATATTCTATTGTTAGCATGACTAGTGGCACAAGAAGGAAAGACCCTGCATGGAAATATGGAACTCAAGTTGAAGTGTCAGGTGAAGGTGCAAAGAAGGGATATGTTTACATGAAATGTAATTTCTGTGAGAAACGCATAACTGGTGGTATCAAGAGATTGAAGAATCATCTAACCTGCACTCATGTCAATGTGGGACCATGTGCAAAAGTTCCTGATGAGGTGAAGAAGGAATGTACAAATTATTTAAAGAAGTTTGCCACCACAAAGGAGGTCACACAAAGAAATATGGAAGAGATGATAGGAAACTCTTCTTACTATGGATCACAGCATGAAGGTTCCAGTACTGGAAGCCATCTAATTTCTTCTGACCGAGGCAGTCGGGGGCCCATGGATAGATTTATGCTAAATATTGATAACGACGAAAACATAAATAATCAGGATATTCAGCCTCATACAGCTACAAAAGAACTCAGGAACAGAGTTTGTTTGGATATCGCCAGATTCATCTATGAAAATGGGATTCCATTTAATGTTGTTAGGAGTCCGTCGTGGATTAATATGTTACGATCTGTTGGAAGCTATGGAAGAGGATTACAACTTCCAAGCATGTATGAGCTGAGGACTTGGATGCTGAATGAGGAGGTTAAGACAACTTCAAAAATGGTGGATAATATGGTTAAAATGTTTGGATATCGCCAGATTCAACTGAATAGAGCTAAAGAAGATATTGCAAAAGAATTGGGAGGTCAAGAAAGTGCCTACAAAGAAATATGGGATATTATAGATGAAAAGTGGGATCGATAATTACACCAACACTTACATGCTGCTGCTTACTATTTAAATCCCCAATTTCAATGTTATAAGGATTTTCATGTTGACAAAGAGGTGAAAACTGGTTTGTATGCATGTATGGGCAAACTCATTTCTGAAGAAGACTAACTTAAAATAAATGATCAACTTGAGGATTTTCATTTGAAGAAGGGAATGTTAGGATTTAGAGCAGCACAAGCATGCTACAAAACACGATCTCCTGGTATATTTATAATTTTAATGTTAATATTTATATTCAAGTCTTCTACTTCAACCAATATTCATAAAATACTATGTTTGTCTTCATGTAGAACGTTGGGATATGATGTTCCTGAATTGAAAGCTTTTGCAGTTAAAGTTCTTAGCCTAACGTGTTCGGCTTCTGCATGCGAGCGTAATTGGAGCAGCCTAACGTGTTCGGCTTCTGCATGCGAGCGTAATTGGAGCATCTTCAATCAAATTCATACAAAGAGGAGAAATCGATTAGCGGCTGATCGAATGAACAAACTAGTTTATGTTATGTTTAACAAAAAATTAAAAGATAGATATCTCAAATTGCAGAATCAAGAAAATATTGAGAATGAAATTGACCCTTTGCTTGTTGATGAGTTACAATCTGATGATGAATGGGTTACTCCTAAGAATGCTGATGTTTCTGAAGTTGAAGCAGAAGGAGAAATTCATGTCAATGAAGAAGACAATGAAGCAACTACCCACGTATATAAAGGAAATAAACAAAGTAAGATTGAAGCTTCAAAAAAATTCAAAGGTATTATTAAATATAATGAAATATTTTGTATATTACTATTGTTTCATTTTATAGCTAATGAAATATTAACTGATATAGGAGACAAAGGAAAAAGTATTATAGATGAAGAAGAGTTTGAGGATGACTTTGACATTAATTATGAAGATTCTTCTGAAGACAATCAAAGTGATGATGAGCCTGCTTTGGATTTTGATCCTAAGGGAATGTTTTATTTTTAAGTGAGTTTATTTTAAATCTTGTAGTCCAATAATATTATCTTAAAACAAATCTTCAAATTCATAGTTGACATAATATTTTGTTATTTTTTGCCATTATTTATAATTTTAAATTAATTTATTTTAATCGTTTTGAGGCTTACCCCTCGATCTGCCTCGAGGCTTACGCCTTGCCTCGTTTAGAAAAAGCACCTCGATAACGAATTTCTCCTTTGAAAACCTTGTCAAAATCTTCTGAAGTCCAACTCAAGTTCTTGCATTTTGTCCAAATATTCAAATCTTTGTTCATATCATTTGATTTCCAAATCAAATGCAACTTTAAGTTCAAGCTTTATATTCAATTTCAATTTTATCTGGGTTCAAGTTCTTGTTCTTTTGAGTTCAAACAGGTCCAAGTGCAGTAATATATTCACCCGAAATTTCGGTAACCTCCCGGCATTTCGCCTATTTAAGGGAAAACTACATAAAATTTGGCCTCCCGTCACGCCAGAGAAAAGCGTATACGGTAGATGCCCTCTTACGAGGACACCACGGCCATGAAATCTTTATCCCCACCACACCAGTGAAATGCATGTATGGGTCTTCGGTACCTTTTACAAGAAAAGAGCAGTTGTTTCCCCGCGAGCGGGTACTTATGAATATCCCGATCTCGCCGTAGGCACAACACCGGATTCCCATCCCACCACGCTAGAGAAAAGCGTATAGGCGGTTTGCCGGCCATACACGAACATCGAAAATAAGATTTTGGAACCAAGGGGTAGCTTGCCTACCTCGTCATAGATGTCGCACCGGTTTCCCTTCCCACCACGCTAGAGAAAAATGTGTATAGGCGGTCTACCGGCTCGACACGCACTTCGAGATAAGCAACCCCTTATATTTTTTTTATAATAATAATAACGGTAATGATAACCATTATTATTATTACTAATATTATCATTATTATTATATCTAATAATAATAATGATAACAATAATCTATAATGATAATAATAAAATAGAAATAATTAAATCTATACCTAATAACCTAAGGAGGTCGAGCTAGGCAAGATTAAATGGGATTGAGGCTATATGGAGTCGGGTTAGGAGGAGTTTGATTGGCGTTAGGCTGTGATTTGCGAATGGAAGAAATAGAGGCAGATTCACGAGGCTTGACCGAAGGTAGGATTTCGGCAGAGATATGGGTATGGGTTGCCGATTTAAGCATAGATTTGGCAAAGGTATAACTTAAGAAATTTTATTTTTGATTACTTTTGGTTTTATTTGCTTGAGGTCAACAAAGAGTATCATATTTACTTAAGAGGGGACCCCTCATAGGTAAATTGACTAAAGGCAGTTGAATCGACAGAATACAGATGAAATATTGTGCGACCTTGCACAAATATCGTTAGTTTTCTAAACAGACTTAGTCCTTGTGCCCATAACATCAAAATCATATAGATAATGCTGTAATATTGCCCATGCCATCAAAGATAATCAAAATCGACGAACTACGAATGAAATAATGCGCGGCGTTACCCGAACACTGCCTGTTCGCAAGACGGATTTCGTCGTTGTGTCTGAAACATCGAAATCATATAAAAATGGCTGAAATATGCTCATGCCATCAAAGACGATCAAAATCAATGGGCTACAGATAGAATATTACTCGAAGGTGCCCAAACTTTATCCGTTCGAAAAATGGACTTTACCATTGTGTCTGGAATATCAAAATCATATAGAAATTACAACAATATTATCTAGGTTCTTATACGATGCGAAAGTGAAAGGTTTGCAAGACTTTCGAGATAATGACAAAAATTTCGAGGTGCATAGATAGCGAGAAATTGAGCAAGGAAATCAGTTCCCACTTCTCTTACTATTTTAATTGAATTTGTATGAAATTATATATTTATATATTATCATATATACAATTCTATCCCATATCCTTACCAAATCCTATCCAAAGCTAATCAAATCTCCAATTCCTCTGCCCAAGTCTGCTACAGTCGTCTATTCCGTCAGTTGTAGAAATAAAAAAACAAAGAGGGGAGGGAAGCACGATTTCTCTCTGTATATTACACTCACAAACCTCTAACTAACAAAAAAATTCTGATGATGGCCATGTTGACAGAAAATCTCAACCAAGAGGGGCTCCAAATTTTTAAAATGCCTCTCAAATTCCTATAAAATACAAGCATTTATGTTGACTTCAATGTCACCCTGATGATGATCTTGTTGAATACAAATCTCAACCAGAGCAGTAAATGATTAAAGACTTATCAAAGAGCTAAAGCTCCATATTTCTTAATAATATTAATTTTTAAAATTGAAATAAAATGTCAAAACACTTAAAGCAAAATATATCCACTCTCCGCAGTAGTTTCCCAAGATGGACAAGTTAGAAAATCACTTTAACTCACAAATAGCAAATGTTTAGTGAGAATATCACTAAGATTCGTTCTCAAATCATCTATTGCCAGTAAAGACATGGCACGTGTCCTCTAACCGGTGGTTTCATCATCAAATGACACACAGGTAAACGGTTATGACATCATTAAATTACAGTCATGGTCAAAGCTCGTATGTTCCCCAAAAACATTAAATCTTTTAAGTAATGAATCAATAAGAAATGACCGATAGAGTACAAAGCTCTCTATTAGCTAAGATGGATTCAAATATATCCCCTTAAGCAAACTCCACCCCAGGCCTATAAGGTACCAATATATTGCCTTGTAGATGATTCCATTATGGGTGTTAATAAATAACTTAACTAGAAAAATTTGTGTTTGAGTTATCCCGATTAAATTTTGGATTAAATGCAGGTTAAAATTTTTGACGTGATTAAATTTTAGTTCAAGTTCAGGTTAACTCGAAAACTCAAACTTGACCAAATTATTATTCATGTTCGTGTTAAGCAAGTCATGTTCAAGTTAAATAGCTTGTATTGGGTTAATTAGTTTTGTTTATCCAAAAAATTGTATGATCCAAATAATAAATTGGTCGATGAGCTGGGCAAGTTCTATATGACTCGGGTTGGATCAAACAATTTGACCCATATAAACAATATGTTAGGTTCAAGTCAAGCAAATTTGGATCAGGTCAACTTCGGGTCATATTTGAACCAGACAAGTCAACCCGAATTGACAATCCTAAATTCCAGTACCTAGTTATGATCATAACAAAGGAAATTATTGTGTGGGTTATAATGCCTTCAACAACTCACTAGAAAAAATGTCTTCTCACACTGCTCATTAAAGTAGGTTATGAACAAAGTGGGCATAAAAAATTATATATTATACTAATTAGTGTTAGGAAATGTTTGATTCTAATTGTAAAAAAAAGTATGACTCTTGAAAAATGGGAGGATTATATGCATAAAGAGTGTATTTAAGACATTCAAATGCACTATACAAGCGAAGGAAGAAACATGTGAGCTTTTAAACATGCAAATGACGCCGTGCAAATGTGTCCTGATTCATTCAAGTGCTTGTGCAAATGTATCTAAGAACGTGCAACTGCATTATGAAAATGCATCCACATTCGTGTAAGTGCATCACGCAAGCACACTAACATATACAAGTATATTGCACAAATGCATCGAGATTCATGCAAGTGCATTGCACAAGCACACTATGAAACATACAAGTGCATTGTGTAAGAGCATCGTGAAACCAGCAAATGTGGTGCAAATAAATAAAAGAACAAGTAAATGCAATAAATTTTCACAATCATTCTTAAATTTCAAGACTATTTAAAAAAACAAATCTTCACACGTGCTCAATGAATATGCATGCGTGATGTCCAAGAATATTGGACATACTAGAAAATAATTAAAGAATTTTTAAACTTGTCGCTCTGAAAAGCATGCAAACATGTTCTGCAAAAGCACTAGAATGTTTGCAAGTGCATCGTGTCAATGCACTGAAATGCATACGAATACGATCAAAGTATGTAAATGTGTTGTGCAAATGTATTGAAAAGAATTTAAGTGCATCGTGCAAACAATGAAAAGCACACGCTTCACTAAAAAAGAAGTTCATCAAAGCAAAGCCCGTATGTTCCCTAACGGCATCAAATCCGTAAGTAATAAATCATAGGATATATTCGATAGGAATAAAGCCCTTTATTTGCTAAGGTGAATTCAGATATATCCCTTTAGACAAACACCACTCCAGGTCTACAAGGTATTCTTGAAAAAAGTAACTCATGGCTGCCAATAAGGTACCTTCTATCAGGTTGGATCGATTATCTCCTTTTAACTAAGTAGACCAGGGATCATGATAGCCTGGGATGACGGAACCATTGGATCTTAATCAGGCTCGTCTTCATTCCCACCACCACTAGTTTTAAGTTTATGGTGATAACTTCTAAATCATAGAGTCAAATTCAAATCTTAAAATTGTTGCTATTATACACTGGATTTACAACCTATGCGACCTCTTTAACAACTAGCCTTAATCGAAAGTTTTCTTGTTATCGGGAGGGGTAATTAACTATAGGGGCTTGCGACTATAGGAAACAAGAACTCAGATCATAAAGTCCTCACAAAATGAGGGCGAAATCTCTGGGTGATGTCTTATCTAAAACCTAATCTACCTTCTGAAAATTCACCCCGAAACTAAATCCGTTAAAACTCTCCGCCTCCACACAAAAAAAGAGACTAGCATGAAGAGGCTGGGGTGTGACGAATTTTCAGAGCCCACAATATAAGCCTCGATCTTCTGGGCAACTCACAAGTAAAGCAATAATTCTCAATTTTCAAATCAAGTTGTTTCTAAATATCAAACATAAATCAATAATCTCAAACATAAATCACTAACCTAAATGACACTTAATGGGACTTATAATGGATGTAAGCCTCATCCCGATAATTTGGGCAAGCACAAAGCTATCAAACACATCAAATCAAACATTAGGCCTTCCAAAGGATATAATCCACAATCCAACTTAAATTGAGCTAGCTCTTTAACTAATAAACCCATCAATTATAATAAATTTCATCAATTTAAACCATAAAACCAAAAATCCTACATGCATCATTTATGTCTTTCAATCAAGCTCAAAGTCATAAATAATTCAAATTCATCTCATGACTCTCAAGTTCTTATGGATCATGTCTAGTTCCTCTAAACTCTAAGTGAGTATGTGTTACACCTTTGAATAATTCAAAAAAATTGAAACGACCATCCTACTAGTCAATGAATCGAAGCTAATCTTGAATGTTTCTTTGATACACATGCATTTTCACTAAAGTATGCCCAAGCATCCAAGAGGAGAGCCAACACATGATTGTCAATCAGGTTCGCTAGACAATACAACTTATAACCTTCTAACATTAATAAATTGGGTCCATTAGTAAACCCAAGATAACATAACAATGGGATCTTGTTCAAATTTATTTCCATCTCCATTTCCACAATCATTCCCCATTAATTAACTTAGAATCTAAATACCAATCCAAGCCTAAAATTGAGCTTAAGATATCTCCTTAATTGAAGATATTCTCTAGAAAGCTAGAGGGGTAATTAATTATAAGAGCCTATATCCATAAAAATTCTTGGTCCTATATTGAAATAAATCCTAGTCTAACATTAGAAGGAATGTGATAGGAAGTGGATGCAATTTTAGTAAAATCAAATAACGACACAAATAATTTAGGAAGAACACACCTAACTCTTCTTATTACAAGATATATGAAAGAAAACAACAAGATACATTTGGATCTTCAATTGGAGAGTTCGACTCTCCCAAATCGCTAGCTGGCGGCTAGAGCCCTCACAACTAAAGAAATTCTAATTTCAGCAAACTCCAAACATAATTTTGAAACCATCCTATTGTTAGCCTTATTTAGGCTCCCATAATTTCCTCCCAAATCGGCCTCCTTTTTTCTAAATAATTCCCTCTCAAATTTGAATTCAAGTTTGATTTATTTCCCGAATTAATTCCCTCCTAATTATAATTACAACTTTCCTAAATAATCCTCTTAAATCCTCCTCTTCCCTAAATAATTTCCTCTTAGATTTTAAATTCCAATTAGATCTCTTGTCCTAGATAATCCTTCCCAATTATAATTAAAACATTCTTAAACAATCCCCCTTTGATTAAGAACCTTCCAAAATTGATCTCTATTAGGAAACTTCCTAATTCTCTATCAATCAAATCAGTCTGTCCATTAATACTCCCCTCCCAAAGTCTCACCTTATCCTCAAGATGGAATGAAGTAAACTACTGCTGAAGCACTTGACGAATAGCACTGGACTGAAAAATGAACTAGCATTGGGTTGAACAATCCCTGCCTCGAGCATCTCCTTGACTAATCTCTCAATCTCTTCATTTTGGATTTGGGGATGACAATACAGAAAAATACTGATAAGTGAAATTCCTTCCTTCAAGATGATAGCATGCTCGCATTCCTGCGGAGGAGGCAACCCCATAACTGACTGGAACACCCCCTCGATAGTACTGTAGGGGTGGCTGAACCATGTCTGGTGCTTCTATATTCTCCCCGTCTTTTTTCTCCTTCCAAACTTTGCACCTCCTCTTCTTCCCCTAATATTTCAACCTCCTGATTTTTCCCTCTCCTTATCGAATTAGGGTAGCAGCTTCCTAATCATCTCCTCCATGATGACAAACTTCCCATTGATCTTCTCATGGATGGCTAAAAATTACTTTTCGAAATCTGAAATCTTTACAAAATCATATTTCAATTGTCTGATCTCCCCTTCTAACATTTCTACATTTCTTCCAGCCATAGGTACACGAATCATGCTCTGATACCAATTTGATCAGAAGTTAATGCAATTTTAGTAAAATCAAATAACGATACAAAAAATTTAGGAAGTACACGCCAAACTGTTTTTATTACAAGATATATTGAAGAAAACAACAAGATACAGTTAGATTGGAGAGGAAGATCCAGCTCTCCCAAATCCCTAGCTGGCAGCTAGAGCCCACACAACCTAAGAAATTCTAATTTCATCAAACTCCAAACATAATCATGAAATCATCCTATTATTATCCTTAAACAGGCTCTCATAATTCCCTCCCAAATCAACCCCTTTTCCTAAATAATTCCCTCTCAAATTTTAATTCAAATTAGATTTATTTCCTGATTTAATTCCATCCCAATTATCATTAAAACTTTCCTAAACAATCTCCCTTAATTCCTCCTCTTCCCTAAATAATTCTCTCTTAGATTTTGAATTCAAATTAGATCTGTTACCCTAAATAATTCCTTTTCAATTATAATTAAAATATTCCTAAATAATTTCCCTTTGATTAAGAACCTTCCAAAACAGCTCTCTCTTGATTAGGAAATTTCCTAATTCTCTATCAATCAAATCGGTCGGTCCATCAGAATGTTATATATATATATATATATATATATATATATATATATATATATATATATATATATATATATATATATATATATATATATATATATATATATATATATATATATATTCTATCTCAAGAAAAATAACTCATAAGTCATCTCTTACATACTAAGAAGGGTTGAGGGTAACAAGTGGTTTTTCTTGAGTGATTGCACTCCAATCTGCTTCTCAAGGGATTCCCTCTCTTCATACAATATGCTTTCTCTCTCTCCAATCAAAAATCAACTACTAATAGTATCTACAGAAAAGTGCACCCCACAGCAATACTTCATCTTGTTTGTTCTCCTTACGTGATCCCTGAAGGCTCAATTTGATTCACAAGACAAATTTTAAGGACGAAAAAGAAAGAAACTAAAATGTTAGCAATCAACATTACAGGCCCATCATCAAAATGGCATCAAAATCAGTATTATCCATGTCATTCTACCATTTTATTATTAAAATATTGTTTAAAATCTAATTGAAATGGCTTACTAAGTATAAAAAAAAAATTAAATGTATCTTATTACCCTCTCTGTTGTTGAAAATCCCGCTTTAAACTCCTTTGAAGCTATCAAGGGCACTTGTTCAGGTTTGGCATCTTCACCAGAATCCTTAGTGTATATTTTCTCTACTTTTGTGACAGTAGCCTTACATGGCAGCTTCTCTTCAGTAACAGGATCCTGGATTGGAAGTTTTTCCTCTTCACCACTATCAAAGGTTTCTCCATATGGTGGAGAAAGCATCTGAAATACATACGTGTACAAAATAATGGCACCAACCTGTATAAAAGGCAAAATAACTATTAAAAGCAAAAAGGTGGGTATAGGACTCGCTATATTAAAAAAATGATGAGGGCAAACAAGTACACGTCCAGGTTGTACAAATTAATACGTGATTTGAAGTATCAGGGATATACACATTCAAACATATGGCAAAGAGATTCAATTTATTAAGGGATGTTATTAACAATTTATGCTACAGAGAAGTCAGAAATGACTAGTTATGCATATCAACTACATAATTCCTTAAAAATAAAACATATAAAAATAATAAAAAAGCAGAAATAATTCCTTAATTATAAAGCAATTCGCAGAGAACTGCACACATCAGAAAAGCAAATCTAGATTTTGTTAAAGACAGATAAGCATAAGAAAATGAGCTAAGAAAAAATACAAATTGCAATGAAGAAAGAAAAAGTTGCAAACAAAACCAAATGAAGAGGAATCTTGTATTAGAAGTACTCCAAAAACGACAATAAGGCACGAGCACACAAGGTGGAGATAGTGAGAGACTAGGAGTAGGGGCTGAAGTGGATCGGTAGAGAAGAAAATTGGTCATTTTCAATCCTCCATGGCACCACTTTAGTTTGTTCGTCAAAACCAACAACAACAAGCCTTTATCCCACTACGTGGGGACGGCTACATGAATCCTTTTTCTACATTGTGTCCTATTAAAGGTCAAATTCTCGTTTAAATCTAATAAAGAAAGATCATTCCTAATATTTTCTAACCAGGTCTTTTTACATCTGCCTCTACCTTTCTTAACATAAGTCAAATCTAATACCTCTACTCTCCTAACCGGGTCATTGGAAGGCCGCAGTTTTATGTGACCAAACCATCTAAGGCGACTCTCTCTAATCTTATCTGCTACTGGAGCAACTCCCACCTTTTCACGTATATGCTCATTTCGTATCCTATCTCTAAGGGTAAAGCCACTCATCCACCTGAGCATCCTCATCTCTGCCACACTTAACTTAATATTATGCTTCTCTTTTAATGGCCAACATTCAGCACCAAAAAGCATTACAGGCCTCACTACCATCTTATAGAATTTTCCCTTAAGTTTGAGGGGTACTTTTCTATCACACAATAAGCCCGATGCATTCCTCCACTTCAACCATCCAACTTGAATCCTGTTGATAATATCCCCATCTATTTCACCATCACTCTGAACAATAGATCCAAGATATCTAAAACGTGTACTCTTATTAATGACTTGATCGCCCAAAGTCACAATCCCCTCACTAGGTCTATTACTACTAAAATTACACTCCATATATTCCGTTTTAGATCTACTCAAGTGAAAACCTTTAGTCTCTAATGTTGACCTCCATAATTCAAGTTTACTTTCAACTCCCTCTCTAGTCTTATCAACAAGAAGAATATCATCAGCAAAAAGCATACACCAAGGTACATCCTCTTGCAAATGTCTAGTGAGAACATCCATGACTAAAGCAAAAAGATATGGGCTTAAGGCTGATCCTTGATGTAACCCAACCGAAATAGGGAAAAACTTGATCAAACCACCTTGTGTTTGAACACAATTAATCGCTCATGCATACATATCTTTAATGATTTGAATATAAGCATTATTAACTCCTTTCTTTTCAAGAACTCTCCATAGCACTTCTCTTGGAACTTTATCATATGCTTTTTCTAAATCAATAAATATCATATGTAGATCATCCTTATTTTCTCTATATTTCTCCATCAAACCTCTTAATAAATGTATGGCTTCCATAGTCAACCTACCCGGCATGAATCCAAATTGATTTTGAGAAACATTAGTATCACGTCGCAACCTATGCTCCATAACTCGCTCCCATAGTTTTAAAGTATGACACATTAACTTAATTCCTCTATAATTCGCACAATCTTGTGCATCACCTTTATTCTTAAAAATAGGAATTAACACACTCATTCTCCACTCATCTGGCATCTTTTTAGTCTTCAAAATAGTATTAAAAATTTTAATAAGCCAAGAAATACCTTCATCTCCTAAGCATTTCCACACCTATATTGGAATATCATCAGGTCCAACAGCTTTTCCACCCTTCATTTTTTTAAAGCCTCTTTAACTTCGATTTTACTAATACGCCAATAAAAATATAAATCTTTATTTTCATTTAGGGTGTAAGGTCACTATAGTCAATTTTATTTTCACAATTTTCATTAAAAAGTTTAGCAAAATATCTCATCCACTTTTGTTGAATATCATCTTCTAAGAAAAGTATTTTTTGATTTTCATCCTTAATACACTTCACTTGAACTAAATCCTTACTACTCCTATCTCTTTATTTGGCTAACTTATACATATATCTTTCTCCCTCTTTAGTATCTAATCTATTATATAAATCACTAAAAGCTAAGGTATTTGCATCGCATATTGCTTTCTTAGATTCCTTACGAGCCTCTTTATATCTTTTCCAATTATCAGAATTTTTAAAATTAAACCAATTTTTATAACAAATCTTCTTATTCTTAATATTTTCTTACACATTTGGATTACACCACCAATTATTTTTACTATTAGGAGCTTTTCCCTTTGATACTCCAAGCACATCTTTTGCAATATTCTTAATATCACTAGCCACTTTATCCCACATAATATTAGCATTCTCATGCACAGATAAAATCTTAAGATCTAAAATCTTACTCTCAAAAATATTTTTGTTAATATTCTTTAAATGCCCCCATCTAATTCTAGAATATCGTTTTACTTTATTTTTTATTATCTGTCCTTTTATCTTAAAGTCCAAAACTAATAATCGATATTGGGTACATAAATTTTCACTCGAAATAACTTTACAATCTTTACAACTTAACTGATCTAATTTTCTTATAAGAAAATAGTCAATCTGGGTTGTACTATATCCATTTTTATAAGTGATGAGATGCTCATTCATTTTCTTAAATAAGGTATTAGCAATTGAAAAATCATAAGCTAAACAAAAATCTAAAATGGCCTTGCCACCTTCATTTGTTGTTCCAAAATCATAGCCATCATGAATGCTTTTAAAATCATCTACGCCTCTACCTACATGTCCCTTTAAATCTCCTCTAATAAAAACTCTTTCTTCTAGAGGTATCTTTTGTAATCATTCTTCTAAGTCATTTCAAAAATTTAATTTAGAACTCATATCCAAATCTACTTGAGCAGCATAAGCACTTATAATATTAACAATCTTATCATCAACAACAATCTTTAAAGTTATAATTCTATCTCCAATCCTATTAATTTTTATAACATTATCCTTCAAACTCTTATCTATAATAACACCTACATCATTTCTAGTACGACTCATACCCAAATACCAAAGTTTAAATCCTAAACTATCAATTTCCTTAGCCTTCTCTCCAACCCATTTAGTTTCCTGAATGAACAAAATATTTATCTTCCTATAAATCATAATATCTATTAATTCCATTAATTTTCCAGTAAGGGAACCTATATTCCAAGTTTCTATCCTAATTTTAGTTTCATGGACTCGCTTCTTTGCCCACATCCGTCCTTGATGTGGGAACCCTTATCTATTTAACACTGCACCCGAGCGTCGATGCAGCAGCCCTTGCACACTTGTCACTGTATTCAGGCCATACAGCGCGTCGCTTCCAGGGGACGCTCTAACATTAATACAATTTCTTAAAGGATTCATGTCATTATTATTCGACAAGTTTTACGCTAGCTGTCGACTACCTAACGCAACCCTCCACTTTTCTCATCCAGGACTTGGGACCTGGCAACGGTAGTGTTAGTTTGTTCGTCAAATAGTTATAATCTTTTTGAAAAGTCCTAAGTTGATTCAAAGTGTGGTAGAAAATGAAACTTGATGAGATTTTGGGAGTGTAGACAAGGTAATCAAATCTATAAAAAGGTCTGATTTTTTTAATGAAAAATGAACGCCAATCTAAAGGTAAGTGAAGGTACAATTTCAAAGAAAAACAGATAAGATTAAATTAGGAAATTATAATGTGGTGGTGCATCTGGAACCTTCTTCCACATATGTTGAGCCTCCAAAAAAAATCAGTGCATATTTAACTAAATTAATAGTCCAAGAGACTTTGGATGCTCATAGAAATAGATAGGAAAGTCACAACCATAAGGAAATAGTATCATAAAAGGGATGCAAGAGCAGTATCGCTAACGAAAATATCCCCCAACTTAACCAAAATTGATAATCGCATGCATATAGGTTTCTTGAAACTACTATGAAGTATGAAGGCAATAATGTATGCAAGATGCATAACTTTGAATTAGAATAAAGGTATGCAGAAAAAGACCATCGTAATATTTAAGCTCCAACAATAACATTTATATAATCAGAAATTCAACTTATTCAAACTGTTCTTTACAGATGAATTCATCATATTTCAGTCAAAAGCATTCTTACAGCTTAAGAAAAGGGACATGAACTAATCAAGGATAACAAATTCAATAATAACTTGGAGAAAACAAAAAAAACGATCTTCCAAATAGAAAATATAAGAGTGGCAATAGTGCAGCAGTGCATCAAACGGAACTTATTTAGAAAAAATGAATATACTATAACAGAAATGCGCAACTATAAAATGAGAGTTAACAGTTTGCATAAGAAATAACAAATTTATTGGGGCCCCTCTCGGTTTAGTGATGAGAAAAAATAAAGTAATTTAGTTTGTGTCAAAAATGGATACATATAAGAGAATTATGATTCATAAGTAATAGCATAGAAAAGCAACCACATACCCACTGACCAAACGAAATATAAGCATTTCCAGATTCATGACATTTGTTAGGGTCGCCAAATGGATTGGATTCGTCTCGGCATAAAGCAGCAATCAAAACCAATGGTATATTCCCAATATTTCCTATAATAAGGATTAATCGAGTCAAACATCAAAACTATTTATTAGAGCTGAAGTCCTAAAATGTACAAAACAAATTTCGTGGTTAAGACACAACAATAAAAGTAGAGAAAAACAAAATTGTGCAGATATAACGAAAAAACACAAGAGTATGGAATAAATGATATTTTACTGCAATGCATCAATGCTAAAAGAACCAGCCCGGGTGAAGTCTTCATAGGCATTTAAGTGAGCAGGATATTCATGATAAGAAAAAAAAAAATCAGAGTAACAGAAAGTCTTGAGCTTATCTGACTTTTAATGATAAAAAACTGTACATATAAAACAAGGCCATTCATATTTATCTATACATAAAATCAACATAGGAATACAACTAAATCAGATATAGCGTAGGGAACTTTGCAGAAATAAGATGAAATGGAGAATATGTACTGCCCTTCTCCTAAATACCAATTTAATCCATTTTTTATCTTTTATTTCAGTGCATATGCATGATCAAAATCATGAAATCACATTACACAATCTAGAATGTTCATTTGAGAGCTAACTTTTTATGTTCGAAGCATAACAAAACCATTGTATAAGCTCATCAAATTTGAAGTCTTATTTCTTCCTTGTTGGTAGATTAAGATAGTTGATCTCAATTTGATACTGGCGAAATTTTTAAAACAATCATCAGCTACCAAAGTGCATGGTAGACTTAGGTTTTTTTTTTTTTTTTTTTCTGTGTTCTGAAATAAAAAGTAAGCAAACGGATTTATGATGACCCATTGGTTAGAGGGATTGTTTGGAGAAGTCATGAGTTTGAACTTTGAATCATACATTTTGCAATATTTTGCTCATTATTCCCCAGAACAATAATCATATTTTTTAATAAATATATTCAGGCATAGCAAAAATTTTGAAGTATAAATAATGAGCATAATTTATGTTCAAAATCTTTTGTTCATTTTTAAATAATTAAAATTTCATATAATTTTGTTTTCCAAATTAACGAAATAATATATTTTTACTTTTTTAGCACATAATATGTTGAAAATTTTATTAGCTTATACTATAGAAAAAATGTAAAAAATAATATAAATTGTTAAAAATAAATTTAGCAAGGTTAACACGGTTTAGATGAGATAATAATTCAAAATAATTAGTTTCTGTAGTTTTTTATTAATTTTAAAAATATATTATTTAATTAATATATAAAAATTTTAAAATAAAAGATCCGCATAAAAATTTAAAAATTAATTTCTGATATTTTTTTTTTTTTTTTTTTTTTTGAATGGCGAGCAAAAAATCATAACAAGTGTGACCTGAACCTATGATATCTACAAAAACAACCTCCCCAACTACCAGGCCATAGATCACTATAAATGATATTTAAAAACAACATATATGCTACCATATTAGCACAGATTTTAGTCTAAATCCTAGCTTTTGGAAATATTTCAGATGCAATGTCAACATCTATCCTTGGACTCACTTGATCTAGTTTTCCATAAAAACTTTCTCGCTTAAGAAAAAGAAAATTTGAGAATAAAATCACACAAAAGTAGGTACGATAATCTATATATGGAATACACAAAGTGCAAAGACAATCTGATAAAAGATAAATTCTAACCAAATTCACCAAAGGAATACCTGCTAATAAATACTACCTTAAAGGACAAAGAAAAATGACTGCACCTTTGGATTTTGAATATTACCTATACCAATATGTATGATGGTGAACTTGAAATATGGATATGGAGGTCTAATGACAGATGCAACAATGAGGCCAATCAGAGAACCTGAAATTGTACCCATGATAATGTTGACAGGAATATACCACCTGAAAAAACAACACTCTCAATATAAGTTTCTCAATAGAAATGTATTTTTTATAAATATTTCAAAGTTATTTAACAGTATGTGCTGCATTCTATTATGATTAAGCAAGCGCAAGAGCTCATAACTCCCATGACACCACCATATTGTTGAGTGGCTCTTGTTACATGTTTCTTAATGATATTAAAAAGTATTCATTTGAAAGAAGTGCTGGCCATGAATGTCTGCATAGTCCCACATCGAATAGTTGAAAAATGATTCAACGAGAAATACGAGCAGTTGATTATTGCCAGTAGGCTTAAAAATTTGTTTGGATTGAAAAAGGGTTTGACTAATGCTATATCTAACCCAATTTTAATTCCTCTTTGGTCACTCAATCCCAAATACAAACAGGGGCAAACGATGCAATTTTAATTCCTCTTTGGTCATTCAATCCCAAATACAAACAGGGGCAAACGATGAAAAAAGTATCACATAACAAAAGTTAGCAGGAAAGAAAGAAAATCTCACCAATCTAGCAATTTCTGCAATGTAATTGCTCGACCAAGTTGTGAAAAGATTAGACAGGGAAGTAGAAGAGAGAAGACGAGCTACAACATCAAGTAAGAATGTGTTAGCCTTTTTTAAATAGAATCTAGCAAATCTGCAAAAAAGCTGGATATCTCAAATACATGCAAATCTTAAACTGGCAAAATAGGCCAATTGATACTTTTTGAATTCAAAAATGTTTAGACATAGCAAGGCTAACTAAATTTCTTGCAAAACATAATGATGTCACATGAGATCCCGATGCTTAATTGGCTTAATGAAGATAAAAACATCTTCCCGTAAACCTGGAGTGCCTTGGAACCAAGACAATTCCCAATCTACAAGTTTTTGTAAGTTGTAAAACTTGATTGTCAGGATTCACATGTTGATAAAGAATGAAAATCAGACCAAAAGCTACATTTGCATAACCAAACATGTATGCAGAATTATAATCCACAAGGATTGTTGACTGATGGGATTTAGAAAACTTTCAAGTGATCACAAAAGAGTTCGAATAGAAACTTCACCAATTCAGATAAGCAAAGGAGACACATTATGAGTTCTTGCTACAAGAGATTGCTTTGACAAGAATCACAACCTTATATCAAAAGATACGTAGTTACATTAAAATATTAAAAGATAATCATATAGAAATTAGAACTTTAAGAAATTCCACAAGAAAATAGGTGATCTTTCGTATGAATTCCAATATCAAGAGCAAATCCTGTAAATTTAAACATGATTCATTCAGAGAGGTAATAAATCATACGCAATCCTTAATGATTCTACATTTCCCTCAACTAAAAAGTTAAGGCAAACTGTATCTAAGTCAATGGGACGCTTTTTAGTTGAATCTCCTCCTACATTTCACGCATAATCTCCTCAGACAGAATAATGAATGTTTAAGCAAACCAATATTTCGTTTTTCCTAGTCCAAAAAAGTCTCTGCAGCTAAACTGACAAAACTTTTATATGCTAGCACTAAAATCATAAGAAAATCAGAATATTCCAATCGTCCCTAACAAACACCAGTACTCTCCTCCTCCACCCGATCCACCTTCTCACCAAATTATGAGTAGAGAATTTTACAGGCTATATATTAGAAGAAGATGTCAGATGAAGATTCCTCTTTTCACATCAAGTAAGAATCTTTGTAGCACAAACATGAACAAAGGTTGATCATTCAAAGAAAATCTAGAAGCAAAAGCTATTTTTTCGCAAGCATAAGTAGCAATTTTTTGTAAAGCTTAAGAATATGCTAGTTGTTAACTCTCGCATTTCTGAATATGCATGAATGTCCTAAAAGAGAATCTAAAAGGTTATATCAAGGTCAAATAGCTTCCCTTACCCCATTAAGGATCTTACGGCAATTTGCAGGAAGAATGTTTACATATTTGGAAGCCATGAGAAAACCCATGGAGCACATCGTGAAAACCTTTGCAATAGGCAGCACTGCAAACTTTATCGTGTAGAAAACGGATTCTCCCCGAGCAGCATGACCATCTAATACGATGGCAAGCAGAGACCTTTCCATCATGCTTTCACGCAGAAACCTCTATACCAATAGAGAACCAGCCTCCGCTAAAAAAACAAAGCCCTGCAACTCAATTCTTAGCAACAGAGAAGCAACCTTCAGTGAATCTTCTCAAGCTCAAAAATCATGTTTATATTCCTAAAAAAAATCACCCAAAGAGAAAGGATCAAAACTTTAAAACACAAAAAACAAAAACAGATTTCCATTATTCAAATGAAACGCAGCAATAATATCAATCAAAAATAAAACGTAAAATAAACTGCATTCACGACCGGAAACAAACTTGATTATAATAAAAATTACTTCCACGTAAATTCAATTACGTCAACCCGAAGCACCCTCACCATCTAACACACCAAAAACCTTATACGCAACCAACAGACCCCTTATCGCTTCCATTGTTCACAACGAAACCGAAATAACAAACAGCAGCAAGCACGCCAAATCCCTTAATTTTAAAATCCTTCTTAAAAACCGAAAACAGGACTGTTTCCCTCGAGTAGCACCTGCTTGTCTTCAGCCAGAACTCATGAGCAAAAGCCAAGAAGCTGCATTGCCGAGAAACCCTAGAAATCCAAAGTACAAGGAAGTCGAGAGATTTGAAAGGCACGCGAAGTTTCCAGCACAACATCGTCGACTTCCTCCTCCTGGCGCCCAGCTTTTTGGTTTCAGCGATTTTACAAAAATATAGAATAATCTATGTTAGCATGCGCCACGTCAGCGAAAAGCCATGGATTGCATGGCAATTTACATGCCCCAGCAAATGGTCGATGTAAGGTGGGAACTTTTATTTGGTCCAGTGTAAGGATGCAGAGGAACATCCGGTTGTAGGCAAAATCGCGTCTATACCGAGGTGTACCGAGTTTTTTGAAGGAACATCCGGTTGTAGGCAAAATCGCGTCTATACCGAGGTGTACCGAATTTTTTGAAAAAACTCGGTACACCTCGGTATAGCGCGCGATTTTGCCTACAATCGGATGTTCCTCTGCATCCGATCGGAGGACGTAATAATTGTTCGTAAGGTGGAGCTTAAAATTTATTCAACCCCCGATTAATTCTTATCCGATCTTATTAATTAAATGGGTTAAAAAAATTTACTCGAATTCACAACAAGAAAATCTAATGACTCGAATCTGGCCTATTAATTTGCTTTGACTAAAAAAATTATAACTTATTATTTATAAAAAAAATAAGAAGATTATAGGCACAATGAAAAAAATTAAGGAAAAAAATATTAAAAGAGTAATTTTCGGGTCAAAAGCAGGTTGTATGTCAACTCAAATCAAACGCATTTCATCAACGGATCAGAAAATTCAACCCTAATCTGGATTTCTTGGGCTTGGGTTCAAGGCGGGCTAGTAGGTCAATCATTTTCAGGGCAAATTATTGCATCCAGTCACCGGACGCGGAGATAGGTCTGGATATTAATAAAATATTATTTTAAATTAAGCGCGTCAAAAGCGCAGGTAAAGCGCAGTCAAAAGCGCAGGTCAAAGCGCAGTCAAAAGCGCAGGTAAAGCTCAGGCAAAGCGCAAGTCAAAAGCGCAGGTGACGTGGCAAATTTGTATTGGATGTCCGAACCTATTCTCCGCGTCCGGTGACCGGATGCAATAATTTGCCCATTTTCAGACACTCCCAACCCGGGAGAAATATTGGAACACGGCTTTAGTCTATATTTGGGTTTTATTTAAAAAACTTTTATAATTTTACTTAGTTATTTTATTTTGACTTTAAAAAAAAATATTTATAATAAAAAATATTTTTTTTACAATCAAATAGATTAGAGTGCCTAATTATAAAAAAGTGGTTATAAGAAAAGTATGGAACAAATTTGGTCTCAATTGTTCAATTATTAGATAATTAAAGTGATTCTTTGATAAATTATCAGTTATAGAATCAATAGATTTTGAGCAATTCATTTTTTTTGTCATTAAGGTGGAGAACTGAATCAATAATTCGATTTCTTTATCGTTAATCAATCACTGATTGCCACAAAAAATTTTATTTTCTCTTTTAAGATTGTGATAAAATTAAAATAGAATTATTTTAGAAAAGTATTTTCTTTATTTTTATGAGTATTATAAATTTTCAACTTTCTAAGAACTCACATTAATTTTTTTGCAACTATCAAATTCTAATATATTTGATTATAAAAAATTACTTCTTCTTATTTTTTTTTCGAAAATATTAAAAAAATAATCAAAGATCTGAAAAATAATAATTCATTTGTAATTAAGCTTTTTTTAGGTAAGTGAATATTCTTATTTAAATCAATTAAGTATTATATTAAATTTATCTCAACAGAAAGTTATAATAGCTAGAAACTCATTTTGCATAAAATTAAGGCTTCATTTAGGACAACTTTCTTAATACTTTGTAAAGCTATATTTTAGCTTTAAAATATGTCGAAAGTAGGAAAAAGTAGTGAGCTGGTGCTGTCCCAAAGGAAGCCTACCGCTCATTTAGGATGACTTTTTTATTACTTTTTAAAATAAATTTTTAGTATTAAAAATAAAATGTTTGTACTAGAAAGCTGCTTTAAAAGCAGTAAAAAAATTGTCCCAAATGAAACTTAAGTCAGAATATTTTTAACGAACCTAGCTTTTTATATATTAGTTGATCTCATTACTTTGAATATATATAGGTTTGTTATACATGACTTTTTTATTATTAAATAATTTATATATGTATTATTGTATTTATACACTTTAATTGGCCATTATATGTTGTAAAGTTATGATACATAAGTATTATAAGGTGTAATGTAACACTCACTGGAAATCAATATTTTTGCTCATCTAAGATCTAGTGTTCTGGGTACATATATTTAAAGTTGTTAAGCAAAATTTCCCATTTGAAAAATTTTTTGTATACCAGACCTTGAATAATGAATGAGTGCTAGGCTTCGTTTGAGATAGTTTTCTTACTACTTTTTAAAATAGCTTTTTTTACAAAAAAATTTGAAAGCCGCAAAAAGCAGTGGCCAGAAGAGGTACCAATTAAAAGAAGCCTAAGGCTTCATTTGATACAGCTTTATAGTATAAAAATTTCTTTAAAACAGCGTAAAAACAAAGGCCTTAGTTAACTTTATGTGTTAGTATGGACATGACAAAAGCATGTCCTCAATAGTTCAAAGATTTTATGCAATATGGTCATGAGAGATCATTGAAAATCAAAATTTATTCTTGAATATTGAAATGACCCCTATGATAGCAAACTTTATTCGCATGCGCATTATCTCTATTGAATACCATAATTGTCATTCATACAAATCTTATTTTTATTATGAAATTAGCACTTTGTCTTATTAACTTTAAAATACAATGAAAATTCTTTAGAAATCCATCAAAATACCCTTTCTAGAGGTTTCCATGATGCCCAAAATTATTTCGAGTTATGTAATTAGTAGTAGATGGATTTTTACCGGAAAGACTTTTTACTATTGAAAGATTTATAATAATGGGATGTTTCTAGTAATACATATATAAAAAACATTAAGTATTGTACACTACCAACAATATTAAGCCTTTATCACACTGCGTGGGGTGTTAACCCCTGTGTAAAGAACAAAAGAGGAAAGCAGAGATACCAATGCGTCGTCAAATCCCAGAAATTTCGCACACCTCGGATTGTCGAAGGATCCCCGAAATCCTGTGAACTGCTCTGATCTACGATCAAATCCCGTAAATCCAGCCGACGTTCGCGTCTCTTCCCAGATTTCCTGCGACGTTTCCTCGATCGAATGACCACAGGCGTCGTTAAATAGAGGCCGAGATCCGACACTCGTTCGCTGCTCGACGACGACTCTCCTCTCCCCGTTCTCTTACTCTCGCTCTCCCTCCGATCTCTCTGCTCCCACGACACACAGAAACCACGATCCGAACTCCTCCCTCTTCCATTCGCTTCTCTCACGTTCGCAAAATCCCTCATAGCCTGCTGCTCTTCACGTCCGACCTCTCGACGCTCGACTCCACACCCGATCTCAGAGAGAGAGAGAGAGAGAGAGAGAGAGGGAGAGAGAGAGAGATCAAATCCTTACCTCACTCACGGGTGCCGCCGGACTCCCTCCTCCGACTCCAGTCCGACGCTAGAGCCGTTCCGATCCAGAAGTCGGAGCCCTGCCCGAGCCCCCTTGCTTCTTTCGATCCTTCGTGATCGAAGACTTCGCTCCTCTCCGACTTTCCTTCTTGCTTGGATCGGAAGTTACGACAATATGATCGGAAGCAAGAACAGGACCCGCCGGCTGTGAAGTTACCTTCTCCCTTTCGTTGCTTCTTCGGCCTCTTCTCGGCTGTTCGACTTAGCTCCCCTGACCGACCTTCCCTTACTGTCGGATTGGGAGTTGCGACATTTTGAATCGGAAGCCACAACGGGAGCTGCTCGGCAGTGAAGGTAACTTTCTCCCTTCACACGAGCTTCCACGGCCAAATCCCTTGAATCTGCCGAGCCAAGGGATTAGTTAGTTTTTTTTTACTTAATATAATTATATTAATTAAATATAATTAATTACAATTATTATTTTTAGTTAATCAAAGTTCATAAATTAATTATTATTAATTAATGTTAATTAATTATATTTTATTAGGATTAATTAATGTTACTTAAGTTATAATTAATTCTAAATTAATTATAACTTATTATATTAATTAACTTTAATAATTTTAATTAATTAAAAATGATTAATTAAAAATGATTATTTAATTAATCTTATTTAATTAACATTAATTATAATTAATAAAAAATAGAAAGAAGTGTTCCCTTCACTCTCTTACCTCGACCAACGTGTCGAGTCGGTGGTCTGCCCATGCACGCCTTTATTGAGCGTGGTGGGAGGGGCAACCGGCGCGACACCTACGACGAGGTAGGCGAGTGACCCCTCGATCCACGTGTCAGCCACTACAACCCCGTGGAGGTATGAACTTTTTCTAAACCCTAAACCTTGCTTCAATATTCGTGGCAAACCGGAGAATCGCCCCATGCACGCCTTTATTGGCCGTGGTGGGATGGGACCCCGGTGCGGCACGTACGGCGAAGCGGGGTAACTTATAAGTACTCCCGGGCGGGGGGAAAGCAATTGTTATCTTTCAAAAATGTCTTTTTAAAACCCCATGCACGCCTTTATTGGCCGTGGTGGGAGAAAACAAAAAAATACAACTGCCGCGGTGTCTCACCAACACCAACCGTGCACGTCTTTATTGACGTGGCGGGTAGGCGGTCTCTTGGCTTTTCCCCTTAACGGGGGAGACGCCGGGAGGCTGCCGAAATTTTGTCTGAAAAAGACAAGGACTTGAAGCAAAATTGGACTCGTGGACTTGATTCAAATAGACCTAATTGAACTTAAACTCAAATAAATTTGAAGATATAAGATTTGGAGCTTACAATTGTTTTAAAAATCAAATGATTAGAACATGTTCTTGAACTCAAAACTTGTGAACATTGAACTTGAACAAGACATGGACCCAAAGGTGGACTTATTTGAACTCAAGTGAACTTGAGCTGAACTTGAACTTGCAAAGTGGACAAGAACTTGGACTTGAACTCAGACTTATGACTTGGACAAATATTAGACATTATTTGGACAGCAGGGGACCTTTGAACTTGGACTAAGAAGGAACTCAAATGAATTAAATCCAAGCTTGAACAAAATACATTAAAAACTTAAAATTCAATTGTTCAATATGATAACAAGGACTTGTGAACTTGGACATGAATTGAGAAAACAATGAAGAAGTTTGCTCATCTTCATCTTCTCCCATATGCTAGAGAGCGCCCCAATGAAGCTTTGCTGTCGATTAATTGCTTTCAAAAAGACTTGTCTAATCTAGATCCACTAGTTAGAGCATGGGCACTACACTCCACGGTTGGGGAAAATAATGTTCTTGAAGAGCTAGTCAATATCATCATGAGTGACCATTCATTTGGAGTTGTAGAGTTTCTGCAGTTGCCTTCAAAATATTATGCTTAAAAAATCTTTCACTCATTAGTATATACTTTAGAAGGCTATGTGAATCCCTTCCAGATATTGAAGAATGAGGACAGATTACTTTGATTGAGCTTCATTCACGTTATGTAATAGTAGGCATGATCTTGTTTAGAGAGTCTATCATGTTCACTTCAAATGCTACAGAAAGTTTCCATTCTAAATGTGGTTCTAATGGTCTATTCCATACATTTGACAATCATAACAGTTCTATTGAAATACTCCATATGACTTCAAAGGAAATTGAGTTTCTTTCACGTTACATTGAAGGATGGGAGGAATGTTTGTTACAATATGATTTTACAAATGGAAATGTTGGTGAAGATCAATATCACCTGAACTATGTGGCTTCAACATCCATCAAAAATGATGATGTGAGGATTTTATTGCAATGTACATTGTCTCTTCTGTAGAGTCAAAATAATACAATTGAGCTTACTGTTGCAGTGGCTATTAGATCATGGCACCAAATGAGAAAGTTTAGAGAACTGTAAAGTCAATTCCATTTCTCCTAAAGTTATTTCCTGGCTCAAAATATGTGATGCTTCATACGGCTCCTCGTGGGTTACTCGATTCTGGATCTGCCATCGATGAAAGTGGCTCCTATACTGATTCAGACGCATCTACTACAAGCTTTGTAGAGAGTGAGGGGAACGAGTTGGCAAGTGATACCATGATCCAGACAACCCTTCTTCTTCATCAATAGCTGATATTAATGAAGATAAAAAAAAGGAAAATTTATGTTGTCATCCTTCAAAGTCCAATTTTGTTTATGATCAAACTAGTCAGTGTTACAGAAAATTTTATGACATCCATCTCTTCTTATCTCGCTGAGTCGATGTTAAGGGCAGCTCTTAAATCATGACTTGATGAGGATTCTGGTTTACCATCTGTAACAAAACCCAGTGAATCGTCTTCCATAAGAGTTTCTATCAATGACCTTAGTTTCATTATTTCTCCCAAATTTCACACGTTCCTAGAGCCAACAAATGTGAATGGCTTGAAAGTAGAATATTCTTTCTTAGCAGAAGCTCCAAAACGATCCTCTTTTTCTACATATTCCATGTCAGCCTTGGAGAAATATAAAAGTTTATCAATCATTGACAAGAGATCAACTACAATACCTATTGAAGAGATTACAAGGCAGGAGATTAGTTAGTGCACTATAACCCGCCTACAAAAATCAACAAATAGTGCACGACAGTCTACCTGTATGAAGCAGCAAACAACTCTATCCAGAAGCTGCTACGCCACGCCACCGGATCTGCAATCATTGTACAAGCAGACATAAGGCGTCAACAAAGTCTAAAATAAATACCCCCACACGTGCACTATAAATTGTATACACATAGGTACACTAAAGGGGGAAAATATATTCTCAACCCGCATGGGCCCCGGCGAGCGTGTTATTGGTACACACGTGACGTCTAGGGATGCTGCGCGGGTTGACAAGTGAATTCAGGTTCGAAACCGATCCTTCTATACGGGTCAATAGGAGTCGACAGGGTTCGAGCCATTAAGCAAATATAAAGTCGTGGTGACCGGTATATTTGCTTTAAAACATTCATATTGGGCCTTCAAGGCCTACAACCATATGAATTCACTAATAAAGGCTTAGAGCCTACGAAACCCGATCCTCTGTCGACAGCCCGACAGAGTTGACAAGGTTCAATCCATAAAAAGAAATGACCCCGAACACCCTGATGATGGCCGCGTTGAATGCAGATCTCAACCGGAGGGGTTTCCCAAAATATTTTCAAATATCTCCCAAATATCCAAAGTTTTATTTCAAATATTCCAAAGCTCCACCAAAAATGTCAAAATCACAAAAATCCCAAATATTCAAAATTGAAATAAATCCATTAAAACTTAAAGCAAAACTCCATCCATCCTCCGCAACAGTTTGTCGGGGCGGACAAATTTAAATAAACTCTAGCTCACAAAGAGCTAAATGCCTAGTCGAAAATATTACTAGGATCCATTCTCAAACAATCTATTTCCAGTAAGGACGTGGTACGTGTCCTCTAACCGGCAGTTTTGCCGCCAAATGGCACTGCAGGTAAACGGTTATGACCCGGGGCCCTCTGAACCGAGTGGTTTTGCCGCCAAATGGCACCACAGATACCGGTTATGGCCAGAGCCAATACGTTCCTTAATGGCGTTAAATCCTTGAGATATGAATCAATAGGATATGATCGATGGGGCACAAAGCCCTCTGTTAGCTAAGTGGATTTAAATTTGTCCCCTTAGACAAACATCACCCCAGGTCTACAAGGTCCCCTTGGACGAAGCAACCCATGGCTGCCGACAAGGATCCTTCTGTCAGGTTGGGTCGACTACCTCCTCTGACTAAGTAGACCAGGGACCACGATGGCCCGGGACGACGGAACCATGGGATCTTGATCAGGCCCATCATCCATTCCCCCACCATCCGCTTTAAGTGCTAGGTGGTGAAATTTCCTATTTTAAATTCCAAATTCTTCAATCCAAACCCAATTTTCAAATCCAAATTCTACCAATACCCAAATCCAAACCCAATTTTCAAATTCTAAATCTATGCTGCTACTATAGCCAGATAACATGTATCTCTACGTATCTGATTGATGACTAGCCTTAATCGAAAGTTCTCTCTCGTGATCGGGAGGGGTAATTAACTATAGGGGCTTGCGCCTATAGGAAACCAGAACACAGATCATAAAGTCCTCACAAAATGAGGGCGAAATCTCTGGGTAGTGTCTTATCTACAAACCCATCTGCCTTCCAAAATTTACCTCGGAACTTAATTCGTTAAAACTCCCTCGCCGAATAAGAAAGACGAGCGGAGGCCGGGGCCGAATTTTCGGAGCCCACAGTGGGGTTGGCTACATGAATCCTTTTTCTCCATTTGTGTCTTGTTAAGAGTTAAGCTTCTCATTTAAATCTAATAAAGAAATGTCATTTATAATATTTTCTAACCAAGTCTTTCTTGGTCTACCTCTATCTTTCTTAACATAAGCAAAATCTCATATATATATTTTCAGGTCATCGGAAGGCCACCATTTTATGTGACCAAACCATCTAAGGAGACTCTCTCTAATAATATATTCCAGTAAAGCTACTCCAACATTTTCATGTATATGCTCATTTCACATCTTGCCATTAAGAGTAAAGTCACTCATCCACCAAAGCATCCTCATCTCTGCAACACTTAACTTTTAATGGCCAACATTCTGCACCATAAAGCATTATAGGTCTCACCACCATCTTATAGAATTTTCCCTTATGTTTGAGGGGTACCTTTCTATCAAACAACAAGCCTAATGCAATCCTCCACTTCAACTATCCAACTTGAATTCTACTAATAATATCACCATCTATTTTACCATCACTCAAAATAATACACCCAAAATAACTTAAATGCATACTCTTATTAATGACTTGATTTCCCAAAGTCTCAATCCCCCCACTAGATATATTACTACTAAAATTACACTCCATATATTCTATTTTAAATATACTCAAACGAAAACCTTTAGACTCTAAGGTTGATCTCCATAATTTAAGTTTACCTTCAACGCCCTCTCCAGTCTTATCAACAAGAAGAATATCACCAATAAAAAGCATACACCATGGTACAACCTCTTCATCGAAAAATGTTTATAGATTTGCGACAAAAAATTTTGTCGAAAACTTTGTGGCATATTTGCATCCCTTGTTCCATGAATTTGATGCAAACTAACATATCTAGTTGATCGGTTTTGCATATGTTTCATTTGCTCGTTTTGATCTCCAACTTTTCTCCTATGCCATTTCTTCCTTTTCATCTTTGGCATTGCTCTTCAACTTCGTCTCCATCGCTTGATTGCTAGGGTTTCTCTTTCATTGTTCGTCAACTATTCGTTGTTATTCGACTTGCATTATTTTTAATGAGTCGCTAAATAACTTCTTTGCATCCTTCGACAATGTTCCTTTCCGTCGCATTCAAAGTCACACCTCCTCGTTGCTCTTTTGTTGGATCAGAAGGAACAAGGACGACCGGTGCTTGGTCATTGCGAAGGTATCGATCTTTCTTCCTTTTGAGCTCTTCTTCATCCAAATCCTGCAAATTCATCGAACTCCCAAATTTAGTAAATCCAGGATTTACCACAAAAAAGAGGGAAATAGAGAATGCTTTAATCATTTATTGGTCTACTTAAGGAGGCCAATCCAACAGATAATAAAATTCTAATAGATTTATACCAAACTAAAAAATTAGTTTTTAAACTTGGTTTGATAAGTATAAAAATAGATTGTTGTGTTAACAGATGCATGTTATAATATGGGGATAATTTTTCAAAGATTGCATGTCATCATTATAACCTGCTAAGGTTTAAACCAAATTATGAAAAAACAAAACAAAACAAAATAAAAGGATGTGTCATTTAGTCGGTTATTTTACTTACACATCATTCCTAAATGACAATGTTTATATGCATCTATGAGCTCTATTGCACACATGAGATAACATAACGAACCTATCTCGCAAGTAGGTGTTTAAACATATCTGTCAGAAGTAGAGGCCTGGAAAAATTTTAACCATGTACAAACTACCTTCACTATATAATCAAGAAATATAATATCAGGTTTATGGGTAAATGATTTTACTCCATTTGACGAATCTGCCTCACATTACCCATGATACTCACCCCTTATAATTTTTCTCCAGAGTTGTGTATGACTACACCTTAACTATTTTTGACACTTAACATTTCATACCCACATAATCCAAAAGCAAAGAAAGATGTGTTCTTGCAACCTTTAAATAATGAAAATTATTATGGAATGAAGAAGTTATTACATATGATATATTCAACAAATAAAATTTTACATTGAGGGCATCATTACTTTTGATAATTGGTGACTTCCCAACATATGATATGCTCTCTGGTTGCAGCACTACAAGTAAGCTAGAATGCTCAAATTGCATGAAAATTATTAAATCGTTAACTTTAAATATGGGACAAGAACACCCGATTTGACTTTCACCGTATATTCTTACATATAAATCCTCCATTCAAGCAAAAAAATGATCTTTTCATTAAAAATAAATGGGAGATGACACATCCTCTACCAAGGTTAATTAGTAAGCAAAGATTTGAAAGATTAAATTTCATATACATGAGAATTGATTCCCCAATATTAGTTGTTTATAAAGTGCCTGGGTATGGAGTTACTCACAATCTAACAAAGAAGAGAATTTTCTGGTAGTTATCATATTGGAGAATAAAATTAATCATATAGAGAAGAATGTTTTTGACAATGTGTTAATTATAGTGATGGACATCAATGACAAATTTAAAGATAATGTAAAAGCTATGATAGACTTGAAGGTATTTGTAGGAGGAAAACACTTGAGGTTAAGAAAGATGGAAATAAGAAACTTCCAAAGCCAAAAGCCTCATTCACCTTCACTTTAAAGCTAAGTTAAGAGATTTTTTAATGGGTATAGAGTCTAAAACAATTTTATGCATACATTTCCAATCTTAGTAGATGTGCTAATATGAGATCAAGAAGAATGTTTGGATTGAAAAATAATGATTTTCACATCTTTATGGAATAGTTCTCTTCCAAATTCAAATTTAATTCCTTCTACCTATCCCTATCCACCATATAATATATCATTCTACTACCCAACACGCTCTCAGCCCTCTACAGTTAGACCATCCACTTAGATTGCAGCTAAACCTTTCACCCAGGCTGCAACATAATCGCCACAAATGGGCGCAAGTTGATTAAGCCCGAAGGTGACACAAACGTAATGCATATTTTATATTACTTAGGTATTTGAGAGGTAATATTTTCAACTAAATATTTTTTACAAGTTTTATCCATCAAAGAAGCCCATGCATAAGATAGGAGACATCATATGGAGTAAGTTAGATGCTCCATATATTTTTTGAAAAAAAAAATCTCAAAGGAAGTGTGTGACAATGATAAGTGTAAGTCATGTTATATTTTATGTGTTAATTTGTCTATGAAAACATATTATTTTAGTTGTGCTTGTGCAGAAAAATAAAGAAAATGTGCAAAATTTTTAAGTATGGTATAATGTCATGGTGTCAAATACTTTACCTTTGCGACACCATCATTGACATTGTCAGAGTGCCCAAATATGGATATGGCGGTGCCCAGTCTCTATTTGATAGTGCTGCAACAATGGAGGAGTCAACACCATAAAGACCAGTCTTTGTTTGATATCATTACAACATCAAAGGAGTCAGCACTGCAAAGCCCACTCTCTGTATATATAGTGTTGTGATGCCAAATTTCAATGATGCCAAGTCAATGGGAGTACCATGTGGTCATTATAACGCTCAACTATTAGTTGTGTCACAATGCTACACTTGTAATCATTTAGGCCATGATCTGCCAAAAAAGCGATGTGTCGATTTTTATTAAATAGTGCATTCATGACAGCAAGAGTTGCAACGGAGGAAGCCCTTCAGCACTACGATCTTAATTCATTTTATGGGCACCATGGCACAATTGTCTCGAGCGCTGTAGTGCCAAAATCTATATATTTTTTTTAATTTTTCTATAAATAGTCAATTTGTACGGTTAGTATGAGAATTCAATCACTTATTTAATTTTAGTTTTTATAATACTTCTCTAATTTTTTTCTAATGAGAGACAATTGAGAGAATTTAGAGAAGTACTGGATATATTCTTTTAGAGTGTTTGGCTTGTGTTTGTGAAAGCAATTATTAAGTTCAAGAAGGAGTGTAAAGGAGATCATTGAACTCATCTGGTGATATATTTTCTTTTGTATTTTCTTTATTTTGTGTAATTAATGAAAATGAATTTGCTTCACATGTTCTTCATGTTTGGCTAAATTCTCTAATTTTGAATTGATGGTGTAAATATAATGTGGTGTACTAATAAATTCTCTTAATTAATAATTTTATGATGTCTTCGATATATCAGGTCTTTATTTAATTCATATAGTGTCATATATGTAGTTAATATTAGGTGTAATATGGAGCTTAGGAATAGGAAAGTGGACACAACCAGATATGTTTGATTGGTACGATGCAAGCATAGGCATAGTGCTTGTCTGTTGACCTCATTTTTGTATGAGGTCACTTGAATTATTCTTGACCCTAAATTGATTTAATTTTCAAATCAATTCGAATCCTAGGATCCTCTTAGAATCCTGACCCTAGGGTCTATCCTAGGATTCTTCTAGAGCTTAGACCTTAGGATCTATCTAGATCTTAGGTCAATCAAGCCAAATCCAAGGCCCAAAGGTTTTATCCTAAAGGCCTTTTTCGTTGAAATTTTGAACACTTTGAAACCTAGTCAAATGACCTCCGATTCAGAGTCTGTCAGTTGCATACTGATGGGACATGTCTCTGGAGGCAACCCTCCAAATTTGAACCCACTCTGAGGCCCCTAACCTCATAAACTTAATTAAAATCCAAGGGCTGTAAAACCTTCAAATATTTATAGCCCATGCCACTGGACCTATCACTGTGAAGTTTTTGACCTTAGAGCCTTCATCAAATCCTCTAGGCACTTCCAGACCCTTAATATTGATATGTTGAGTGATAAACTGCAATTTTCTGGACCCGCTTTGACCCCCAGTTGACCAGGGGTCAAAATGACCAAAATACCCCTATGGGGTTCAAATGGTGATTTCAAACCAAATGAACTCCAAATTGAGTGCAATCACTTGCAACAAGTTGCAAATGTCATTTCAAATCTGTTGGACCCATCCCTGACCCTTGGGTCAACCTGGTTGACCAAGTCAACAGGTTTGACCCAAAAGGCCCTTTAAGGGTTCAAACAGGTGTTTTGAACCAAATGACCTCCCTAGACCTTGAGACCACATCCTTTAGACTCAAAATGTTATTTTGAATCTGTTGAACCTATTTTCAAACCCTGGACCCACCTGGTTGACCCAGTCAACTTAGTTTGACCAAAATCAATCCTTAACCCTTTCCACTTTGAATTAAATTTCAGATGAATGCAAATTCTTGTCAAACCCTTTTAAGCTACTCTAATTAATCCTTTAAGTGACCCTAGCTGCCACCTCACCCTGGGTTGACCAGTTGACTGGTCAACATGGTCAACAAGGCTCTTTAAGGGGTTTAAATCCCCATTTGGTTTGGCCTAAGCTAGCTCATTCTACAACAATTCATCCCAATAATTTTATTTAATTCCAAGAGGTCACTCCTTGCCACCTCAGCTGTCCACTTGGCTGTTGACTGGTCAAACCAGTCAACAAATGGTCAAAATACCCTTTAATAAGCCAAATTAACCCCCTTAAGCTAATCCACTTTAATTAAAAACCCCTACAGCCATTTGAACAGTCACTAGAAGCTTCCTAGGATTAATCTTGACCTTTGAATCCAGATCAAACAGTCCCCATCCCTCCATGTGTCCAAATGGGGACAAAAATGGCTTTCCACATAGGATGTCCTTTAGTCCTTGATTCCTCCTGCTCCCACCAACTCCCTGGACAGGTGGCAATCATCCAGGAGCCCTCTCAAACAATCTCATCCACCCATTCAATCTGGAGACATTTGAATAGGGAGGAAATGCCCTAATCCCTCTCATATTCAATCCCTACATCCTCTCACCTACCTAGAGTTCTTCCAGCAAAACTCTCTGTTCGTTTGAGCTTTACTGGACCTCCTCAACATTTTCCTACCCAAATCCCCCCGGTCAAAGTCGCCTCCGGTGATCTTCCGGCGAGCTCAACACCCAATCCGTCCAAAGCTTATTCCAGGAGATTCGTGGCGTTTCGGAGCTTGGATTCAACTGGAAACTTAATCGTGGACAGTCTACAAGCTCAGAGAGTCCAATAGCGGTGTAAACCGTCCATTAAATCAATGTAAATCCCTCAACTTAGCTTAAGACACATAGATTTAATTAGCATTTTATTTAGCTATCATTTGGCATTTTAAGCATATCCCCATTATTTCTGTTAACCTAGTGCATCTAGGTTTAAAATTTCAAATGATTTAATGCATTGGATCGAGAGAACGAGCCATTTTTGTGTTTAGGGTTTCGGTTTCTTCATTAGGGCCAGGTCTGCGAAATCCTGACCGTTGATTTTACGATCAACGGACTGGATTTCGCCGTTTCACGCGCTGGTACGACCGCGTGCAGGCCTTAATCGAATCGGATCTTCGTCCAACTCGATCTGGGCCGTTGATTCATTACAGCGGGCGATCGGGCGGTGTGCGGCAGCGGCTGACGTGGTTAAGTAAACCGCGTCCCGCCGCCGCCAATGATTGGCATTAAATGCCGTCACAGCGCCTTGATCCAACGCTCCTGAGAGCGCCACGTCGCCCCGCCGTCACAGCGCCTTGATCCGACGAACCCGAGCGTGCCATCTGTCCCGCCGGCGCCGCCTTTTTCTTTTATAAATAAAATAAATTAGTTTAATTACTTTTTAACCAACAGAACTTCAAAAAAATCATAATAAATAAAATATAAAACCAAAAAATACGTATAATATATCAATCTGTTCGTATTTGTGTCTACTTTATTTTAAAAATGAAATAAAACTATATTTATTATTATTTAATAAAATATTTCAAAAATACAGCAGAACATATTTTATTTTTAATTAAATGTACAAAAATTATTTTAAATCAAAATTTAGTGTGAATATTACTGAGCATATTCCTGACCTCCAGTAATCTTTACATAGCTGTTGAAGTTATTTTTGAACAGTTATTAATTTTTCTAACTTATATGTAGTTAGTAATTTAAATAACTTTTAATTAATTAATAATTTAAATAATTATTTTATAAAATTATTCTGATAATTGAAAATTTCAGAGATGACTAAGTCTAGATTAAGTAAAATTTAAGAACTATTTTTTAAATTTAATTAATTTGAAATTATGCTTTCAATTAACTTCAAAATTTTAAAAGAAATATATATACATAATATAAAATTTAATTTAAATTAGAAAATATTATTAATTCAAAATTGATTTTAAGCTACACAATTTTTATTTTACTTTGAATGGTTTTAATTATTTGAATATATTAATATTTAATTACTACTTGATAAAATAGTATATTATTTATTTTTCAAAATAATATTTATTTCCAAATAGTTTGAAATCAATAGACTTCTTAACCCCTCAAATTGAACTTTAATGATATCTTCGATTACTTTATTTTAAAAAATAAATAAAAAAAAATAATAAATAAATAAAAAAATTTCTATTTGGATATATATATATATATATAAATATATATATATATATATATATATATATATATATTTGAAATCCATTTTAAAATATATATTTATCTAAGTTTTAAACTTTTAAGGAGATCCTTTGAAATTTTAAATGTAGATTAAGCATGTTTGAATATAAATTATGGGGATTAATTAATGCATAGTTGTGCTTTAGCTCTTCATTAATTAAGATTTGAGTTAAGTTAATTTTGTCAGTTCTTGCATGCTTAAGTTGTACACACACCACTTAGTCTAGGCTCTCCTAGATCCAAGGATTTGTTTGATTGTGTGTTTTCTCATATGTTAAGTTCAAGGGTTAGCAAAAACATTGATTTGAACCCATCAAATTTAGTGTCATTAAGGACAATAATTAAGGACCCTTGCTAGAAAATTTAGAACATTTCTAATAATTAGGATTCACTTCTACTTGAGTTGAAACTTCAAACACTTGAACTTAGTGACATGTACAGCCGTTAGGAAAATTTTCACTGAATTTGGAAATCATTAAGGCCCATAATTAATTTTCTAAGTCTTAAACCCTTAATTAGCCCTTAAAACTTTAAGAAATTATAATAAATCCATTTTAAATCCAAAAATCAAGTTTAACCCCTCTAACTGACCATAATTAAACCCTTAACCAATGAAAATTAAAACCAAAATTATTTGACAGCAATTTAAACCCTAATTGAATTTTAAGTGAAAATCAATGTTTAATTAATATAATTAATTAAAAAATATTAAAAATTCTAAAAATGTCCCAAACACTTGGGAATCTCTCCTTAGGTCATTCCTGACCTTTGGAGCTGATTTCAAGGAGTGGGGACCTCATTTGGAGCAAAATCACAAAAATGTCCTCTAATTAAGTGATTTCAAAAATTCAATAAATACCTAAACTTCAAACCTTCATAACTAATTCAAGAAAAATCCAAATCACCCAAACTCACTTGCATTCAACTCACAATAACTCCTAGTATTTATCAAAAATATCAAATTCCAGAAATCTGTAATATTTCAAAAAGTCAACAAATCGGTCAACCACAGTTCAAAACTAGTTCAAAACTTCGAACCTTTGTAATAAAATGTAGAAAAATCCGATTTTAACGTAATTACCTTCTAACTGATCGTAGTAAGATCTAGTATTTTAATAAAATACAAACATTCCAGAATTTGTTCTTAATCAAAAAGTCAAATTTTAACCCTTTAATTTAATGATTAAAATATTCAATAAAATTCGTAAAACTCAAAATTGTTTTAAAACTCCAGAAAACATTAGTTTAATGTTTAAAACACTCAACAAACCCCTTAAAACACAACAACCATCCTAAAGATGAAGTTTATTGGCTGGACTACTCCGGGCTGCGGGGCTAAGTGTCCTAAGGAGGCTGGTTCCTCGAGCCTGGTGGCACAACGCCACGAATGGATTCCAAGGGATGTTAAACCTTAAAAATAGATTAATCATTAATTATCTAACCTTTTAAAACTTTTAATTTAATTACATTAATTTGGTTTATCGGCTGGACTACTCCGGGCTGCGGGGCTAAGTGTCCTAAGGAGGCTGGTTCCTCGAGCCTGGTGGCACAACGCCACGAATCGATTAATGGCAAACTTAAATTAATCAAACCTTAAAAATCAGCAACCAAACTTTTTTTAATAAAAATCCATTAATTCTTGAGCTTTAATTAACTTAAACCACTTAATTATACCGGGTACCACTGGGTAACCCAGGCCTACGAGGCTATTAACTTAGCCCCAAGGAAGGTGAAATAAACTTCACGGCCTCGGTGTGAAACAAAGGTGATATCCAACAAATAATTAAATAAATATTAAAATTAACCTTAAGTCATTAATACTTGAATTCAAACTTAAATCCCTTAAACCTTCCAACCAATCGAACTTTAGACAACTTTAACTAATAATCCTAATTAGGGTACATCAAAACCACACGACCTACCCCACACACTTTAGATGGTTTGCTAGGATCACCGACTCTAGTCTTAGGATAGGCCGGTGTTTTACTTTCTGCAGTTGTGTGCCGAGTTTTTCGAGTTTCTACTGCATGTTGTTCGCTAGTGTAAAATTGATTGTGTTTATTTACTTCCTGCACTCTGTGTTTGATTGTGCGTTGGATTTACCCCTAGGTTAGGAGCGAATTATACTTGTGCAGTCTTATGCAGGTGGCCATGCTCATACAAGGAGCTAAAATAAAAGGGGGCAGTTAATACATAATAATATATAACTCTTTGCACAGGTACCTGCCGCGCTTAAAGACCCCCTTTTAAATAAAAAGAGCATGGCCCAGTGTGGCCAAAAGTAATGCATTTTAATTTCATAATTATAACTGCTTGGGATTGATTATACAACTGTTGATTATTAGGATAACCTTGCAGGATCGAGTCTAGATTTTCTCAGTTCTATCAATGTAAATTTGATTCATTTAAGGTTGTATTTTTTTTAAAAATGTTTTGAGATTGGGATATGAATATCCAATTTGAATTTCAAAGAGGTGAAGACATCCCTAAAGGGGAGAGTCTTCTGCCATTTGGAATTCAAATTAGGATACTTTGCAAGTATCCAAAGAGGAAAGATAACACCCCGATCAAGGGGGAGTTTCTTTCCATTTGGATATCCTGAACCGACGAATCGAGATGTTCGTGAGAAGATGAAGGATTGGACAACGAGAAGAATCCCAAATCTCAAAGTCATTTGATTTAGAATTAGAAATCCGGGTTGTAGTCAGTGGTGCCCGGCCACTTTAATTTATTGTAATTTTTGAGATGTAATAATGAATGGCACTTGCCATATGGACATTCAATTTGATTAATTTAATTAATTTATTTAATTGATTTCGCATTAGAACTCCTGCTTTTTCTAGTCTTTTTACTTGCATGCCGTATTTGATTTGACCTGGAATTCGAATTTAGGCTCTTAGGGGTCTGTCAAAATTCTGCTACTTTAATTAAATAAAATTTTTAAGATAAGATAGAAACTCTAAACGGTCCTAAGAAGTAAGCTCGGACTCGCCGAGGGTTTTTCATGCATTCATATTATACCTTCTCAACCTTGTTAGGCATCTCCCCGCCTGCGGGTTCTGGCAGACCACCTGGCCTATGAGGGTGCCGATCTGTCAAGGGGATGTTATGCAATCTCTAGGGAAAAATCTATTTTCTAAGCCAAAAATTTTTAAACTGCTACATACAGATTCTGCATTCAATCGAGTCAATTAGCATGCATCGCATTAGCAACAAATTTAAAAGAGTCTAACATTTAATTGCATTATTTAGACATCGAATACCCAACATGAGTCTAAGGGGCCAATTAGGATCTGCTCTAGATGTCGGCCCCGTTCTCAAAACTTTTCTTAAATAACGTCCCTACCACTCTATACAAAAGACCGGATACATATTTTAAAATCGTTTAGGTGGTTTAGCTGGCTCCCCAATCCAGGCCGGGGTAAGGCCAGATCCGCATTGCACTAGCTAGGTTCGGGGCATTTACTTTTAGTGCCCAATTTAGACTTAGGTTCTGAGGCTGGCTCGGGCCATAAGACCTCAACTTTCGGGAATTGAATCCCAAACTTCTAATAAAATTGACTACTCAAACTAAAAAAAATTCCTCTCAATCGAATATGAGCCCAACATTTAGGATAGATTGGGATGTTTCTGAAGTAATTCAGAATCTCAAAACATCCCCTACTTCTCTTCCTTTGATTTCAAAAATAAGTGTTCAATCTTGAACTAATCCCTATTGAAAATTCCTACCATTTTTCTCCTTTGATATCAAGCCTTGAAATTCTTAAATAAAATTTACACCGCTATTTTAATCGAGAGTTTTCGTAGGAAATTCTGATTTCCTACGATGTAATTAACTACGAGGGCTTGCGCTCGTAAGAGATTTAGAAACCCAGAACTTATTTTCAAAATCAATAATTTTTCAAAACCTCTAATTAATTTTCTTTGGAAAAATCAAACCCGACGATCATTATCGTCATTTTTGAACAATCCATAATAATTGATATCTTCTTTCTTCGGAGAGATATATCAATTATTATCGTGGCTTCGATTATGAAATTAACGATCTTTTATCCGAATTAGAATAGTCAAACAATTGGTTAAATTACATTTTGATCCTCCAGGGTCGAATGTAATTTTCCCTTTGAGCTTGACTACGATAATTCGGATACGATTAAAATTCTGAAATTTGAACCCATTAGGGAACGATATGTTCGTCTTTCGAGGCGATATATTGTTCATAATAGAGTGTTCAATTTCAAAATTTAAAAATTTAATATTCCCAAAGAAAATTAATTATTTTTCAAAACTATACATATAGAGCTCTATATTTTTAATCAAAACAAAATTTGGCGACTCCACTGGGGATAAATCTCACTCTCCATCTTTAATAGCGATATTAATTTTATTGAATCGGTAGTCTTAACTACCTCTTCCCTCCATTGGTCCCTCTTTCATTTCTCCCTTGAAAGAGTGTGGTCAATTCAATTAAGATATGTGTAATGAGAGGTGAGTGTAGGAAACCTCCCTCTAATTTAGGCTTGGACATTTTGCCTCCAACTTGGTTGGTAGAGCGAAAGAGTCAAGCCTATCCCTTTCTAAACCTTTCTATAAATTTTAGAAACTAGCGTGCTCGGGCTACTAGTGGCATGCTAAGTTATATAACTTATAGAAAATTTCCTCTATTTTCAAAATCTAAATTCTAGTCTTTTAGTAGAGCTTTGATCCTTCCAACGTCTAGATAATCGTTATGATTGTATCGTTGTATATTGAATTGTAGCAATTTCAATTCAATATGTACGATCAAGCATAACACTCACTTTTAGGGTTCGTCTTAAAATTCAATTATATCAACAGAGTTAAGCTGTGACATTTCATTCTTAATTCACTAATTAGAATGGAAGAGTCAAGTAAATTCCAAACAAATCTCCCCTAATTAATGTGGACCTTCCGTTGAATGAAAATTCAACACCTTGAGTCCCAAATTAAGGGGAGATGCTGCCGAAATTTTGAATTTTTGGACATCTCTTTAAAAGATCATTTCAAATCGATTGTTGTTATATACCTTCCTACGACGATCGTTGTAAGAAGCATATACGACATATCCTTGAATTTTCTCGACAAGTTTTTGTCTTCAATAATTTCAACTTTCAATTGTATTTGAAAACCTTGCGGTATTTTCCCTTATAATTGTAGACCTTTATGTTGAATGAAAATTCAACACCTTGAGTCTCAAAATAAGGGGAAATGCTGCCGGATTTTTGAATTTTCTAAAAACAATTGATTGACATTGTTATATGTCCTCATATACAACGAACTCTTAAATCCTATCCGGTAGAAGTTTGTCTTTAACATTTTACCCATTGATTATCCTTAGGGTTGAAAGAGTGAAGCTTTCTTAATAGCTTTCCCTATATTTATTTGAGAACCTTTCTGTTGAATGAAAATTCAACACCTTGAGTTCCAAAAATAAGGGGAAATGCTGCCGGATTTTTGAATTTTCAAATCTTCATCCTTCAAATTCAACTCAATCATTTCCAAATTCAAACATCTTCTCCAAACTTATCCAAATCAAATTCAGACTATCGTTGTTATACATTTTTCTACAAAATCTTTTTGTAGTTAAATGTATATAACAAAAATTCTAATCTTCTTTCAGTCAAAATCAATCTCCATATTCTATCATTTTATACCGGGTTATAGTTCTTATAACCCGATATCGATGATAAAATATAAATTTATTTTCAAATTCAAATTCAAGTCTCTAATTCAAATCTTCTCCTTTCCAATTCTCAGATAATTAAATCATCTGCAATGGCTGGCAAACTCCTGTTTTCGATGGACCGCGATTTGATGATTGAAGAGCTGGTTTATGAGAATTCAATTCAGTTTGGCATAGGGTTTAAGTCCCTTAGACTGGTGATGAACGGAAATACCTTGGTAGATCTTGCAGTTGAGGGCGAAGAAAAGCCTATAGTTCAGTTGGCCATAGGAGCTGGAAATGATGCCCCTCCTAGTCTTTGGTCTGCATTAGATATTGCCAACGCACCCAAAGAATTCCTTGAAGACGCAAAGAAATTGGAAGCTGCTGTGGCGGCCAAAAGAGTGCTAGAGAAAGAATCTTCTAGTTCTGAAACTCTTTACGGTAGTAAGAATTCCAAGAAGAACTACCTGAGAAGGTTAAGAAAGAAAATTACCAAGACCAAGAAGGTGGCCGAGCTGAAGGCCTTGGGAAAAGTTGATCTTGAGGCTGCCGAGGAGCTGCCAATCCCTGCCTCTTCTCCACTCCTTAAAGGGAGTCGTTTTCATCCCCTCGCAGCTGCTGCAGGGGAGGAGAGAGTTACTCGGATAGCTAGCACTCCGCCTAGCCCTGTCGACTATTCTGTCAAGAGAACCCCGAAGGAGAAACAAATTTTGAAAACCAGGATGTTGAGAAATATCATCCATACCTGTGCTGCCCAAACAGGTCAAACTAAAGAGCAGTATGTGAGACACTTGAAGGGAGTGATCTCACACAAACTTGAGAAAGAAGTTCTTAAAGAAGAAAAGTCTGAAGCTAAGAACCTGACTCCTCAGCCAGTGAGGAAGAACAAGAAATTCGTTAAACAACCTGTCTCGTCGGTCTTAGTGGATGGATACCATTGGGTGCCTCGCCTCCCGTCTTCAAATACGGAGGAGATAGTATTAACTGGGTCTGGCCAGAGTCGCCCTTTCAGTGGTAGACCTCCGACTCCACCTTCAAAACTGTTAAAGCTGGCCCCAGTAATAGCAAAGTCAAAAGAAGTCTTCAGAGAGCCACAACCAGTTGATATTAAGGGCAAGAGGCCCATGTCGCCAGAAGAATCTTGTGCAAGGAGGAAATTCAGTAGATGTATTGGAATTCAGTTCAGGGAACCTCAAATTCAGATACCAGTTGAACTCCCTCGACTCCCAGTTCAGGGATGTGAGGACTCTGTTCGCGTTGATGTTGGAGCCCCAGCTATTCAAGCCCCTCCATCACCAATTAAGACAGATGTCCCTCACCCTGTTAAGGATGTCACCCTTGCGACTACCGACCCCGGGACAGTCGGAGGGGTGGAAAAGACCCAAGATTCTGATCAAGAAATGCTAGACCAACTGGTCAGTGAGGAAATCACTGAAGATGATGCTAAGATTAATGATATTTTTGATAAGTTAAGTGTGAAAGAATATGACCAAGTGATGGAATATGACGGATATTTGCCAATTTATACTGAAGCCATAGATGGGAGGCCGGTTGAGGAAGTAGTACAAGAAATAAGAGATATCCTTAAGAAAAAGGCCGTTGATGAGTTCAACCCTGATGAAGACGACTTGCTAGTTGACGAGGAACCAGTAGCGGATGTCCACATGGTTGAAACTCGTGCTTCAGCTAAAGATGCCGAGCCTTCTAAGCACCATTCTGGAAAGGAGGAAGAGTCAGCAGCAGTCGACTCAGATTCAGACAGTTCTGTCAGATTGAAAGAGAAGGACGAGTATATTAAAAACCTTGAAAGAAAAGTTGAAGAGATGATGATTAGAGTTGAACAGATGCAGGGTCAGCTTTTGCAATCACAACAGTCCAAACCCGAGCAGTTGCAGCCCACAGTACTCACAACGGGCGAGCACAGCAGGAAGGCTGATTCTAGTCTCAAGCTTCCAGAAGTCACCTCTCCACCAGAAAAAAATATCCGTCAAATGATTGAGACCCAGGTAAGGGAGGCCTTAGCCCATTCGCAGAGAACTGTATCTATTCCAAAGGGTAGACCCTACCCCGAGGAATATGATTTGGTTCCTTATCCTAAGGGTTTTGTGCCACCTTCTTTCAAAGTTTTTAGCGGCTTAGAAAACCCAAGACAGCATCTGGCCCATTTCCGAGCAAGCTGTTGCAATGCAGGAGGGTCGGATGCTCTACTCTTTCGTCAGTTTGTGAGTAGTTTGTCCGGTATTGCTTTTGAGTGGTACGCAGATCTACCAAACGGTTCAGTAAAAACTTTCACAGAGCTCGAGGGTCTTTTTTTAAAGAGATTCTCAGGAGCTCAACAACGTGTAACCGTTGGTGATCTCGTCATCGAAAAGCAAAAGCCGGGCGAGTCTTTAGTCGACTACATCTTGAGGTGGCGAAATCTCTCGATGAAGTGTGAACCCCAACTGCAAGAGCAACATGCAGTGGAAATTCTTCTAAAGAATATCCACGGGCCTATTGCTTTTATGTTAAAGGGGTTTACAATTAGAACCTTCGAAAAGCTTCTTAACAAAGCTAGTAATCTACAAGAAGAGGCTCCCAAAATGTCATTCTTGAAGGATTCTACTGAAGATAAGAAGGTTAGTAAACCATTGAAGTCCTTTGAAAAGAGAACAGCAATGGTTTCAGCAGTCGACAAGGGGAAGAAACCGATTAACATTCAATCAAGTAATCCTACTGTTCAGCAGACTCAGAAACCCCAACCGTTTCAGGTAACTTCTCAACCTACTAGAGCATATCACCGACCCACTTTTGAAGAGAGATTGGCTCGTCCGTATCCATTCAAAAGGGAGTCGGTGAAGAAAATTTTCAAGAGCCTTTTAAAGAAGCCAGATTTTCGATTGCCGGAGGCCAAGAAGCCGGAAGAGGCAAATAAAAAGGATGATCCGACCTTTTGCCCCTACCATCGCATGTTGGGCCACACAATTGAAGACTGCATACCTTTTAAGGACTGGCTCGATTGGAATTTCCGTCAAGGTAATATCATAATTCCAAAAGAATACTTGGTCAATCCGGATCAGGGATCTGTCAAATCAATCTCAGGTAATAATTCTAATCTTTCTTTGTCCATTGAAGATGGTTGGGATATAGCACTATCCCGGGCGTTTAAAAAGTCGATTAACCAATCTTTTCGTCTTTCTCAACAGTTACCGACGAGAGCCCGGGGCCCGATCTGGGAGGTTGAGCTGGAGGCATCGCAGGAGGATGTTGGGACGATTTCCTCTCCAGTAGTTGTAGGAACTACTGTATTAAATAAAAATGAAAAGAGTGAACTTTCTGTAGAGAGGAAATTTGTTGATGAGAGATGTGTACAAGTGGTGGATGGTGGCTCAAAACCACTAGCCCCACTGAAGTTATCTGACTTTTACTTTGCCCCATCAAAGGCAAAGGGTCAAAAATTTAATAAAAAGAAAGATCCTTCTGCAAATGTTTTGATGATTAGTATTGAGAATGAAATCTTGAATGACTCTTCCGTTGAAAATAACCCGGAGCCAGCTGAGGACAATCAAGAAGCTCAAAAACCCAGCTCTTCGGATTTGACCCTTCAAGGAGAAGATGAATCTGATGTCTTATCAGATGGTGATACCCCTGAAATTAACTTTCAAGGGAGTCCCGTCGTGATAGACTTTTCAGATTCAGATTCTCATTCAGAAAATGACGATCAACCGCCTAAGGAGAGCGTAGACCTCCCCGTAGTTTGTCCTTCCGATGAAATCGTGCAAGTGCAACTACGTGGTGGAAAGGTCTTACCCCCCAGGCTTCCCCCTCAGGAAAAGGGAAAACAAGTTGTTTCCACCGATCCGATTCAAGTTCCTACTCAACAACCAATTTCTCCTACAAATCCACCGGGTCCCGATGTTAATGTTCCAAGCGTCGATTGCAACATCTTAGCTCACCTTAGGAAGTTGCCTGCTAAGTTGAGCATCTACGATGCCCTTGTCCTTTCAAAAGAGATGAGGGAGACTCTAATTAAAGCACTTCTCGTCCCAGAGATTTGCTTAGCTCAACTCGCTTCAACTTCCGAGGAAGAAGCTCTGTACTTCAAGGAAATCCCAGGAGTTACCTTCTCCGATGAAGATCTACTCCTAGGAACTGCCGACCACAATCGCCCACTTTACATCACTGTAAATGTGGGAAAGTTTAAATTATCAAGAGTTCTTGTTGATCCGGGTGCATCGGTCAACGTGATGAACATAAAGACTCTCGCATACCTTAGAATTGATACTAGCAAGCTCTCAACCGACAAGTTAGTGCTTCGCGGGTTCAATGAAAAAAGGCGAGAAGGCTTTAGGTTCGATCACACTTCTTCTAGAGATAGGAGAGTTAAAAACTGAAGCGAAATTTCATATAATTGATTCGGCTACGTCCTTTAATGCGCTTCTAGGTAGGCCCTGGATCCATGAGTATAGGATGGTTCCTTCCACCCTACATCAGTGCATCAAGTATCAACGAGATGGCATTGAGTTCGAAATCAGGGGTGATTTGCAACCGTTCTCTATTCACGAGATCGGGATCTACGAGGATGCTGCATATTATGTTCCCAAAGGGTCCACTACCAAATCTAAGGTAGAGATCAACGTTAAGGAGGAAAAAGCAGAAAATCATAGTCCAAAAGCAATTCAAGAGCTGAGAAAAGAAAAAATCAAGAGTACAAAAGAACAAAGTTCAAGCAGTGAAGACGACGTCGAGCATGTAGTCTTTAGGCCTCCAAACAATCTGCCTCAAAGAGGTGGGAGGATGGCCCAAAGAGCACGTGGTCGAGGCCGGGTTTCAACTAAAAAAAGGAATACCCCGATGTATATCGAACTTGAATCAAGTTCCGATGAAGAATCAAAAAAGAGGGGTGACAGAATTGCTTTTGAATATAGAAAATCTAATCTTCCTCCTAAGTTTGATCTCACTTTAGATTCGGATAGTGATCAAGAGGGTAGCAATCCTAAACTTCAAAGTGATGAGCCTGAATTGAGCATGTATGAAAAGCTTAATAGGGTAGTTAAATCCTTAGCCTTAACCCCACTGTCTGCTGACAGAGTCTCAGGGTTAGTAACTAAGGATTCCCCTAACTTAGATGGAGAAGTAAGGAAAGTCCAGAGGTTCTTCCCTGGCACCTCCTCTTCAGGGAATGAAGGTGATGTGATCCTTGAAGAGGCAGATTTTAATGAATTAATGGAATTACCTTTCGGCTACTTTCCTCTTGGTGTTAAAGCTCTTATCTCTAAAGGTTTTATTCCGAGTAAATGGACTAAGGGTCAGGCTAGATACCACCAATGTATTTGGAATTCCAAATTCAATAAAAATTGGACGAGTGGTATCGGCTTTGGTACCGTCAGTTCATTTGACGATGATGAATATTGCTTGATGATAACCATCCATCGTGAATCTGAAAGTGTCCCTACTGAAATCGTCGATTCGCTCGACAGATTTTGTTTGGAGACCTTAGACGATTCAGATGAAGTTCAAATTCGGGATGCACCCCCTGAATTTGAAGAAGAAATTAAATCGACAGTTGATGAACTTAAAGAAATTAACCTTGGAACAGAGGACGACCCTCGCCCCACGTTCATAAGTTCTTTGTTGAGCGAGGACGAGTCTAAGGATCTAATTCAACTTCTATCCGAGTTTAAGGACTGTTTCGCTTGGACATATGACGAAATGCCGGGCTTGTCCGCCGATATAGCAGTTCATAAACTTGGAATCCGGCATGATGCTATTCCTGTCAAACAAGCTCCACGACGCATGCGTCTAGAGATCGAACAACAAGTCATTTCTGAAGTTAAGAAATTGGCCGAAGCCGGATTTATCCGAGAGGAGCAATATCCTTCTTGGGTAGCCAGCGTTGTGCCCGTTCGAAAGAAAAATGGTCAAATCCGGGTCTGTGTTGACTATAGAGACCTGAATAAGGCATGTCCTAAGGATGAATTTCCTTTGCCAATTCCAGAACTAATGGTGGACATCGCCTCCTCGCATGTTGTTTTCTCCTTTATGGATGGCTCGTCTGGTTACAATCAAATCAAGATGGCCCCAGAAGATGAGAGAAACACTGCATTCAGAAGTCCTATAGGGATCTTTTGTTATAAAGTGATGCCATTTGGCCTTAAAAATGCCGGTGCAACCTACCAGCGGGCTATGACTCGAATCTTTGACGACTTAATCCACAATCAAGTCGAATGTTACATCGACGATTTAGTTGTCAAGAGTAAAGTTAAAGAGGCTCATCTTTATGACTTAAGAATCGTCTTCGAGCGGTTGCGTTGCTATGATCTTAAGATGAATCCTTTGAAGTGCGCCTTCGGTGTCGCGTCAGGGAAATTTCTAGGTTTCGTAGTGAGGCACCGTGGAATTGAAATTGATCCTGCTAAAATCGAAGCTATCTTAAATATGCCGCCTCCTAAGAGTCTTACTCAATTAAGATCTCTTCAAGGTAGACTAGCGTATATAAGAAGATTCATCTCTAATCTTTCTGGAAGATGTCAACCATTCTCGGTCCTCGCTAAAAAGGACGCCAAATTCATTTGGGACGAGAAATGTCAATCTGCTTTTGAAAATATCAAAAAATACCTGACAAATCCTCCAGTCTTGGCAGCCCCTATTCCGGGGAGACCTTTAATACTCTACACTGCGGCCCTCGACGAGTCTCTCGGGGCCCTCCTTGCTCAAGCTAATGACGAAGGGAAAGAGAATGCTCTCTATTACCTAAGTCGAAGACTCTTACCAACGGAAATTCGATATCCAACGATTGAGAAGCATTGTCTCGCCTTAGTCTTTGCAGCTCAAAAACTAAGACATTACATGCTTTCTCATCAAATCAACTTGATTTCTAGTTTCAACCCCTTGCAATACCTTATGACCAGGCCTACGTTGTCAGGACGTTTGGCTCGTTGGTCTATGATATTGCTTCAATTTGAAATCACTTTCATTCCCCTGCGCGCTGTGAAAGGGCAGGCCGTCGCCGACTTCCTTGCGGCACACCCGTTGCCGGCGGAATCTCCTCTAAACGATGATTTACCTGATGAGCAAATCATGAGTTTTGAGGAAGCCACTACTCAAACCTGGGAAATGTATTTTGACGGTGCTGCGTCCTCTCAACGGGGCAAAACACCTGAATCTACTATTCCTGGGAAAGCCGGAGTTGGCCTGGTATTCATAACACCAGATAAGGGAATGATGTACTTTTCCTACCATTTATCAGAACCTTGTACGAACAATGAGGCCGAGTACGAAGCTCTGATAACTGGTTTGGAACTTACAATTTTGATGGAGATTAAAGAGATTAAAATTTTTGGTGATTCCCAACTGGTAATCAACCAGATTGCAGGAACCTATAAAGTTTTGAATCCTAAACTCCTGAAGTACCATCAGTACACTTGTCACTTGCTCGAGCAAATTCCGATTGTAACTATGTATAGGATTCCTCGTGGAAGCAATTCTTCGGCGGATGCCCTTGCAAAACTTGCAAAGGAATTTGCCTGTCCAGAAGAAGACTCCATCCCTATAGAGGTGCAGGGTCGCCAAGTCCTGTCTCCTATAGATTTGGAGCACATCAACGAACAAATTTTCCAAGTCCTTTCTACCTCTTCAGCGGTCAATGAAGAAACAGATTGGAGACGACCGATAATTGAATACCTTCAAGAAGGCAAGCTCCCTCACGAGAGATCACTTGCCCATCAAATTAAGAAACGTGCCCTATCCTACGCACTAGTCAATAATACGTTGTACCGACGATCGTTCGGTCAGATGTGGCTCCGTTGTTTAGACAAATGTGAGGCCCTGAAGATCGTTAACGAAGTCCATGCTGGACTGTGCGGTGCTCATCAATCGGGTCCAAAGATGAAAATGAAGATCAAAAGACTTGGATACTACTGGCCTACGATGATTGACGATTGCATGAAAATTGCAAAGTGTTGTCATCAGTGCCAAGTACATGGTGTGGTTTTACATCAGCCGCCTAACGTGTTGCATCCCACGATAGCCTCGTGGCCCTTCGAAAGTTGGGGCACGGATATCATTGGGCCAATTGACCCTCCTTCCTCGAAGGGTCACCGCTTCATTTTAGCAGCGACTGACTACTTTTCAAAATGGGCTGAAGCAATCCCATTGAGAAATGTAACATCATATCATGTAATGAAATTCTTACGTGACCATATCGTTTATAGATTCGGCGTACCGCGCAGAATCATATCCGATAATGGGTCCGCTTTCAAGTCTACAAAGATCAACAATTTTGCAAATCGCCATGGTATCGATTGGAGATACTCAACAATCTATTATCCACGGGCTAATGGATTGGCTGAGGCCTTCAATAAAACTTTGGTTCAAATCATTAAAAAGACCCTCGATGAAAATAAACGTCAGTGGGATGAGAGGTTGGTGGAAGCTTTGTGGGCCTACAGGACCACTTATCGAACCCCGACCCAATCCACACCGTTTGCACTAGTGTATGGATCCGAGGCCGTACTCCCTCTGGAAGTTCAAATCCCTTCACTCAGAATTGCAATTCAGAACCAGATTACAACTCAACAAAATGCACAACTCCGTCTAGAAGAACTTGAAAGCCTTGAAGGATGTCGTCTTCAAGCTCAGCAAAATTTAGAGTTGTATAAAGCCCGAATGATTCAAGCTCATGATAAGTTAGTGCGACCTAGAACCTTCCAAGTAGGCGACTTGGTCTTGGTTCTTCGGAGGCCTATCTTAGCGCACCGAAAACTCGGTGGAAAGTTTGAACCAACTTGGGAAGGACCCTTCGTAGTGAAAACAACCTACGAAGGAGGCTCGTATCAGCTAGTGGATTGTAAGGGAAATCACCCGATGCTTCCTGTAAACGGGCGTTTCCTTAAGAGATACTATGCTTGATGTAGCTCGAATTTTCAATTAATAAAAATTTTCAAGTTTTAAATCAAATTGTTTCAATTATTGCAAATCATTTTAATTTCAATATTTCATGTCTCTTTTCTTAAAGTCTAGATGTGAGTTCTCACGTCTTCCTACCTCGAATTTAATTTCCGTTAGTGGTGGAGCATGCCCTCTGTGGCACCACCCTAACATTTGAGTTAAAAACGATTAGTGATGGAGCGTGCCCTTCGTGGCGCCATCCTAATTCGTATCCGTTAGTGGTGGAGTATGCCCTCTGTGGCACCACCCTAACATTTGAGTTAAAAACGATTAGTGATGGAGCGTGCCCTTCGTGGCGCCATCCTAATTCGTATCCGTTAGTGGTGGAGTATGCCCTCTGTGGCACCACCCTAACATTTGAGTTAAAAACGATTAGTGGTGGAGCGTGCCCTTCGTGGCGCCATCCTAATTCGTATCCGTTAGTGGTGGAATATGCCCTCTGTGGCACCACCCTAACATTTGAGTTAAATGATTAGTGATGGAGCGTGCCCTTCGTGGCGCCATCCTAATTCTTATCCGCTAGTGGTAGAGCATGCCCTTTGTGGCACTACCCTAGCATTTGAGTTAAGCGATTAGTGGTAGAGCATGCCCTCAGTGGCACTACCCTAATAAATTTAAACCTTGATTCCTTATGAATGAATTTTTCATTCCCTCAGGATTAAAATTTCACACTTGACCTTTGAGTTCGGTCAACGCCAATATGTGCAATAGAATTTCATTCTATTACACATATTGGGGGTCCATTTGTTGACCTCATTTTTGTATGAGGTCACTTGAATTATTCTTGACCCTAAATTGATTTAATTTTCAAATCAATTCGAATCCTAGGATCCTCTTAGAATCCTGACCCTAGGGTCTATCCTAGGATTCTTCTAGAGCTTAGACCTTAGGATCTATCTAGATCTTAGGTCAATCAAGCCAAATCCAAGGCCCAAAGGTTTTATCCTAAAGGCCTTTTTCGTTGAAATTTTGAACACTTTGAAACCTAGTCAAATGACCTCCGATTCAGAGTCTGTCAGTTGCATACTGATGGGACATGTCTCTGGAGGCAACCCTCCAAATTTGAACCCACTCTGAGGCCCCTAACCTCATAAACTTAATTAAAATCCAAGGGCTGTAAAACCTTCAAATATTTATAGCCCATGCCACTGGACCTATCACTGTGAAGTTTTTGACCTTAGAGCCTTCATCAAATCCTCTAGCACTTCCAGACCCTTAATATTGATATATTGAGTGATAAACTGCAATTTTCTGGACCCGCTTTGACCCCAGTTGACCAGGGGTCAAAATGACCAAAATACCCCTATGGGGTTCAAATGGTGATTTCAAACCAAATGAACTCCAAATTGAGTGCAATCACTTGCAACAAGTTGCAAATGTCATTTCAAATCTGTTGGACCCATCCCTGACCCTTGGGTCAACCTGGTTGACCAAGTCAACAGGTTTGACCCAAAAGGCCCTTTAAGGGTTCAAACAGGTGTTTTGAACCAAATGACCTCCCTAGACCTTGAGACCACATCCTTTAGACTCAAAATGTTATTTTGAATCTGTTGAACCTATTTTCAAACCCTGGACCCACCTGGTTGACCCAGTCAACTTAGTTTGACCAAAATCAATCCTTAACCCTTTCCACTTTGAATTAAATTTCAGATGAATGCAAATTCTTGTCAAACCCTTTTAAGCTACTCTAATTAATCCTTTAAGTGACCCTAGCTGCCACCTCACCCTGGGTTGACCAGTTGACTGGTCAACATGGTCAACAAGGCTCTTTAAGGGGTTTAAATCCCCATTTGGTTTGGCCTAAGCTAGCTCATTCTACAACAATTCATCCCAATAATTTTATTTAATTCCAAGAGGTCACTCCTTGCCACCTCAGCTGTCCACTTGGCTGTTGACTGGTCAAACCAGTCAACAAATGGTCAAAATACCCTTTAATAAGCCAAATTAACCCCCTTAAGCTAATCCACTTTAATTAAAAACCCCTACAGCCATTTGAACAGTCACTAGAAGCTTCCTAGGATTAATCTTGACCTTTGAATCCAGATCAAACAGTCCCCATCCCTCCATGTGTCCAAATGGGGACAAAAATGGCTTTCCACATAGGATGTCCTTTAGTCCTTGATTCCTCCTGCTCCCACCAACTCCCTGGACAGGTGGCAATCATCCAGGAGCCCTCTCAAACAATCTCATCCACCCATTCAATCTGGAGACATTTGAATAGGGAGGAAATGCCCTAATCCCTCTCATATTCAATCCCTACATCCTCTCACCTACCTAGAGTTCTTCCAGCAAAACTCTCTGTTCGTTTGAGCTTTACTGGACCTCCTCGACATTTTCCTACCCAAATCCCCCCGGTCAAAGTCGCCTCGGTGATCTTCCGGCGAGCTCAACACCCAATCCGTCCAAAGCTTATTCCAGGAGATTCGTGGCGTTTCGGAGCTTGGATTCAACTGGAAACTTAATCGTGGACAGTCTACAAGCTCAGAGAGTCCAATAGCGGTGTAAACCGTCCATTAAATCAATGTAAATCCCTCAACTTAGCTTAAGACACATAGATTTAATTAGCATTTTATTTAGCTATCATTTGGCATTTTAAGCATATCCCCATTATTTCTGTTCACCTAGTGCATCTAGGTTTAAAATTTCAAATGATTTAATGCATTGGATCGAGAGAACGAGCCATTTTTGTGTTTAGGGTTTCGGTTTCTTCATTAGGGCCAGGTCTGCGAAATCCTGACCGTTGATTTTACGATCAACGGACTGGATTTCGCCGTTTCACGCGCTGGTACGACCGCGTGCAGGCCTTAATCGAATCGAATCTTCGTCCAACTCGATCTGGGCCGTTGATTCATTACAGCGGGCGATCGGGCGGTGTGCGGCAGCGGCTGACGTGGTTAAGTAAACCGCGTCCCGCCGCCGCCAATGATTGGCATTAAATGCCGTCACAGCGCCTTGATCCAACGCTCCTGAGAGCGCCACGTCGCCCCGCCGTCACAGCGCCTTGATCCGACGAACCCGAGCGTGCCATCTGTCCCGCCGGCGCCGCCTTTTTCTTTTATAAATAAAATAAATTAGTTTAATTACTTTTTAACCAACAGAACTTCAAAAAAATCATAATAAATAAAATATAAAACCAAAAAATACGTATAATATATCAATCTGTTCGTATTTGTGTCTACTTTATTTTAAAAATGAAATAAAACTATATTTATTATTATTTAATAAATATTTCAAAAATACAGCAGAACATATTTTATTTTTAATTAAATGTACAAAAATTATTTTAAATCAAAATTTAGTGTGAATATTACTGAGCATATTCCTGACCTCCAGTAATCTTTACATAGCTGTTGAAGTTATTTTTGAACAGTTATTAATTTTCTAACTTATATGTAGTTAGTAATTTAAATAACTTTTAATTAATTAATAATTTAAATAATTATTTTATAAAATTATTCTGATAATTGAAAATTTCAGAGATGACTAAGTCTAGATTAAGTAAAATTTAAGAACTATTTTTTAAATTTAATTAATTTGAAATTATGCTTTCAATTAACTTCAAAATTTTAAAAGAAATATATATACATAATATAAAATTTAATTTAAATTAGAAAATATTATTAATTCAAAATTGATTTTAAGCTACACAATTTTTATTTTACTTTGAATGGTTTTAATTATTTGAATATATTAATATTTAATTACTACTTGATAAAATAGTATATTATTTATTTTTCAAAATAATATTTATTTCCAAATAGTTTGAAATCAATAGACTTCTTAACCCCTCAAATTGAACTTTAATGATATCTTCGATTACTTTATTTTAAAAAATAAATAAAAAAAAATAATAAATAAATAAAAAAATTTCTATTTGGATATATATATATATATATAAATATATATTATATATATATATATATATATATTTGAAATCCATTTTAAAATATATATTTATCTAAGTTTTAAACTTTTAAGGAGATCCTTTGAAATTTTAAATGTAGATTAAGCATGTTTGAATATAAATTATGGGGATTAATTAATGCATAGTTGTGCTTTAGCTCTTCATTAATTAAGATTTGAGTTAAGTTAATTTTGTCAGTTCTTGCATGCTTAAGTTGTACACACACCACTTAGTCTAGGCTCTCCTAGATCCAAGGATTTGTTTGATTGTGTGTTTTCTCATATGTTAAGTTCAAGGGTTAGCAAAAACATTGATTTGAACCCATCAAATTTAGTGTCATTAAGGACAATAATTAAGGACCCTTGCTAGAAAATTTAGAACATTTCTAATAATTAGGATTCACTTCTACTTGAGTTGAAACTTCAAACACTTGAACTTAGTGACATGTACAGCCGTTAGGAAAATTTTCACTGAATTTGGAAATCATTAAGGCCCATAATTAATTTTCTAAGTCTTAAACCCTTAATTAGCCCTTAAAACTTTAAGAAATTATAATAAATCCATTTTAAATCCAAAAATCAAGTTTAACCCCTCTAACTGACCATAATTAAACCCTTAACCAATGAAAATTAAAACCAAAATTATTTGACAGCAATTTAAACCCTAATTGAATTTTAAGTGAAAATCAATGTTTAATTAATATAATTAATTAAAAAATATTAAAAATTCTAAAAATGTCCCAAACACTTGGGAATCTCTCCTTAGGTCATTCCTGACCTTTGGAGCTGATTTCAAGGAGTGGGGACCTCATTTGGAGCAAAATCACAAAAATGCCCTCTAATTAAGTGATTTCAAAAATTCAATAAATACCTAAACTTCAAACCTTCATAACTAATTCAAGAAAAATCCAAATCACCCAAACTCACTTGCATTCAACTCACAATAACTCCTAGTATTTATCAAAAATATCAAATTCCAGAAATCTGTAATATTTCAAAAAGTCAACAAATCGGTCAACCACAGTTCAAAACTAGTTCAAAACTTCGAACCTTTGTAATAAAATGTAGAAAAATCCGATTTTAACGTAATTACCTTCTAACTGATCGTAGTAAGATCTAGTATTTTAATAAAATACAAACATTCCAGAATTTGTTCTTAATCAAAAAGTCAAATTTTAACCCTTTAATTTAATGATTAAAATATTCAATAAAATTCGTAAAACTCAAAATTGTTTTAAAACTCCAGAAAACATTAGTTTAATGTTTAAAACACTCAACAAACCCCTTAAAACACAACAACCATCCTAAAGATGAAGTTTATTGGCTGAACTACTCCGGGCTGCGGGGCTAAGTGTCCTAAGGAGGCTGGTTCCTCGAGCCTGGTGGCACAACGCCACGAATGGATTCCAAGGGATGTTAAACCTTAAAAATAGATTAATCATTAATTATCTAACCTTTTAAAACTTTTAATTTAATTACATTAATTTGGTTTATCGGCTGGACTACTCCGGGCTGCGGGGCTAAGTGTCCTAAGGAGGCTGGTTCCTCGAGCCTGGTGGCACAACGCCACGAATCGATTAATGGCAAACTTAAATTAATCAAACCTTAAAAATCAGCAACCAAACTTTTTTTAATAAAAATCCATTAATTCTTGAGCCTTAATTAACTTAAACCACTTAATTATACCGGGTACCACTGGGTAACCCAGGCCTACGAGGCTATTAACTTAGCCCCAAGGAAGGTGAAATAAACTTCACGGCCTCGGTGTGAAACAAAGGTGATATCCAACAAATAATTAAATAAATATTAAAATTAACCTTAAGTCATTAATACTTGAATTCAAACTTAAATCCCTTAAACCTTCCAACCAATCGAACTTTAGACAACTTTAACTAATAATCCTAATTAGGGTACATCAAAACCACACGACCTACCCCACACACTTTAGATGGTTTGCTAGGATCACCGACTCTAGTCTTAGGATAGGCCGGTGTTTTACTTTCTGCAGTTGTGTGCCGAGTTTTTCGAGTTTCTACTGCATGTTGTTCGCTAGTGTAAAATTGATTGTGTTTATTTACTTCCTGCACTCTGTGTTTGATTGTGCGTTGGATTTACCCCTAGGTTAGGAGCGAATTATACTTGTGCAGTCTTATGCAGGTGGCCATGCTCATACAAGGAGCTAAAATAAAAGGGGGCAGTTAATACATAATAATATATAACTCTTTGCACAGGTACCTGCCGCGCTTAAAGACCCCCTTTTAAATAAAAAGAGCATGGCCCAGTGTGGCCAAAAGTAATGCATTTTAATTTCATAATTATAACTGCTTGGGATTGATTATACAACTGTTGATTATTAGGATAACCTTGCAGGATCGAGTCTAGATTTTCTCAGTTCTATCAATGTAAATTTGATTCATTTAAGGTTGTATTTTTTTTAAAAAATGTTTTGAGATTGGGATATGAATATCCAATTTGAATTTCAAAGAGGTGAAGACATCCCTAAAGGGGAGAGTCTTCTGCCATTTGGAATTCAAATTAGGATACTTTGCAAGTATCCAAAGAGGAAAGATAACACCCCGATCAAGGGGGAGTTTCTTTCCATTTGGATATCCTGAACCGACGAATCGAGATGTTCGTGAGAAGATGAAGGATTGGACAACGAGAAGAATCCCAAATCTCAAAGTCATTTGATTTAGAATTAGAAATCCGGGTTGTAGTCAGTGGTGCCCGGCCACTTTAATTTATTGTAATTTTTGAGATGTAATAATGAATGGCACTTGCCATATGGACATTCAATTTGATTAATTTAATTAATTTATTTAATTGATTTCGCATTAGAACTCCTGCTTTTTCTAGTCTTTTTACTTGCATGCCGTATTTGATTTGACCTGGAATTCGAATTTAGGCTCTTAGGGGTCTGTCAAAATTCTGCTACTTTAATTAAATAAAATTTTTAAGATAAGATAGAAACTCTAAACGGTCCTAAGAAGTAAGCTCGGACTCGCCGAGGGTTTTTCATGCATTCATATTATACCTTCTCAACCTTGTTAGGCATCTCCCCGCCTGCGGGTTCTGGCAGACCACTTGGCCTATGAGGGTGCCGATCTGTCAAGGGGATGTTATGCAATCTCTAGGGAAAAATCTATTTTCTAAGCCAAAAATTTTTAAACTGCTACATACAGATTCTGCATTCAATCGAGTCAATTAGCATGCATCGCATTAGCAACAAATTTAAAAGAGTCTAACATTTAATTGCATTATTTAGACATCGAATACCCAACATGAGTCTAAGGGGCCAATTAGGATCTGCTCTAGATGTCGGCCCCGTTCTCAAAACTTTTCTTAAATAACGTCCCTACCACTCTATACAAAAGACCGGATACATATTTTAAAATCGTTTAGGTGGTTTAGCTGGCTCCCCAATCCAGGCCGGGGTAAGGCCAGATCCGCATTGCACTAGCTAGGTTCGGGGCATTTACTTTTAGTGCCCAATTTAGACTTAGGTTCTGAGGCTGGCTCGGGCCATAAGACCTCAACTTTCGGGAATTGAATCCCAAACTTCTAATAAAATTGACTACTCAAACTAAAAAAAATTCCTCTCAATCGAATATGAGCCCAACATTTAGGATAGATTGGGATGTTTCTGAAGTAATTCAGAATCTCAAAACATCCCCTACTTCTCTTCCTTTGATTTCAAAAATAAGTGTTCAATCTTGAACTAATCCCTATTGAAAATTCCTACCATTTTTCTCCTTTGATATCAAGCCTTGAAATTCTTAAATAAAATTTACACCGCTATTTTAATCGAGAGTTTTCGTAGGAAATTCTGATTTCCTACGATGTAATTAACTACGAGGGCTTGCGCTCGTAGGAGATTTAGAAACCCAGAACTTATTTTCAAAATCAATAATTTTTCAAAACCTCTAATTAATTTTCTTTGGAAAAATCAAACCTGACGATCATTATCGTCATTTTTGAACAATCCATAATAATTGATATCTTCTTTCTTCGGAGAGATATATCAATTATTATCGTGGCTTCGATTATGAAATTAACGATCTTTTATCCGAATTAGAATAGTCAAACAATTGGTTAAATTACATTTTGATCCTCCAGGGTCGAATGTAATTTTCCCTTTGAGTTTGACTACGATAATTCGGATACGATTAAAATTCTGAAATTTGAACCCATTAGGGAACGATATGTTCGTCTTTCGAGGCGATATATTGTTCATAATAGAGTGTTCAATTTCAAAATTTAAAAATTTAATATTCCCAAAGAAAATTAATTATTTTTCAAAACTATACATATAGAGCTCTATATTTTTAATCAAAACAAAATAATTGATATATTTTTAGAGATGAATTATCATTAGGGAGTTTTAACAGCATATGTTTTACTTACTCTTCTAAAATTTTCATAGGATGACAGATTATGGGAGTTTAGAATGGTATTTAGGTTGAAAGATTTGATCTGTCATTTGTGTCTTCATGCTTGACTGAGCAGTCGATGATGCATATGCTCTGAATAGCATCAATATAAATCATCATGAAACATATTATATTTACATTCTATTAATCTAAAATAATTTATCTAAATAGTACTGTTTTATTTAATTATTTTTTATTTTAAATTAAGTGAATAAATATCTACCAAAAATTACTTTTATTGTGTAGGATAATTGTTGTAGTTGAAGTAGACAATACTAGTATTTATAAATAAACATTCTTTCTCATGAGATCAATACTCTACTATATCATTATATAACTTAATCTGGTACATATACTTGTGTATATTAAGTGAAGTTTTTATAATTTTTATATTAAAGAAAACCTAAGCATTATTTAGGGATTGATAGAGCTATAAATTATTTCATAATTATTTATGTTACTTCACTACTCTCATCAAATATGTGGTTTAGGGAGTTTGAGGTTAGTAGTTACAGTATTGATAACATCTATCTATCTTTTATTAAATAAATAAAAAATAATATTTGTTCTAATTGTTATATATAATGAGATTTCTACTGATTTGCAAAGCATGGTAAACATATGAAAATAGGTCTTTTTAGAAAAGCATAATAACTTGTATGCGAGACATGTTCGCACATATTAGGAGGACTGTCAAGTGACTTAAAGCATCTTTAGAAGGTTCAAATCATAAATTGGATGACCAATCAATTTTTAAATGTGACATGCTTATATTCAAATCTAGCGGTTCGACAAGTTGAATCCAACGAGCCCAAGATCGTTGAATTATGATACCAATAAGATATTTAAATACACAATAAACGATCTACAATTAAGGGGATCGATATCAGCTGTTCATTCAAATCACTCCCAACTTAATCTTAATCTCCCTCCTATTTACTAGTTATGCCACATTCAGAAAACTATAAATAAATCCCTCATTCCTCATGGAATAGGGTACTCAAGCAAGGAAGAGATAGATATAGATTTCCCTTGCCACTAGCCTCCAAGACCACCGTCAAACCATTGACCATCTCCCAACCGACGCAAGACTTTCGCCCGGTCATCGACTAACGCTGAACTTCCGCCCGGCCACCAACTGTGGTCGGACTTCCGACTGACTTCCAATTATTGCTAGACTTCTGCACAACCACGGACTAACTCTGGACTTTCGCCCAGACACCTAATGACTCCTGACTTCCTCTTGACTACCAGCAGACGTTGGGTGTACACCCGACCACTAACTATCTACGGTCATTTCGACCTTCGTCGCTAGACAATAGTTTTTATTACCATTGTCACTCGCTGACTATGATCTTTCGACCTCCATCTCTAGGCAACGATCTTTCAGATCATTGTCGCCCACCAACTATGGTCCTTTCGACCTTCGTCACCTTGTTATGGTTCTTCTGACCACTGTCACCAACTACGATTTTTTCGACCACCGTCACCCACCGACTATGGTCATGCCGACTAAACGAACATGTCAATATTGATTCTTCCAATTATAAGTTTTATAGTTTAAGTTTTTGTAAAAAATACTTTAAGTAAGAAAATATTTAAATTGTCAAAATTGGCATGAATAAAAAAATTCTAAAAATATTTTTAAAATAGACAATTTGTATCTCCATTATAAAACACTAATCAATTTGTGCACCATTGTAAATATTTTTTGCTTTACATTCTGCACACATAAACACTCTAATTTTATCAAATTTTAAATTATTATTATTATTATTATTATTATTATTATAGCATATTTTTTGCAAATTACAAATAAATTATTGGAATTTATTTTAAGCAAAAAATATAAATTAAGATTTTATTATAAATTTTGATTTTGAGAGATAATTAAAAAATTAAAATAGAAGAATATTAGTTCATAATTAATTAATATTTTTAATTTAAAAAAAAAATCCCAAATTGAATCCAAGTTTGCAAGGGGCAAAAACTACAAGTTCAGTCCTTTAATATATATATCAATTAGGAATTAGATCAAACACTTGGTGGTCATGTTCCCTGTTCGTTTTCTCTTCTAGCAGCATCCTTTTTTCAGTTTACATTATGTCTCTTCTTCTTTTACAAAACTATCCATTGAAATCTTTACAATGTAATTGAAATTATTTTGTCAATCAAAAGTAACACCAATTTAGGCTTCATTTGAGAAGACTTTTTTACTGTTTACTAAAGCAATTTCTTAGTTGATATATATTTTTTAGCTATTAATTTTTGAACTTGATACAACTATCCTGCTCGGTTTTTCTCTATCCAAATAAACATAAAAATGTCAAACAATGTTGAAGACAATGTCAGACGTCTTGAACATCGCCGAAGGTGATGTAGTGGATCGTCGGAAGACTCGACCTGCAAGAAGTATTTCGGTTTTCCAATCCAGGGAAGAAGAAGAAGACAAGCTCTAAGGCTTCAAAGACTAATATTTCATTCAATATCCCTTCCTCTTACACATTCCACATATATATAATGCCCAAATAGAGATAACCTAGATAATCCTAGAAGATTCTAGAAAATATGAAACAAATTCATAACAAACTAAATAAAATAACCTAAGGAACAAATTAAGCTATAATGTTCCACATCAGAAGGCAATGTCGAAAGCATTGAACATCGTTGAAGGCATCATCGAAAATATTGAATGCCGTCAATGACAATGTTCAAGGCATCCAATTATTAAATCACATTTCTAATTATTTTTTGCATTCTATTCTACCTTAAAGAGACAAAGTGACATATGAAAGAATTTCCTTGATTAGTTTCATGTATTCTTCATTTTCATTGAATCTAGATTGCACAGATGAATCCATCTTCTTCTTTCCTCTTGAATGCAATGATTCAGATTACTTCAATCGAATTGAAATTATAGACCTCTCTTTTGTTGCTACGCCAAACATAGATTTCGCTTGAGCTTGGTTTGGACTGCTTTACTTATTTTTAAAACAGCTTTCTAGTATGATAATTTCTTGAATTAGAATTTTCTGTACTAAAAAACTCCTTTAAAAATCAATGGAAAAGCTGTCCCAAATGAATCTTTAATATGCATCTCTTCTTCCTTAATCTTTAATATGCCCAAATGAGTATTGCAGTAAATGTTAAACTTTCATAACATAAAATTTTGTGTATAATTAAGCTCATTGTTGTCATCCTGCCTATAATTCACTAATTATCAATATGAAATTGTAGCCGCACCTTGGCAAGCAACCAATTGCAAGATGGTATTTTCCACCCGAGGTGGATTACAGGCTCTCTTTGATGCCTCCAGAAACCAAATGCCTTGTTTTTTGGATTATTGAAGGCAAGGTAGATTTCTTCCATTCTATAATCATCCCTTTTAACCCTGTTTCTATTTTATATATGCTTATCAAAAGATATTAACTCTTTTTAAGCTTTGGTTTCTCCTATATACACTTTAAAGGTTTTATCAAAAGCAGAACTGCAATTCCTTGCATTGCTTCCTTCATTTCACCCTAAGTTAAAGTCATTGTAGAGTGTGGTAACTGGTAATTCAGTTACGTTTTTATGTATCCTCATTTTTTAACTTCTTGATTTCAATTTTCCATGATTTGTTCAACAAGCATTTATTTGCTTAAAATTTTCAAATGCAGGAGAAATTTTGTATGGCGACCACTTAAGGAAATCTCTGGCCTTTCATTTGGTGAAGAAGAAGCTATTGTTTAGCTTCAAGGTTTTCTCTTATGTGACCAACTATTCACCTTTTCCTTTTATTCTCTATTTCACTAATTATTGTGAAGTCTCTTGAAACTTCATATCATAGTGTTTGCTAGGAAAAGTTATCATGAAGTTGACACTGATTGTTGATGGCATATTGTATAGATTATATGTAAAAATTCATCCAACTATTTAAGCAAACAACTTCAGAAGAATAGAACTACTTAAAGCTGTAATTTGTAAAATTTCTTAATGCATTATGCTATTTAAGCTTTTTTGTGTTCTGGTGAATGGTTTAAGACTTCTTTGGATGAAAAATGCCATTTTTAGTGTTGTTGTATTTATATATTATATAATATTATTAAAGTGAATAAATCTCTTTTGCTCCTTCTATGGCATATATCTTAAGAAAAAAGTTCATATATTATTGGAAATCATATTTATGCTTGAAAATTTTGTTTGTTGTTTTAGCTTAGCTAGCCCTCTTGGCTCATGAGTTGGGCTTGATGGAAAGATGAGACAAGCTTTAGCCAACCCTAATTAAAAGTTATTATATTGGCTATGAAAGAAGAGACGATGAAGAGCACAAGTAGAACAGAAAATATAAGTATGAAGAATTGATTGGATAGAACGATGAAGGTACTTATATAAAGAAGTTGAATTGGAGAAGACTTCTAGTTGTTAGCATAAAGACTGCTTGGGCATATAATTAGGATTGGAAGCAATAAGTATACATTTCATAGAGAGGGAGTGGAAGGCATGGCTGGTTTTATAAGAATAATCCATATTTTCATTCATCAACCATTAATTGAACTTTAAGCTTCCTATATATCATAAGAGAGGGATGGGCTTTTACATTTGGAACCTTATATTAATTCAAATAATATAATAAAACTTGAGAAAGTTATAACTTCCAGATTCATAAAAATATGCCAACATTAAGATAATGTTAAATATATGGATATTGACATGACATTACAGATATGAAAATCAAAGTGAGCATATGTTGGCAATTTTATTTTTTAATCTTCTACAGGCTTCTTAGCTCATTCTCTATCTTTTGGTACTCAAACAATAGAGCCTCATTATTGGCCCATTGCCCGAATTAGGATGTTAATCTTTTTTAGGCCTCCTTATCAACATAGTTTAATGGGAATACCAATCTCCCCGTAGAGGGAAAGAAGAATACTTCTAAGCTTGACTAAAAACAAAGCCATAAACTAGTTGCCTCAAAGCTTAGTATAACTCTTTATTGGTTGAGTTTAGCCCATACACTCTATCTTGTGCCTTTTCTTAGCCCTTATTTAAACACTGAAAAACCTAATAGACTAAAAGTCCTTTGATAAACTTCATGAAAATCCTATATGCTCAGAAATCAATCCATTTACTCCTTGATATAATTTTAGGGGTCTTCTCCTATTAACACTAGCTCTTACCACCACCCTCCTAGTAGCTCTAGCCTTGGCAATCATTGCTTAATGCCATTCTATTTACCTTCAACTTTTGTAGAGTGTGATACATCTAAGAGGAGGGGGGGTGCTTTGTAGAATGAGCTAATAAAACAGTTTAAAAAAAAAAATTAATGATGCATACTCAAACAATAGAGGAATTGCAAAAGAAAATTTTTCTCCTCAAGATTCTCATTATTTTTAGTAGCCTTTCCTAAGAATTTTAGAAAATTAATTTTATGATTTTAGAAAAATATATTTATAGGATGTCTTGATTTGAAACACTAAAATGATTGCTTATTAAAAATTTTGGTGTATTCAATCTACTGATCCTACAAAATGATTAGTATAATTGGTTGACTCTAACAAAAGTTTATCTAAATTTATTCAAATTGTACAATTGCTATCTGACAATCTGATTAGTACATTTAGTAAATTCTATAAAAAAACTCTCTATTTGATCAACCTATACGATTGGTATTGTACAATATGATTTTTTGTGAATTTGAATTTTAATGTGCTCCTTGATTCACAAATTTTAATGAGCCAATTATTTTGATAATCATATAATACGATTTGTATCACATAGTATGTTTAATTCAAATTGAAATTTACCTATTTAAGTAAAAAATATTTGATTGTTATTTAATTTTGATTATATTGATCATACTGTAAGATTATCATAACATAATATGAGTACTGCTAATTCAATATGACTTGATCTTTTAAGAATTATAAAAAATATCTCACACATCGTACAATATGATCTAAATTATATAGCATAATTTACAATATATAAAGCTGTCTTAATTAATCATTTTATGAAATTTTTAAGGAATTCATTTATCCAAAATTTAGTTCATGTGTGTGCGCTTGATTGTCTCATACAAATCATATACCCAATACATGTAAGAAGACTTGATACATATAAAAATAGACATTTTGATTTTTTGTCATTCTTTTTTCTCCTCGATGGATATAGATCCTTCACAAACATCTCTTGTTTAGCTTAGGCTAAGTGCACTTTCATAAACTTGTGATTAGCACTTAGGTTATGTGTCTATTAATATATTCCTCTATTAATACTAAACTAAATAAAAACATAGATAGAATAATTAAAAAAATATATGGGGAGACAAAAATTTTTAGTTAGTTTTCTTTTAATAAAATAAAACAAGTACAAATAACAAATACTAACTACACATACTCAACACAAATACAAGTACACAACTTAAATAAACATAAACAACATGTTGACCTCGATTTTGGCTCGAATGTGCTCGAGCCCTTTCGTTCGATCTAATTAAACCCCGTTGAGCCCAATTCGAGCTCGAATCGACCCGATTCAAGCCGGATCGGACTCGAACATGTTCGATTAGACTCGTTCAGTTTGTTTTCGTAGCGTCGTACCTAATTTCCTTTAAATTGATCGTTATTTTGAACCAAATTTTGGTTAATTAAATTCGTCGCGCCGGTTTGAACCATAATTGACTCGAATCGAGTCAAGATTGGACTCGAGCTCGACCCAAGCTTAGCCTATTTTAATTTGATTCAGCCCTGTTTGACACCATTAAAATCCATTTGACTTTCTTTATGTTTTGAATCTACTTCCTAAATCGAACGAGATCGTTGTTTCAGCCAAAATCCCGCTCCTCAGTTGATTTTCTGATCTCGGACAGACGTTGAGCAGAGAGCGGGGGCTGCAAAAGGAAATTTCGGAGGCTGGAGTAGGGCGAGGCGATTTGGCGGGCTTCCTCCTTCGGCGATGGGTTCGACTTACTCAGAGCAAGGCTCTTGTTCTCGGCATTCTGGGCTCCCCCTCTCTCTGCGCAATTTTCTCCCTCTCTCTCACACTCCCTGTTCCCACGCCCGAGCTTTCTCCCCTTCTCCCTGGTTTCTTCTCTCGGTTCGCAGAAAGCCCGAGACGGACGGACCTTCCCCTCCCCGATCTCTCTGTTCGTGCGACTCCAGCGAGCCCGACGACCTCCAGTCGCGAGCCCAGGCCTGACGGCGCCGCCCCGTCGATCTCCCTCGAGCAACCCGAGACCCCTGCTACCGTCGACGCCGCCCTCTCCAAGACCCAACTCCGCTGTGAGTATTCTTCTACTTCTTCCTTACCTACTATTTCTTCCTCCTCTTCTTCTTGCTTCCTAGTCCTCTTCTCCTTCTTCTTCCTTTCAACCTCTACTCTTTTTTTTTTCTTTGCAAAAAAAAAAAGTCTGAGAATTAAATTTGGTTAGGTTTTCATTTCGTTTCATGTATACATACTTATTGTTGAGATGGTTGTTGCTTGAATCTTGAAGAGTTCCTTTGTGTAGATCATTGGTTAGATTGTGACCTAGTAGGTGTATAAATCTCTTTGTATAATAGTTTGTTTTATGTGATTCTATGAGCATTGCACCACAAGTGTTTGATGGATTGCTCCCAAAGAAAAGCCATGAGTATTTGCTAGCATTTTGAGCTTGGTTGAGATATTCTCTTAAACTTGGGTTGATCTATGTTTCTATACAATTTGTTGATTTAGTTTATTTTGGAATAAGTAATCAGTATGTGAGCCTGCGTTTACTTTATATAACATGATTTAGGAATTTTAGATGTGATTGGTGGCAAGGCTCAAGAAGCTATATTGTGTTCTTATTAAATCATGCACGTGGAATGTTTGTTTTAATACCCATTAAAGTTGGTGGTGGTTTTCCTTGGTAAGAAGTGAAATTTTGTGGATTTCATTGGAAAATCTATCTTGCCGGTATGAGCGAATCCCGTGTAATTTTGTGTCTTTTTCTTTTATAATCATTATAAAGAAAAGGATAATGTGAGGTGTGAAAGTCTCATGTATTTCACTCCTTGAATGTCCGTTGGATGGAGAATGTTGTTGCTAGCCACCTATGAAATGATTGATGCATGAATCATGAAAATATTGTGTAAGCTACTTGAACGATTCAACCAAGCACTTGCTTAAATCATGGCTTTTATGTTAACATGCTCAGCGTAGTTTTGTAAATATGGCATACTGAATATTTGATGAAATACCACTAGAGAAAGAGGTAGTTTAGTTGGTCTATAAGCTTGGGATGGCCAACAAGTTATTTCCTTGCTTTAAAATTTATTGCTAAGATAGTAAAGTTCTTTCTTTTCTTTCTTTTGTGCACATTCTTGAGATGATTTAGATTAGTTGAGCGACCTTACATTGTCACAACCCTTCTTTAGAAATATTCTTTTCTTTTCTTCATGATCTTAACACTAGCAAGTATTTCTTATGATTGGTAAGTTTTGTTGTTTAAGTGTTACACTCTAACGGTTGAAAGAGTAGTTGTTATCTTGTGTAGTTTGGTTGGGTGAATTCAATCAAGTAGGCACTTGGAGCATGTTTCTCTTGCTAGCATGTTCTATGGAATCTTGCGAACTTTGCTTACGTAATACTTGTGATAATACCTTAGAAAAGTTTATAGTAGTTTTCCTACAAATATGAGATTTAACATTCTTCCCGTTCTCTCTTCTACATGCACATTTGGGAGCTTCCTTGTCAAGTTGATTACATAAATCATAGAGAGCTTCTTTACATAGACTATTGATAGTTTTTAAAAAAAAAAAAAAGAGAAGGAAGGGTGGATTCTTTGATTGGTTCTTATGCATGAAATTTATAAGCACGCCTTATTGTTTTCGATCGAACATCATCTAGAGCTTTGAAAGTATATTTAGCTTAGAGTTTTACATATCATCTTCCATGTTCTTCATCGCAATGTTGGATAGGGATTTGATCATGAGCCAAGCATTTACACATGTATTTGAAAGCATGATTTCTACATACTTTTAAAAAATAATGTTCCAAGCTTTCTTGGGGACAATGTTATATGTAGATTTTTATTATTCTGATGTTCCAAATGGTTTTAAGAATGGTGTTAAATGCAGAATTTGAGAGTTTTATGGCTGTTTTATCTGAAAATTTCTATGGCATTTGGGCGGGACTTCTATTGCTCCTTGGCAGTGGCTCTTGTGTCCTTTGTTTCTCTCTTTTTACTGATTTTGGAAGGATTAGGTGCAGTTTTCTTTGTGTTTTATGCTTGAAACTATCTTTGGAGATGGACTAAATGTACACTCTCACTTGCTTATGTTCCAAAGTATTTTGGGACGGATTAGAGGCAATTCTCCCATCTCCTCGTTGGCTAACAGATTTCTAATATCATGTGCTTTAGCATAAAAACACGTTATGAGTTCAAGATAAAGTTTATGTCAAACTTTTGTTAGCATATAGTAGAAAGATTGCAAATCCCTTTGAAGGAAATCATGCGTTTCGTCTATTCGAAATAATTCACACTATTAGAAGCATGTTCACCCATAAATTTTGCAAATAATGAGATATCCTTATGCTGCCTTCTCTACTTGGTTGATTTTTGTATGGAAAGGCTAATCAACAATTACATTTGGATATTCTTATATACATTTTGTTTCAAACATAGACTTGGCATATAGTTGACTCAGCACTAGATTGAATATTTGAAGAGTTTCTTATTTTCTCGAAGCCTAATGAATACCCTTATATTATTGTTGCTTATAAAGAGTCGTTGAGCTTTGTAGTCGCTAAACAACAACACGAGTACGGCATTAAGTTATGAGTAGATTGTATTAGACGGTTCTAGTTGAAAATATCATGGTTACACTTTAGTAAACCGATGTGAAATGCAATGGTTTAATATCACCTATCCTCCATTTCAAAATCTCCAATGAACCTTTTATATATTTGTGCTGTAATGAGACTCTTTTCTTATTGTTTGGCAAATATTTTGGTCAAATCCTATGGATAGGATTATTAACAAAGAATATTTGGAAATTTTTGAACATAGTATTGTCTCTTTACATTTCACATAAATGATTGGAATAAGTTTAGAATATCTTCTTATAAAATTGAGTAATGCTTTCATCTAATTTGTGTGAGATGTTGTAGTTGTTTTCGCTTGTCGTGACATTGAATCTCTTTTGAAGGGTCTTGTGAGTTGTCTTATATTTTGAGAGCTTTATGAATATTTCTCTTCGCTTTTATCGAAGATTTCTTACAATTCGCTTTGTGTTGCTAGTTTGGGAAGTCTCTTTCGAGTGAGGGATGTCTTATTTTGTTGGAGCGACTTATAAGTAGTTTTGGATTTGTTTTATGCGACGAATTTTTACAAGTGCTTTACAATGAGAGGTTCTTATAAACCTTCCCGTTGGAAAGCCTTATGTTTTATACCCCACTCCAAATGAAAGGAGGCATTTGATTATGAGTTGTTGGGTAGAATTTGGTGTCAAAGTGAAATGTTGGGTAGAAGGTTTTGTAGAGTTTTTGCGTCAAAACAACAAAATGAAAAGGAAAAAGTGATTTTGGGTAGATGGCTTTTGAGAAGTTTTGCGTAGTAGTCCATTTAGGAGTTCTTGTGAGCTATTTTGGAATGTATAATTTTGTGGATAGACTTATTCAGTAGTGTCTTTTGGGAGTGAGTGGGGCTTTCTCATTTGAGTTTGATTCTCTTAGTAGTCCTTTTCAAAAAATGAGTTTTGGAAGTTTAAAACATTAGGGAGTTTTATGTTAGAGGTCTCTAGTGTTTTTTTTTTAGAGCAAGAGAGGTCTACTTTTTTTTTATTATGTTAGAAGTCAGTCTCCCTCTAGTGGTTATTAGATGTGTTTGGAATGTGGTGTAGGTAGAGGTCAAACGTATCAAGTGCCTCGTTTGGAGTGGGAACAGCAAAGGGCATTGTTGCTGTTATAGGATACACTTGACTTCTACGAAGTGTATCCAATAACAACAATGCCTACACCTTTTTTTTTGTATTCGATTTTTCGTTGTTTTCTCCGCCGTTTCTTTTATGTTTTTGGTGCCACGCGCTTGCAAAATGAGGACCCAAAATACAAATAGCCCAACAACTAATAAAAAAGGTACGTTCTTTCTCTTTTATGCATTTTCCTTATTTCATATTATTATTTTCTTATAGAACTGCTCTAATACCTATCTTTCTTTTGTGTTGCGAGGTACCTTTTATAAAGCAATGGACATGGAGCACTTGGAACTGGAGCTAGGACAATCGGACCTAAGCATCAGTCGTCCCTACCCATCTGGTAGGGGTGCTACGGGCGGAACCACCGGGTCGTAGCCCCCGGTGCTGTAAGTCTACTAAAACTTAGAAAACCTTTAGGGGCCTAGATGATTGTACTCCTCCTTCCCTTAGGGCCTTAGAAACTTCAATTATATCTAGGATTGCTTTTGTTTTTTTCTTATTCAGATCCCTAAAATCCTATGACATCCGTATAGAAGTCTTAGGAATTAGAAAAATAACATCACTTTCGATCCTACAATATTAGTGACATCTAAAGGACAAAAATTAAGGACTGAGTCTTAGAAAACATAGACTTAGGATGCATGCTCTCTATAGGATAGAGACATTAAAACAAAACCTAGTGACACGTTTTCCTAGATTTGGATTTTCTTTTCTTAATTCATTAATAATCAACTAATCAATCTTAATCTAATTCATAAAATATGTTAAAACACATAATCCCTAATTAAACTGTTATTAATATTTAATAATCATCAAACTTTAAAATCTAAAATATGGACCTAAATCAATCCTAACTAATTTAATAATTGATTCATAACCAATCTAAAATTTAAAAGATGTAGATTATATTAAGAGATTAAATTACAAACTAAACTCATTAGGATAAAAGATTTCTTAAAGATCCAAACTTAGAATAATCTCTTAAAAGTAATCAACAAATCCCTTAATACACAACAACCGCTCCAAAAGTGAAGTTTATTGGATGGACTATTCCGGGCTGCGGGGCTAAGTGTCCTAAGGAGGCTGGTTCCTCGAGCCTGGTGGCACAACGCCACGAATGGATCTAATGGAGCGTCAAAATCTAAAATTAATTTTTCCAATTGACATAGTTCAAAGTTGATTAATAAATGATTTAATTTACCCTTTTCTTTTCTTTTAACAACAAATTAACAATAATCCAACAAAATTAATTATCACTGGGTAACCCAGGCCTACGAGGCTATTAAGTTAGCCCCAAGGAGGGTGAAATAAACCTCACGGCCTCGGTGTGAAACAAAGATGGTAATTAATTAAACATTAAAAATAAAAGATACCTAAAATCAACCCTAAAACACTAAGACTTGGATTTTAACTAAAATTTCCTTTGCCCTTTTCAACAAACAAAATATACAAACAATTCTAACTAAATTATCCCATATAGGACCTACCTAAACCACACAGCCGACACACACATAGATGAGTTTGCTAGGACACGACTATTAGCTTTAGGTTAGGCTGTTGTGCTGCTTTACTTTTCTGTACTCTGTTGTGACGCTCTGCATGTGACCTGTGTGCTGGTTGTTGTTTTTGCTACCTGTTGTAGCTTTTCTGCTGTGTTGTTTTCGTACTGCTTTCTTTCAGCTTTTCTTTCTATATTGTGTTTGTGACGTTAGAATACCCATAGATTAGGCACGCTCTTTTATACTAATGTTGTCTTCCTGCAGGTGGCCGTGCTCATATAATGCTGCTAAAAGGGGGGCTAAAAAAAATTAATAATTATTTATAACTGCTTTAGGTACCTGCTTCAGCTGCTTAGCCCCCAATAATCAGAGCACGGCCAAGTGATTGATGTGCGCATTTCAATTTATATAACTGCTTGGATGAATTCTTATTATAAACTGCTTTGGATAACCCCTGCAGGAGAGTGTAGATTTTCTATTTTCAATAATGTAATGTATTTGATAGTAATCGTTGTGAAGATCTTAAAATATGGCATTTTTAAGGAGATAGGACCAAAGGGAAAAGTAAACCCCTATAGAGGGTTTCCTTTTTCATTTGGATATCCTTTTGGAGCGTTCACTACGAGGAGTCCAAAGGGAAAAGTAAACCCCTACAGGGGGTTTCCTTTTTTCATTTGGGCATCCTTTTGGAGAACGTACTACGAGGAGCCCGAAGAGCTGAAGATGATCCAAAGACGAATCAAGAGAGTGAAGAAGAAGACTGAAGAGATATAAAAATGCCTTATTTTAAGATTTGCGTCATTTCCGGGTTGTTGTCGGTGGAGCCCGGCCACCATTACTTACTGTACTCTGTGATGTAATATTGTATGGCACTTGCCATGGACACTCTTTTTCGTGGGATTTTGTTTCTGTGTTGTGATTTACTTACTTTGTTTGCGCAGTAAAAATGGCATGTTTTTCATAGGTTTCTTTTTTGCATGTGTTTGTGTCTGACCGCTAGGCTCTTTAGGGATAAAATTTTTATACTCGTAATTATTAAATAAAAATTTAAGATTAATTCACATAGAAACATAACGACTCTAGGGAATAGCCGGAATCGTGCGGGGGAGCATGCACGCATTCTCTCTTCTTTTAGACAAACTTCCTCGCCTGCGGGTAGAGTCCGGATAATCTTGCCTATGAGGATGAAGTGCCGGACCTGGGGAAGTTTAGTCATTCAAAAACTATTTTCTATAAGCCTTTTTTTCAAAAAATTCATACATCATTGATTTGGAGACTTTTTGACTAGCATAAATTGCATTAGTAACTAATTAAAATTAAGATTTAATTACATTAGTTTTAGAAGCATCATACCACTCATAAGGTGGGATCACTTAGGGAATTTCTTCAGTTGTCGATCCCAATTTCAGTGTCTAAACTACCCACCCATCCCTCATACAGACCGGATAGCATGGATTTTACACGATTAGGAGGTTTTAGCTGGCTTCCTTTGTCAGACAAGGAATAAGTCCAGATTGCATTAGCTAGGTCGTAGATGTTAGTGTTGTGTGTGCAACACTACATCTTTTATAGATTTAGGGTCTAAAGGTGAGTGGTACGAGTGTACCCCTATACACCTTATTGGTGGGTAAGCTATCCATCCTTTCGGAAGCTATAAATCCTACCCATCCGCGTCACACAGATAACGCCACCTCCCTCTTTCTCTCGTGCATGTCTGAGTGCGTTGTCCCTCTTTCTTTTCTCCAGCTTTCTCTTCTTCAGACCGACCGGATGTTGACTGAACCTTGTATGACTGATCGAGCCAAGTTGGGACATTCCCCTTTGATTAGGAAACCTAGAAATTCCCTTGCACTAAACCCACTTTAGAGGAGATAATCTAACGTCCTTAATCGAGAGTCTTCTTAGATCGAGGTCTAAGATGTAATGAACTACGGGGGCTTGCGCCCGTAGGAAACCGATCCCCACAATCAAATAAACCCCATTCGAGCTGATGTATCGAATGGGGGAAATCTCGTGAATTTAGGGTTATAGATATTATTATCCATCGAGGTGCGTGGGTGAAAAAACCGCTATCCTCCATGGCTAATCGTATCTATAACTCCATCTACTCTTCCATCGGCCTGCTTGTGTCGATTGTAAAGGTCTACGACCATTTTGTCCTACGGGATAGTGTGATCGTATTCTTTGCATTCGAGCCACACGAGCAAAATCCTTTCGGAGACCCACACAACACAACTAATCACTTACTCCTTTTGGCATCTCAAAAAGGGTAAGTGAACAATAAAAAAATACATTAACCAAATCACACATAAAAATTAAATTACTGAGTATTTGGACTATCCCTAATCCAGTGGTGGTGGAGGTTGAAAATATTGGTGTATTTGCATCAATTAATTTGGAAACACAACTCAATACTCATCATGTTGATGCTATAGTTGAGCCCACTATATGTTTTCTTATTGGATGTGCTCGTAAACCTTGACCTCACTACAAAATAATGATCATTTTTTGGTGGACCTTCCTGTAAAAAATCTACCATTTTCCATAAAAAATGTTGATTTCCTACTAATTTACAATATAATTTTTCCACCAGTAAGACACGAATAAAAATGTTTATCATCAAAAATTTTTCATTGAAACTTTTTTGATAAATTGAACTTGAAATCGATGAACAAAATTCCATCAAAATATTCTGGATATATAAATTTCTGGAGAAAAACCCCATCAAAAATATCACTGAAAAAATTGGTGAAAAATTCTGGCAGAAATTTTCGTTAAAAATTATGAGTTTTTCTACTGGAAATATCATCGTCTACTTTATATCATAGATTTTTTATGGGAAATCCTTTGGAAACTATAGTAAATACTTAAAAAACTTCTAGACATTCTATTTGCATGGAAACCAACTGTAATTCACAACATATCACTCTAGCACATTATGTCAAACTGATGGAACTCAAACTAACATTCTAAGCTAACAATAATTAAAAAACCATTCATTAAAGAAAATTTTACTAACAAACATTAGATTACACAATTCTTTGAATTTTTTTTTTTATCAAATTTTACCTTGAGTTCATCACATATTATAATACACCTAATCATATTTAGTCTCTTCACTCTCCTCAGGCTCAGGCTCCTGTTGTTACAGTATATGACCCATAGTATAAGATTTTGATGTTGACAAATAATGTTGATTGAATTATCTTATTCTTCATTAAATATTTTGAATGGTACTTTTGTTTATGAGTATTAACATTTCAGGGAGATCACACCCTGCTCAAGATAACATAATACTTGAGACTGGGGAGAATAGGATGTGAAGGAGTCTGTAACTTTGTATTTTTTTATTTCTTTGTTTCTTGAGTCTGACCACAAAAAGCATATGCAAATTGAGTAACCATACACACACATAGGGGGAGAGTTCTTTTTTTTTTTAAGGGAAAAATTATTTTTTATGTAGATCATACTGTATGCTTTTAAATCATACTGTATATGATACACTATAGCTCAACATCTATCTTATGTGAACTAATCATATTGTACGATAATGATCGTACTGTATGATTCATCTCCAACCTGAAATCCTAGACACTAGATTAATTTAAGCAAGTTTTTAATATTTAAATTTTAAACTAATCGTATTGTACGATCCTATCATATTGTATGAATATTTGAATAATTCCTAAAATTAACCGCCATGATTAAATCAAGGCTTAATTAATGATTGATGATCATAATGTACAACCCAGTTCATACCATACAATGAACCATGGCTATTTTTGGTCGTCCGAAAGATCGTATCGGACAAAACTTCAATTTTTGAACTCCTCATACTATACGATGTATACATCATACTGGATGACCTATGTAATTTAACTGATCATATTGTACGAGTTGAATTGTACCAAACGATAAATAGAGATGAATTTTAGTCATCCTAGTGTTTGTCCTATACGAATAGAAGAAATTTAGTATGTTGTATTGTACGATATTTGTATCGTACAGTACGATGTATTGAATAATTATTGCATGTTCGTACTCCTTCGTGCCAGGACAAAAGTTATTTTAAACTGATCATATTGTATAATAGTGATCATACTGTACAAATAGAAATGACTAAATTGAATTTTTAGGGTTTCTTGAAGTATGATTTATATTCAATGCTATTGTCTTTTGAAAGGGAGAGAGAGGAACATGACAAAGGAAGGGAACTCTTGAGAGGGAGGTTCTTGAAGAGATTTAGGGCTTGTGAGAGGAAGGCGAAGGTGATTTATTGAGGGGATCACATGATTGCACCATGCCTACTGCACGCTTGCTCCTCCTATGGCCCGGGTAAGTCTCATGGGAGCTCTCTAGGGGAGAGCCTTCAAGGTCAATATCCTCAATGGTCCTCTGCCTTCTTCAGGAGGGAGAAAAAAAAGAATGTATGATGTCGTTACCGGGAAGGTGACATAGCTTCCGGCACTTCGCCACACCGGGGAAGGTAGAAATGAGTTTGTGTAAAGGCTTCTCCGCCTTACTGTGGGAGCAGAAGTATAATTACTTTTGAGTAGTGCAAATCCCAGAGTTGAGGACTCCAGGGAGTGGATGTAGGTCAAGTGACTGAACCACTATAAATCTTCAGGTGTACTTTCCCATTTACCACATTTTAATTTTTTTTTCTTGCATTTAATATTGTTATAACTTCTTGATGAGAATTTGATTGTAGTATTTCATTATGTGATTTAAAATTTAATCAACACTGTTGCAATCGTCTTTTAATCACTAGCTTCCACTTCTAATTAGTTGCGTTATTTTTGAAATTAATTAAAAAAAGTAGGACTCCTATTTAGGCTTTGATCTTTATTTCAAAAATATCAATTCACCCCCCTCTTGGTGCATCTCGTACTTTTAATTGGTATCAGAGCGGGGTTTCAAAAATAGTGTTTTAGAAAACCACTTTTCTAATAGAGAAGTTGTTGTTTTTTTTCTATATGTTTTCAGCAGATTTCAGGCGAACAATCCGTCAGAAATAGTCATACGATGAAATGGTATCGAATTTCCTATGGAAAAATTTATACTGGTATTTCCAGTGAATTATCAGCTGTATGTTTCCATCGGTAACTCTCTGGCAAAACCATCTAACAGATTATCCACCGTTATTTAAGGCGAAAACTTTATTCTAGAAATTTTGCTGATAAAACGTTGGAATTCCATCGAAGAAAACAACGTCTTTGTTTTGGTTTTTTCGCCAGTAAGTCCGTTAAAAATATTCGGCAAATTTTTTTGACAAAATAAACTTTCTGACGCGCACATTTTAATCTGACAACTTTTCTCCAAAAATTTTTTTGAAAATGGTATTTTACCTGCGGAATTACATGATTACCCGTAGATTTTGTCCGTCGATAACGGGCAATTTTCCAGTAGTGGAGTTCCTACATGTCATTCCTATTATTTTAATAGAACTATGTGTGATTTTTATTGAGCAGAGCCAAAATGTCTTTATATATATATATATACTTATATTTTCATGAATATATGCATATATTATAATTGCTTGTATGTGTATTTGTAGAATATTGCATCTCTTTTTTGAGGATTTTTATATTATATTATATTATAATTGATTTTGATTCATATAATTTGTCTCTTATCATTTGAACCTTCTATAATAAAATGTAAGCAACTAAAAAATAATCATATGAAGTGATTTTTTTTAATTAATTTAAGACTTCTCTCTACATCAAAATTTTCAAAATAATTCCTCGAGCTCTATAGATGTATGGCTAATTTTGGATTGGCTATCTTATCAATAAAAATAAGCTTGATAGAAAACAACAACAACATTATCAAGCCTTTAACCGACTAAGGGGATCGACAACATTAATTCTTTTTCTCTATTGTGTCATGTTATACAAACCTTATGAATCATGCACATATAATAAAAGATTGGGTATCTTGGTTTTGCTCTAGTGGCAAGGTTTTTATGTCCCACTTATTAATTACCAAACAAACCCCATCTTAAACTTTTATTGAGATATTGGAGTTGTCAGATGTATGCTTCATTTGGGACAACTTTCTTACTGCTTTGCTTTTCGAAGCGCAACCATAATTTCTATTTGATTTCTACTTTTTTGCTGCTTTTAATTTTATTTTATTTTTGCATTAGAATGTTACTTTTTATAACAACTTTAAAAAATTACTTTCTTTACAATAGCTTTATAAAGCTGTAAAAAGGCTACCCAAATGAAGCCTTAAAATAACTTAGGTGAGTTTTTTGGATTGTCCATTGTAGGTGGGATTGTAAGGATAATGTTATGCTTTCTTAATATTATTGAATTTAAGCTGTATGTCTCATTTAGGTTTGAGGTTAATGTTCGCTATTGAATCATCATAGGTTCTCAGCTTGGGCATTTTTATAAGGGCAACGTCACATACATAGGGGGTTTTTTTTTTAAGGAAAGTTTTTTATTCTCAGTAGATCATACTGTATGATTTTAAATCATATTGGATGAACTATCAAGGCTCAACGACTATTCTTTGTTAATTAATCATACTGTACGATCATCATTGTACTGTACGATGTGTTTTTAATTTGAAACTCTAGCCGCCAGATTAATTTAAGTAAGTTTTTAAATCTTGAATTTTGAAGTGATCGTACTATACGATCCAATCGTACATTACGAATATTTGAATACTTAGTTAAATTAACTCCCGTGATTAATCAATTAAATTAAGGCTTAATTATTGATTGGGGATCATACTGTACAACATGGTTTGTATCGTACAATGAACCAAGGATATTTTTAATCATCCCAAACATCGTATCGGACGATCCCTTGATTTTTGAACTAATCATACTGGACGATGTATAAATTATACCGGATGACATGAAGCTTTTAACAATTGTACTGTATGAATTGGATCATACCAGATGATAAATAGAGACAAAATTTTGTCATCCCAACATTCATCTTGTATGAACAAAAGAAATATATCATATCGTACTGGACCATATTTATATCGTACTATATGATACAGTTCAGAAATATTGCATGTTCATACTCATTCGCATATGGATGGAATCTATTTTGAACTAATCGTATATTATAAAAAAAATGATTAAATTGAAAAACATAAGGTTTCTTGGAGCTTAATATATATGTGATACTTTTGTCTGTTGAAGAATAATAAGCCATACTTTATGATAATATGATTAACATTAATGCATATTTTCTTTTTTCATCCTTTGAAATATAAAACCCAATATAAGGACATACTTGTTGGGCATCATAAGCCTTTCATAGTCATATGCGTCTAATTTATTCTCCATTGGATTCACTACAAAAAAATAAGTCATTACCGTCGGATTTTCCGGCAGTTAAATATACGTTGGAAAAAGCTGCGATTAAACCGGCGGAATATTCCCCGGTAATATTATGGTAGAATTTCCGGTGGAATTAACGCCGCTAAAATACCGGCGCAAAATCCGTCGGATTTTCGCTAGCATTTTTAATATTCCGGCGCATCTTCAGTCGGTAAATACCGGCGAAAATACTGGCGTATTTTATGCGACTTACTTAAACTCGATGAAATAATACCGGCATATTATCTTCCGGTAAAATTACCGATGAATTAACAGCCGAAAAAAACATTGATAATTGTCCTATTTAGAGCGGCCCGCTCCTGGCAGCTCATTTCCTTTGCTCTCTACTTCTTTCATCTTCATTTCTTCTCATTGTTCGACTTCGCTCCTTTGACGATATTCCCTTCATATTGGATCAGAAGTTAAGAAATTTTTTTATTGGAAGTTAAAACGGGAGCTCGCTTGCTGTGAAGGTAACTTTCTCCCTTCGCATGTTCTATCCTTCGATGACATTCCCTTCCTGGTGGATCGGAAGTTACGATTTTTTGATTGGAAGCAGGAGCTCGCTTGCTGTGAATGTAACTTTCTCCCTTTCTCGAGTCAGTCCATTGATGACATTCCCTTCCTGTTGGATCGGAAGTTACGCCGATTGGAAGCAACAACAGGATCTCGGTTGTTGTATAACTTTCTCCCTTTTGCCTGTCATTGTTGGACTTCGCTCCTTTTGACAATGTTCCCTTCATGTTGGATAGGAAGTTACATCATTTTTTTGATTGGAAGTAGCAACAGGAGCCCGCTTGCTGTGAAGGTAACTTTCTCCCCTTTGTGCATGGTTGTTCGAGTTCGCTCCTTCAACTACGTTCCCTTCCTGGTGGATCAGAAGTTACGATTTTTTGATTGGAAGCAACAACGGGAGCTCGCTTATTGTGAACGTAACTTTCTCCCTTTCACCCAACGATGTTCGACTTCACTCCTTTTGATGATGTTCCCTTCCTTTTTTTGATAGGAAATTACGACATTTTTTTATTGGAAGCAACAACGGGAGCTCGCTTGCTATGAAGGTAACTCTCTCCTTTTCACTTGAATGACAGAGTTATAAAAACCCTTTCCTATATATCACTCATATTATATCTTATATTTTGAAGATTGGACATCAAGGTTTCATACGACTATGTTAGGCCTCGTTTGATTAAGTTTATTTCCTCCGTTTCAGTTTGAATAAGCTTTAATCAGTTTGTCGTAACTGTTTGGAAGACAAGTTTAACCGTAATCAATTTTTAGTAAACCACGTATTTTGAGTGGTTACAAAATTTTTTCCCCGTCTGCTTATTCGTTCAAAAAACACAGTTTCGCTCACCAAATGTCCAAATTATCCCTCCACATTCGCAGGTCGACCACGAAACCTTCCTCTTCTTCAAATGGCAAGACAAAAAAACTGTCGTTGTTTTTTTAGCTCCTTACAGGCTGCCCATCGATTCTGAAATCTCGCTCAATTCATAATAAAAAGCCCGAACAAGACAGTCTGCTCCCGATCGATTCAGGAACCATCCCTTTCGGCATTTTCCGCGTAACCTCCTAGCTGAAACCGAATTTTGTATTTCTTGCTCCTTCGTTGTTCTTCGACTTCGCTCCTTCAATGACGTTCCCTCTTTGTCACGGAAATTTAGGGTTTATCGGAAGCAACGACGGTAGATCGCCCGCTCTGCAAGGTAACTTTCTTCCTTTCTTCTTCTGCTCATTCCGCCTTGAGATTTACGGGCACAAATCCCGTTTGCCAGGATTTTGCAAAATTCGGCATTTTCCTAACTCTTGACACCGGAACGATTTAGCCTGTATCAAAAAAATAAAAAGAAAATTCTTGACTCTTAATATGGAAGAGTTGGAATAGTCCAACCTGTATTAAGGTGACGTTGATACCAATAGTCCAACCTGTATTAAGGTGACATGTCAAGCCATCAGCTACGAAGGATTCAATTCAGATTTGCGTTTGATTCTTTGTATTTTCTCAATTTCAAAAATAATTTATTTGAGAAGAAAATAAATTAATTTTCCAACATAAAAATATTTTTTTTATTTAAGTTGATTTTTTTTTATAGAAGAATTAATAACGAAATATTGTAAGTATAATAATAAATTAATATGATTTAAATTTTATCATATTTGTAGTAAAAATTATGTTGTAAGTTAAAAAATTATGAGTTAAAAATAAAAACTTTTTATTTTATAAAATATTAGATAATTAAATTTTTCTTAGAAAGTTATATATATATATATATATATTAATTACGTGTACATAAATTTCATGGGCAATTATGTCTTTTATAATAAAATCTCAAAAGCAGAACTCCTAAACAAACAATTTAAACTTACTTTCAAGTATTAATAAGCACTTTTAAAAATATTACTCAAACATATCTCATTATTGAAACTCCATTTTATTAAACGGCTTTTTCTCAACCTCCTTTTTTAAAACTCCTTTTTATGTAAGCATAAACCGAATCAAACGAAGCCTTAGTGAAGCTGGTCATCATTTTGGGGTTGGATTGTAAGTCAGGCGATGGATATTTTTAATTCATGGTTGGTTATGAGTTAGAAGCTCTATCATTGTGTCTGTATTGGATTAGGTCATGGATTATATCTTATTGATACGTTTACTCCTATTTAGAGGGAATTTTCCGTCAACCATAGCTTTGATTTACTATGAGATTTGGTTTTGCATTTTTGGTCGTTTGGTTGGATTTAGCTCAAATCCGCTTCAATTATAATATTGTTATTGTAATTGATAATAGTAGAGAGGGAGTTGAAGGTAAACATTAATTATTGACATGATATGAAATTAGTATATATGTGAGAAGGTTGAAGTAGCTCTAGTGGAAGATAAGATTTGAGAGAGTCGCGTTGGTTGGTTTGGTCACTTGAAATGATGGCCTTCCGAGCAAGTTAAGACTTTTTGTGTTTTTCTTCAATAAATGTTATAATATTATCTAATATATCTATATTATATGTATGTTATATTATGGATATCAGAACTCAAAGAAGTTGGATATATAATCGATTGGCATAAGGATGAAAGACATTAACGGATGAGTTCATTAGATGGGTGAATATTTTCATTCAGACAGCTTCTCAACTACCTAGCTTCAACTCAAATGGAATGTTTCGTTGCCCATATTCTAAACATAAAAAAATTTGGTGCACCTAAGCCTAGTTGACGTAATTGTTGATCTATAATGTCGAAGCTTCATGCCAAAATATTAGTATTGAACTTCTCATAGTGAGTATGAACCACATTTTGATTCACGATGTGGCCCATCGACAAGTGCTACTATAGATGACGAAGAAAATATCTTACCTAAACTTGAGAACTTGATTCATGATGTAAGTGGAGCATAATTTGAACAATATACAGAAGCTAATCTTGAGTCACCTAATAAAGAAGCATAAAATTTTATGATTTATTGCATGCTTCCCAACAACCAATATGGAATGGGTGCACCACTCACTCCGAGTTATCTGTTGTTGTTAAGATGTTAAGCATCAAGGAAGAATATAATGTTTCCCGTGAATGTTTTAATCAATTCATTGGACTGCTCAAAAAAACCAATCCAACAGATTTGAACTATTCTCATATTGATATTTTAAATTTGTATATCGTTTCTATATTTATAACATAATATATCTTTAATTGAGAGTTTTCATATGATTTATGCACTTTATGATTAATTAATTGTTAGAGCTTGCTTTTTAGGGGGACTTGAACTTATAATTAAATAAATTTCATATATATATATATATATATATATATATATATATATATATATATATATATATATATATATATATATATATATATATATATATATATATATATATATATATATAATCATTATTATTTTTATTTAAATAAAATTATAGTTAAACCTTTTTATTCATTTTATTCATCCTTTCACAACTCTTTTTTTTATATGAAATAAATTACATTTAGATATTATAATTAAAATTTTATCATGATAAATTAAAAATTTTAGATTTTGTTTTACATCAATGCATATAATATAAGTTGGAAGGGTTTTTTCTACTCTGGCTATTATTAAAATCGATAACAAAATAGAATTAGCGATTCACTGATATTTTAATCAATTATATTGGGAATAAATATTTGAATGTATTGATAATCAAGTAAATGCTAAACTCTTTTAGAATATGAAAAAAATATGTATTATAAATTATAATTTTTTTAATATTTAATATTATATATTTTAAAATAACAAGTTAATTTTTTTTAATCTGGTAATGTTGATCTAAGAGGCATGAATGAAAAAATTGAGAAAATATTTGAAAATTTTAATTTGTTCCTCTACTAGAAAAATTTTCTGGCTCCACCATTGAGATGAGTGCGACATAAATTATTTATGAATTACATTCATCTTAAAGTAAATTCAAGAGCTTTAAAATCCATTATAATTATTTTTTAATCAGAACATTTAGATAATTTTTTCCATTGTTTTTTTCAATCCCTCATGAATTATACACAATTAGAAAATTGCTTTTAAAAACTGGATTATTCCTAGACCATTTTTCTCCATAAATGATAAACCTACTAGCTTTCTCATTGTGATATGAACATAACAATGATAATGGAACATTTTTTGCATTGATTATCACACTTACAAGGCTTGATAATAACAGCAACAATTTTTTTTTTTTTTTCTTTCAAGATTATTTTTTCCAGCTAGCTGAGGTTATTTGGGCTTACATGCTGGATATTGTAAAATTTTTTTATAATATATATTTCAATATTCATGCATTACTCGTATTTAAAAAATAATTTCAAATTTTTATGGATTAAATTATAAAAGGGAGATTTACATACATGAGACTTAAAATTAACCTATTTACATATATGTGAGTAAAAGTTATCTATTACTTTTATCAATAATGTCTCTTCTGGCCTTTGCAAAACCTACAACTATGAAAAAAGAAAGACAAGAAGTCCCAAACAGGACCTTGTAGGCATGGGCGGATCCACCTTGACTTCAAGGTGGGCAAATGCCCACCCTAAAAAAAAAATGTAAGGTTGAGGAGGGATAGTTTTGGTATTCTGCCCCCGCCCCCCCCCCCCCCCCCCCCCCCCCCCCCCCCCCCCTCAAAATTAATTTTTTGCCCTGATATGCCCCCATCTTGTGCCGTCCTGCCCATCCGATGGCGAATCCTGTCTCGCATGAGTTAGTAGTCGAAGTCTTCGACGTTGCAAGTGTCACACCCCAGTTTGACACACCCTCTACCACGAACTGGAGTATAACAGAGAAAGATTTCAACGTATCACACTCCACAGTTAACAACAGGAAGCATGTATATACCTTATTGAACCTCAACATAATTAAAACAAATACAGAGCTCTACTAAAACTTTTAAAATTCATTCACATACCCAAAAGTCTTTACATCTAGCATTCAGATCTCGCTTTAGATCTCTTGCACCCCAAAACGTACTTACAGCAAGCAGAAGAGGCTGAAGCCTCTGATCCTTTCTCCCTCTCTTATGCGAGTCGCAGCCGAGAGTTGCCGATTCTACCCTCGCCGGCTTCAATCCCTCGCATGCCATATAATGAACTATAGTCTTCCTTCCTCTTCTGACCATCCCGCTTTCTTGGTATGACGAGCTGCCCGCAACTAGTTCAACGCTTTGCCTAGGTCAGTTCTCAAATCAGAGCAACGGGCAAATGAAAATGAGTTTGATTCTTTGTCGCATTAGCTTGAATAAATTAAAATGATTCCACCAATACGTGCTCAATATTCAAAATTTGGATCATATTTTGTTATTGTCTTGTTTTTTTTTTCCCAGAATTTTAGCTTATATATATTTTAAATTTTTAGCATTTAATTTTTTATATAATGAGTGTGTCCGCCCTAAAAATAAGGTTAGATCCACCCCTGCTTATAGGCATGAAGGGCATTGATGTCACTTGAGTGTAAACACGGAGGAAGCCGTCTATGAAGAAGAGTAAACAAGATACATACATACATACAACATCATCAAGCCTTTATCCCACTACGTGGGGTCGGCTACATGAATCCTTTTTCTCCATTGTGTCCTATTAAAAGTCAAATTCTCGTTTAAATCTAATAAAGAAAGGTCATTCCTAATATTTTCTAGCCAAGTCTTTTTAGGTCTACCCCTACCTTTCTTAACATAAGTCAAATCTAATACCTCTACTCTCCTAACCGGGTCATCAGAAGGCCGCCGTTTTATGTGACCAAACCATCTAAGGCGACTCCCTCTAATCTTATCTTCTACTGGAGCTACTCCAACCTTTTCACGTATATGCTCATTTCGTATCTTATCTCTAAGGGTAAAGCCACTCATCCACCTGAGCATACTCATCTCTGCCACACTTAACTTAGTATTATGCTTCTCTTTTAATGGCCAACATTCGGCACCATAAAGCATTGCAGGCCTCACTACCATCTTATAGAATTTTCCCTTAAGTTTGATGGGTACATTTCTATCACATAACAAGCCCGATGCATTCCTCCACTTCAACCATCCAACTTGAAGAGTAAACAAGATAGTCACGATAAAATTTTATTAAAAATTTCTTATGTCATTTAAAGTTTTGAGCTTTACATATTTTGGTATTAGTATTAGTAATACATTTTATATATCAATATATATAACTAAATATGAAAATTTAAACATTACTACATTAGGCATATGAATAGATAAAAAATTATTGGCGTTAATATAAATCCCCATTCCATTTAATAAACGTAGAAATGGCTCCAAACTCAAACGAAGTTGCATTCCCTCGCTAAAACAACACCACCAGTAAAAAAACCAGAAGTCCTGAAGCCAAGAAGACAAGAAGAAAACCGCCATGGAAAATCCTGCTCAAATCTCCTGTTCCGGAAACTGCCTCGTCCACCTCCACTCCGCCGCCGGCAAAGCCTGGTTGTACCGCCACGCCTGCCGTATCCCGCAATATGTTGGCCCCGACGGCATTCCCCGCTTCCTGGTCATCACAGGCAATAACGAAGAAAAATTCTTTTCTGCCCACGAAATCCGCACCTTACATTTCCTGACCAGCATAGCCAACTTCGAACGCCTCTTCGGCAGCCCGGTGCCAAACCTCATCGCCATCATCCCAACCAGCATCAACCACGGCCAATTATCTTTCACAACTCTCCACCGCCGCCTACGCCGCAGGAGCTCGCATTGTCGTTTTCATCGAAAGGTCGGTTCTTGCCGCCTCCTATTACGAATCTATCAGCCCCGGATGCAGAACCGTCCTCGTATTCGAACTCGGAGGTCACCTCCTTGAAATCTCTCTGCTCACCAAAGATCCGCGTCTAAATATAAGGGCCTCTGTTTCAGACATGGGCTGTCCACTCTTCAACCACGTGGTTTCAGGGCTTCCTATGAGGCTCGGAAACACCTTCACCAGTGACGCCGACTCTCTCCATAATGTCCGAAATGAATGCGAGCGCGCCAAAGAAGCCCTATGTTTGGGCTCGCGTACCGTGGTGATTAAGTTTAAGCGACTAGGCAGGGAGACGAGAATACCAATCAATCGGGAATGGTTGGTGCGGATGAATCTCAACCATCTTCGCAGCGGAATCATGAGGTGCTTAATGGAAGCCGGAGTCAGGCGAGAAGCCGTGGATGAGGTCGTGCTCGCCGGAGCTTCCAGTAACATACCGGCGGTCCGAAGTGTTCTTCTAGAGTTCTTTCAAAGGCAGAGGCTCAGATATAGCATCGACCCTGCAAATCTTATCGATGTGAGTTCCATGAAATGCATGGACATCGTCTCCAATGCATTAAATATCCCTGTGGTGGGTTTTCAGTGTTACAATTTGGGGCTCTACTCTCTTTGAGGTTTCTCTTTCACTATTCTTTGAAGTTCTTGTGAATAATGCAGTAGTCAACAATAATAACAAGATATTGCTATGGAATTCTTTGATGATAGCCTATCTCGTTCTAATGGTTGAATATTTTAGCACAAGCAAACTTTATCTCATGCGGCTTCAGCTGCGACCACCTTTTTCATTCTGTTGCAACACTCAATCTTGACCTTTAAAAAATCATCACTCTATTCCTGAAATTCTTCTGACAAAATAATCAACATAGGGGTTTTTACACCATAGATTTCTTCAACTTCTCGAAACTTGCTTTACACCATGGTGTCCATTCAAATAACATGACCTTTTGGTTAAAGCTTGTTAGAGGGACTACAATCTTTTTTTTTTTGGGGAAAAAGGGGAGCAAAAGCCCATATATTAATAATACCAAGTTATAAAATAAAAACAGTTAGTTACAAGTATAGAAACTATACCACCCAAAACTTGAAAAAAGAAAACAATGCAGAAAATAACAAAATTTAGAAAACTTAAACATGCGGACTCAGGAAAATAAGGTCTACATCATATAGGCATCAAAGCCCGGCACATAATAGAAAGCCGCGAATCCAGCCATAGAGACACCGGTTGCCTGAGCCCAAAACTGATAGGCCATCGCAGCGCCTCAGAAAAACCCCCACTACGAAATCATGGTTGCAGTAAGACCGTTCAAGAATGCTGGATTGATGTAGATCTTAGCTCATCATCGTCCCAAAAATCCAAAAATTACAGCACGAACAGATAGGCCGAGAGACAGTAATAGAGTGGAGACCAACGCAAAAAGATCTCAACATGACAGTAACAAAACACTCCAGCCGAAAGTTAGGCCCAACCAACAGTAACCAAAAGGAGCATTAGTAGGAAAATTCAGCCCAGAAAATAACAAACAGATAGTGAACGCCCATCCAGAAATCATCAACTAACAGAAAATACATGCCCAGCCAACAACCCGAAAAAAACAGATCAGCCCAGAATTTCCGCAAACCTTTCTTAAGGAGCTCATAACATTTCCATTGTTTAGATTTGGCGCGAATAGCATTAATGATAACAGCTTTTAAATCATTCGGACTTCTCCAAATATTAGAAAACTTTATGTTGTTCTGTTCCCTCCATATAATGTAGATCAGAGTAGCCAAAGTAAGATAACAGAAATGTTTTTCAATCTTACCATAATCCTGATAGTTCTACAATCTTTGAAAAGCCTTGGACAAACTTCCTGTAATAGCCTGCAATGCTCACCACATGCCCCAGAAATATCATAGAAGTGAATTATAATTCCCAATTAAAAAATGTACGATATAACTTTTATTGTTTAAAAGAATCTAGAGTCAGCCTCAAATGAATCTCATGATCCTCTTCATACTTCGAATATATCAGGATATCACCAATGAATACAATAATAAATTGGTCCAAATACTCCCTCAATGTTGTATATCCATAAATATTTATGGAGTATTCATCACATCGAAAGGCATCACCAAGAACTCATATTATCTATATTTGGTACTAAAGGCGGTCTTTACTACATCCTCAGCCTTCAGTTTCAATTAATGATAGCTCGATCTACAATTGATCTTAAAAAATATGACTGCACCTGTTGGAATTTAATAAATTTCAACTTGATAAAATGCCTAAATTAATGTCAAGAAAAAAGTAGGACATGATTTTTACAAATTTTAAGCAAAATAATTAAAGATCAAAGATTCAATTAGAGGGGTCACTATAAGTATGCCACGCTTGGAAACCATTTGGTAACCAAAATTATGGTTTGAACCTTCCAAATACGCTTCGAGGCTTTGATTTGGATCTATTTGAGCTCGAATTGGACTGAATTTGGTGTATTTAGGTTCGTATTTCCGAGATATTCAGTTCAACTATAAGTTTGTTGAAATCAGAGTTCAGATGGTCTCCGATTTAATTTTTTTGAAGTTTCTAACTTAATTTTGCCTCGAGATTCGTGCCCGATCAAGATAATTTATTTTGATGATATATCAGTTGTCAAACTCAGAAACAAATCTATGGCATATGAATAGGAAAAGTTTTCTTTTAATCATAAACCAGTTACAGACACTTCTCATGAGTTCGGTTTGGTCATAGTAATGTCAAACTTAGGGCATCTCCAACCGAAAATCTCATTTTTCACTCCAAAATGCCGTGAAACAAAAAAATGTCATGATTCATCTCCAATCGAACTCCATTTTTGTCCCGTAACGGTCGTTCTCTTCTTATGCGCGTTTCTTCGGCAAGTTCGGTAGAGATCAAAAAATAGCGCAAATGAACAGTGCAGCGCCAATATTGACGTCGCACTGTTCACCCGCGATGAAATGCATAACAATTGCCGCTCGATTGGAACAACAGAAAAACGACAAACAGTTGTTGTTTTCCGTTCCATTGGAGATGCTCTTATTTGATATCAACCCAAAGGCATGAAATAAATTCTTTTCCTGAAGAATAATGAGCTAGCAAAAGAATGATATTGCCGATCTGCCTCACATAAACATCATGAAGATTTTGAGTGTTCTTTCTGTGTTATATGACATAAGGTCATAGGAAATCTATATGAGGAAATGATTTTTTCCTATATTTGAATCTATCATATTCCCAGATTTAATCATCAGTATTATCTTCTAATGTTATAAGGAAATTGTTTCAAATAAAAAAATAAAAAAGGAAAAAGTGACCGTCGTTAACGACCTATGGGAACCTTGATATCAAGCACAAGAATGAATCTTGGACACCCAACAGTTTGCGAGTATTGCCAAGAGCAAAATAATAAAGTCCAGTTATAATTGAAACGCTCTTATTCATTTGAATTACGGTAGGCACGTTCAGATGATAACCATCCCTCTAAAAAATAAGGGAATAGCAAGAAGAAGAGACGGACAAAGGGGAAAAAAAAAAGAAACAGAGAGGAAGGGAAGCCCGTCGTCGTGCGAGCGAATCAGAAACTGCACCGCCGAATCCTTTCACTTCGTCTGCAAGCAAGACCAAGCCCTAGCAGTCCCTTCTATCCCCGTCAGCCGGCCTAGCCTCTCCCGCCGAATCAAGAAAGGTTTAAGAGCACCTTCCGCCTTCAACTTCTTCAAACGAACAGAGCCGCATACCAAACTTTTTTCTTCTGCGTTCAAATGGCCACTTCTTTATACGCAAATGAAAAACTCTCCGGGATGAGCAATTATTAGGTTCGGTTTTAGGCAAAAATAGGTCAAAAAGTGCAAATACCGAGTTTTTTGAAAAACTCGGTATTTTTTCAAAAAACTCGGTATTTGCACTTTTTTAGGCAAAACCGAACCTTCCTCTAGGTCCTTGCACCGGACCAAATAAAAGTTCCTCCGGGATGGGCACCTCTAACAAATTTCTGTTTCTTGGAAAACAGCAAAAGCAAATCAATAGTATTCAAATATTATTGAATACTATTTGAAATCAGAATAATTATATTATATTCCTTTTCTTTTTTTCCTTTTTTTTAAAGAGAAAAAAAAGGACAGGATATGTCAAAATCATGTTAGACTCTACTCTTCGGGCCCGACAATACCCCAAAGCTCATGGCCGTTGATTCACTCCGATCAGGCGGATTTGAAAGGGCAAATGCTCTTCTTACCTCCCGTCACCGAAGTAGGGACGTCGGGAGGTTGCCGAAATTTCCTCAAAAATTCAGGACTTTAGCCAGATTTCTGAAATGCAATCTTCGACAATCTCCGACAACCAATCATTGCCAATCAAAGCTTCTGAAGACCAAATCTCCTCGTAGTTGATTCGCTCCGGTCGAGTCGAGCCACTCTTTACCTCCCGACGCCGGAGAGGGGACGCCGGGAGGCTACCGAAATTTCTTCGAAAATATAGAACTTGTACTGATTTTGAGAAATTTGGAAAGCATTTAATCATAATATGTAAATGAACAATTTTAAACATAACATATATTAATTTAATTTAAAATTGAACTCCAATTCATTTAACAAATCAATCTGAACTAATTGATAATTTAACTCAATTTACCAATTAATAAAAATAATAACTAATTTTGGAAATAAAATTAGAATTCAAAATTAAACTGAAATCTAACGAATTGATTTAAAGTTTAACTTACAATTGTTAACTAACTTCTAATTTAAACCAATTTTAACTTAAATTATTTAATTGAAATTGAACAAAAAAATAATTAATTAAAAAAATTAATTTGCATACAAACTTTTTGATAACTTAATTAAATAATTTAACTAATTAATTGAAACTCAATTAAACCCAAAACTTTAAATCAATCTTAAAATTTAAAATCAGAACTTTGATTAAATAAAATAAAATTCAAATTTAATTAAAAGATAGATTTAATTAAATTCTAAACCTTTAAAACTAACTTAATTAATTCAGCAGTTGACTTAGTTTAAATAATTAAATAATTTAAAAATAATACATCTGAAAAAAGAAATTCTCAATAAACTAAACGATTAATGTTAAATTGCAAATCAAATTTAATTAAAAAAACTCAGTTAATTAAATGACTCATTTAATTGGAATAATTAAGCTAAAATTAAAACATGACAAAGCATAAAAGCATAAGATTATATATTTTTCCACTATCCAATATATGTACAAATTAATGAACAACTCAAACAACCCTTCAAACAAACAAGCTCAAGTAATCTCAGACTCTCAAGAACAACTCATGTAGCTACATGAGAGCTCTCTAATCTACTGGCTACGAGCACTTGCAAGCAAGCAAATAAAAATATCAGCTCAATATATAAAAATAAAGCTAGTACTAAAACAAAACTAATACTGGTAAAGAAAAGAGCAAACACAATGAGTGAAACTGCTGCTGTAAGCAAGGCTAATGCTGAAACAAACAATGAAAGCTGATATTAAAAGTAAAACTGTTGTGAAGCACTAAAACTAGTGTCGAGGTGGGGAAGTGTGTGAAGCTACATCCCTACTAATCTAAGTCCTATAGGTTACTTCTAATAGAAGTAGTAATTCCTATGAATAATTATTTCACTAATTATATCTATTAAAGGAAACGATATTCCTAAAATTCTTCAACTACTTTCAATGAAAGTCGTAAGTCCGATCTTTAGGGGTAATAGCTAGGAAGCATTCTAACTCTAGACCTCTTAAATGGGCATCTTAGCCTATAGGACTAAGTTGTAAGACCCGCCATTTGGGATACTTCTAAATAACGTAGTAAGACCCACACATTAGGGAACTTCTAAATGAATGACCCTATATCTAAATAATTAAATCACTCGGGCCACTTAGCTTATAAGGCTTAGTCGTAAGACCTGTCATTAGACAACTTCCAAAAAAAATTTCTTTGGGTCACTTCTAATAGAGGCTGTAAGACCCACTATTAGTGCTACTTTCAAATGAAAGATATAAGTCTCTTCCCAAATCTAATAACACGAGCAACTCCTAATTGGAGCAGTAAGCCCCAAACTAAACAAATTAACGGGCAACTTCTAAGGAAGCCATAAGCCCCTACCCAAATCAAATCACACGGGAAACTTCTAATTAGACCCATAAGCCCCAAACTAAACAAATTGATCAAATGTAACAGTTTTAAAAAAGACAAATAATTTTTACCTAGAGATTGCATAACATCCCCTTGATATGACTACATCCTAAAAGGTTGAGTGGCCTGCCATAACCCTAGAAGGGGAGGTGCCTAACAAGGAAGAGAAGTAAATTAATATGATTATGCAAACTCTCGGTGGTTCCGAGCTTACTTCTTAGATCGTTAGAGTTTCTATGTTCGCATAAAATTTTTAATTGATTTATAGAAAATATTTTTTAGCATGCCCTCACGAGCCTCCGTCACCCTCTAACAATAGTCTTTCTAACCACTATCTTCCTTCAACTATAGTCCTTCTGACCTCTGTCACCAAATAACAGTCATTCCGACCTCTGTCGTCCACCGACTACGAGCCTTCCATCGACTAGGGGATTCCGACCAAACGAAAATGTCAACAGTGATTCTTTGTATTCCCACCATGTAATGTACTCTATATGATGTACATCAAGCCAAGACCTTCCTCCCAAGAAAGGACCTCATTCGTAATCAATTGCAAATAATAGTGGGTTCCCTAAAACTGGGTTAGGCCTCCTGGTTTTTTTCCCCTTTTAGAGTTTTCTTCGTAAAAAACTTTGTGTATCTTAAGAATGTTGCAGCATCCTCTCTTTCATCTGTGTGCATGCTGGATCTTCGTATAAGGCTAAGATGCTAAACTTTATATATTTCTCTATCGCCGTGAATATCTCAGGACACAACAGCTCTGTTAGATTATTTCTTGCCTAAGTTTTCCTTATTTGAATGGAATATTTCTTTAACCTTTGCCCATATTTTTTTAATTAAATTTTCCACAATTCATTGCTATATTAATCCGTAAAAACTCAACCATTAATAAATTTCTATAGTTCATTTATATACTTTCATATTTGTATGATGTATTGAGTTATAGTTTTTAAATTATACTCTTAATTAATTTAGTTCATATTTAATATCATTTGGGTTACATCAAGGATCAACCTTAAGCCCATATCTTTTTGCTTTAGTTATGGATGTTCTCACTAGACATTTGCAAGAGGATGTACCTTGGTGTATGCTTTTTGCTGACGATATTCTTCTTGTTGATAAGACTAGAGAGGGAGTTGAAGGTAAACTTGAATTATGGAGGTCAACCTTAGAGTCTAAAGGTTTTTGCTTGAGTAGATCTAAAACGGAATGGTAGTGAGGCCTGCAATGCTTTATGGTGCTGAATGTTGGCCATTAAAAGAGAAGCATAATACTAAGTTAAGTGTGGCAGAGATAAGGATGCTCAGGTGGATGAGTGGCTTTACCCTTAGAGATAGGATACGAAATGAGCATATACGTGAAAAGTTTGGAGTAGCTCCAGAAGAAGATAAGATTAGAGAGAGTCGCCTTAGATGGTTTGGTCACATAAAACGACGGCCTTCCGATGACCCGGTTAAGAGAGTAGAGGTATTAGATTTGACTTATGTTAAGAAAGGTAGGGGTAGACCTAAAAAGACTTGGTTAGAAAATATTAGGAATGACCTTTCTTTATTAGATTTAAACGAGAATTTGACTTTTAATAGGACACAATGGAGAAAAAGGATTCATGTAGTCGACCCCACGTAGTGGGATAAAGGCTTGATGTTGTTGTTGTTGTTGAGTTTTATAGTTTCTTTCACACAGTTATGTAATTCAATTAATTTCCATTATTTAACTCTATTAAAAAAGTTTATATTTTCTTACTAAATTGTAAAAAAAATTAATAAATATGATTTTAAATTATTAACTCTGAATTTTCTTGAATTTAATCATTATTATAAATACTTTTACTAAAAAACTTATTTATTCATGTAAATAAATAAATATAGTATTACATGTAATTATACTTAATGCACGTGCAATTATATTGTATTCCTAAAATCCAAAATACTTATTGTATAGATCCTCTCGATAATAAATAACTCTTTAAGCATTTAAGCGTGTTATTGTTTACATAATTTAGCGATATTTGGCTTGTTGGTGAGTTTGTTTCGTTGATAAATTCATTTTGATTATAAATTTGTTGAAATTAGAATTTGGATGGTTTTGAATTTTTTTCCAAGAGTATTCAATTTGAATATTGCTTCGAGATTTGTGTTGAATCAGATGAATTTTCTAAGGACATATCAACGCTACTGATATGTCATCAAAAAATTATATTGAACGGGCACGAAGCTCAAGGAAAACATCAAGTTGGAGACTTCAAAAATTAAATCCGGAATCACCTGAACTCCTATTTCAGCAAATTTATAGTCAAACTGAGCGTCTCGGAAATACAAACCCAAACAACACCAAATTCGACTCTATCCAAGTCCGAATGAGTCCAAATCAAGGACCCGAAGTGTTGTTGGAAGGTTCGAACCACAATTTGAGTTACCAAAAGATTTCCAAGCATATAGTGCTTATAATCAAATCGAGCAGCTCGACGAGACAAATCCAACGAGCCCAAGATCGCAAAATTTTGACATCATGAAGACCTTCAAATATCTGCCGAACAATCCATGATTAAGGGATTTAATATCGGCCATCCATTCAAACCACTCTCGATTCACCCCTGATTTCTCACATATTTACAAGCCATGCCACTCCAGGTATCTATAAATAGACCCCTCATTTCTCTTGAGAGGGGGCACAAGCAAGAAGCGAGAGGAGAAGAGATGAGAAGAATGATAGGAGGGAAGAAACTCCTCCTCAGCCACCGCCGAAATTCTGCCAGACTTCCACGGGATGCATGAATTCCGCCCGACCTCTAAGTGACGCCGGAGTTTCACTCGAACTTCAAGTGACACCTGAGTTCTTCCCAAATACCATCTAACGTTGGAGTTCTCCTCAGCTTCCAACTTACGTCGGACTTCTACCAAACACCGGGGCTCCGCTCATTGTCAAATTTCTACCTAACACTAGACTTCCGCCTATTATCGGACTTTCACCAGACATCTATCTGATGTTGGATTTCTGTCCATTACTGGACTTCCACCTGACGCTGTCTTTCTGACCTATGTGGTCAGACAACGGCCCTTCTGACTAACATCGCCCGCCGACAACGGTCCTTCTGACTAATGTAGCCCGATGACTAAGTCCTTCTGGCCTCCATCACCTGCCGACAACGGTCCTTCCGACTTACGTCGCCCGCCGACTACTGTCCTTCCGACCTTTGTCACCCATCGACTACAATCTTTCTGACTTACGTCTTCCACCGACTACAATCTTTCAGACCAAACAAACACATCAACAATGATGCTATATAATCTCACCATGTAATGCACTCTATAAGATGTACATCAAGCTAAGGCCTTCCCCCGAGGAAAGACCTCATTTGTAATAAACTACAATACTAGTGGATTCATTTAAACTGGGCTAGGCCCTGTGATGTTTTTCCCTTTTTAGGGATTTTCCACATAAAAATTTTGCTGTCTCTAGTAGATGACACACCCCCTCTTTTATCTGATTGCATGCTGGATTTTCATACAATGCTAAGACATTAAACTTTATATTTCTATACTGTCGCGAATACTCCAGGAAGCAATAGTTTGGCGCCGTCTGTGGGAACATCGTTCCCGACTTGGGGGCAACTATTGCTCCATTCTCAAAAGATCGCTCTTATCAACTTTCTGACATCAGTCATTGCTGTATTAATTTCATAAGAATCAGATGTGGACTGGGGGAAACTCTAACTCCAACTATGGTAAAAAAGATACCCCAATACTTTCAACATCAAGATGATATTTCTGAAAAATTTCAACAAATGCAAAGATACTTCCAATCAATTATAAGCTTTATACAACCCCTTACTAGACTTTTACTCCTTGGGCAAGCTCTTAATCTCGATCTCAAAAAGGTATTAACGGTCTAAAGATATACCATTTTTTCAGGATACACGCGGCGTTCGCCCTCTCCCTATCAAGGCAAAATTGATCCCAAGGTGATTTGATTCTACCTCTTCTATACAGGTTAACGTCATCGAGTAGAGCTCTGACATACAACCTCGGATAGGTCTTATATCCTTGGTGGATTCTATCGACGTCTTCCACACCGGTTTACATCATCGAGCAAAGGCTCTGACATACAACCTCGAATATGTCTTATATCATTGGTGGATTTTCTCGACATCTTTTACACAGGTTAACGTCATTGAGCAAAAGCACAGACATACAACCTCGGATAGGTTTTACATCATTTGTGGATTCTTCCGACCCCTTCCACACAGGTTAACGTCTTCGAGTAGGGCTCTGACATACAACCTTGAATATGTCTTACATCCTTTATGGATTTTCTCGACCTCTTTCGTACAGGTTAACATCATCGAGCAAAATTTTCTGACATACAATCTTGGATAGGTCTCACATCCTTTCTAGATTTTTTGACCTCTTTCATACAGGGTAACATTATCGAGCAAAGGCTCTAACATACAACCTTGGATAGGTCTCACATCCTTATTGGATTTTTTCGACTTCTTTCATATAGGTTAGCGACATCGAGCAGGGCTCTGACATACAACTTCGGATAGATCTTACATCATTGGTGGATTCTTCTGACCTCTTCTACACAGGTTAACGTCATCGAGCAAAGGCTCTGACATACAACCTCGGATAGGCCTTATATCCTTAGTGGATTCTCTCGACCTCTTCTATACAGGTTTACGTCATCGAGTAGGGCTCTGACATACAACCTCAGATATATCTTACATCATTGGTGGATTCTCTCGACCTCTTCCACACAGGTTAACATCATCGAGCAAAAGCTTTGATATACAACCTCGGATAGGTCTTACATCATTGGTGGATTCTCTCGACCTCTTTCACGCAAGTTAACATCATCGAATGGGGCTCTAACATACAACCTCAAATAGGTTTTACATCTTAAGTGAATTCTCTCGATCTCTTCCACACAGGTTAACGTTATCGAGCAAAGGTTCTAACATACAACATCGGATAGGTCTTACATCCGTTGTGGATTCTCTCGACCTCTTTCATAAAGGTTAACGTCATCGAGCAGGGCTCTAACATACAACCTCGGATAGGTCTTACATTCTTACTGGATTATTTTGACCTCTTTCATATATAGGTTAACGTCATCGAGCAAAGGCTATGATATACAACCTCGGATAGGTCTCACATCCTAAGTGGATTCTCTCGACCTCTTCCATACACGTTAACGTCATTGAGCAGTACTCTGACATACAATCTCAGATAGGTCATACATTTTTAGTGGATTCTCGCAACCTCTTCTATAGAGGTCAACATCATCATATAATGTTCTTAGTGAATATTCTCTCTAAAAAAGATTTCATGAAATCAAGTGATTGATAAAATCATCACTCATATAAACACCTTAGCAGTCTAACAATGCTTCGAAAAATATGGGGGCAATATATCAAAATACATAATTTCTCTTCCTAAAAGGGACAAGTTCTCAACTTCATATACAATATCAATGAAGTTATATAAATTTAGATTCAAATGTACATTTATACTCACTGAAAGTTGAAATTAAAAAGTACATTAACATCTATTATACAAGCTACTATCATCAAGCAACAAAAACTTTAAAGCATTCAAATATCCTTGGTCGATTCAAGTGACTTATTCTCTACTGCACACAAGCATCTCCTACAATTTCATTTTCAAAGAAAGATTACAGTTTTATCTTCATCAAGCCTCAACTCAGTTGACACTATATATGTGTTGCCAGACCACTGACATAGCACACTGCTCTAGCTCCTTGGCTCAGGGATATCTGATGTCAGTACACTTCAATATGGATGCATATTGCATTAGCAAAATGCCACAGAACTCTTGCCATTATCGGCCATTCGTCTGATATTTGCCGATGGTCTTTCACTTCATATCAGTCATCATCGGCTTCTCGCTCGACTGTTATTGGCAACGCACCCTTAAACTTTCTCCTTCAGCTCTACACTGGTCGTTGACTGCCAATGAACTTCAACTTGGTTGTCCATCACCAACAGACCCGCTTAAATGGCACTTAAATTCGCCCCGTCTACTCATCACTTATAGTTCTCCTCCCGAATATTATTACCGTTAGATCTTCTCAAATCACCCTCGTATACAAGCAGTAATTGATCTTCTTCTATCAAGGGTTGTCTATTTAAAAGATAGCCTCTCATCGCGACTCCTTTACACAAGAGAGGATCATTGAAGCTTGATAGGGGAATGCCACCTATCTATGACAGTGGAATGCCTTCAATGCAAGAAGAAGTTCGTAAGTGAAGACCAAGGACAAAAAAAACATCTCCTTCTATACAAGAAATGGACACTGAAGCTCGATAGGAGAATGTCGCCTATCACCAACAGTGGAATGCCTCCAATGTAAGAAGAAGGCTCGAGGAGAAGAAAATGAACAACTGCAAAAATTTAAAACTTCTACACACAGAGAGGGGCCCTGAATTTTAGTAGGGGATAACGCCTTCAAAAAATAAGGGAATGCCTCAACTGTCAGAAAACTAGAATGAGGAAGAAGAAAGAAAATAAACTCATGCAAAAAGTCTAACTTCTACACAAGAAGATGGACGCTGATGTTAGTAGGAAAAGTCACCTACATAAAACAACGGAATGCCTTGACTGTAAGAAGATCAATAGAGAAAAAGAAAGTTAAAGGAGAACAAAATTTTCTTTCCACACTAAAAAGGGGCGCTGAATTAAGTTGGGAAAATCACCTATGAAAAACAACGAAAAGCCTCTAGAGCAAGAAGAAAAATGGGAGAGCAAAATAAAAAAAAGATGAGAAATTTCTAACTTCTATACAAGAGGAGGGGCGCTGAATTAAGTAGGGAAAGTCACCTACTAAAAAACAACGGAATGTCTCAGCTGTAAGAAAGTCAGAAGGAGAAAGGAGAAATGTGCAAGTTTTCCCCTAGTCCAAAGGGATATTTATAGATTTTTTTGGGAAGAAACTCCAGTGGGCCCCATTTGAAAAAATTTAAAAAAATTACTGTAACCGCCAGCCAAACTGCAAGCGCGCCTGTTCGCGCGGAGCCCTCGTCGGCGTCATTGGCGGCGGGCGGTGGCCGGCCGGCCGGTTCGGCCACCTACTCGTGTATGGGCCCAATTTTTGGCCCAGACGGTCAAAATCTGATGTTTTTAGGGTTCTCAGACACGTTTTTTGATGTTCCGGACTTAATTTTGACATTTTCAAAGCTCAACGAAACCTCTATGATCAAGTTTTAAAAAATTCTTAATTTTCAAAACGTATTTTTTCGCGATTCAGCCAAAGCAAAGTGTCGACGCAAGCATTTTCGAACTCCTAGAGCTTCAATGTCCGAAAATAGGGGGCAACTGATATATCATCAAAAAAATTATCTTGATCGGGCACGAATCTCGAGGAAAACATTAAGTTGGAGACTTCAAAAATTAAATTCGGGATCACATGAACTCCGATTTTAGCAAATTTATAGTCAAACTGAGCGTCTCGGAAATACAAACCCAAACAACACCAAATTTGACTCAATCCAAGCCCAAATGAGTCCAAATTTAGGACCCAAAGCACTGTTGGAAGGTTCGAACCACAATTTGAGTTACCAAACGATTTTCAAACATATATTGCTTATAATCGAATCGAGCCGCTCAACGAGTCAAATCCAATGAGCCCAAGATCGCCAAAATTTGACAACATTAAGACCTTCAAATATCTGACAAACGGTCCATGATCAAGGGATTCAATATCGGCCGTCCAATCAAACCACTCCCGATTCACCCCTGATTTCTCACCTATTTATAGGCCACGTCATTCCAGAAATCTATAAATAGACCCCTCATTTCTCTTGAGAGGGGGCACAAGCAAGAAGCGAGAGGAGAGGAGAAGAGAAGAGAAGAGAAGAAGGATATGAGGGAAGAAACTCCTCCTCAGCCATCGCCGAAATTCTGCCCGACTTCCACGGGGCGCCAGAATTCCGTCCGACCTCCAAGTGACACCGGAATTTCACCATAACTCTATGTGACGCCAGAGTTTGGCCGAATGCCATCTAACGCTGGAGTTCTCCTTAGCCTCCATTTTACGTTGGACTTCTACCCAACACCTGGCCTCCGCTCATTGTCGAATTTCTACCTGACATTGGACTTCCGCCTATTATCAGACTTTCACCAGACATCTATCTGATGTTGGATTTCTATCCATTATTGGACTTCTACTTGACGCTGTCTTTCTGACCTCTATCGTCAGACAATGGTCATTCTGACTAACGTCGCCTGCCGACTATAGTCCTTCTGGCCTCCGTCGCCCGCCGACAACGGTCCTTCAGACTAACGTCGCCCGCCGACAACGGTCCTTCGGACTAATGTCGCCCGCCGACTACAGTCCTTCCGGCCTCCATCGCCCGCCGACTACAGTCCTTTCGACCTTTAGCGCCCGCCAACTATGGTCTTTCCGACTTACGTCCTCCACCGACTACAGTCTTTCAGACCAAACAAACACATCAATAATGATGCTATGTATTCTCACCATGTAATGCACTCTATAAGATGTACATCAAGCTAAGACCTTCCCCCGATGAAGGGCCTTATTTGTAATCAACTACAGTACTAGTGTATTCATTTAAACTGGGTAGACCTCGTGATTTTTTCACCTTTTCAGGGGTTTTCCATGAAAAATATTGCTGTCTCTAGTGGATGACATACCATCTCTTTTATCTGATTGCGTGTTGGATTTTTGTACAATGCTAAGACATTAAACTATATATTTCTCTACCGCCGCGAATACTCCAGGATGCAACAGCTACAAAGTTATATTTCACTTTGATTATTTTTGTGTCAATTATATATATATCATTGCTTGTAAGCTCTTTGATAAATATGAAAATGATACTTCAACCGTGAAGCAAAAATAATATTTAGCTATTTATTAATAAAATTTTACTTTTCAGTTAAACTAAATTTTTTATTTCAAAATCAAATTTATTAATCATAGTTTGAATAATTATAATTTTAAATAAAAAATATATTTTTTTAATAAATAGAATCAAATTAATCAAATTGGTCCGTTTTAACGCACTTGTTGCTTTCCGAATCGCGAAGACCCAAGTACGGCATACAAAGCGTTGGTACGACCACTTTGATATCGTAGTGCTCCACTCGAGCACGCTTCTCCCATTCCTGTGAGAGCCAGAAGAAGCGAAACCGTGCACACGGGTAGGCGAAGGGATCTCTCTTCCCTCCGTAGCCCTGCCCGGCTGGATCGAATACTAGGCCGCTGGGGGTAGGGTTCCGCCTGTTCAGCTGGCCGTTCGCAGGAGACGCCCTCTCTGCCCCCACAGTCCAACAGTTTCGCCGGCGAGTTGTGGTCCATCGGCTTCAATTTCTTGCTCTTCTACCAATATGAGCGCCTCCGGTGGTAACTCGGACTTTTTGAGGAGCCCGGCTGGTTCGACCATCGGAGGAAACGGTTCTGGAAGTAGCTCTAGGAGATACGGCTTGCCGTTCTCGGCTTCGAATTTGATCCAGGCTCCGTTGTCTGCTCTGCTGGAGTACTCTGGGATTCTTCGACCGAGATCAAGCCACCTTGAGAGCGAGAATTTGAGCGGCCGTGGAATCATCGCCGGTACAGGGGAGCGCGCTACCGCTCAGGTTGATGAATCCTTCGTCACCGATAGCAGCGGCGGGGAAGTATCCATTAGGATCTTTGACATTGGCGATCAGGAGAATCCAAGAGCGAGCACTGGTATTCCACAGTCTTTGCCTGTTGGCCTGATAAGGGAAGGCAGTGTTGGAGATACTGGTGTCTCTATGGACCGGATGCAGACGGTCTTGGAGAGACAGAGAGAAGAGGGTGCGAGTAGTGATGCTGGAGTTGGGTACTCCTCATTTGCTGGAGCTACCCCATCTCCATCTGTATCGGGTTTTGGGGGCCAGAGCGTGGAAGGGGAAGGAAATTTAGCAGGAGTTAATAGTAGGGATTCTCCATACCAGAGATACGATATACAGCAGGCTGCTAGGTGGATTGAGCAGGTCCTTCCATTCTCGCTGCTTCTGTTAGTAGTTTTCATTCGACAACATCTGCAAGGTAGTATGTCTTTGGTGCTCCGCTGCTCCTAAAAGTTGTTCTTTCAAGTAGTTAGTAGGTTGTTGTTATTGAATTTAGCTAATTGTGCTATTGTGTTAAACATGGTACTCGTCACTTATTTCACAATTGCCTTAGTTTAATAGAACGATGAAATAAGGCCAGAAATAGGACTTAAATGATTATTTGGTCTATCCTTCTTCCTTAAACTTTTATATTTCCCTTAGGATTGGGGGGAATGAGAGGCCTAGGTGAGAGAAGATGGAACTATGAATTACCCTGCGAAAACTCCCAAATGAATTATATTGTGTTTCCAAAGCAAAACTTAATTAAATATCTACAAAATCCAAAAGGGAAGTGAGTGGGTGTGACTTGGTTAATGAGAAAGGAAAGGCTTGGGGTAGATAAAGGCAAAAGAGCAAAGCCATAATGTAAAGGAGAATACAAACATGAGGAGCGAGCATTTGGAAAAAGGTATTCATGTTCCTTGGAAGAAAACCCATACAAAGGGCACAATCTCTGTATTAAATACCCTCAACAAAGAGTTAATCAACTGTATTTATCTTGTGTATGTAAGCTTGCTACATGAAAAGAGTGGTTTTGGAACATGGCTCTAATTCCAAGCAAACTTGCACCTAAAGATTTCTTGATAAGGAGAAACATAGAGTCGAGAGCGAAGGTTTAAATTTTGGCAAAGAGATTTAGTACTCATAACCCAAAATAGTATATCACAATGCAAGCATCCAAGATTGGATTAGATGGAACACTTGGTGTACTGGTAGTGGGGAATAAGGATGCATTAGATACCATTAACTATGATGGTGAATAGAAGAGAGTTTCTAAGAAATGTAAGCTTGGGGAAGATGTTATCGCCAAATACTTGATAAACTCTTGTAACCTTCAAGAATAAAAGTAGAGCGAAAAAGAGTGCCCATTGTTGATGATGTAGTCTATTATTCACTCAAAGAAGGTTTTGACATATGGATGGACCTCTAAGTGCGGGGTGGAAAATGAGGGGTGCCAGCCTATTAAACTCAATTCATATGCTTATCTAGGGGGCTCAATACTTCTCTCCATTCACTAACTTTTAGTGAGTATTTTAAGTAAAAGACAAGGTTGATGGTGGGTCGAGATGCTTAGTCCTCTAAATGCTCACAATATGACTATTTGTTTCTAGGAAACCACTTGAAGATTTCTCTTTACAAAGCTAATCAAGAGGAATGTAATAGGCCTTGATTGGCTTCATTGTGCTTTTTGGGATGTCGAACTATTCTGAATAAATGAATTGACCAAATGTTCGTGGAGCCAGAGGCATCTATTTAAATATTACCTTGAACTTCCAACTTGAGGTGATATAAGGAAAATATGATTGGATGTGAGAGGGAGGCCAAAGGAAGTGAAAGGAAGACAACCAAGTTAAAAATCTAAAATATTAGCAAATGCATGGAAGATGACCATGATCTTATGATGATAAGTTATAAGCTCTTTGAATCTAGAGTAATTATCAAGAGATTGGTGAACAACTAAGACAAAAAAAGATGGGATAATCTCTTGGATCTAATCAACAAAAAAGAGGTGGGAAATTTTCAGTAAAAATTATTATTAAAGGAGATGCAAAGCTAAATTCTTTCTTTCTTTGAATGGAACTAGGAAAGGCTATACATGACAGTCGTGAAAAGGAAAAGGGACATCGAGCATCCATGACAATCGTGATTGGTTCGATCATGTTGTATTGCACTATGGGCAATATTGTTGGCAACTTTATTGTCACAATATATTATTATATGTCATTTCTATTTGATTTTTAAATATTCTAGTATAATTTTAATCCGAAGGAGTTCACAAGTACTTTGAGCGATTGCTTTGAATGAATTCAATACCTGATCTTAAGACAACATGTTTTTTCTTGCTTCATTATGATCTCATTTTCTTTCAATAGTGTTCAATATGCTGAAGTGTATCTCCCATTCACTAGCGATATTGCATAGTTAGCTAGTATTAATATAACCTTTTAACTTATAGGGTTGCATATTTTTAATATAGAATCCCTTTCAGGATTTGATTTCAAATAAACGAGAACTCTATAAGCAACTTTAAAGTAAGATTGAGTTGGTTGGCTCATAATTTGACTTATGAGCTATGTTGCATCGATATTGATACGGCGACACGGATATGACACGATACGGATACGGGACACGTCAATTCTTAAAAATACAGGATACGGGTACGACACATACACGACATTATAATTTATAAATCATACATAAAAATTAAAAAAACAATCAAAGCATAATATTTGAAATTACAAAAAAAAAAAAAAATTGAAAGTAACATCATTTGCAGCCTTGTAGCTTATTATATCAAAATAAAAGTAAGCATTAAATGTCTAGTACAACAACAAAGGCATAAACATAAATTGTCTACCTCATGAAGTTTCAACTATTCAATAGAAGGAATGATATGATTAGCTTCTTTAGTGGTTTGTCTTTGAACTTCTATATCATCTTCAATAAATATCATAGCTTCTAATTTAGGCTCATCAAGTGAAATGTTAGCAATTTCTAATATTCCCATATCATCAAAAGACTCAAATCCATCTCGGTAATGAGAGAACCTCACTCGCAGCCGCGGAAGTAAATAAGACGGGTCTTTTTTTTTTCAGTTTTTTTTTTCAACGGACACGCATATCGGATACGCGTGTCCTTTTGAAATTAAATAGTATTTTAATTGGATACGGCAAAGCCGTATCCGACACGTATCGGTGACGTTTTGGAGTCGTATCCGTGTATCGGTGTATCATATACAACACGACTTCATAAATAGGTGTATCGGTGCAACTTAGCTTATGAGACATACTGCAAAAGTGGTGTTGGGATAGGTGTGATATGGATAGATTAATTTCCTAACTAATCTTTGATATTATCCACTGTCAAATTCTATTTTTTCTTCATCTATGTTCAATTTTGACTTGATTTAGTTGGAGTTTCACATGGCATGCAATCAGTTTTTTTAATTTCTCTCAAATTCAGATAGAGCCACTTCTATACCCATGAAGTATTTGAACTTGTTGAGTTATTTTATTTCAAAAATTTGTGGTGGGTTTTTTTCTTAGTAATTCATTTTCTTAATTTTCATCATATGTAATAATTATATCAACATCCTTTTGTCATGACATCCTTCTAATTCTTAGTTTTTAGTACCTCAAATAGAGTTTGTGGAATTTTAATAGTGATGGAGCTGATATTTGTAAGAAAGACTTTATATGTTATAGAAAATTCTTGAAAGGATATGTTCTGGGTTATGGGGGTATAGAGGAGGTTGTGTGGTAATACTTTGATCATTGTTACGTGCATTACCTGATATTGGTTTTGAGCCTTGAGCTTGTTGGGGATTTTAGATGGCCTTTATCCTCCTTGTACATAGCTGAAGAGGTTTAGTGATAGGAGTAATATGTTGTTGTGTTTGTATAACTAAGATGTAATAAAGAAGATATTAGGTTCATCAAACTTTTCTTTTAGATTTGGAGGAGGGCTGAGAAGATGATGGAATTTTTTTATTTCCTTTCAGAAAGGCCTTTCAGAAAGGCCTTCACAAATTGAGACCCCTTACTTCTTTCATTAAAATGATATGGTTTTGTAGCCTCTGGAGTTCTCCTTTGTGAGGACCAGTCTAATTTCACCCCTTATAATGGTTGACTTGGAAGATTAGTTAAAAAAAGTTAGATATTAAGGTGAATAAAAATAAAACAGAGGTAAAAATTAAGGTTGGAAAGAGAATTCTAACCTTACTTTGATACCATATAGAAAAGAGGAAGTGGCTAAAAAGCTTGCTTTGTTGATTTCCGCAATAGATCTTTATAAACAAAACTATCTAAAAAATAATTGGAAACTATAAATGAAAAAGAATTTAAAAATTAAAATTGATGTCTAAAACTTCCTATCTTGGCTGATGGGAGAAGGGAGCAATTTTTGTCACTACTATTTCCTTGTTAAGTGCATATAGCCAAGGCACATGTATTTTCTTATTTCAGATATAAATTTGTGGCTTTTTTCATTCCTGATTTGGCAATCTTAATGTTGCCAATTTCGCCATCCCTTTAGATCTTGTTGACACTTATTTTCGTGTCGACTCGACCCCGATCGAGCCCGACGAGGCTCGATCATGCTCGACCAATTCAATTGATCATCGTCGAGGCGAAATTAACCCGAATCAAACTCTGATTTAATTAAATTAAATCAAATTTAATTTAATTTAAATCAAATCAAGTCAAATCAAAACCAATCGAATCTCGTCGAGCGTCGTCGAGCCCAATTCGACACAATTCGGCGCCGATTCGAGTTCAATTTCATGAAATTGACTTGATCGGACCCACTCGGACCCAAATCGACCCAAATCGGTTTGAGTCGAGTTCAATTCAGACTCAATTCCAGCCCTAATTTGTCAATTTGGGCTTAATTTGATTCTCAAATCAAAATTTGAGATCAAGGGCTCAGGTTTCACATAGAAATTTTGCCCTAAATCTCTCATGCCACGCGTGTGGGCTCCGATTGGCCATTTGGGCGGTGCTTTGTGCGCCTCTAAGAGAAACGAAAGGGAGAGAGAGGGAGCCATTCGGCTCCTCTTGTGTTTTCCGCCCCGACCCAGAGCGAGAGAAAGAGGGAGACGGAGAGAGCCTCTCGGCTCTCTGCTTGTTCGCCCGTCGCAGACAGAGCGCGGGAGGGAGAGGGGGAGCGATCGGCTCCCCCATTTTGTTTGTTCCTGTTGTTCGTCCGTCCCAGGCGAAGCAAGAGGAAGAGAGGAGGAGTAGACGTTCGGCCCCCCTGCAGTTCTTGCGGCTCTTGCACCGGACCAAGCCGTTTCCTCCCGGAAACTTTCTTGGAAGCTGAAGTTGAGTGAAGAGGAGATCTTGCATGCTCTGGCTGATGTCTTCTCCTTCCTTGGGCTGAAAAGAAGCTCTCTCTTGCTGCTATAGCCTCATTTCCTTGCTTCCCGGTGAAGGCGAGGGTCTCCTCCATCATCTTCTTCAACTCCGGCGACCTCTTGACGACGAAATTAGCTCCAGGAGAATGTCGAACAACAAAATCTGCTGTTTGGAACTTGTAGACGGCAGTCACGCAGCCGCCGGAGGCTTCCAAACAGTGAAAACTGCTGTTTGGAGCGTTTGGACAGCAAGCAACCACCTCCGGCGACCTCCAAACAGCGAGGACAGCAGTTGGAATATTCTGGACAGCAGTTTGGTGTGTCTTCTACAGCATATTTGTCATCCGGAGCAGCTTGGACCGCTGTTTGGGACGTTTGGACAGCAAGCATCCACTCCCGGGAGCATTCAAACATCAAAACCTGCTATTTGGAGGTTTGGACAGTAAGTAATCACTTCCGAGAGCCTTCCAAACATTGCAAACTGCTGTCCGGAGCTGTTTGGACAGCAAATCCACCATCCGGAAAGGCTTGGACAGCGACGGCGACCATCCGGAAAAGCTTGGACAGCAGCGGCGACGTCGGGAACATCAAGGACAGCAACTAGGAGCTCGGATTGGAGCTTGGACAGCGATCCGGAGCTTAAATCGGAGCTTGGACAGTGCTTGGAACTTGAATTGGAGCGCTAGGACAAACCGGAGAAGGTATACCGTTAAACTTAGGCAAAACCTAGGGTCTCCCAAGGCCATTGATTTGTGGTTGACGTCCCCAAACCATAGGTCCCTTAGAAACTTCATTGGTTTGCTTTCCCTAAACCTATGTACGCTGCCCTCTTCGCAAAACAGCGGAAATCCGGTGATTTCCGTTTGTTTGCTCTCTTGTGAGAGTCAAAGAGGCATGCCAACGCGTGTAGGGGTGTTGAATTAATATCCAACACCTCTCAAATGCATGTACTAACATTCATATTGTGTTTAAACCGTCGCCTATAACAAACCTAGGCTTCGTCGTCATAGCACCCAAATTTGGAAGCTATGCATTTGGCCAAATCAATTGCATGTTGCTTAGAATTTAGATTATGCCAAAATTGATCTAAATAGAATAGTGTAGGTCTCTTTCTCTAAGGATTGCATATTCCTAAAATTATTGGGAGATTGCTAAGCATGTTTATTTAATTTGTAGGGAAAACTTGGGGTAGATATGGGTTTCCAAAGACCCATAAGCCACCCCTTATGTGCTCTTGAAACTACTTAAATATGCTTTGCTTCTCTTAATTCTCATGAATAAGAACAATGGTGAATGTTCCTCTAACATGCAAACTATCCAATTTTTGTGTCATGACAAAATTGATGTAAACTTTAGAGAGTTTGCATGTAGGAATTTATAGTCTCTACAAGTTAGTGAATGTGAATGTATTTGGTTGGAAACAAGACCACAATGTCTATGACCAACCAAATTCATGTTTGATCTTTTCACTAAATTTAGAGCACCCAAGTGGTAATCATCATTGGTTTACATCCGCCACTTTTGGGATTTAGAAATTAACCAAATGGGCTTATCTAACCTTGAAGTGGGCTTGAGATATGACATGAGCTCTCAAAGGCCCATAAACCTTTATGCTCAAGTTTATCTAACTCCATTTGTATGAGTTTCCAAATCCAATTATTGAATCAAAATGATCAAAATCCTTAGAGATTGGAACCTCACATCAATGTTTTAATAAATCAAATCCTATCAAAATGGATCTTTAGGACATTCTTAGAAAACCTTCAATCACCATTCATGACAAAATTGATTGGATCGTTCTTAGAAGCTTTAGGTGTGTTCTCCTACCTTAACATGAGTCAAAATCATGTTTCCTAGATCTCTTGCTAGGATCACTCAACTTCCAAGTTTCTAAATCATGCCAAAATTGGTTTGGAAACTTTCCCAAAGCCTTAAGAAATCAATTCTTCCCTCTCCTAATTGAGTCCAAAATACTCTAAAAGACATAGGGAAATTCCTTTCACATGTGCATCTCCTCTTTGCATGAGTCCAAAACATTCATGGGGAGATGGAGAATCCTCTTTTGTGCCTAATGCTTGGAGCATTCTCAAGGCTCCAAGTTTTAGATTGCATGAATCATTAGCAACTTGGAACCAACTTCCAAGATCTTTCATCTCTCTTGTTGGAACATAAATCAACAAGGATCCCCTTCATGTGTGATATGTTGGAGCACTCTCAAAGCTCTAAATCATTCTATCACATGAATCTTTAGAGTCTTAGGACCAAATCCTAAGCCCAAACCTTTATTTGTTGAGTCACAAAATCAACGAATGAGCTTCTAATCTCCATTCACTTGACTTCAACTAAGTGAATAATCCTACCTCTTTGAATACCAAATATTCAAAGAACATCCTTGAAATTTTGTAACTCTCAAGTTACATCTTCTTCTTTCAATCCCAAAGTTGTAGGAAATCCCTCATTCTCTTAAGCCCAAGCTAGGAGAGTGAAGTCCCTTCTTTGGACAACAAATGTTCAAAGAACATTCATTGATTTGTAACATCTAAAGTTGCATTTTCCCTCTTTCCTACAAGTCAAGATTGTAGGAGAGTACCCAAATTCGTCTTCATGCTCCCAAATCCTAATTGGGAGGATGAATTCCCCTTTGAATACCAAATGTTCATGGTCATTTTGATTTGCAACCTCTAAGTTGCATTTCCTTCCCTCTTTCCTACAAGTCAAGATTGTAGGAGACCATTCAAATTTGTCTTCATTCTCCTAACCCAAATTAGGTGAATGAGTTCCTCTCTTTGGACACCCAAAACTCCAAAGAATCCTTGATGTGTAAGCCAAATCTACACATCATCCTCTTGTGTTTGCTTAATCTGAACTTAGCAAATTAAATACCCATCATTTAACGTAAAAGTTCAATGATAACCCCTCTTGATTTGTAATCCCAAAGTTACAAATATTTCTCACTTATTGAATCAAACTCAATAAGTGATTCAACTTGGTTTGCTTAATCCAAATTAAGCAAATGAAATCCAACTCCTTGAATACAACAATTCAAGGAGACGTCTTTTTGATTTATAGCCTCAAAGCTACTAATCTTCATTCACTTTTATAGGTTCCAAAAGCCTTAAAAAAAAATATAATACATTAGCCCAAAAGTTATAGGTTCTCTCTCCTTCAACTCCAAAGTTGTAGGAGACTTCCCCTCCCTTTAGCTCCAAAAGCTAGAGGGAGTTTCCCTACATTTAGCCCAAAAGCTAAATGTTGAATTCCTTTCTCCCCTTAAGCTCCAAAAGCTAAGGAGATTTCTCTAACATGTAACCCAAAAGTTACATGTTGGACACCTTTCTTAGACCCAAAATCTAAGTAACCTCCTCCACTCAACCCAAATTGAGTGATCTTTCATATGACATTTAAAATGCTAAATATCTAGATGTCCCTTAGGAATTATCCAATCCATTGAAGTTCATCCTACCCTATTGGATGAATTTCATCAAGTCCTAAGTGAAACCCCTTAGGCAAGTCTATCTTATCCTATTAGATAGACACTTCTCTTACCCAAACATTAAGAGAACTCCAAAAACACCTAAAAATTACTTAGGTTCCTTTTTGATACAATGATCAATCATCTCCCCCAAAAGGCGGGATGCCTACATCATTGTATCTTAGGATTCATAAGTAACAGGCTTGCCCAAAAGCAAGCATGTGGTTACTTTATGGGTTCTTCATAACCCTCCTAAATATGAAACACTTAAAAAAAATCAAATAAAATCTTTAAGTCACAAACAACTTAAAGTGAAACCACCCTTGGATAAAGATTAAACATCTTCCTTCCAAAATAAAACCAAAGACCCTTAGTGTGACATGCTACACAAGCCTCACACACTTAGGTGCACAGCCCTTTAGGCATGCTAGGATTAGGATTTTTCTTTTCTGCGCATGTGATTGATGTTGTGGATTGATTGCCCTTGGATTGTCTGCGTGTGGGCACTTGCCCTTAAGTGGTTAGTATAGAGATATAAATGCTTTTCTGTGCAGGTGGCCATATCTAAAAGGGGGGCGCTCATAAATAATAATAAACTGCTTGCATGACAGGTGCTGCTTAAAACCCCCCAAAGATGTGGCCAATAGGGTAGAAGCAAAATTTTGGATGTAATGCTTTATTATATGTAAACTGCTTCTGACTCTATTTTGCAGGTTTGAGTCTTTTTCTTTTCAAATATGTATTTGATAGAATTAGGATGTGTAATCAAACTTGTGGGGGTCTGGATCAAAAGAAGGTGAACCAAATGGATGTACCTGTGGAAGGTGATGCCTGAGGTTCAGTTGGAAGATAAAGCTTCAAGACCCCACAAGTAGAGTCTGTAAATTTGACTGGGTTGTATAATGGCAGGCAACTCAGCTGCCAAATCTGGTTGTAATAATGTGGACTCTATTTACATTTCATTGCATTTGATATAAATAAAAGTATGCTTTGTTTGTTTACTGGGTGCGCAATAGAAATGCATGTCTTTCTTAGGTTTCTTCTCTTGTTTTTGTGGGTGTGGCCTGGACTTGATCACGTTTGGCTCTTAGGATAAATTAAGTTTTCTACCCCTTAAAAATATAAGCAACCTAAAAATGAAACTAGGCTCCATGTCTTTCAAGTAAGAAAAATTGCATGGCTCCCTCTAAGGAGCCAAGTTTTCAAAATTAAAACAATCATGCATAGCCCAAACATGTCACATGTAGAATGCCTTCACTTAAGGACTAGATAACAAAATCTTTCTTTTTGTGAGTCAGCATTTGCATACCACACATACTAAGGCATCTTGGCCTCAAAGTCAAGCTATAAGACCTACCTTCTAAATAAAAACAACCCTGCCACTCTACATTTGCATTGAGACCGGACGACATGGTTTTAAAAGCGATTAGGAGGGTTAGCTGGTAGTCCCTTCCAGGCGGGACAATAAATCCAGAAGTCGGGCGGGTTATGCCTCTTGTGAGGTGTAGCTTGTAAGTCCCTCTTTGCACTCGTTAGATCTAGGTTCGAGGCACTACCTATCGGTAGTCCTCATCTTAGTCTTAGGGTCCGAGGCATGGGTTGACTCCAAATCACCCTATAAGCCCTCAACTTTCGGGCAATTCCTCCAACAAGTGTCGTTGGGATGTAAGCCCCAATCTTCTAATAAAATATCAACTTAAACCAAAATTAGGTTGCTAAAATGTAAAGCCTAACATAGGATAGTTTGGGCACCTCTGAGTTTCCCTCAGAATCAAGTGCTCCTACTTCACCTTCTCTTGGACTTCACTCCAAAAATCTGATTCTAAGTTAATCAATTCCTCCTTGAAATTCCTAAAGGACCAAAACCTTTAAGCAAGACTTTCATGGATTTTAAAATAAAAATCAAGCTTTAGCCAACATTTAAATGACTTCAAAATGAAGAAAACCACTAGTTTAATCAAAAGTGTTCCCAAATCAAACTTGGGATGTAATTAACCATAGGGGCTTGCCCCTATGGGATGTCTGTACCCCAGAAATAAATAAACCCCACTCAACCAAATATTGAGTGGGGGAATCTCTGTTAAATAATTGTAAATTTTATGATTGAGTCCATAAGGAAATGATATTTTTACCCTTCGGGGTGATATATCATGTTCTTATGCCGTACTCGATGATAAAATATGCAATCCGTTTGAGGATACAAAAATTCTCCAACAGATCTTTTCAACAAAATTAATTGCATGGTTTAAAGATAAAAGTTGACCAGTGGACCATCCTCACAATCTTCCCCTAAGGTGATGAGACTAGAGATCTCCATGTACTAATGATGCCATTTTTTTTAATTTGTCACTAGTCTAGTCTTTAAAGGTCGTAGGTTGACTGAACGATTGCTTTCTTGAACTTAATAAATTTTGACGGACAAATATCAAGTTTGTTTATGGGTATACTCAAACCAAGTTATAAGTGTAAAATAAAATGAATTTAGTATCCTATTTTAGGCAAGATTCAAGCAATATTTAGTTTAAATCCTATTAAATAGAAGTTTGGTAACTGTAAATCTGATTGTTTTGATAAGTCCATTTCAATTTCATATTGGTTAAATCTAGGATTTGTTGGATCTCACCATTCATAGTATTTAGTGCATTAAAGGGTTTCCCCTTACAAATTATAAATATTGAAACAAATACTTAAACAATTTATAAATATTTAGCAAATTTTACGGGTATAAGGCAGAACAATTTTCAGATTTTAATTCTCCAAGGATTTGCTAAATTTGGATTTATAGGATTTATTAAATTCTACATAAGTTATTACTTGTAGCCAAACAGCCCGTTAGGTTTTAGGGCTATTATGAATCAAATATGTTGTTAAATCTCTAATTAAGGTAATGAATATTACTTTATAGCAGATGAATACAGCGGTTAATGTCAGATGGTTTTCATTTTAAATCTGCTACGGATTTATAATCATCCAATTTGCAGTCAACAGATTTGCAAAGTACCTAATCATGTTTTTGCTCCATATGCACTTCTTTGTATTCTTTTCTTGTAGTTTAATTATAATATTCTTTTTAATTCTTCTTGTTGTCTGCCTGTAGGTTTCTTCATTACGATTTGGCTTTCTGCTGTAATGTTCAAGTCAAATGATTTATTGCGTAAGCAGACAGCTTTGAAGGTGGAATCTCTTTTCTATTGTATTTTCCATTTTTACGATATACACATCAATCTAGCTGATGAAATTATGAATGCTTGAACTATTAGGGTTTCGTATGAATTATTTTTTCTTTGATGTTAGACATTTCCATGGATTTATAGTCTTTAATAACACCATGTATTTCTTTACATGAGTGCTATATATTATAGCACAAAATGCTTCATTACCTTTAATTCTTTCTTTAATGTTTGGTGTTAGATACTGATGAACTTCATCGTAGAATAATCCATTCAACTCTTTGTTTCATATGGTGTTTTATTGATGGCTGGAGAATTGTTATGGTAGTAGTACTTGCTTGGGTATTTTCTGTTTTCTGCAGTTTGTTTCTCAAGGTAAAAAAACTAGATAAATTTCAATTTGATTTGAATAAGTTTTTCGTTTAAGAAATGAGTTGGTGCCTTTAGTGACAACCGCTGTGTATTGTGGAAGCAAAGCCATGCCACTGTGCACCAATACCAGCCCTCGTCTTAAATAACTAGTTTAAACAGGTTATTTGTATCAAAGGATGTCCATCATTTTAGGGTTAGCGGCTTGAATCCTGAAAGGAAAATTTGGTACGAATTCAATTGGATGGAGAGTATGCAGTGAAGATTTCATAATGTCCATTTATTTCTTTTCCATTTATTCTGATCAGTGTTCAGCATTTCTATAAATATTTTTTTATTACAATTGAAGAAATCTCTAAACAGTTAAGATCTCTATCATAATTGTTTGGGCTTAAAATTTGTCTCATGTATGTCTTCTGCTCTGCAGGACAGTTGCAATTTTTTATGCTTCCAAAAAAACTTTTTAATATAACCTTTCCCCGATGAATTTGAAAGTTCTTTACGATGTTGCTTCTACATTCCATTCTCAAGTCATGCTTAATTTGCTAAAAATTTGCAGATTTCAAAGGGGGAAAAGGGATGGCAGAGAATATTGGTCTTCAAACGTTGTGTAGTGGAAACTTTTGTAAGCGAGGATACTGATATTAAAGCAAACACCCTATCAACTTGAATGATTTAAAAATCTATAAGCATCCTATATTCAGAGTTTTATTAGTCTCCTTAGTTGGTCTGACTTTTTGTTCTATGCTAGCGTTCAATTGCTTAACTGTATTTCATGACATTTTTTGCTTCTGAATTCTGATTATTGGATTTGGTTGGATTGATATTGTTGTGTTAATTATTGCTGTCCTCATTCTTTGTTCTTTTGCAACGTTGATAATAATTAATTCCGCTTAGATATATCCCAATGATTTTCTCAAGCCTTTATTTGTTTGTGTTATGTTAAACTTGCTCCAATGGATGCACTCGTTAAGGTTTTCTTATATTTACGTGTCTTTTGATCATTGCATCTATCTCCTTTGTAGGGAGAGAGGAAAATTTCAGTACTTGTTGGAATTGCAGTAATTTTCACCTTTCATGTGGTTGGAGTGTATTGGTGGCACAGCAATGATGGGCTGCTTTATCCGCTGGTTATGCTTCCCCCAAAAGAAGTTCCACTGTTTTGGCATGCAATATTTATCATTATGGTGAATGGTAAAGTCTTCAATCTTTCAAGATGAATAATTCCTTAAATTTGGTTGCCCCTGTTCTTACTTTGTTGTTTTGCTATCATGATTTATGTATTAAGTTATGGTACTGTAAATGTGAGATGTTTTGGTTTGAACGAGATTCATGTACCTGTACTAGAATTTCGTAAAAACAAGACCTTGTGGATATGAGGACCGAATATAGCACCTGTCTCTTAATGTACGTAACTGCTAGCTCCCATTTAAGTTATTTTGGAAAAAATTATCTTTATAGGTGTACGTTGAAGTGTTTTAAATTTTTCTACAATTCTTTTCCATGCCTGGAATATTTCTGCATGCTGACGTTAGCTCATTCATTTAGAATAGATATGTTTGTTGATGCGAACAAAAATTTGGTAAAACCTCCAAATTTTTGCGAGCAAATAAGACAACCTTCCTAGATAAAAGAAATGACACAAATACTCAAAAGACACCTTTTATAATTAAAAAGATGCTTACAACATAACATAACATTACAAATTTATGACATAGAAACAACACCTAAAGAAGCTTGCCATTCGTCACTTTGAGAAGAAGGATACATGTGGTGTGGTCACTTGCGGAGAGACGAACAAGATATGAGGTCGAGATGAAGGAGGAGAAGCTCGCAAGCTTTCCTAGACAAGGAGGGGAAGAAATGTCATAGCTCGCAAGCTATCCAAGAAAACCATTGGGTTTCTTTCCAAAAATCTGCGCACAACAACCTTTTTTTATTTGCCAAAAACATCACATATATATAGGATAGAAAGGGGAGACAAGCAGCCACCTGAAACCAATAAAAAGAGGAAGGGAAAGAGCTATTCCAAACAGCAGCTGAAAAGACATCCAAAATATCAGCCATAAAGCATCTTAAAAAACCTCCTAGAAACAGGTTTGTATTCACGGGACAGCAGCCAGAAACAGAATCTGACAAAGAAGACCCCACGGGCAGCAGGAAACAGAACCGACAAACAGAGGATCCCAACGAGCAATAGGAGCAGATTCGACTAAAGGAGACCCCAATAGGCAACCAGGCAATAGAGAAGAAACGGCCAGCAAAGGTGCAATGAATCCAGCTTTGGGAACAACACAAATAATAGGAAACAAATGGCAAAAGACAAGGGGGAAGAACCTAATAAATGAGCATTAATGAGCTAGATTTAAGTAGAGAACTAGTAGCTCACCAATATTACAATCCAAAATAATTTGACCCCCCTTTGCCTACATCAAATTCTCCTCCGGTTGAAAGAATTCAACTCCTGATGAAGCTTGAGTTTGCTTTAAATCTTGACTTGAGGTTTCCAAAGGCTGATTGCATGGACTATGACTCATGACTCAAAACAAAAACTCTTATGACACCAATACTCAAATAACAACACGACTCAATAACCTAGGATATACTAACTCGCTCTGATACCAAATTTTTTGCGAGCAAATAAGACAACCTTCCTAGATAAAAGAAATGCCACAAATACTCAAAAGAAACTTAAATCTAGCCTGATGCAAGAAAACTAGAGAGAAAAGACAAGTTGGAGAACACCAGGACAAAATAAAAACCAAACTCGATTCACTATAGCTTGCAAACAACCAAACAAACGTTCGAAGAAACAAAAGTCAAATCAAACGAAACAAAATAATATCATAAAAACGCTATCTTCAGAACAACCGTCTAGCGGTTTCCTCACATGCAACGAGAGTTGGAAAATATAATAAAATTGTACTTAGGCTTGCAAACCGAGGGTCCACCACTGCAAAAGGTTCCAACGTCCTACCAAACTCCTCCGGCAAATGTCTCCAAATTTCAGCCAACAAACAACTTCTAGAGCTCAAGAAGAAGGATACATGTGGAGTGGAACTTGCGTAGAGAAGAAGAGGTTAGAAGCCAAGACGAAATAGAGAGGAGGAAAGGGGGTGAAACAAGCTCTCAAGCTTTTCCAAGAAAGAAACCCTCAGTTTTTGTAGAGATTCTACTCAGATTTTCAACAACCCTTTCCAACCCAAACTTCTCTATTATATAGGCAAAAGGAAGAAACTAAACAACCACAACACCTCCAACCAATTCCAATCAGATTTGGGGAAATGAAAGGCCAAAAGACACCACAATATCCCACAAAACTGCACAGGAAAACAGGGAGAATAAGCTACGGGAAACCCAGCCAGAAACCACGGGGAGCCCAGCCAGTAAGGGACCAGAGGAGCCAGCACAGAAAACGGGGCAGAGTTTCATGGGAAAATAGCAAGGGAAAAAACCGAGAGGGAGAGTCCACGGGAACAGCAACACCCAGCAGAAACCGAAAAGACAAGGGGAAGGGAAGAGACACAAGTCCACTCCACAATAATGAGAATACCTTTTTGAATTTATGAGCTAGGAAGTGCATTTATTCCACCAATTATTGAGCTAAACTTCAGCTCAAACATTGATGAGCTAACACCAAGTAGAATCCAAATTTTCAGCTCAACACCAAGCAGCCAAGGCCCAACCCGAGAGCAGCAAATATCTCCAAACCGAGAACAGCAAGCAGCCCATGGACAAGAAGGAACCAATTGCAAGCAAACCCAAGGCTTACCATGCTCAAGCATTTCCGGCCATGATCATTGGATGCTCTCCATAATGGGATAGCTTAAAAAAAACATAAAACATAACAAATATTGTTTAAAATACATTAAAACAAAATAGACTAAAAACATGAATGCATCATTTGTTGATTTCTTTGTAGTGTGTTGTAAAGTGAAAGAAAATCATATACACAGTATAAATTCATGCAATGTTTTATTGAAGAGTCTGGTGAGGCAATGTTGTTGCTCTTGTGCAAATGCAATGCTTTTACGTAATTGAATATTATGGCATTTTTTTCATGATGTGAGGCATATGCCTCAGAATTAAACCATTAATTTAATAAAAAAGATGAAATAATAAATAACATATTAACATAAAAAAATAAATGTTAGATTAAGGTCATCATAAAAAGTCAAAATAAAGCCATTACAAGTTATAGATGGCCACAAACAATGCTAAATAAATTGTCTCCCTCAAGCCTATTCAACATAAAATAGTCTAAGGTCATACTTTATGAATTCAAAAGTTTTACCCTCTCTCATCACTTAGTCTTCATTAAAATCATTATTGCATTTAGGTGCTTTCTCTTCTTCTTCTTAATACTAAAAATAAAGAAATAGATTTCCAACAATAATGGTGTTGAAGGTGAATCAGCAGTAGTATAGCAAGGAAAGTGGTGCAGTTGTGATGGCAACATAGTAGGATTAGTTACGAGTGCGAGGATCCTAGGGCATGCTGCTATGAGCCTATGAGTTTGAGGTCGTACAATTTTTCTCAAGTTTAGTTTGATTTAGGTATAGTAAATATGCTTAATTATATAATAAAGTTTATAAATTCAAATTTTAAAATGATATAAGCCGAAAAATATTGAGGCTTGGATTCTTGAAAGTTGTACTAAAATTGCGCTTAGGCATGCCTTGCCCCTGCTGATGCATAAGCTTCATCTTGCAAACATAAGGCATACGGCATATTGCCTTATTTATAGAATTTTATAGAATTCATCTGGCAAGCATAAGACATACACCATATTGCATGTAATTTAAATTGCATTGAGGCGAGTCCTGTGGTGGGCCTCTAATTGTGCAATTTAAACCATAATTCTTATGAGCATCAGTCTTTTGTTTCATATGAGTTTGGCTTTGGTGTTTGAGTCTTTCAACGGTAATTTTGTTTCACAACATTTACCTCTCCTGTTTGTGGAATTTAAAAGTTCATATTGTATTAGCCATCTGCAAATAAAATTATCAGTCAGTAATAACTTAGGCATATAACAATGTTATATGGAGATTTAAGCATGTACATTCTCGGAAGTTCAGATTTCATCTTGATGCATGTGCTTTTTGCTGTTGGTGACATGTAAAATTAACGGAGTTTCTTGGAAGTCTTCTTTTACCGCCCGAGATATATATATCTCACATTAATTACTGTGAATCATGAATATTTACCTTTCTGAATTACCGCTGAAATAAACAAATCAGAAGTTTCATCATTACTTATTTGATTTCTGTGCTGTCATGCGCTACTTGCAAAATGGGTCAACGATAGAGAACCTTAATACTTTTCAGATCTTAAGTGCCTCTAAGATATTTTTCTTTGGAAGTTTCTTAGTAAAATAAGGTCATGTAGCTACAATTAAAAAAAAGGTCATGTAGCTACTATAGTTCTTTAAATACTTAGAATAGTTATTTGTTCATTGTTTTTCTAGTCAAGTGGGTCTCCAGTGTTGCCTTAGCAATTTCTTATGAGACTTTGCAATGCATAATCTTAATCCTTACTATTGATGCTTTTTGCTTCTCTGTAAGCTCTTTCCAAGTTAGCTTAGATTCTTAGCAAAATGTGATCATTCATTTTATTTGCTTTCTTTGCTTGAATCTCTTTTTGCATTAAGATGTGGATATTAATTCCATTCCTTTTCTTTCCAATATTTTTACTTGGAAAGGAACTTAGTAATTTTTGTTAGAAATGTTGTGTAGATTTGTTTTATATAAACTGCAATGAAGTGAATACAAATTTCTTTGGCTTTTGAGTTTAATGCATCCATTTGGGCCACACAACATTTCTTCCTAGTTGAGTTTTTGTGTTGCTTTGTAAGAATTGCATGAGATTGCCTTTGGATTAGGATTTCTTTTGAAATTTTTTATTTCCTGCTATAGTTCATGTTTCATTGCTATTCTTCAGTAATCCCTTATTAATTATTTCTTTCCTTACAGATACTATGGTACGTCAGGCAGCTATGGCTGTGAAATGCGTCCTGTTGGTGTATTATAAGAATAGTAGAGGCTGCTACTATCGAAAGCAGGTAATTTTGTTATATTTCTTAAGAAAGCAATGGGTTTTTTTGCCAAGCATTTTTTACCTGTTTTATTATTTTATGTCCTTAATTTATGATGATTTATGGAACTATACTCTTGTAGATATTGCTAGAATCACCTTTTTTTTGTTTTGAGATTAGTGGTTAGAAAGTTATTGAAACTTACTTTTGGAACTGAGTTGACATATTTGTTTGGCATAAAGTGAATGAAAATAATGCCTATATTTCAAGCTCATTTTCATAAATTTGAGAAGTGAGTTTCAATTTTGAGAGCAAGTCACCTTTAGTGTTACTTTTTACATTTAATAATGTCAGAATGATATATGTTAATTGAATGATATATTGAGAATATTATTTTTTCTTGTATAATAAACCAGTAAAAAATTAATATGAGGGAGCGTTAAAATGAAAACATTGAATTGCATATTCAATATTTCATGTCTTTCCAATGTCATGTGTCTTTTGTGCATCCTTGGGCACCACCATTTCTTAAGTTTACTTTGCTGTAATGCTACAACAATGGTTTGATTAGTAGTTGTAATAATCCTAGACATGATACTTGGGCATTTGGACGTGCATTTGTAGTGTTTTTGTTACATCATGTGTGATACTTGGGCATTTGGACACTCTTTACCATTGTAATGAGCATTTTATGGTTGGCATGTTTATCCTTTTATTTTTTAAAATAAATTTTTGGAGATTTGGACGGATTGAGGAAACATGTTCTTCTATTCAAAAACTAAGCCATCCCCTAATTTCATTCTATACCAAATCAATCTTGTTTTAGGTTCCTCTTTTTTTCCAATTTCTAGTATTGTTTCTTCTCCTAAGGTTTATGCTTTATAATTTATTTACAAATTTGATTTATTTTTTGAATATGCATTGACAATACTTTTAGGTATTACTGTGTTGGCTTTGAAATTGCTCATGAATTTGAGAGGCGATCTCACCCTTAAAAGTCTTTTGGTGTCTAGGATTGGATGCTAAGTAACATAGAGTTTTTGAAGGATATTTTACTTACTAAATATTTTCCTTAGACATAATTTGGATGATCTTGGGTTTATATTGGATGTAGGGGGTTGATGTGCAAGCCCTCAAGTTTAATTACATATTAGATGCGATGATACTTGATAACACTCTCGATTTAAGGTGGCACACATGCTTTGTTTAGGGGTGGTTAAATGTAGGCTTTTATTTGGGGATGACCCGATCAATTCATGCAATATCTCATGGTTCATGTTATCTCTTGATAGACCCAATCTACTAACAATAAAGGGTTTAATGCTGTATCATTTGAGAATCGGATTAGCAATTATATATTGCTTCATCTCATATATCCCAAATAGTCTATGATGGTGAGTACACTTAATGCGTTGGTCGATAGCTGAATCAAATCAATTCAAAGAGACTAGCATTGTTGCCATCAGTTTATATATGTTTTTTGTTGTGCCAATACTTTAAACCATTAGTGTTCAATGCACTGGGTTGATCGATCCATATTGAAGTTGGCTTAGAGGCTTTGAGCATGACTAGCTATTCGAGATTGAATCTTAGATTCACTGTGGAAAGAAGAGCACCCACCCTAGACCTAGAGCATATGAATTGATATGTTTTGAGTAATTTTGGATATTCTTTGAAACCACAACCCATAGAAAAATCCTGTTAATTTCTTGTGTTTTCATCACAATTGTTTCTAAAATTTTTGAAAACACAAGTGCAATAGAAAAATCAAAGTTTTTGTTTCTAGTAATAACATAAATGAAAAAATAAAAAATATAAACAAAATATATATTTATAAAACGATCTCAAACAGTTCTATAGTTAAAAAAATTGAGTCACCAAATCACTAATAGATTTATTTAACTTGAAGGAAGATAAATTTTCTTGTGATGATTGCTAAGTAATTCCAGGAAAGAATTTAAAATAAAATAAGTAGTAGTGATGAATGTAGATCTAAAGAATATAAATAATGCAATTAAAAGAAACAATTGCCATGAGGTAATATGATGGAATTTGAAAGGTGATAGATGATTAGTCTTTTAAGATAGCTTGCCAAGGGAGTTAAATTGAACTTATATAGCTGTGCCATTCCTAATATGGGATAGGATGACTAATTCTATTAAAAATGTTATTTTAGAAGTTTTAGGAGAGTTTTAAAAACATATTATATACTAATACAATATGTTATTAAGGAAGATAAATGCATTTTGAATGAGTGACAAACTTTGAATACTATTGAGACTTATAATGATTAAAAAAGAAGTTAAAAATCTTATTAGTAGTGTTGGGAGAAAAGCAAGAGGTTCAACTTTTAATGATAAACTTAGTACTAAAGAAGGAAAAAATGAGATACACAATAACTAAAACAAGAGATAAGTGAATAAAAGTTTTGATCAAGTCAGATGCATTCAAAGGTAATAGAATCTTAGCTAAACTTGAAGATATCAATTTTTTTTTTCCGACCAAGTCAAGTCCATTCAAAGGGAATAGGATCTTAGCTAAAGTTGAGTATATCAAATAAAGATGAAAATAATAGTTTGAGAAATTATGAAATGATAATGTAAGGAATGAATTATTTTGGAAGAACCTATTGACCAAAGCAATGATATATATTGTATTTTGATAAAAATAAATTAGGTAGAGTTATTTGTGAAAGAAGATTCAAAAGGGTGAAGTTTTAGGTCCTAATGAGATAACTTTTCAGAGTTGGAGAGTTTTGAGAGATATTTCAATGGTTTTGTTTAAAAAATTTTCAAGTGAATTTTGAAGACTAAAAAGATGCTAGATAATTGGAAAAGAAACATTTTAGTAGTAATATTTATGAACAAAGGAAATTATCAAGATTGTTCTAATTATAGAAGAATCAAGCTTTTGAGTCATTAAATAAAACTGTGGAGAGGCTAATAGAACATTGATTTAGAAACATTTTGTCATTTTCAAAGAATCAATTTGGTTTATACTTAAAATTATGCAATATGAGACATGCCTCAACACCTTTAACATCTTTTAGGAATTTTTTTTCCATGAGATGTACACCTCATGGTCTCTTATATGAGGCATATGACTCCTAATATATGAGGCACGCATTGCCTCAAAATTAAGGTGGTGTATGCTTCTTTCTAAGGGTATTTATTAAAAACCCTCTTTAAGTATTTCTTCTAATAAAAAAAATCCAATCTACCCCGAGCTTAGGTTTCTCGGCTTCGCATACATGCCTCACCTGCATGCTTCTGTCTCCTTCTTGTATTGCCACCACCATCACCATCTCCTTTCTGCAGTGCCACCACCTCTTCCTTCTTGCTAAACCTTCTTTCTCCACATCTTTGCTTCTTGCCTGTAACAATAGATATTTTTTTCTTTATTAAACTGAAAAATTCTACTTTATTTATATAGGATTTTTTTTTTTTTTTTTTATGAACATTTGCATGTTACAACTTTTTTTTTTAATTAAAATTTGATTTTAGGATTTTTTAGAATGCTTGGAGGTAAAGAAAAGAAAACAATGGGACAAAAAAGACCGTCAAAGAAATATAGCATGATATTAAAATTGAGTGAGTGCGAATGTTTATGCTTTGAAATTATTGTGATAAGGCTGTTAAAGGTGGTATGAACAGAATGAAAGAACATCTTTTTGGTTTGTATAAGAATGTTGTATTGTGTGCTAAAATGCATGAGTTAACAGAGCATATTCAAGGCTGTTAAATGTGGTATTACTAGAATGAAAGAACATCTTTTTGGTTCTTATAATAATATTGTATTGTGTGCTAAAGTGCCTGAGTTAACCGAGCATATTCTTTCTTACATGAGAAAAACAACTATGTCGATGCAATGATAATTTAATGCCAGAGTTGATAGCAGGGCATATTATGGTAGTGTGTCTAGTGGTAAAGATTCTATGTATTCTTTGCCACAAATATTAAATAGAGGTACAACAAAATACATGGTAAATGTGGAGGATGATGAGGATGATGGCAGGAGGGTAGCCTATAAAATGTCTCTTCAAAATGAAAGAGTGAAAGAGAGGAACACATGCATGTTTGTATGACATTGGAAGATTCATGTATGAAAATGTTATTCTATTTATTGTAGCAACTTTCACCTCATTTGTTAATATGATATGTTCTATAGGATCGTATGATTGAAGCCTTAAACTTCTATCGATATATGAGCTTAGGACTTGGATAATAAAGGAGGAATTGAACAATATTGAGAATGTCATTGAAGAGATCTAAAGATCTTGGACATAGGCTAGAGTTACTATCATGTCTAATGGTTGGTATGATATTAAAAATAGGGATTTGATCAAAATTTTGATTAACAATCCCAACGAAACTTTTTTTAAGACTTTTGAAGCATATCAGGTGAAGGATTCGGACTATAAATTTGAGCTTATTAATGTAGTCATATAGAAAATTGCATTGCATTTAGCAGTACAAGTTGTTAAAATGCTAGTGCTTATAGGGTAATAAGAAATAAGTTGATGAATAGGAAGCATATGGTATTTGACTCAGTGTGAGACACATTGCATAGACTTAGGTCTTGAAAAACTTGTTGAGTTGTCTTAGCACAAAAATGCCTTAATTAAAGCCAAGAAGATTAGCAAGTTCATCTACAATCACAATGGAGTTTTTGAATTTGATGAGTAAGTTTTCTCATGAAGAACTCTTATGACCTACTATAACTAGATTTGCAAAGATCTGCTTGACTCTACAGAGCATCCTTGAAGTTAGGCGACCTGTGGAGGCTTTGTTCACCTCCATATAATGTTTAAACTGTGCTTGGGCCAAGAAACTGAAAGACAAAGTCAAAAAAATTGTTTTGAATGATATGTTTTGGTTAAGTGTGAGTTATGCTATAACAACAACTAAACCTTTGGTTCAATGTTTTAGTATGGTTAATGTGAAGAAAAAGTTTATTGTGGGTTTCATTTATAATACAATTGATGGGGTTAAGGAGTTGATAACACATAACTATTGAGGAGAGAAATCTAACTAAAAGAAACTTTGAGAATTAATCGATGAGAAGTGAGAGCTTTTGTTTCATCATCATTTGCACACTAAAAGATATTATCTTAATCCTTAATATGTTGAGAACATGTTAGCAAGTTCATAGATCAAATTTGGTTTGTATGATTGTATGGATAGATTGGTGGTTGACTCAACTGAGAGGGCAAAGGGTGACTTTCAACTTGTAGAATTTAAAAATAAGAAAGGATTCTTTGAACTATACTAAGCCAAAGATACATTTTAAAAATATTCCCTAGTTAATTTTAACATTTATTTGTTAATATTCTAATAATAATGTATACTATTTTTAATTAGATTTGTTTAAATTTCTCGAATGATTTTTATTTGGAAATAACACTCCATCGCTATAATGATTTGTAATCAAAGTATTAAGTCTTACATGCCGTTCATATTGGTGTGAGTAAAAATTGGAGTACATATAGCCAAGTTCATACTAAAAGGAAATATCATTTGACTACCTTAAAGATGAACTCCTTGGTTTAATTATGTTTAACAAGAAATTAAAAGATAAATATTTGAAGAATTTTTTTTTTGATGTTGAACATCCATTAGTTTGTAATGATGTCCTATTAGATGAATGATTTCTAAGAGAAGATAATGAAGTTATGCCATCATATTTACAAGAAGAAGATCTCAATGTTGATTTCTTCGATGGAGGCGCAACTAAGATGAACATGTCCAACACTAGTCAATAAGAATTAATAGAAAATATTGTTATAAAAAGTTATGTAATTGAAGTTGTAACTATCAACATAGTCATTGTTTTAAATTTAAATTAATGTTCTTATTGATTTTTAATTGATGAGGGAAAATTAAGATGATTGAGATCGGAGATGGGACGAAATTGATACAACTTGATGATGAAACATGAGAGAAAATAATTCATTAAAGTGATGATTCTAATTAAGATTCATTAATTAATGAGAGTGATGATGAATATTGAATTTATGAATTTTAATCTTAACTTATTTTACTTGTTAATGTTGATTTGGGAGTGAGAGATTTATTGTGATGAACTTACTTTGACTTACTATCTTATTTTGGTGTTGTATCATTATATGAAACTTTTTCATGATTTAATATTAGGATGTTAGTATAACACTTCTTACCTCATACTTTGATGTTAATATATTACTCATTTTGCACGAGTTGTTGATTCTAAGGCTTCCTCCTCCCCTCACGGACATAAAATACCTCAATATCCAAATGCTCAATTTCAAACCTGCTAGGAAGATCTGCTATAGAAGTAAGTTTATGTTAAAATAGTAAATAAAAAAGTATATAGAGAAAATGAAGGATTTTCATATGATTTTTATTAATCTTAATATGACATGTGATTGGTTTCACTAAAATTAGTGTAGCCTTCATTAAGGCAAAAGGGGTGTTTCAAAGGTTTATTGAAGTTTTAAAAAGATGGAGTATTAACCAATATCAAAAGTAATTGTGGAGTGATAGAGTTTCTAATTATAGTAGAACTTCATTAATGATAGTCTTGGAGTTCATGTATTTGCTTATGGAGATGCTTATAAATGATGTTCAAAGTGAGTTGCCTTGATGTGTGCTTTTAATGAATTACCATTATAATTTATGAGATTCATTGTTAGAACGTATGAGAAAATAATTGGAGGCGGAGGGATTAGAATTAGTAGAATAATGATTGTGTATATGATTTGTAATTTTAGTTTATGTAGTGTTAAAAATTATCAATCAGTATCATTTGGAGATATAGTGACACCTTGGTATATTAAATTTAAGTATCTTAGATATATTATACAAAATATTGTAGTTATGAATAAGATAGTCTTTGGAGTTAAAATTGAATGATTAAAATGGAGAAGCCCCATGATTGTTTTTTTGATAAGAGGATATTATGCAGATATGAAGTTAAACTTCACACAATTGCAAGTAAGATGCCAATGTTGTATGAATTCAAATGTTGGATAGTAAAAATCGATAATATGTAAGTTTACTGTGGAAGATATGTAAATATTAAGATGAATATGTGGCAAAATTAAATAGAGATAAATTAAGGGATTTTTATATCGGAGATATAATTAGAGTGACATCTCTTGAGGATGGTAATTGAAAGTAAACTAAATTAGTTTGGAGATGTACAATTAAACAGTGACAATTCACATCTTGGAAGAGTATAAAAAATTATTGTCGGAGAATTAGTAAGGAGTAGTAGACTCAAGGTAACATTTATTTATAATGATTTGGGAAGAATAGGTTTAGCACGTAAGTTTATGTTGGTAGAAGTTGCTCTAACGTAATTTATCAAGAATAAATTTAATACCTCAGGCAAAATTCATCAGGAATGAATGAAAATTGAAAATTCATGAATTTAATCCTGAATAATTGATGTTTTATGCTTCACTGATGATGTATTATGTCCGTATCCTTCAATGATATTTCATGCTTCAAAGTAGGCAGTTGCATTCAAGTCTTTTTGTAAGTTGTCATTGCCTTACGTTGCATACATTAGCGTATACTTTGCAATGATCAACTGTCTTTTTTGGTTTTACAACTTTCACCCTTTAAAGCAGCTGGTAAAGCTGGATGTAGACATTTCATTGGATGTAGATGTTTTTGGTTCATAGATTTTTGGTTATTTTTAGGAAGAAAATCATTGCGTTTACTAGTTTTCATGGTCTTAGTTGATCTTATATGTTTATGATTTTTTTTTTTTGGGTTTCTAGTTATTAGAATTTAGAATGAATCATTATTATTTGCTTCTTGTTCGTTATGTCCTCAAAAACTAAGCATTACTGGTTTGGCTGCTGTAATTTTACTTTTGTCGAGATGATTGAACATGGTTGATTATGCTTGATGCTTGTTGATGCTTCATTTGTCTAATAGGGTCAATTGCTAACCATTGTGGAATATCTAGTACTGTTGTATCGAGCATTATTACCAACACCAGTTTGGTATCGTTTCTTCCTGAACAAGGAATACGGCAGCCTCTTCTCCTCCCTCACCACAGGGCTGTATCTAACTTTTAAGCTAACATCTGTGGTTGAAAAGGTAGTCCTATTATTTTATCAGACCATTATATTTGAACTTTTGAAACTTTTAAGAACACCCAGCTGGGTTAATATATGCTTTTATATACCTGCAACATGAGGATAAATTTGAGTTTTGCATATAGGTTCAATCCTTTATGGCAGCAGTAAAGGCTTTGTCACGGAAAGAAATGCATTATGGATCTAATGCCACAGTAGAACAGGTAAATGTTTTGATACTTTTCCAGTAAACAGCTTCTAACAAATATTTGCTTTTAACCAATATGTTTTTGAATACAACAAGAATCGTAATGTTTAAAATGATGTGGTCAAGGTTAGGCCAATATGAATGTTCTCTGTAACTTTTAGGAATTTGTCGTAGAGCCAGGAATACTGAGATAGGCTGACCTTGAACTTTGTTAAGAGCATTGCTTTTTTCCTTGGCTAAAGAGAGATTCTTGGTGCGTGATGAGGTTTGATCATTTTTGCAACTGCTTGGTTTCCATTTTTCTTTAATGAAATAAGTGGTTCTTTTGTTTTTATCCTTTTGCCTTTGTTGAATTTGAATGTTTTTCTCTAATTCTTTAGTTCATAGGGTTTATTTTTCCTAATCAGTTTTCGGATCAGCTCCTCAGCTAATTTGACGTGGTACACTTTGATTGTTTGCATCCAAATTCAAGGATGATGTTCCCCCACTTGGTACTGAGATTGATTTTGGTCTGGCCAATTTCATTTCCATTTCATATGACATAAATCCTTTATATATATTTCTCAAATAATATATTCATTTTTCAAATAACATTTGTTCATTTTCATCTTCCAGTTATTCCTTTTCCCTTTTTAATTTAGTACAGGAGCACCGTATAAAATTTGCACTAATGAAGATATAACTATTTCTATTTCCATTTCCGTTTCTTTTTAACGTGCACGGGTACGTTGCATCCCCAACCAGTACCAGAAGAGGGTGAACTCCTTTAATTTGCGTGTATGTATCTTTTATCTTTCATTTATGTTTTCATTATCATATTATAAGTTATTTCCAATAATTTCATTGTTCTTTACATATCTCTTTACATGTGTTTTAAATAACAACTACACTTTTAAATTTATCTTCTTTTTTTTTTCTTGCATGTATTTTAAATTGATATATGCATATGCATCCTTCATATATACATATACATTCATATTATATAATAATTTTCATTTCAATTTTTCATTATCTCATATACATTTTAAATCATCATCATCTTGTACGTAATAGCATTCAAATATAAATAAAGACATAAAATTGAAATGAAAATAAAATAATGTATTTGTTATAAATAATTGTAATTACCCAGTTTGATTTTTTTCGTGCTTCAATTCCTTTCAAACTTCGAGCTTTGACATAGACTTCAATTGCTCGTCTCAGCTCAATTATGAAAATCTCTCATTATTCAAATAATATTAAGACAGGTAGAGGTAGACCTAAAAAGACTTGGTCAGAAAATATTAGAAATGATCTTTCTTTATTAGATTTAAACGAGAATTTGACTTTTAACAGGACATAATGGAGAAAAATGATTCATGTAGCCAACCCCACGTAGTGGGACAAAGGCTTGATGTTGTTGTTGTTGTTCAAATTATATTCATTTGCATTAAGTTCTGTTAAACAACTTTACCAAAATGAAACGTCTTCAAAACACTTCTGATTTAATTTGATCTTTAAGGAAAACTTCAAATGCGTCTAATATCATCTACAAAATATTGATTTCTTCTAATTTAATATATCTTAATTCAATTTCATAATCTATTGCAACTCTCTAAATTTATAAAAATTAATTACATCAATAAGCCTTCTTTTCTTCCTCGTTGAATCGAGACTTTCCCCACTAGATTTCTTCTTCCTATTTGACAATCGCATATTATTTCGTTAATTAGAGAAATTCAAAATAATAATTTGATTGTAAAATAATAATTCAAATCACTTGGTTTTTCTCCCGTTGTCCTCCTTCGTTAGAAATGGAAACTCATTGTTTCGTCCTTTCCAAAAATTTTCTTCTGTTCAAAATTTCTTCAATTTCTCTCCTAATTCCTTCCTTTATCTTTAAAGGAGACATTTCTCTCATATTGGATAAAAGAAATCACGAAATAATTTGCACACATAAAAAAAGAATCGACGAACAAACATTCCTTCTTCTTTTACTTTCTCTCGGTCGGTTTTCTTCTGGTGAAGCTTTCGATCATTCGTTTGATTTCACTGGAGTGATTGAATCAGAGTTATTACTTACGAGGAGTCGCTTCCTCTCACTCCCGTACATGATCCCTCGTTTGAATACATGATCCAAACCCGCCAGCCCCTCGATCCGAGGCCGCATTCAGCCTGCTTAGTCGTCTTTTTCGTCCATCTGGTTAGTAAAAGCTGATTTACATAAGCCGGCTGAACTGGTTCTTACACATGTCTATAGTGCAAAATAGTGCACTATGACAAATAGTGCAGTGGAATGCACCCCTCACTATTTTCATGGCGGTGAGCAAGGGGTTAAAATGGTGCACAATATTTACACTATGCATGGGTATTAGCACACAGCTCCCATAGCTTGCACTATTTTACTTTATATGATATATTGTTTATAATTAATATTTATTTTATTTAGAAATTATTTATTTATTTTATTTGTTCTTAATTAACATTTGTTAGGGCATAAGACTCTTGTCCCCAATCTGCAAGGCTTATTCATCTCTTGGTTTTGTTCGACTCTTGGTCTCGTTTTAGTTTGCTCTCATATTCAATTCATCAAACACTTCTCTCGTTCTCCTTAAACACATCCCTCACCTTGCTGAACTTTGCTTTCACCTTTAACACTTCAATGCTTTGAACATTGGTATCACTAAATGCGCTCTTACCTTCAACGCTACGCAAGAAAGTTTCCAAGGCTTTGATGAAGGACCTTCTCGCCGCTATTACCTTGCATGAAGGCTTTGACCTAATCACTGCTCTCGCCTCACATGAAAGCTATGACATCCTCCTCTCTTTGCCTTAGACAAACAAAGCTTCCAAGGCTTCAGCTCTTGTCTAGCATACTCTCGACATGAGGTTCGTGTATGGTTTGTTCATATCCTTCTTTCACTAGTTTACGTTGTGTCATAGGTTCTTTTTTCACATATTTGGCGCCTGTTAGGTTGGTGTTATGGTGAGGTAAAATATTTCTCTTCAGTAATTTAAGGCATAGTAAGATATTTATTAATATGCTATATCCTTTTTTCAAGAAAATATGTTATGTTGTGTCAACCTATGAAATTGTTATCAGTACATTTTTTAATCTAATAGTCTTTCATATTTAGATTTTTTTTTAATCCATATTTTGCATTATTTTAAAATAAGCGTTATAGCTCTACGAGGACCTTTGTGCTATGGTGTGTTGTTTGTCACTGACAATTATGATCCACATAACATATTATCGTGAGGTCATCATCCAACTTATTGGCGAACATCATAATGTTTAATTGAGCCCAGGTGTAACATATTATCATCATCAATGAAGTGCCCCTCAAATTAATATGGAGGGTTTGAGGATTATTTTTGCTCCATAGGAGGATCATCTTGTTAAGCTATTGCCTCACTTATACGTGTCATATCACAACATAGCATTGCCAACATATCTCAGATAACATGTTCTTAGGCTCATTACATACATTTTGCATAATAGAACATTTAAACACATATTTTTCATCATGAATAAGCTAATCGACATTATGCATCTATATGTAACTCAAAAGTACATACCTTGTTTTTAAAATACAGCGGTTTCATAAAATGTTAGTATACTTATAGTATCTTAAACATGAGCATTGCATAATTATAATTTATGCATGATCATTTAATCATGATTTGCTATACATAAATATGCACTTTACAATATGAAGATCTATCTAGCACATTGCGTACATACAATTCTAAATACATATAAGAATTTCTATGCTTAAGACTAAAGCATGCATGCTCCCTGGATTGAGCATCTTATACTAATTGAGAATCAACAATTGGATATGTTTCCTTGCATTGGTCACCACAAAACCGTAAATCTTTTATATTCAATTTAGGAAATCTAAATATCTCATATTATAATAATATTCCCACTTACCAACTCATATTTAAACTAAAATAATCTCCAACTATACTTGTAACTTAAAATGATCTCACCCCATACAAGTCTTAATGCTTGCATACCTTGATCCAAAGTTGATTCCACTGAAGGATTACGAAAATTTTATTCTTTTCTTCTGAAACTAGCCTCTTCTCCTTCCCCTTGTACTGCCCTTTGGCCCAACAGCATCTCACGTTCTACATTCTCTTTGTTTCGCTAGCAGAAGGTTACGGAATCAGAATTAATAGGGATATATAATGCTATCAGGTAATAGTATAAATTAATAATTAGATATTCAATATCCTTTTTAATAACGTCATCACCATTTATTTTCACATCAGTCATTGCATGTTTAACATCAGGACTTTAGTTTGGGTAAAGAGGGAATTAAATTTATAAATAGTAACATTAAACTAATCTTAAACTAAATAATTTTTACAAGTCTTTAGATATATAAATATAACAAAATGTTCATCATAAAATATAGAATTCAGAAAAATACTTTAGTTATTTTTATTTCATGAGAAAATTGAGGGATGAAAATTTGAAGTCCTTTATTTTAAGTTTTGAGTATTTTTTTAGTATTACGTTAGAGTCTTCCTGAGTATACCTTTATGAGGAAGACTATGGTCATGAAGCATGATTTTAGTTATCTCACATAAGGTTTTGTTTTTTTTCTTACAACCATATTTTGTTGAGGAGCGCAAGGAATCAAATTTATTTCGTATACCTTTTTTATAGCAAAAATGATTAAACGATTCATTTTCAATTTTTGGCCATGATTATTATGAATATATGTGCATGATGACCTTTATTAAATTTTTTTTGATAAAGCCATTTGAAAGAGAACAAAATCTTATTCTTTACCATAGAAAGCCCTAGTAAATCTTGAGTTGTCATCAACAATGACCAAGTGATATTGTTTGCTCCCAAGACTTAGAAAATCTTGAGTTGTCATCAACAATGCAGCTTTTGTTTTCTTCCCAAGTTGGCAAGAATCACATAAATGATCTCTATACAATTTGATGGTAGGCAAAACTTTTGCTAGATTACAACACAACCTTTTGAATATTTTACAAATTGGATGCTCAATATGATGATGCCAAAGCAATGACTAATTTAATTGAGAAGAAAGATGTGAATTTGTAGAATCATCATCAGAAAAATCTATTTTATAGGCATTACTGCTTAATTTTCCCCAAAAAAGTAAACGTGATCGTAATCATGAGTGATGTAATGAGAATCTCGGAAAACAACTTCAAAATCTTTATCGCAAAATCTGGAAGATACTAAATAGATTATGACCTAGCCTATCTTGTAGCAGAAAGTTATCAATTGTAATATGGGATACCAGCCAGATCTTACAAACTCTAATCATTTTCCTTTTTGTGTATTGCTAAAAATAACGTATCCACCATTCCTTGATTTCAGTGAGATAATTTAGATTTGTCTCTAGTCATGTGACTTGAGCATCTGTTGTTGAAATATTATTTGCCTCCATTTGTCCTTATATGGAGGCACACCTAAAATATAAAGCCAACTTTTTTTATTTTGGCACCTATGGCAGACGTCAAAGCTTTTTCATGAAAAGTTCTTTATAGTAGTAGCTTTTTCAAGAGGAATGAGCCCATTAGGAATGTTAGTAAAATTGGTAATTATATTTTTATAATGGACTCAAGCCGAAGCATCTCTAATTGGCTCATCCATTTGTAGCTAGGGGTTTTAAAACTTGACACAACCTGAAACCCGACCCGGAAATTCAGGATTCGGGTCAACCTGTTTGCCATGCGGGTCAAGTTCGGGTTCAAAATTTTGATTCATTTATAAAACCGGGTCGGGTTCAAGTTGACCCAAAAACCCGAAATCAACCCGAACTGACCTGACTCACTCGAACTCCACCAATCCGCCTCTTGTAGCGCGAGCAAGCCCTCACGATTTGGATATGTTAACTCCTCCCTAGATCCGCACCGGATTCTATCTCGCATCGATCCCGCATTGAGCACTACAACAGCATAGCCTCAAAGTCTGAACTCCGCCCTCAATCACGCAGCCGTGCAGGCCTGAAATCTCTGAGCTTTCCATTGAACTCAGTGTCAAGGAGGACATTGCTTGCGTTGATGTCTCTGTGAATAACAACCTATTCCCATTCCTCGTGAAGGTAGAGAAAACCAGCGGCGATTCCGCGGATAATTTTAATCCTTTGGCTCCAGTTAAGAGATTGTTGAGGTTGGTCGTAGATGTATTTCTCAAGGCTGTTGTTCGGCATATAGTCATACATGAGGAGGAGCTCTTCTCGTTGGCGGCAGAGCCCAGGAACTGCACTAGGTTTTGGTGTAGAATCCTGTCGATGCTCACAATCTCTGTAACGAATTCCTTCATCCCCTGCCTTGAATCGTGGGAGATTCTCTTCACCACCATCTTAAGTTTTGATTTTGGTAGCTGGCCTTTGTAGATTCCACCGGAACCTCCGTTGCCTAAGAGGTTGTCGTCGTTGAAGCCATTGGTGGCTAAGTTAATATCTATATACGAGAAAACAGGATCTTTGCTTCGCCTTCTTCTTCCTTCTTTCACCCAATCCATTTCCGTTTGCACAGCGAGAGACAAGAAAGATGAGAATAATTCTGCCCTGCATCAAGTGGGCTGATTGAAGCCGTTAATTTTAAGCAGCTGATTGAAAGCTGATTTGAGCCCCAATTGAGCCCAGTTTGGATCGATTTGAGTCGATTTGGGCTCAATTGAATTTGGTTGAGTTAAATTTATGAAATTGGACTCGTATCGAAGAGATTTGATTTAATTTGGGTTCAATTGAGCTTAATTGAACTCAATTTTAGGTGATTTGGGTTCAATTAGGTTGATCAGGTTCAATCGAATCCGATCATGTCCAATTTGACTCAATCGGAGTCGAGTCGACACGAATAATGTGTCTATTGGATGGTCACTTATTCCTGTTTTATATATTGAATATTTTTCTTGTGTATTACTAATCATTTCATATACAACATACACTGAGCATCATTGGATAATTAAGACTCAAGACAGTGTAGTGTTAGTGTATAAGTTAGTTTATGTTTCGCAGAGGATGTACTTTTTTATTTGTTTGAGTTATTTTTTGTATTATGTATATATTGGCTAAGCAATCATGCACACACACAGGAGAGAGTAAAATTGAATATTTGAATGTTTCTATTAATCGTACAGTATGATTCAAATTGTACTATACAATATGTACAAGCATATATTAATTCAAATGTTTAATTAAATGAGATTAATTAATTATGATATAATTAATCATATTGTATGACCACCACATCATATAGGACGATCAGCTATTTTGAGATACCTTGCAAATTTGAACTGATTGGATTGCATGAACATTAATTAAAATTTACTAATTTAATCCCAAGGATTAAGGAATCGAATAAGATCTAATTAGCATTAATGATCGTATTGTACGATATATCATTGTTCTGCATGATTCACCCGAGAGCTCCCATAGACGAACTTGGTTCATCAAGTTCATCCTGGACGATCTGTGATTCGATATAACCAATCGTACATGACGATCTTCCATGAATTAACTAATCGTACTATACAAATAGAAGCATATAATTTGAACTGTAAGATTTTTTGAGAGCTCGTTTTATAAACTTTTGTTATGTATGTAGGGCAAGAGTTCTTAGGCAGTCAAAGACTTTTTTTTTTCTTTTAGTGGGAGAGTTTGGAGAGTGTCCAATTCACAAGGGAGAGAGCATGTGAGGTTGAGATAGGGAGAGTGCTTTGAGAGGGTTAAGGGGTGTGAGAGGGGTCACATGGTTGCTCCGCTAGCATGCATCTTTGGTCCTCCAGTTGTGTTTGATAGAGCTCTTGGAGAGAAGCTCTGGGAAGAAAAGTATTTGGGCGAGGAGGATAGGAATTCGACATCTCCATCGAGCCGGGAGATGAAAGGAGAGATCAGCATCTCCGCCTGAGCGAGGAGCTAAATGAGTAACGATATCTTTGCCGGGTCAAGGAGGCTAGAGGAGGGATTATCTCCGTCAGGCCATGGAGGTGAAAGAAGGGACGATATCTCCACGGGGCCGGGAGGCAAGAGGAGATTCTTTGGAGTCAAAGACTATTCTTTGCTTGTGATAAGAGAGAAGGGCTTCTTCGCCTAGCTGTGTGCTGAAGGAGTCTGAGCTAGTGCAATTCCCAAGGAGGAGGATCTTTAGGGAGTGGACGTAGGTCGATTTGACCGACCACTATAAACATGGTTTGCGTGTTCTTACTTTTCTGCACTTTACTTTTCTTTCAATTTTTTTCCTGCACTCTTATTTTATTTTGATTATCTTTGTGAAAGAGATTTTTGGTGAATGATCTATAGTTGAGCTTTATTTTTGAAATTCATAAAAGAAAAAAAAAAGTATTTTCTAAAAGTTTAAAAACAAAAAGTCGTATTTACTTCTAGTTTTGAATTGTTTTAATCTCATTAATGCTTTTGCATATAAAATTTTAGTTTATAAGCAATTTTTTTTTTAAAAGAATCAATTCATCCCTCTCTTAGTGTCCCCTTTGCACCTTCAAGTGCCTTCAGAGCACTTTCACACCTCATGTGAGATGCTTATAGTAGCATTTCCAATGTAATGAATGTAGATCATACTAAGAAAATTAGAATTCATAGATCAAAGCTACTTCATACACAAAAACTTTCTTTCTTTAGTAGCAAACCATAAAATATAAGAGTTTTAATGAAAATGATAATTTAGGGATTGATTAAATTTGAAGAGTCAACAAGAAATTCAAACCCTAACAAATCATTGAGCATTGAAATTTTCACAGTGCAATTAACATTATCAATTACACCTAATTTGACTAAAATAAAGAGCTTTTGTAGAGCCAATAACCAAATATTTAAAAAAATATATGCAGTAAATAAATCATTAAATTGAAGAAGATTTAGACCATGCCCAATATAAAGGAGATGACTTCCTCTTGAATTAGGTGGACACACTTATACCACAATAAAGTAATAATTTATCCAATATACCAAAGATTGAAAACTAGAATTTGAAATATTAATAAGTGCGTGCTATTTTTTCACGCCTCAAACTAATCTATTTATAATCTTCTATTTCCTAAAGCTTTTTTCTTTTGAATTCTGATCAATCCATGGTTACAAATATGCACTACAAGCTAAAGCAGCAACAAGAAATACAAATAGGCATACAATGTTTAAAATTACGCAATTGGGTATTGAGGCATTTTTTTGGTTCATGAGGCGAGGTGTAAACCTTGAAGGGTTTTGAGACGTAAGCCTCAAGGCGTTTTGAGACGCAAGCATCAAAATCAAAAAATTGCGTAAAGCGATAATAAATGTCAAAAGTAATTTTTTATATAATACCTAAATAATATGTTAAATGATGATATTGTAACTTCCTATTGAATTATGAATTAACAAATTTACATATATATGAAATAAAAAGTTGCACAAGATGTGAAGTGACAATTGATAAATTGCGTGAAATAGAATTAAAATCAAAATATTATAAGAGCAAAACAATATTAAATTTATAAATTGCATAAAAGTATCATATAATATCAAGTCTAACTTCAAATTTCTTCTTTCTCAATTCTCTGCTCATTTATATTTAATTCCTAATGAAAGCTGAAGTAGTTGGCTACAACTTAGGAATCATCTGCACTGTCATCGCTGAGGTGGTCTTTATCCGAATTGTCCCCATAAAAAAATTGGTTTATCTTTTGCCTCATTCGGTAGAGTCGAATGTCTTCCAATAGACTTCTTTTTAATTTATTTCAATCATGTTCATCTTTTAGAAATTATTTCACCAATAGAAATATGAGATTAATGCTAAAAAAATTTTAGGATGTTGGTGTACAACTTTCAAGTGATTGTCGGTGACGGTTATGACGGTGTTGGCTACGGAAAAGGTCGCGGGTTGGAGTTAGAGGCAATAGAGAGGATGTTGTTGCGCTCGAATGTGCATGAAGACATGATTTATGCTAGTTTTAATCAAAAAAATATACTAATAGGGTGAGGCTTACCTAGTGAGGCGAGGCAGGCCTCAGCCAACGTGAGGCGCAAGCCTCATAAAAAAGCTAGAGGCGAAAGACTCAAGGCATTTTTCACTAGAATTTTGCTGAGGCGGGCCTCAAGCCAAGCCTCATATTATGCAATTTTAAACAATGTAGGGATATACTCATCTCCAAAGTATCCATATCTTGTTATGATTTCTATTGCCTTACTATGATTCGAACCATGGAAAATAAATTTTTATATAACAATTAAAATTCAAGTTATATCAAATTTGAACATGTTGTTGTTGTATCAAATTTGAACAAAAAAATGTAGCCGACCACACGTAGTGGGACAAAGGCTTGATGTTGTTGTTGTTGTATCAAATTTGAACAAAAAAATGATTTTTTCAACACCAATAACTAATATTAATAATAACTAATATTCAACAGCATCATCATCAAGCATTTATCATACTATTTGGGGTCAGCTATATGAATTCTTTTTTCTCAATTGTGTCATGTTAAGTGTCAAATTTTTATTTAAAGAAAAGTCATTTCTAATTTTTTCTAAGTCTTTTTAGTTATACCTCTACCTTTCTTAATATAGGTCAAATATAATACATCTACTCTTCTATTGGGTCATTGGGAGGCCGCCATTTTATGTGACCAAACCATCTAAGGCGACTCTCTCTATTCTTATCTTTCACTGGAGCTACTCCAACCTTTTCACGTATATGATTGTTTCGTATCATGTCTCTAAGAGTAAAGCCTGTTGACCTGTATACAGGAGCCAAAAAAAAAAAATGTTTCTCTCGTACCTGTTCGGCGCCGAACTCCGCACGTCGTCGCTGTTCAAATCCCGTAAATCTAGCGACGCGTCATTTCTCCCACGACGAATTCACGTCGTTAAAGAGCAAAAGAAAACGAGGCCGAAGGCCTCGTTCGACTCTCCCGAGCTCTCCTCTCCCGATCCCTCTCTCGCTCTTTCTCCTCCCAGCCGGATCGAAAGTTACGACAGTTTGATCGGAAACAACAGGGGAGCTCGCCCGCACTGAAGACAACTTTCTCCCTTTCGATCGCTACTTCGGCTTCTCCGGTGCTGTTCGACCCCGCTCCATCGACGACTTTCTCCTCCTGTCGGAGAGGAAGTTACGACGTTTTGATCGGACGCAAGGACCAGGAGCTCGCTGGCGTGAAGTTAACCTTCTCCCTTGCACGCGTGACTCCCCGGCTCCTTCTCGTTGTCCGACTTCGCTCGATCGACGCCGTCCCCTTCCCGTTGGATCGGAAGGTACAACATTTTGATCGGAAGCAAGGGAGCTCGCTGGCTGTGAGATAACTCTCCCTATCACGTGCTTCTTCGGCTCCTTTTGGCTGTTCGACGTCGCTCCTCCGTCGACTTTCCCGTCCAGTTGGATCTGAAGTTACATTTTGATCGGAAACAACCACGGGAGCTCGCCGCAGTGAAGGTGACTCTCTCCCTCTCACTCACTCGTTCGGCCAAATCCCGTAATTCCACTGTGCAGAGGGATTTAAAAAAAAAAATTAATTATAAATATTTAATTATAGTTATTTTAAATAATTCTAATTAATTATAATTACTATTTTTAATTAATTATAATTATTGTAATTAATTATTAATTAATTTTAATTAAATTATTATAATTAATCTAATTAATTATAATTTTTTAATTAGTATTAATTTTAATTAATTATAATTTATAAAATTAATTATTATTAATTATTATTAATTAATTATAATATATTAAAATTAATTAATTTTTAATTAGTTATAATTAATTATAACTAATGAATTTTAATTAATTTTAATAAAATGTAATTAATTATAATTAATTTTAAGTAATTAATTAAAAAAATAATTTGTTAATTAATTATAATTATTTAATATAAATATAATTAATAAAAAAAGAGGAATCCCCTCTTACCTCGATCCACGAGCTGACAATCGTCGACGACTCTTCCCCGCCGGCCCCAAGGTATAATTTCTAACTTAAATCCCGTCCTCGACGTTTGCAGCGGACCGGGGAACCACCTATACGCGCTCTTGTAGCACGGTAGGAGGGAGCCCGGTGCGAAGCATACGACGAGGCGGGTAAGCCCTATACACGCTCTTGTAGCGTGGTGGGGACGGTCCTCGACCTCGACTTCCGTGCCCACCCCCGCCGGACTTCAAGGTATAAGTTTTGAAACCTTGGCTCTATCTCTTACCTCGTCCCGCGTGTCGAGTCGGCGGTCTGCCTATGCACGCTCTCGTAGCGTGGTGGGTGGGGCAACCGGCGCGATACCTACGACAAGGTAGGCGAGTGACCCTAGGTTCCAAATCTTGTCCTCGAGCCTCTTCCACCTTCGCCGGACTTCAAGGTATAAATTTCTAACTCAAATCCCGTTCTCGACGTTTGCAGCGGACCAGAAAACCACCTATACGCGCTCTTGTAGCACGGTAGGAGGGAGCCCGGTGCGAAGCATACGACGAGGCGGGTAAGCCCTATACACGCTCTTGTAGCGTGGTGGGGAGTCACTGCTGTTCTGCTACGTCACTTCTGTTCTGGTACGGGTACTGCTGAAGGCCCCATACACGCTCTTATAGCGTGGTGGGATGAAATTTTGTACGGCCGCGGTGTCTAAGGACACCTACCATACACGCTCTAGTAGCGTGGTGGGAAGGCCCAGCTCCCCTATTTTCCCCCAAACGGGGGATATGCCGGGGTGCTGCCGAAATTTTCACTGAAATGTACGAAGACTTGAACAATATAAAGACATCATTTCAGCAACAATACGAAGAACAACAGAAGACATGTACTTGAACAGAAATGTACTGAACTTGAACCAAATGAGCAGAGGACTTGTATGACGAGCAGAGGACTTGTTGATTTGAACCTGAACAAAATTTAAATGATTTCTAAAGGCCAAATTCAAATAAAAATCAAGTCAAATTGGAACTGAACTCAAACCAAATTGAATATGCAATTGAACTCAAAGGACCGCAGGGAACTCGTACTTGAACTCAGACTCGAACTTGTGAACCTTAGAGTTGAGTCTAAATTTGACTGAATCATATGCAAAATGACTGGAACTTAAACTAAGTTGAGGAATCAAGCTAAATTCAAACGAGTTGACCTCGAGTGCAAATGATTTAAGTCAAACTGACGGATGTTGATCTTGAACTGTATGACATCAAATGGAACTTGAACAAGACTTGGAACAAATATCTGAACTCGAACTTGACGAGAACAATAAAGAACCTGAGTTCAACTGGGTCACAAGAGACTTGAATCTCTAAAAGCTTCAGGAGACTTGAAACTCAAACTCAATCTACAATTTGAACATGAGCTATCAATTTGAATATGTGCTTTGAGCTCATATTTGAACTCAGACTATACGACATCAAGTGGGGACTTATAAACTTGATGAATTCAAGTCTGAATGAAACTGAATTTGGATCCAAACACATGCGAAGATCTAAATTTGGATCACACACGGGAAACTCAAACTACAAGATCTCGATGCACGAACTCCTACAATAATCTCTACAAGACGCCTGTTGATCGAGATGGCGATACGGGAGATCAATAATCAAAAGACTCATTCCTACAAACAAATGCAGCCTGACAAATCTCACCTTAGATTGGTGAAAGGTGAATATGATGAAAACGACAACGGCCCTCCTACGAATACTCCTAGGAGGTCGTAGCGGATGCAATGGGTCCTTGCAGACAAAAACAAGCAACTTGTGGATAACAACAGTGGGTACCTCGTAGATACAACGAGCCACTATGGGCACAAGTACAGTCAACAACCACCTGAGATTGGTGAAAGGTGGTTTCAATACAAAAGCAAGGGTTCTCCTACAAATACCGCTAGGGGTCGTAGCAAGTATAATGGGTCCCTGCAAATGAGCACAAACCACTTGTGGATAACAATAGTGGGCATATCGTAAGCATTACGAATCACTGTGGGCACAAGTACAAGTATCTCCTACGACGATCCCTACGAGGTCAAACAAGTACAATCAACCCACCTGAGACTGGTGACAGGTGGGCATGATGTAGGCAACAATGGGTCTCCTACAAACAGTTCCAGAAGGTTGTAGTGAGTACAATAGTCCCCTGCAAATGGATATTTGTGGATAACAACAGTGTATTGAAAGTACAATGAATCACTGTGGACACAAGTACAGGTATCACCTACGACAGCGGTGACCAAAATCTCCAAGTATGCTGAGTACAAAGACGGCTCGATGTACGAAAAAGAACACCTCTTGCAGAACGGAAGAGATGTTTGAACAAATCCGAGCTAAACTTCCCGGTGTTCCAAAATCCCTAAATTCAAGAGGAAAACAGTTCTGATGCCTACAAACACCGGAAATAACAAGTCTGCTAAACTGAAAATCCTAAAAAGAGTTTTCGCCAAATCAGCAATCATTGGTTCAAAGTCCAGAAAGTCTTTCCCCGGTGATTGAGAAAGGGGGAGTCAATATCAAAATCCATCGCCACCGAATCCGCATCACTCTTACTAGCGGACAGAAGGCGTGTATAAGCTCTGAAATCAAATGTTATGTATTCAAATATCAATTTTCTACACAACTATAAATATTTCAAAATACCCCTGCACGTGCACTAGAGACTGTATACACATAGGTACACTAAAAGGGGTATATAAAAATAACCCGCATGGGCCCCGGCGAGCGTGTTATTGGAACACACGTGATGCCTAGGGATGCTACGCGGGTCGATAAGTGAATTCAGGTTCGAACCTGATCCTTCTATACGGACCAATAGGAGTCGACGGGGTTCGAACCATTAAACAAATACATGGTTGTGGGGATCAATGTATTTGTTTCAATACATTCATATTAGGCTTTCAAGGCCTACAATCAGAAGAATTCATTAAATAAAAGGCACAAAGCCTACAAGATACCCGATCCTCGATCAACAGCTTGGTCGGGTCGACAAGGTTCAGTCAAATGGAAATGACCCAAAACACCCCGATGATGGCCATGTTGAATGAAGATCTCAAGCGGAGGGGTTCACAAACATTTTTCAAGTGCCACTCAAAAGTCCACACAAGATCCAAAAGTCTATAAATTTCAATTCCAGATATTTAAGATATGAAAATCAACTATCTAACTACTTAAAGCAAAATTCCATCCACCCTCCGCAACAGTTTGCCGGGGTGGACAAATCAAGATTTACTTCAGCTCACAAAGAGCCAAATGCCTAGTCGAAAATATCACTAGGATCCATTCTCAAACCAATCTTCTGCCAGTAAGGACGTGGTACGTGTCCTCTAACCGGCGGTTTAGCCGCCAAATGGCACCGCAGGATAAACGGTTATGACCCGGGGCCCTCTGAACCGAGTGGTTTTGCCGCCAAATGGCACCACGAAATACCGGTTATGGCCAGCGCCAATACGCTCCTTATTGGCATTAAATCCTTGAGATATGAATCAATAGGATATGATCGATAGGGCACAAAACCCTCTGTTAGCTAAGGTGGATTCAAATTTGTCCCCTTAGACAAACATTCACCCCAGGTCTACAAGGTCCCCTTGGACGAAGCAACCCATGGCTGCCGACAAGGATCCTTCTGTCAGGTTGGGTCGACTACCTCCTCTAACTAAGTAGACCAGGGTCCACGATGGCCCGGGACGACGGAACCATGGGATCTTGATCGGGTCTATCATCCATTCCCCCACCATCCGCTTTAAGTGCAAGATGGTGAAATTTCTTATTTTAAATATCCAATCTTTCCAATCTCAAATCCAATTCCCAAACTTCCAAACTCTTCAAATTCCAATCCATACCTATTGCTGCTACTATATGCCAGATACCACCTATTTTATACGTATCTGATTGACGACTAGCCTTAATCGAAAGTTCTCTCTCGTGATTGGGAGGGGTAATTAACTATAGGGGCTTGCGCCTATAGGATACCAGAACTCAGATCATAAAGTCCTCGCAAAATGAGGGCGAAATCTCTGGGTAGTGTCTTATCTACAAACCCATCTGCCTTCCAAAATTTACCCCGGAACTATATCCGTTAAAACTCCCCTCGCCAAATAAAGAAATCGCGCGGCGGGGAGGCCGGGGCCGAATTTTCGGAGCCCACAAAGCCACTCATTCACCTGAGCATCCCCAGCTCTGCAACACTTAACTTAATATTATGCTTCTCTTTAAATGGCCAACATTCTACACCATAAAGTATTGCAGGTCTAACCACCATCTTATATAATTTTCCCTTAAGTTTGAGTGGTACTTTTCTATCACCCAACAAGCTCGATGCATCCTCCACTTCAACCATCCAACTTGAATTCTACTAATATTATCCTGATCTATTTCACTATCACTCTGAATAATAAACCCAAGATATCTAAAATGTGTACTCTTATTATTGAATTGATCGCTCAAAGTCACAAACCCCCTACTAGATCTATTACTACTAAAATTACACTCTATATATTCGGTTTTAGATCTACTCCAATGAAAATCTTTAGACTCTAAGGTTGACCTCCATAATTCAAGTTTACCTTCAACTCCCTCTTTAGTCTTATCAATAAGAAGAATATCGTTAGCAAAAACATACACAAGGGAACATCCTCTTACAAATCTCTATTAAGAACATTCATGGCTAAAGCAAAAAGATATGGGCTTAAGGCTAATCCTTGACACATCAACTTAATTCCTCTATAATTCACACAATCTTGTGTATCACCTTTATTCTTAAAGATAGGAATCAACACACTCATTATCCACACATCTGATATCTTTTTAATCTTTAGAACAATATTAAAAAGTTTAGCAAGCTAAGAAATTCCTTCATCTCTTAAGCATTTTCATACCTCTATTGGAATATTATCAGGTCCAACAGCTTTCCCACGCTTCATTTTCTTTAAAGCCTCTCTAACATCGGTTTTAGTAATACATTGATAAAAATAAAAATATAGATTTTTATTTAGTGTTAAGGTCACTAAAGTCAGGTATATTTTCACAATCTTCATTGAACAGCTTAGCAAAATATCTCATCCACTTTTATTAAATATCCTCTTTTAAAAAAAGTGTTTTGAGATCTTCATCTTTAATGCACTTCATTTGAACTAAATTCTTGCTACTCTTATCTTTTTGTTTGGCTAGCTTATGCATATATCTTTCACCCTCTTTAGTATTTAATCTATTATATAAATCATTACAAGCTAAAGTCTTTGCATCGCGGATTGTTTTCTTAGACTCCTTATGGGCAATTTTATATTTTTCCTGATTTTTAAAATTTTTATATTTAAACTAATTTTTATAACATAGCTTCTTATTTTTTATTTTTTCTTGCACATTTTGATTTCATCACCAATTATTTTTACTATTATAAGTTTTTTCTTTTTATACTCCAAGCGCATCCTTAGCAATTTTTTTAACATTACAAGCTATTGTTTCCCACATGACATTAGCTTCCTCATGCACCAACAAAATCTTAAGATCATGAATCTTACTCTCAAAGATATTTTTTGTTAGAGTTCTTTAAATGCCACCATCTAATCCTAGAACGACGATATACTATATTTTTCATATTATGCCCATTCATCTTTAAGTCCAAAATTAATAAGAGATGTTGGGTACATAGACTTTCACTCAGAATAACTTTTTAATCTTTGCAATCTAAATGATATATTTTTCTTGCAAAAAAATTATCAATCTGAGTTTTACTATATCCATTCTTATAAATGATGAAATGTTCATCTCTTTCTTAAATAAGATATTAGCAATTATAAAATCATAAATTATAGCAAAATCTAATATATTCTTACCACCTTCATTAGTCGCTCCAAACCCATTGCCATCATAAATGCTTTTAAAATCATCTACCTCTCTACCAACATGTCCATTTAAATCTCCCACAATAAAAACTCTTTCTTCAAGAAGCATCTTTTGTATTAATTCTTCTAAGTCATTCCAAAATTTAAATTTTAAACACATATCCAAGCCTACTTGAGAAGCATAAATGTTTATAATATTAATAATCTTATAATTAACAATAATATTCAAAACTATTATTTTATCTCTTATTTTATCAATTTTTACAATATTATCTTTCAAACTCTTATATATAATTACACCTACACAATTTGTAGTATAACTTCTACTAGAATACCAAAGTTTAAATTCAAAACTATCAATCTCCTTAGCATTCTCTCACACCTATTTTGTTTCTTGAATGCATAGAATATTTATCTTTCTATGAATCATAATATCAATTAATTACATTAATTTGTCTATAAAGGAACATATATTCCAAGATCCTAACCTAATTTTAGTTTCATGAACTAGCTTCTTTGCCCACATTCATCTTTTTGGAGCTTCAATCTTCATCCAAAAGTTTACACAAGGAACCCTGACGGCACAATCAAAGATGAATACCGTGGTAAAAAGACTAAACAAAACCGTTGGAGTGGTCTCCAACAGCAACCCACAATTTCAGTAGTTTAACCAGTAGAATATAGCAGTCACACGGCAATTCCAGCAGCCGAGGTAAAGCTCAGATAGCGGTAAAACAGAAAACCCATGAGAAAACCCAAAACCGCAGCTCCAACAAATGCAAGTAGTAATGTAAATTGTAGTAAATGATTGAAATTAAAAAAAATGCAAATAAAATAAAATAGAATTATTAAAAATAAACTTGCTCAGCGTTGAGCATAGGGATATAGATCTCTTTCAAATTTGATAGGAATATGAGGTCTACACTCTTCGAAAGCACAAATCTTACATGCTACAACGAGCTAAATTTGATCTTTGTTTAATTTTTTTAATAATTTTTTTGTTTTGTTTTATTTAGTCATGATAGGATGCTGCTTATAAGAACAGTTTGTGCTCTTTTAGTATGATTTCTGATGATTTGGTTCACCCTTAGCGGTCATTTGGTTTGCTATGGTTTGCTAAAAAATGATGCAGAGTAAAAAAATGCAATGTAAAGGGAATATAGTGTATTTGAAATATTTGAAGTTGTTTGGATGAGTGAAAAAAGAATACATGAGATTACTTTTTTCTGTTTGGCTTGAAGTAAAATAAATGCAGTGTAAAGGTCGATATGATGGTGCTCGGCCGTAGGTGGTGGTGATTAGTGGCAACCGTCGGTGGCTAAAGGTGGCCAATGACGGGGGTGGGTGGGCAGTGCTGGCAACAGCTGGTTGTAGTCGGCAGCGTAGGCAGTGATGGTAACAAGTTAGCTTGGCTGCGGTGAAAATGGTTTTCACGCAAAATTGGGCGAGTTTATACCTCAAATATTAATTGGAATATTTTGCATTACATTTAAGAGTACTTTACACTATATTCTTTTCTCATCCAACCAAATTCTAATATTTACAAAACTCCTACAAAAAGAATACTTTACAACTATTTTACTTTCAACCAAACGGCCCCTTCTCTACTTGTCTTAATTGATTTGTTTGGGCACGCTACAGTTGTGATCGCAACCCTACAAATTAATTGCAGTTTGGATTTATTTTCTCCTGTTGTTTGACTATTAGTTAGCATGGGTTGGGTTCCTGTGAGGGGAGTTCTTGGGTGTAAGCTAAAGTACTATGGACGGAACATTTTTCTTCTGTGCTAGATTCTAACTCAATTTAACTGATTGTTGTAGGTCATTGCTGCTGGTGATCTCTGTGCTATCTGCCAGGAGAAAATGCATGCTCCTATCCTACTCCGGTGTAAACACGTTTTCTGCGAGGACTGCGTTTCTGAATGGTAATTGCCTCTCCTTATCTTCTATTTATTTGTTCATCCTCCTCTATTCTTCCATCACAGGAACCCTCAAAATTGTTCCTCTGAATTTTTCTAGCTCACCTGAAAATTATTCCATAATGCAAGTTTCGCTTCTACATAATCTATTGGAACAAGTTGCATGAATCCTCTGATACTAATCAATTGAAATTATCAAACAGTTCCATCTATCTTGCAACACTGCCATAATTAAGGCTCCGTTTGGGATGACTTTCTTCTTCCTTTCTAAAACAATTTTCTAGTAAAAAATTTCTTGAATTTGAAATTGTTCCTCTGAAATTTTCCTGCTCACCTGAAATTATGCCATAAAGCAAGTTTCACCTTGACATAATCTGTTGGAACAAGTTGCTGGAATCCTCTTATACTAATCAATTGAAATTATCAAACAGTTCCATCTATCTTGCAACACTGCCATAATTAAGGTGGCTTTCTTCATGCTTTTTAAAATAACTTTTTAGTACAAAAATTTATTGAATTTGAAATTTTTGTATTAAAAAGTCGTTTTAGAAAGCAGTACAAAAATTATCCCAAATAAAGCCTAAATCTAAATATCTTTGTCTGATCCAATGTTTCATTAAATATAATGGTCATGGAGAAAACTTTGTGCTTCTTTTTCCAGGTTTGAGAGGGAACGCACATGCCCTCTGTGCCGGGCACTTGTGAAGCCCGCTGACCTTCGTTCATTTAGTGATGGTTCAACCAGTCTTTTCTTTCAGATTTTCTAGCTAACATGCTTAAAGAAGAGCTACACTTGCTTCCCACAAAGGAAATCTGCTAAAAATATATTCCTGATGATTTTAAATTCTTTGAATTGATTTTGAAAGAAGTGCAATAAATAAGTAATTTGTATTGTACTTATCTCAAAACAAATTCAAAAGTTTTAAAATCTACCTTTATCCAAAATTTGACGAGCATGTCCTGATCTAATATATATAGTACTCTGCCATGTCTGCAGCTGTAGCCCAATCTGGTAGAGATGTTTATTATTAACTGTACAAAGAAAAGTAAATTAACATCTGCGTAGTCAAAGTACAGATCAAAAGTGAAAAATTAAATATTTTTTTTCTCGGAAATGCTACTTTCTGTACATGTATCTTTGAAATGCAGATGAATAAATTTTATTTGAATGAAATGCAGGTCTCCTGTGATTTTTATTTTGTGGATATGCTAAGCGTAAATTTCATCCTTATTTTCTCAGTTTGATTGCTCTGACTTTGTGGCCTAAGAACTTTTTTTTTTTTTTTTGGGACATTTAGGCCATTTAAGGCAAACTCACACACACAACGCATACACAAGGACTCGAATCTTGGACCTCTTAGTTGGAAGCCTAAGCTCTCAACCAATAGGCCAAGGAGAGTTGTGTGTGGCCTAAGAACTTATCCAAGCTATTTTTTCTGTTCCCTTAAAAAAAAAAATAAAAAAAAATCCTTTATTTGTACAAGGGGGAACTTGGGCTCTTCTGCTTTGTTTTGTAAGTGTATAGAATAGGGATAGTTTTTAATGTAATCTTCAAATGTTGTGTAGTTTATAAATTAATCTAGCATTTTTTTTATTTAGAATAATTTTACTCAAAATTTGATAAGTCTAATAAAATTATATATATATATATATAGGCTTTGATCAGTTAAGATGTATTAGAGGTGTTGATAATATGATCTTACTTGGAGTAGTATTTTAGTTGAAAATGTTATTTTATGACATTATTAAATGAGAGTTTCAAGAAAAAGGTCTTATAGAATAAAAGAATGAATAAAACAAAAATAATATATATAGAATGATTCATAAATGATAATAATAATAATAATAATAATAGAGTGAGTTATGATGAATATATATAAATGTATTGCCCTTTCCCTAGGAAAAAATATTACGTCAGGTGTTCGGATTTGTCCGGATATCAATTCAGACGCGTCATGTCACCTAGATACACTTGGAGCTTAATGTAGTCGGGTGATGTGGCGCATCTGGATTGGTGTCCGGACGGTTCGGTGACCGGACGTAATAATTCGCCCTATTGTGGAGGTTTGGAGTTTGATTATTGGAGGGGAAAAATAGAAGATTAAGCCTTTAGTGAGTTATATACTATTGGAGTAGCTTGATTAAATGATTTTTAATGATTAGGATGATGACAAATAATTGAAAAAAATATATTTTAATATTTATATGCATGAATGAAGAAAATATTTATGATTGTATAAATTATAGGTATAACAAACTTATGTGCCAAATGCTATTGCAAGTGAGGATAATTATCAATTGGCCTGGAAAATATTAGAGAATTTATTTAATTTAAAGCTTGGAAAATTCAATATAGATTTTTTGTGTAAAAAATAACTAATAAAAATATAGTAAGCAATGAAAAGTTTTTATATGATTTTAATTAATTTTAAGATGGCATGCATGATTTAGTTTTGCAATAATTGATTTGGTATAAATTAAAAAAAAAAAACAATTTGCCAAATATATATTAAAATTGTTAATAATATGTAGATAAATCATAGACTAGTAATATGATTAATTGTAAAGTAATCAAAGAGTTCCCCCCATTTACAAGAAGTTCATATTAGAAATTAACTTTATTTTATATATTTTAATATATAATATAGCTATAATTGGTGAGGTTTGTGTCAAATTTAATGAAAAGTGTAATTTAATAAATAAAATATTTAGATGATATATAATATCTAGTTAAGTAAAGATTAAACATACAATATGTAATTTAAGTGTGTGTGCGTGTGATATTACAAAATATCAGTCAATATTATTACTATTTGAACGGAGATTTTATGGATTTTTAAACATAAAAATTATAAAAAGTACACTTATGTAATTTGCATGGTTGGATAATGAAGAAATTCTTAAAAGATAAGTTTAGCTTGGTATAAATGAGAGTAATAATGTGAATTTTTACCCACTGATGCTTAGTTTGGTTGGTGGGTGAGTGCAGTTGGGAACCCCCCAACCCTTGCTCAATTCCCTCAGGCGGCGGCGCCCCTCTAGGGGGGACCCAATAAGCACGAGCCACGAGTAGTAATAGGTGTGAGTTGCTCGTCTAAGTCAGTTGAGGAGACTAGTGGACATCGTCTAGCGCGTCATAAGCTGACGCAGCGGGCCGATACTCCCCGTTCCAAAAAAAATAATAATAATGTGCATTTATGGCTAAATCACGATGGATAAATTAAAAAATAATTACATATGAGGGACAATGGGAACAACATTTATTGAAGATAAAATAGTACAAATAGACTTAAGATTATTTGAACATATAAAAGAATTTAGAAGAAAGGGGGCTGACCAAAATTAACTTGGATAGAAATTATGCCTAAAGATTTACACAAAATTAATTCAACACCTCTTGTAATACACATTTATGAATGAAGAATGAGAAATTCAACAAAATGAGCCTCAATTGTAATGATGAACAATTATTATGATAATTTTTTATATAAAATTGAAATTATGATGGACCTAATGTTAATAAGTATTATAAAAGAGTGAATTTTTTTAGTTCTCCAAGACAATATTTATCTATGTCATCCCTTTTAATGAATGAAAAAATGATATTTATTCGTAATTTTTTTGTACAATGTGATATTTAAGAAATATGCAGTAAGATAGATCCTATCGAGTTAAGTGTCTTATACACTTTAAATGATAAAGGTTTTCCAAAGGTAAAAATTCATATTATAAATATTTATTTAAAAATAATGATTATTTGACATTTTTTTAGAACAAATGCATTATTAAGGAGGAAGATTAGTATTTCTAGCATTATTTCTAGAAAGTATATCATTAAACATAAGTGAACTTGGCTCATCATGTGCTTTCATACACCACCCTTTAGTGAAGTGATCAAATTGTAGGTCTTCTACAACATTTTCGTCCCTATAATTGATGCCATCTACCTCATGACTCAATTGTTATCTCTATTTCCTTTTTAATGTTATAACCAACTATATCGTATTCTCTTTGATTTGCTCAATGAAATAATTATCATTATTTATCTTCACATTGCCTTGCTACCAACCTCTATCTCCTAACTATCTAGATCGGTATTTGTTTCATTCATCTGCTTGTCATATTCCCTCACTAAATATTTTATCATGCCCCGTTCTTTCTCTCATCATTGCTACTAACCTCAACCTTCCCTCCATGTCAATGCCTCACCAGATTACTCATTATTTCACTTGTAATAGAAGTAGATAAGACATGAGACAATTCAATCTCTATTATATTATATTTTATATGGTACATATAAAGCATAATGATAGAATAATGTTATACTAATAGGATATTAATACATATGATAATAATCCCCTTATTTAGTGCGTTGATGAGTATGACAACTTGGTTTGGTGTTCAAATAATGCAAATGACTTGCATACTATTTTTTTGGTGAAAGTATACATAGGCCGATCTTGAATATAATATAATTAGTGAAAGTATTGTGAATAACTTCATTATGAATAAGTTGATAATTAATCTTAATATGTTTATTTCATTCATAGTAGACATCATTTTGAGTAATAGAATGATGCTATGATTATCATATTGTAGAGCAGAGGGACCATCTTGATCAAATTATTCCCATACTCATAAGTAGTCATTGAAGTCAAATCATCTCCCATTATATGTTATTAGGGCATAAAATTCAGCATTAACACTAAAACAAGGAACCCTAATTTATTTATTTATTTTTGTTTTATTAAGGGATCAAAAAGTGCATATGAATAGACAAGAATAAATGATAGATTTTATTTCAATAGATTAGTGTTCATTTATAATCTAGATATGGAAGAGGAGAAATAGTGAGACATTATACAATATTGATTATACTCCGAGTGCTTCTCATCAATAAAAGGAGCATCATCTTTAGTGTGGTCAAATTATTTAGTACTAGGTTTATCATGCTAAACCTTCATTAACTAAATCCATGTCATGTTGTAGACAATCTTTCATTTTATGAACTTTTTTATTATGAAAACAATTGTGAGGAGTGGAAGAGTAATAAGATGTAGAATTTATTTGATTTGTGGAATAATTACAAACTAAGAAGAAGATCTAGGAGTAGAAATATTAGGGTGATAGAACTCTGAGCTTTATAGAAGATTGAGTAAAATTATTAAAATTCATCTTTTAATGTTTTTCTTTTTAACTTGAAAAGAACTTCGTGATAAGCATCTTCAAAGGTAAACTTCGAAGATGAACTTCATATTTTACATCAAGAGGTAGGCCGATGTGGAAGTAATTATACCATATTCATATTTTTAATAGATAAAACTTCTTATATACTCATGTAGTACCCTTGATTAGAGCTGTCAAAAATGAGTCACGGGTCGGGTTCGGGTCCAACCCGAAATTGACCCAACACTGTTCAACCCGACCAGAACCCGACCCGTTTTTGCAAACGGGTCGGTTTTCCGAACCCGAACCCGACTCGCTTCGGGTCCAGGTCAACCCGAACCCGACCCGCTTCGGATATATTTTATTAAATTTTTTTATTTAATTCAATTTATTTAAATCTAAATTAAATTAAGGTAAGATTTACTTCAATTAATTTAAAATAAATCAAGATTAATTTAATTTGGGCAACAATGTTTATAATTTTTTGAAATATCATTTATTTATTTCATAAAAATCTTTTAAAATCCTATTAAATTAATTAAAAACGGGTCAAACCGGGTCGATTTTGGGTTTCCGGGTTAACCCGAACCCTACCCAGTTTTACAAACGGGTCGAAATCTCTAACCCGAACCCGAACCAGGTCGGGTTTTCGGGTCGGGTCAAATGTTGACATCTCTACCCTTGATTAACTTGTCATTCCATAGTATCAGAATAGGACTCATCGTCACAAACTCTCCAACGCAGCTGCCAACATCTCCCCCATAGTTGGATGTGCTACCTACTGTGCATGCCACAACCACCGCATATGTTGACTTTATATTTATTTATTTATTTTTTAGATAGAGCTAAGTTAATTAATCCATGAGGAAGAAAATATCTATTTATAACATGATTCTCTAGGGATTAAGTATCATATTCACTAAAAAATTGGATGGGCTTCACAAAAAGTGTCACATAGGGATCTTGGCTTTGACTTTAGTAGCACGCAAGAAGGTCACTCCAAATTTTAAATATTTCGAAATTTCATATTTTATTTTTTTATTTCAAAGTAAATATTAATATTTTCAAAACCGTTAGATTTAAAATAATTTTACACCCATTTTACTTAAAAGCAAGGCACCCCTTATAAAAAGGAGCATGTTTTAAATTAAATTAAGTTTAAGGAGCACTGTTATAAAATAATTTAAAAAGGAAAAAATAGGGAGAACCAAATCACACATTAGAGAGAAAGCGAAAAACTAAATTCCATAATCTAGAATGATGAAAATTGTTTTCCGCATTCGATTGAATGCGGAACTTGATTTTCCTCATTCAAGCTTTCAATTTTTTTTTTCAGTTTATGAATAAACTATTATATAACGGTTTTAAAATTATTTAAATGCGATATTTGATAAACCGATATTTTTAACACATTAACTGTAAAAAATATTCGATTAAATAAAAATTAATACACACACGCGCGTATGCGCGCGCAGATATATATATATATATATATATATATTAAATAGAATACATTAAATCATTTACCACATTTAATAGAATGATGTAAACCATTTACCTTATTCTATTGAATAAGGTAAACTAAACCTTATACCTTTGAGATAATATTCCTCTCCTTTTTCTATTCAACTACTTGCTTAATGAATTTATATATAATAATATATATATTATTGCCTAATTAAATACATAAATCTTCATTAATTATATAATCAAATATTCAATATATAGTATAGTTATTATTCAAAAATTATTTTACTCATTGAATTATAAATCTTTGAATAATTATTATACTATATATTGAATATTTAATTATATAATTAATGAAATTTTATGTATTTAATTATGTAATAATATCTATATTAGTATATATAAATTAATTAAGCATGCAGTTGCATAAAAATAGGAGAGGAATTTTATCGGAAAAGAATACAGAGAACCAACTAGCTTATTCAATAGAAGAGAAGAAGGTAAATGATTTATCGTATTCTACTAAATGTAGTAAATGATTTACCGCATTCTATTTATATAATATGTATAATGCAATATATATTTTATTTAATCAAATATTTTTTTTAACAGTTAATGTGTTAAAATATATCGATTTATTAAATATCGTATTTAAATAACTTCAAAACTCTGATGTAACAGTTTACTCATAGATCGGAAAATGAAAAGCCTGAATGCATAAAATCAAATTCCGCATTCAATATTCCGTAATTTGATTTTTCACTTTCTCACTAATGCATGATTTGATTCTTCGTATTTTTTCCTTTTTAAACTATTTCATAATCCTACTACTTAAGTTTAATTTAGTTTAAAACTAGGGGTGTCAATTCGTGTCGGCGGGTCGTGTTCGGGTTAGAACCGAATTTGGCCCGGCTGTATTTGACCTGACCCGAAACAAGTTTCGGGTCAATTCTGTGGACTTGAACCCGACCCGGACCGAGTTCGGGTCAACATGACCCAACACGGAAGAGCAGATTCCGGCACGTCACGGAAGAGCGGATTCCGACAGCACGTCACACCGGCAGCGCCAGCACGGGACTACGGAAGAGCGGCAGCACGGCACAGCGCAAGGCGGTGCGACGGCGCGGCAACAGCGGCACAGCGGCAGTGCCAGTCGGTCCTGGTCCTCTTGGCGGCGTGGCAGCACGGTAGCACCGCAGCAGCGGCGGCGCGGCCAGACAACGCCAGACTGCCAGTGACGCGATTGGGACTGCGACTCGACCCGTCGAGTCATTTCGCAGGCAAGGCGGGCACGCTGGGCAACAGAAACGGGCAGACTCGTTTCCGGGTCATTATCGGCTTTCCGGGTCAACCCGAACCCGACCCGTAACGCAAATCGTGTCAGTTTTTCTAACCCGAATCCAACCCATTTGCTAACTGGATCAATCTGAACCTGAATTTTTTCAGATCGGATTCGGATCGTTTTTCAGTTCGTGTCAATTTGACTTCCCTGTTTAAAACACTCTTTAAATTCGCCTTAAATTTTAAGGCAAGTTTTTCTTTAATTTGCAACTGAGCCTCGCTAATGAAAACTTTATCACCTCCTGTTCTAGCTTTGGCACATCCACGACCATGGAAGCAAATATGTGACCTTCATTCTCTTCACTCTGTTTCTACTTTCTTCCTTCTCCGATCATCCCGCTCGCCATCAATGGCCATCTCTTCTGTCTTATCGGTTGTCTCAGCCTCTCACTTTCCCTTCTCATCCCCATATCACCACCTTCGCCGAAGAGCCCATCCTCCCATCTCCATTTCCACTGACCCCTCTCATGTCGACGTCCTCTGTCTCCGCGATCTCCTTGCCTCCGCTGGTCATTCTTGTCACCGCTTCCCGGCTTCCGCGGGCGAAGGCCTCGTGGAGCCCGCTGATGTCGGAAAGTTACGGACAGCTATCGATCACAGCTTCATCTTGGTTTCCGTGTTCTGCCGTGCCAGGTTCTTACCCTCCAGCGCTACCGCCGTAGACGACGGCCCAGATGAGACATCGTTAGCTCTCGGCTTTGAGAATTTCTTCGAGAGTAATTTCTGGGCGCCAGGTCCCGACCACCATTTGATTGGGTTTGGCCGGGCAGTGTCGGATAGAGGATTGACGGCTTCCATTCACGATGTAGTGGTATGTGTGACAATTTTTCTTGTACTTTTTTTCCATCAATTGTTAATAAATCAAAGGTGTTTACGTTATTTGGTTGAGAATTGAGTGATAAAGGGATGGCACATCATGTGGTATACCAGTAATTCTATTCTTTTGTTTAATGTATGGGAAGCAGTTTTTTTTTTTTTTTTGAAAATAAACTTTTATTCCAACAAAAAAGGACGATTAGTTTATGGGAAGCAGTTGTTATAAGTTATAACCTTACATTAGGTTATCAATCCATGGTGAAAGTATGCTATTTCAAGATTTTCTAAGCTCCCTTTGCTGTGCTTGTTATTTGCAGACTATTGTAGGTATAGTTATGAATATGTTTATAGCAAATGCAGTCACAGAAAACAACTTCTAAAATAAACTCCTTTGTCTGTTTCCTCGCTTTGCCAGTTTTTCTTCATGTTCTTATTTTGGAAATAAACAGCATTCCTTGCTTTTATTCTTGCTTTGATTCAGCAACCGGGCTTTCATACTTCGTAGTGAACAGCCGCTCACTTACAGTGTTGCCAATGCCATTGCTGGCTTCTCAACACTATGATAAAGAGTTGCTGTTGATAATGAGTTTGCACTCACAAATATAGATAAGTAGCTCAATTAATGGGTATGGAAGAGAGTTTGACCTCAAACAAAAGAGAATTTCAAGATATTTGATGTATATATTTTTAAAATTTATCATGAATTCATGTTGTATCCTCTCTTTTCTATTATGTGGTGTTATCTTGAAAAAAATAAAAATGGAGTTCTCCTATATTAAGGATCATATACAGTCTTATTTCCGCTTTTATGTCATGCATGTGTTATTTACTGCCTTTATCTGTCATGGTTTTTGCCTTTCCTAGGACTAATTGGAAGCAATTTTCTTCTTTAAGTGAACACACTAGTGATCATACTGTAATTGGTGAAGCAACATCTGTGCTCTTGATTATATGAACTTTGACATGTTATTTACCTGTGTAAAGTCTAATTACATACCTAATGTCCTTGGAATAGCTTTATGTAAGTGGAAAGTTGCATGCCTTGTGGAAATAAGAAGTTTGTCAGTATGCATTTGTTCTAAAACACGCAGCCAAGTTTTTTTACTTTCTATTCTGAACAAAATTAACTGCAGTTGCATTTTTATCATTAAGTTGTGATCTAAGTTTACTATTTGAACTTTGGTACCTTACATATATTCATGCATATTAAATTAATGTGTTCTAGGTCATGCCTTCACTGCAGAAACAAGGTATTGGTCGAAAGATTGTTGAGAGAATAATTAGGTATTGTTAGATATTCAGCACTTTTTTTTTCTTTTATTCTTTTGTTTTACAAACATTTTCTATGAACATTTGATTATTGTATAATGTTCCCATTTTAATCTTTTACTTCATTTTCTTTTGGTATGTGAACTCTTGTTGAGCTTATGTTGTTGATTTTTCATCTGGGTTATTGAAGAAATCTTTGCATGCTTGTTAGTAAAATTTGCTCTTTTTTTCATGGCAAATACATACTATTTCTCAAAGAATTGAATTTTTTTTCATTAATTTCTATGTTGCAAAGATTGACTATTGTTTTTTCATGACTAGATTGACTATTTTCTTATTAGAAAATTAGATCGTTTAGATTGCAAAGATTATAAAATTATTCAGAGTGAAAATTTATGTACTCAACATCGATTATTAGTTTTGGACTTTAAGATAAAGGGGCATAAAATAAAAAATAAAGTAAAACGGTTTTCTAGGATTAGATGGGGGCTTTTAAAGAATATTAACAAAAATATTTTGTGAATAAGATTTTAGATCTTAAGATTTTGTCTGTGCATGAGGATGCTAATGTTATGTGGGAAAAATTGGCTAGTGATATTAAGAATATTGCAAAAGATGTCATTGGAGTATCAAAGGGAAAAGCTCCTAATAGTAAAAATAGTTAGTGGTGGAATCCAAATGTGCAAGAAAAGATTAAAAATAAGAAGTTTTGTTATAAAAATTGGTTTTAATTTTAAAAATTATGATAATTGGGAAATATATAAAGTGGCTCGTAAGGATGCTAAGAAAGCAATATGCGATGCAAAGACATTAGCTTTTAGTGTTTTATATAATAGATTATATACTAAGGAGGTAGAAAGATATATGTATAAGTTAGCCAAACAAAGAGATAGGAGTAGTAATGATTTAGTTCAAGTGAAGTGTATTAAGGATGAATATCAAAAAATATTTTCTTAGAAGATGATATTCAACAAAGGTGGATGAGATATTTTGCTAAACTTTTTAATGAATATTGTGAAAATAAGATTGTCTATAGTGACCTTAGCACCCTAAATGAAAATAAAGATTTCTGTTTTTATCGATGTATTAGTAAAATTGAAGTTAGAAAGGCTTCAAAGAAAATAAATGGTGGAAAAGCTGTTGGACTTGATGATATTCCAATATAGGTGTGGAAATGCTTAGGAGATGAAGGAATTTCTTGGCTTATTAAACTTTTTAATACTATTTTGAAGACTAAAAAGATGTCAGATGAGTGGAGAATGAGTGTGTTAATTCCTATTTTTAAGAATAAAGGTGATGCACAAGATTGTGTGAATTATTGAGGTATTAAATTAATGTGTCATACTTTAAAACTATGGGAGCGAGTTATGGAGCATAGGTTGCGGTGTGATACTAATATTTCTCAAAATCATTTTGGATTCATGCCGGGTAGGTCGACTATGGAAGCCATATATTTATTAAGAGGTTTGATGGAGAAATATAGAGAAAATAAGGAGTATCTACATATGATATTTATTGATTTAGAAAAAGCATATGATAAAGTTCTAAGAAAAGTGCTATGGAGAGTTCTTGAAAAGAAAGGAGTCAATAATGCTTATATTCAAATCATTAAAGATATGTATGCAGGAGCTATTACTTGTGTTCAAACACAAGGTGGATTGACCAAGTATTTTTCTATTTCGGTTGGGTTACATCAAGGATCAGCCTTAAGCCCATATCTTTTTGCTTTAATCATGGATGTTTTCACTAGACATTTGCAAGAGGATGTACCTTGGTTTATGCTTTTTACTAATGATATTCTTCTTGTTGATAAGACTAGAGAGGGAGTTGAAGGTAAACTTGAATTATGGAGGTCAACCTTAGAGTCTAAAGGTTTTCGCTTGAGTATATCTAAAACATAATATATGGAGTGTAATTTTAGTAGTAATAGACCTAGTGAGGGGATTGTGACTTTGGGCGATCAAGTCATTAATAAGAGTACACGTTTTAGATATCTTGGATCTATTGTTAAGAGTGATGGTGAAATAGATGGGGATATTATCAACAAAATTCAAGTTGGATGGTTGAAGTGGAGGAATGCATCGGGCTTGTTATATGATAGAAATGTACCCCTCAAACTTAAAGGGAAAATTCTATAAGATGGTAGTGAGGCCTGCAATGCTTTATGGTGCCGAATGTTGGTTATTAAAAGAGAAGCATAATACTAAGTTAAGTGTGGCAGAGATGAGGATGCTCAGGTGGATGAGTGGCTTTACCCTTAGAGATAGGATACGAAATGAGCATATACGTGAAAAGGTTGGAGTAGCTCCAGTAGAAGATAAGATTAGAGAGAGTCGCCTTAGATGGTTTGGTCACATAAAACGGCGGATGACCCGGTTAGGAGAGTAGAGGTATTAGATTTGACTTATGTTAAGAAAGGTAGGGGTAGACCTAAAAAGACTTGGTTATAAAATATTAGGAATGACCTTTCTTTATTAGATTTAAACGAGAATTTGACTTTTAATAGAACACAATGGAGAAAAAGGATTCATGTAGCCGACCTCACGTAGTGGGATAAATGCTTGATGTTGTTGTTGTTGTTGTATTAATTTCCATGTTGTGCATTTGCGGATGAGTTTTTTTCAAGGATGCATTTGTTGTCATGAGGCTGTTAAAATAAACTAACAAATTAGAATGGATTTTTCTTTCTGAGGCTGTGGTAGATTTGCTTTATACATAATGATTTGCTTCATTTAATGCATCCCTAAAGCTTAGAAAAGTTTATAATCATTAAAAATTGTTTATGAGAAGCAATAAAACTTGTCGAACAATAATGACATGAATCCTTTAAGAAATTGTGTTAATGCTAGGGCGTCTCTTGGAAGCGACGCGCTGTATGACATGAATACAGTGACAACTGTGCAAGGGCCGCTGCACCGGCGCCCGGGTGCAGTGTTAAATAAGCAAGGGTTCCCACATCAAGGACAGATGTGGGTAAAGAAGCTAGTCTATGAAACTAAAATTAGGATAGGAACTTGGAATATAGGTTCCCTTATAAGAAAATTAATGGAATTAATATATATTATGATTCATAGGAAGTTAAATATTTCTTGCATTCAGGAAACTAAGTGGGTTGGAGAGAAGGCTAAGGAAATTGATAGTTTAGGATTTAAACTTTGGTATTCGGGTAAGAGTCGTACTAGAAATGGTATAGGTGTTATTATAGATAAGAGTTTAAAAGATAATGTTATAAAAATTAATAGGATTGGAGATAGAATTATAGATTTAAAGATTGTTGTTGAGGATAAAATTGTTAATATTATAAGTGCTTATGCTCATCAGGTAGGTTTGGATATGAGTTCTAAATTAAATTTTTTGAATGACTTTAAAGAATTAATACAAAAGATACCTTTTGAAGAAAGAGTTTTTATTGGAGAAGATTTAAATGGTCATGTTGGTAGAGAGGTAGATGATTTTAAAAGCATTCATGGTGGCCATGGATTTGGAACGACGAATGAAGGTGGCAAGACTATATTAGATTTTTGTTTAGCTTATGATTTTTCAATTGCTAATACCTTATTTAAGAAAAGGAATGAGCATATCATCACTTATAAAAATGGATATAGTACAACCCAAATTGACTATTTTCTTATTAGAAAATTAAATTGTTTAGATTGCAAAGATTGTAAAGTTATTCCGAGTGAAAGTTTATGTACCCAACATCGATTATTAGTTTTGGATTTTAAGATAAAGGGGCATTAAATAAAAAATAAAGTAAAATATTTTTCTAGGATTAGATGGGGGCATTTAAAAAATATTAACAAAAATATTTTTGAGAGTAAGATTTTATATCTTAAAATTTTGTCTGTGCATGAGGATGCTAATGTTATGTGGGAAAAAGTGGCTTGTGATATTAAGAATATTGCAAAAGATGTGCTTGAAATATCAAAGGGAAAAGCTCCTAATAGTAAAAATAGTTGGTGATGGAATCCAATTGTGCAAGAAAAGATTAAAAATAAGAAGATTTGTTATAAAAATTGATTTAATTTTAAAAATTCTGATAATTGAGAATTATATAAAGTGGCTCGTAAGGATTCTAAGAAATCAATATGCGATGCAAAGACATTAGCTTTTAGCGATTTATATAATAGATTAAATATTGAGGGAGAAAGATATATGTATAAGTTAGCCAAACAAAGAGATAGGAGTAGTAAGGATTTAGTTTAAGTGAAGTGTATTAAGGATGAAGATAAAAAAATACTTTTCTTAGAAGATGATATTCAACAAAGGTGGATGAGATATTTTACTAAACTTTTTAATGAAGATTGTGAAAATAAGATTGACTATAGTGACCTTAGCACCCTAAATGAAAGTTAAGATTTCTATTTTTATAGGCGTATTAGCTATGTTGCACCGATACACCTATTTATGAAGCTGTGCTGTATCCGATACACCGATACACGGATTCACCTTCGATACTCCACCGATACGTGTCGGATACGCCAAAGACGTATCCAATTAAAATACTATTTAATTTCAAAAGGACACGCGTATCCGATACACGTGTCCGTTGAAAAACAAAAAGAAATCCGAAAAAAAGTTGCATCGTATTTACTTCCGCAGCTGCGAGCAAAGTTCTCTCATTTCCGAGATGGATTTGAGTCTCTTGATGATATGAGAATATTAGAAATTACTAATCTTCCACTTGATGAGCCTGAACTAAAAGCTATGATATTTATTGAAGATGATATAGAAGTTCAAAGGCAAACCATTGAAGAAGCTAATCATATCATTCCTTCTATTGAATAGTTGAAACTTTGTGCTAGACAATTTATGTTAATGCTTTTGCTGTTGTATTAGACATTTAATGCTTACTTATATTTTGATATTATAAGCTACAAGGCTACAAATGATGTTGTTGTCATTTTTTTTTGTAATTTCAAATACTATGCTTTGATTGCTTTCTTAATTTTTATGTATGATTTATAAATTATGATGCCGTGTCCGCGCCGTACCCGTATCCTGTATTTTTAAGAATTGACGTGTCCCGTATCCATGTCGCCATATCCATATCGGTGCAACATAGCGTATTAGTAAAACTGAAGTTAGAGAGGCTTTAAATAAAATGAAGGGTTGAAAAGCTGTTGGACCTGATGATATTCCAATAGAGGTGTGGAAATGCTTAGGAGATGAAGGGATTTCTTGGCTTACTAAACTTTTTAATACTATTTTGAAGACTAAAAAGACTCCAGATGAGTGGAGAATGAGTGTGTTAATTCATATTTTTAAGAATAAAGGTGATGCACAGGATTGTACGAATTATAAAGGCATTAAGTTAATGTGTCATACTTTAAAACTATGGGAGCGTGTTATAGAGCATAGGTTGCGGCGTGATACTAATGTTTCTCAAAATCAATTTGGATTCATGCCGGGTAGGTCGACTATGGAAGCCATACATTTATTAAGAGGTTTGATGGAGAAATATAGAGAAAATAAGGAGGATCTACATATGATATTTATTGATTTAGAAAAAGCATATGATAAAGTTCAAAGAGAAGTGCTTTGGAGAGTTCTTGAAAAGAAAGGAGTCAATAATGCTTATATTCAAATCATTAAAGATATGTATGCAGGAGCTATTACTTGTGTTCAAAAACAAGGTGGTTTGACCAAGTATTTCCCTATTTCGGTTTGGTTACACCAAGGATCAGCCTTAAGCCCATATCTTTTTGCTTTAGTCATGGATGTTCTCACTAGACATTTGCAAGAGGATGTACCTTGGTGTATGCTTTTTGCTGATGATATTCTTCTTGTTGATAAGACTAGAGAGAGAGTTGAAGGTAAACTTGAATTATGGAGGTCAACCTTAGAGTCCAAAGGTTTTCGCTTGTAGATCTAAAACGGAATATATGGAGTGTAATTTTAGTAGTAATAGAACTAGTGAGGGGATTGTAACTTTGGGCGATCAAGTCATTAATAAGAGTACACGTTTTAGATATCTTGGATCTATTGTTCAGAGTGATGGTGAAATAGATGGGGATATTATCAGCATAATTCAAGTTGGATGGTTGAAGTGGAGGAATGCATCGGGCTTGTTATGTGATAGAAATGTACCCCTCAAACTTAAGAGAAAATTCTATAAGATGGTAGTGAGGCCTGCAATGCTTTATGGTGCCAAATGTTGGCCATTAAAAGAGAAGCATAATACTAAGTTAAGTGTGGCAGAGATGAGGATGCTTAGGTTGATGAGTAGCTTTACCCTTAGAGATAGGATACGAAATGAGCATATACGTGAAAAGGTTGGAGTAGCTCCAGTAGAAGATAAGATTAGAGAGAGTCACCTTAGATGGTTTGGTCACATAAAAAGGCGGCCTTCCGATGACCTGGTTAGGAGAGTAGAGGTATTAGATTTGACTTGTGTTAAGAAAGGTAGGGGTAGACCTAAAAAGACTTGGTTAGAAAATATTAGGAATGACCTTTCTTTATTAGATTTAAACGAGAATTTGACTTTTAATATGACACAATGGAGAAAAAGGATTCATGTTGCCGACTCCACTAGTGGGATAAAGGCTTGATGTTGATGTTGTATGAGAAGCAATAAAACAAGTTTTTTAGTCTTAATGTTCATTAACAACATATTTTTATAGGATTGATAGATTGTTCTTAATTGCATGTTGAGGATGACGTTGCATTATGTAAGGAGCATTTGAATGTTTGGAATAATTCCACATTTAATGTCAGACAATGTTTGAAAATATGAGATGCGCCAAGAGGGGAGTGAATTGGAAATTTGTTGCAATAAAATAATAATCCTAAACAGGAGTTCTAATTTTTTTGTGTTTTTAAAATTTAAACAAGAAAATTAAATTGATGCGGAAGCGAATTCTTAAAGTACGATTGCAACAATGGGTGGTGAATTTTTAACTTGCTCAACAAAGAATTAGAATGAGATTTTCACCAAGCAATTATAACGAATGTAAAAATGCAGAACGTAAATAAAGTGCAGTAAGGGAAAAATCATACTAGAATATTTATAGTGGTTCTGTCGCTTGACCTACGTCCACTCCCAGGAGTCCTCCACTCCGGGAATTTCACTATTAAACAATAATTCTCCTTTTGCCTCACAACAAGGTAGAGAAGCCTTTACAAATCTCACTTTCACCTTCCCGGCGTAGCGAAGTACCAAATGCTATGTCACCCTCCCGGTGACGGCAGCGAACTTTCTCGTTTTTTTTCCTCCTGGAGAAGGCAGAGTACCTTAGAAGACACGGACCTTGAAGGATCTCCCCCTCAGAAAGCTTCCCACAAGATCTTCTTGGGCCACAGGAGGAGCAACGTGCAACAAGTTAGGAGCAACCATGTGATCTCCCTCACACTCCTCCCTCACAAACTCACCTTCTCCCTCCTCTCACAAACCCAAAATCTTCTAAAAAAGCTCTTTCTCAAGAAATCACCTTCTAGTCATGTTCCTCTCTCACACATATTCCTCAAAAGACAGAAGTTTAGATATTTAAATCAGGCTCCAAGAAACCCTAAATATTCAATATAGCCGTTTCTGTTCATACAGTACGATTCAAGATCGTACAGTACGATCAGTTCAAAACAGCCTTCGTCCTGGTACGAAGGAGTACGAATAGACAATTTCTCTGAACAACATTGTACAGTACGATTTAACATCGTCCAATACGATGTGTTATTTTCTTTTGTTCGTACAGGACGAACGCTGGGACGACCAAAACTCATTTTTGTTCATCGTCTAGTACGATCCACATCGTACAGTACGATACCTTAAAAGCTTAAGGTCGTCCAGCACGATTAGTTCAAAAATCAAGGATCGTCCGGTATGATGTTCGGGACAATCGAAAACAACATCGGTTGATCATACAGTACGAACCATATCGTACGATACGATAATCAATCAGAAATTAATTCTTGATTTATTGACTAATCACGGGGGTTAATTTATGTAAGTATTCAAATTATCGTATAGTACGATTTGATTGTACAGTATGATTAGTTCAAAATTTACGGTTTAAAAACTTAAATTAATCTGGCAGCTAGGATTTTTAATTAAAAACATATCGTACAGTACGATATGATTCGTACAATATGATCTGTTCACAGGTAGCCGTTGAGCCGCAGTAGTTCGTACAGTACGATTTAAACTCGTACAATACGATCTACAGAGAGTTAAAAAAGAAAATTTTACTTAAAATAAAGCTCTCCCCCTGTGTGTGTGCTGGGTTGCTCAGTTTGCATACACTTTGTTGCCAGACTCAAGATAAGAAAAAAAATACAAAATAAATGAAAATTACATGGTTTTAAACTTCACATCCTACTCTACCCATTCTTGAGTCTTCTTGTTGTCTTGAGTAATATGTGATCTCCATGAAATGTTAGTACTCACAGACAAGAGCAAAATTCAAAATATTCAACGAATAATCAATTAATTCAAATTGATATTATTTGTTATCATCAAAATCTCAGATTAGGGGTTATGGACTGCAACAATGTTTTCTTGTTAACTTGAGAGAAATCACCCTCTCTTTCTTTTAAAACATTAAATTGAAAATAAGTGGGAAAAAGCAGTTCCTAAGCCTTCTTAATACAAATACTTATATAATTTTGGTACCCATTTGAAGTGAGTGGGGAGTGATGGAGTTTAATGCATGGTTTTAATGCTAGCACTAGCTGTTGGAGCTGCTTCATCAACTACTACGCTAGTATTGCCTGTCTCTGATTGGCTTCATCTTTTGGAATAGGCATTTGATCATTAAGTGTTGGACATAACTTCTTCCCTACGCATAAGTGGTATTAGAGATGAAATTCATCTAGGTTTCAGTGTTTGATGCAAGTTGTGGTTTCTATGATTTAACTCCTCTCCATGTTTGAACCCAATTTATCGACTCACTGATTTCATGCCCATCTTAGAGCTTTTTGGTAAATTTTTTGGTTATGACATGATTGTTCTGGAAAGTTTTAAATATACGGAGAGTTGTGGATTAAATTTTGAATCTTCCCTTAATGAGACGAATTGATGAGGCACATGATATTAGGTTTAGTCACACTTTGGATCACCATACAACAAGGTTAGTATGTGAATGTACGACTGATTGATTCTCATCCCTGGGCTTAAACGTTTTGTTTAAACATAGTTTGGTCCCTAGTATATTGCACACAACTAACTCAATCCTTGTTGATTCTGTCTTTTTATCTAAAAAATTATGCTGAATCTTTTTTGTATGACTCCGCGCATCAGAAAAAAGAGTTTTTATTTGGCATTTGACTGTCAGAATGCCCATTGTGATAAATAGAAGAAGGTTTTACAAAGCATCTATACAAGAGAATGAATGGGTCCTCAAAATGTTGATTTTTTTTCTTTTCATTTACATTCTCCAACAATTACACCAAATCGTGAAATCCCATGAAATTGGTGGGCTTCAGACATATTAGCTGGCTTTGTTTTTCGGAGATTGATGGCAAAGAATTTGGCTAAGATTATTTTGATACTATGTGCTGATAACTCTTTAGAGATCTGCATAATTTGATTTGAGTGTAAAGCTACCAAAATGTCTCCATGGATTGCAATTCGTGGAAACCACTAAGCATATGTGAATGTACCCCTGATTAATTCTCATCCTTGGGCTTAAACTTTTTGTGTAAATATGTTGACCCCTATAACAAAAAAACACGTGAAAGGAGTGAAACCGACAATTAAGTGACGGCCGGTGGTTGTGACTGTCAAAATGACCTCTGATTGCCAAACGAACTGCGCCGTTGCAATCAGAACGTCGAATTTATTCAAGAGGGAGCCCCTCGCAGTCAATTCGGGTGAATAGGGTAAAAATCGGTGACTAACACCTGAAATTGACTCGCGATGTCATCAAAATGATGTCCGATCGCAAAACGGACTTTGCCGTTGCATTCGACACGTCGACAGTACTTATAAACGACCATAATTTCTCCCAACGGAGCTCGTCTTGAAAAATCAGCATGAATCTTGAGGAAATTGCACGCACGAATCGAGGCAAAGAAAAATGCTGGCATTTTAAAAACAATGATAATAATAATAATAACATTATTATTATTAATCGAAACAAAATCAAATCAAAATTAATTAAAATCAAAAGATTACTTTGTATCACCTACGCTTGCTCCGTCAAATCCCATAATTCCTCGGCTTTAAGCATTTCCTCGCGGGATTTCTGCTTAGCTCGTCTCAATTGAATCTTCGGCCCATCGTTAAAATGAAACCAAATGACGTTTTGCTTGTTTTTTTTTTCTGCTCTCGCTGCCTCCCTGAAATTCCCTACTTCCACTTGATCTCCACGGTTCAACAGTCGAACGTCCCTGTAGGCCAAACCGATGCCCAGTTCGATCCTTCCTTGAACTGTTCGCAGTCCACACTGACTACCTACAGGACATTAGATCGACTACTAAACGCAATCTTCCACTACTTGCGCTTGTAGCTAGAATCGCAAGCCAACTGCATTTGTTCCACTATAAGCCGCTCGAAGACCACAACACACTACCCTTGCAGCCAATCCTGATCAATCAAACCTCACGTTCGACCCGATTGAACCGTCCTCTGCTCGATCGGCCCCCCCAGCTCATGACCTTCTGACCCTGCAAACAGACCAACTGGCGTGATTCCCAACTTGTGCTCGTCAAACCAATGCCCACAAGCCTTCCGATTTCACCTTAGCCATTCGTTTGAGGACCCGTAACCGAACCGGACTCTAATCCTGTCGCCAGCAACAGCCTTCCACCAAACTCCCCCACTCCAACTAGGCTTCGATCCTCCCAGCCCAACTCCATAGCCTTATTTGATTCTCACCCGACCTCTTCACCCGATAGTAGGATCCGACCTCTCAGTCCCTCTATTTCCTCTCTATACGTGTTCCCTAAGCCGTAAAACCACAACAGCCGCTCCTGCTCTTGCCGAACTTCACTTCTTGCAATCCAAGCCCGTCGGCTCAATACGCTCTCATGTGAAGCTCAAAACCTCTTCACACAACAATTATTTACAATTATTATTTCTCTTATTCACCTGCAGCCAAATAAATAGCCAATTTCCTTCCTCCAAATTTACTGAAGCAAGCGATTAGTCCCAAAAGCTATTATATCATTCTCTCTCTCTCTCTTATGTTTTTTTTATTAATACTAATTATTGTTATTTTTAGACATTAAAAAAAAGACAAAAAAAAAAAAAAAAGAAAAAGCAAGAAAAAGGAAAAAGAAGAAAAATAGAAGTTTTTGTCTCGATCCTCATGCACATCTTCCTCAATATCGTTGCAATCGGTCACCTCGTTCAAGGTATAAATGCCTCTAAACTTAAAAATCCCTCAAATCCCGCTCTCAATGCTCATGGTGCACCGAAAATCACCCATGCAAACTTTTATCTATTGTGGTGGGAGGGAACCCTGTACAGCGCTTACGGCGAGGGGGTAGATCCTATACACACTTTTTTCTAGCATGATGGAGATAACTTTAAGTACTAGTGTACGTGCCTCAGTGCCTGCGGGAAAATACTGCATTTTCAAATAGGTACCCCTAAAGACCTTTAAACGCTTTTATCTGGTGTGATGGGATCAAAGACCACGGTCGTGGTGTCCCCCGACACCTACCGTACATGCTTTTCTCTAGCGTGGCGGGAAGTCCCAGCTCCTAAATTTTCCTAAATTGGGGAGACGTCGGGAGGCTATCAGATTTTTCAGCGAACAGGGGACCTAAATGATCAACAAGGGACCTGACTTGAACTATTGGAAACATAACTTGAATGAACAACAGGGAACCAGACTTAAAATTGATAAACTCTTAATCAAATTGAATGCAAACGCTAATTAAAAATCTGAATTATTCAATTGAATATCAATGATCAAAGAAAGAAACTCGTGGTGAACAAGCCCTCTGTGCGCACAGAGGATGGGCAATAAAATTCAATTAACTTGCAAAATGCAAACAAGTGCAAGCAAACATCAGCAAGCAATATAGGTAAATGCATTCAACCCTGCAAGTAATAATTGATGTGTAATGAATATGAAAACGTCCTACAATAGTCTCTATACAGTTAAGTATACCAACTTGTTTGCAAATAATATGCCTCCTACAAGCATACACAAATAAGCATTCAATGAATGTTGTGATATCCCTACAATAATGTCAATTAAATCTATAAGTAAACAAGTCTCTGGTGAATAGTTGAGCCTGATGTGCAATGAGCATAATAAATTGTCGGTCAGCAAGTGTTTGAAGAGTTTGAAACAAATGCGGCTTGCATACAGGTGATGTCACTCAACTGCAAACCAATACACTAAACCCCTACAAGTGACGATGATTGGTATACAAAGAGTGCGAAAGACTCCTTGCAAATACTGACGAAAGGATGCGTACAATGAGCACAATTCATCAGGGTCAATATTGACATGCAGTTGAAGTGCAAGTATTAGCATGCTACATGAGCAGACCCGTCATTGCAATGTATGATGAATGCAGCTCACCCTGCAGTCGATGTCAACGTATAAATGAAGATGTTAACCTGCCTGCAAGAAGCAACAACAAATATGTTGCAAGGATGAGGGGTACTTTGCGAACAAACATAAGTCGATATATGAAGGAATGCAGTCCACCCAGCAATCAACACCAATTTGCAAGTGAACAAATTAATCTACCTGCAAGCAATGATAATAAATATGTTGTAGGTATAATTGATCCCCTGTGAACAAAGACATGCAACATATCATCTACAAGCAAAGATCGAAGATCAAAACAAATGCAAGACCATGACAAATGCAAACATCTACGAGCTATTACGGGAGATTCGTTGGTGCACCGCAATCTACCCGTATAAAACAAAAAATGACTCGCAACGCAATGCCACATACATGATTCGCAACACTTGTACTAGTATACAAAAGGCGTCTACATGCTTCCAAATGAAACCCAACATACTTTTCAACAACAGTCATTTTCTCAAGCTGATTATTAAAAAAAGAACCCTTATATATTAAAATATGAATACTTGCATGGCCCCAATGAACGTGTTATAGATATACATGTGATGTCTAAAGGAGGCTGCACGGGTCAAAGGAAAACCTAAGTTCGACCTCGATCATTATATGTGAATAGATAGGAGTCGACACGTCTCAAATTATCAAGTAAATATACAGTCACGACATTGACCAGGAATTTTCTTTTATACATTCATATTAGACCTTCAAGATCTATAATAAAGAAAATTCACTAATAAAGTTATAAAATTGACAGTGAACCTTATCCTCTGTCAACAAGTAGACAATCGACATGGTTAGCCGAGAAAAAAAAAAAAAGCGCCTATATGAGCTCCGATCATAGCCGTGTTGCCATAAATTCTCAACCAGAGGGGACCACAAACATAAAAATGCCTCCCCAAATTTTCATGAAAATAAAAACTCAAAAATCACCAAAAGCCTAAAATATTTAAAATTGAAAATAACCATCAAACACTTAAAGCAAAATCAATCAATCTTCCACAATAATTTGCCGAGGTGAACAAATCTGAAAATCATTTCAGCTCACAAGGAGCAAATGTCTGGTCGAGAATATCATTAAGATTCTAACTAAATATGTCTCTTGCCAGTAAGTACGTGAGACATGTACTCTAATCGGTGGTTTCGCCATCAAATGACACAACAAGTAAATGGTTATGACCGGGACCCTCTGACCAGATGATTTTCCGGCCAATGACCCCATTAAATTACGGGCATGGTCATAACCTGTATGTTGCCCAACGACACTAAATCATTGAGTAATGAATCAATATGATATGAACGATTGGGTACAAAGCTCTCTGTTAGATAAGGTGGATTTAAATTTATCTTCTTAGACAAATATTTACCCCAGGCCTACAAGGTACCATTGGACGAATCAATTCATGGCTACTGATAAGGATCCTTCTGTCAGGTTGGGTCGATTACCTCCTCTGCTAAGTAACTATGAATCATGATGATATAACTGTGAGATCTTGATCGAGTTTATCATCACTTCCCCTACCATCCACTTTAAGTGCAAGGTTGTAAATTTCATTTTAAACGTTTCAAAAGCCTAAACATGGTTCTACTATACCCCATATACTATATATCTTTTTGACGACTGGCATTAATCGAAATTTTTGCTTGCTATAGGGAGGTGTAATTAACTATAAGGGCTTACGCTTATAAGAAACCAGAACTCAGATTATAAATTCCTCACAAAATGAGGGTGAATTCTCTGGGTAGTGTCTTATTTAAAACACAATACGCCTTCTGAAAATTTCCCCCTGAATATACTCGTTAAAACTCTCCACTTTGACCTGAAAGAAATAAAAGGGTTGCAGAGAGGTCGATGTGCGAATTTTCATAGTCCGTAAATTTATGGCGGCTCTACTAGAAATGGTTTCACTTTTCATCTTTGGCTAGTCTTCTAAGTGCTATAGTAGCAGCAAATCAACATTGGCTAAAACTTAAAATATTCTAAGAAAAATCTTTAACAAATTCATTGAAAATTTCACTAAGCAGGGTTAAAATTTATATTACATTTTTTGTTATTATGTCTATATAGTCTCTGCATTTTAAAAGTGTCGGGTGATGTATCAAATGCTTATTACTAACATTTGCCTTTCATTTATGCATATATATCTGCATAAACACTTTTTTCACCATCCAATCGAGATTTGAGCCAACATTAGGTTGGCAAAATAGAGTCATCAACACTGGTAACACTGGAGCCACCATTCATTTGGTGTGCTACAATTTTTTACAGCTAATGCAAGGGCTTCCATCATCCTTTGAACGAAAAAGAATCTGAAGGGCCTACCAGGAAGTCCCGCTCTACTTAAACCACTATACGTCGTGCGCATTTGTCAGCATTCGAGTTGTTTCCCTTCGCCGAAGAGCCCATCCTCCCATCTCCATTTCCACTGACCCCTCTCATGTCGACGTCCCTGTCTCCGCGATCTCCTTGCCTCCGCTGGTCATTCTTGTCACCGCTTCCCGGCTTCCGCGGGCGAAGGCCTCGTGGAGCCCGCTGATGTCGGAAGCTACGGACAGCTATCGATCACAGCTTCATCTTGGTTTCCGTGTTCTGCCGTGCCAGGTTCTTACCCTCCAGCGCTACCGCCGTAAACGACGGCCCAGATGAGACATCGTTAGCTCTCGGCTTTGAGAATTTCTTCGAGAGTAATTTCTGGGCGCCAGGTCCCGACCACCATTTGATTGGGTTTGGCCGGGCAGTGTCGGATAGAGGATTGACGGCTCCATTCACGATGTAAGTGGTATGTGTGACAATTTTTCTTGTACTTTTTTTTCCAACAATTGTTATAAATCAAGGTGTTTACGTTATTTGGTTGAGAATTGAGTGATAAAGGGATGGCACATCATGTGGTATACCAGTAATTCTACTTTGTTTAATGTATGGAAGCAGTTTTTTTTTTTTTTGGAAAATAAACTTTTATTCCAACAAAAAAGGACGATTAGTTTATGGGAAGCAGTTGTAATAAGTTATAACCTTACATTAGGTTATCAATCCATGGTGAAAGTATGCTATTTCAAGATTTTCTAAGCTCCCTTTGCTTGTGCTTGTTATTTGCAGAATATTGTAGGATAGTTATGAATATGTTTATAGCAAATGCAGTCACAGAAAACACCTTCTAAAATAAACTCCTTTGACTGTTTCCTCGCTTGCCAGTTTTTCTTCATGTTTTTATTTGGAAATAAACAGCATTCCTGCTTTTATTCTTGCTTTGATTCAGCAACCGGGCTTTCATACTTCGTAGTGAACAGCCGCCACTTACAGTGTTGCCAATGCCATTGCTGGCTTCTCAACACTATGATAAGAGTTGCTGTTGATAATGATTTTGCACACACAATATAGAAAGTAGCTCAATTAATGGGTATGGAAGAGAGTTTGACCTCAAACAAAAGAGAATTTCAAGATATTTGATGTATATATTTTTAAAATTTATCATGAATTCAGTTGTATCCTCTCTTTTCTATTATGTGGTGTTATCTTGAAAAAAATAAAAATGGGTTCTCCTATATTAAGGATCAAATACAGTCTTATTTCCGCTTTATGTCATGCATGTGTTATTTACTGCCTTTATCTGTCATGGTTTTTGCCTTTCCTAGGACTAATTGGAAGCAATTTTCTTCTTTAAGTGAACACACTAGTGTCATACTGTAATTGGTGAAGCAACATCTGTGCTCTTGATTATATGAACTTTGACATGTTATTTACCTGGGTAAAGTCTAATTACATACCTAATGTCCTTGGAATAGCTTATGTAAGTGGAAAGTTGCATGCCTTGTGGAAATAAGAAGTTTGTCAGTATGCATTGTTTCTAAAACACGCAGCCAAGTTTTTTACTTTCTATTCTGAACAAAATTAACTGCAGTTGCATTTTTATCATTAAGTTGTGATCTAAGTTTACTATTTGAACTTTGGTACCTTACATATATCATGCATTTATAAATTAATGTGTTTACTAGTCATGCCTTCACTGCAGAAACAAGGTATTGGTCGAAAGATTGTTGAGAGAATAATTAGGTATTGTTAGATATTCAGCACTTTTTTTTCTTTTATTCTTTTGTTTTACAAACATTTTATATGAACATTTGATTATTGTATAATGTTTCCCATTTTAATCTTTTACTTCATTTTCTTTGGTATGTGAACCTTGTTGAGCTTATGTGTTGATTTTTCATCTGGGTTATTGAAGAAATCTTGCATGCTTGTTAGTAAAATTTGCTCTTTTTTTCATGGCAAATACATACTATTTCTCAAAGAATTGAATTTTTTTTCATTAATTTCTATGTTGCAAAGATTGACTATTGTTTTTCATGACTGGATTGACTATTTTCTTATTAGAAAATTAGATCGTTTAGATGCAAAGATTATAAAATTATTCAGAGTGAAAATTTAGTACTCAACATCGATTATTAGTTTTGGACTTTAAGATAAAGGGGCATAAAATAAAAAATAAAGTAAAACGGTTTTCTAGGATTAGATGGGGGCTTTTAAAGAAAATTAACAAAAATATTTTGTGAATAAGATTTTAGATCTTAAGATTTTGTCTGTGCATGAGGATGCTAATGTATGTGGGAAAAATTGGCTAGTGATTTTAAGAATATTGCAAAAGAGGTCATTGGAGAATCAAAGGGAAAAGCTCCTAATAGTAAAAAAGTTAGTGGTGGAATCCAAATGTGCAAGAAAAGATTAAAAATAAGAAGTTTTGTTATAAAAATTAGTTTTAATTTTAAAAATTATGATAATTGGGAATATAATAAGTGGCTCGTAAGGATGCTAAGAAAGCAATATGCGATGCAAAGACATTAGCTTTTAGTGTTTATATAATAGATTATATACTAAGGAGGTAGAAAGATATATGTATAAAGTTAGCCAAACAAAGAGATAGGAGTAGTAATGATTTAGTTCAAGTGAAGTGTATTAAGGATGAATATCAAAAAATTTTCTTAGAAGATGATATTCAACAAAGGTGGATGAGATATTTTGCTAAACTTTTTAATGAATATTGTGAAAAAAAGATTGTCATAGTGACCTTAGCACCCTAAATGAAAATAAAGATTTCTGTTTTTATCGATGTATTAGTAAAATTGAAGTTAGAAAGGCTTCAAAGAAAATAATTGGTGGAAAAGCTGTTGGACTTGATGATATTCCAATATAGGTGTGGAAATGCTTAGGAGATGAAGGATTTCTTGGCTTATTAAACTTTTTAATACTATTTTGAAGACTAAAAAGATGTCAGATGAGTGGAGAATGAGTGTGTTAATTCCTATTTAAGAATAAAGGTGATGCACAAGATTGTGTGAATTATTGAGGTATTAAATTAATTGTCATACTTAAAACTATGGGAGCGAGTTATGGAGCATAGTGTGCGGTGGATACTAATATTTCTCAAAATCATTTTGGATTCATGCCGGGTAGGTCGACTATGGAAGCCATATATTTATTAAGAGGTTTGATGGAGAAATATAGAGAAAATAAGGAGTATCTACATATGATATTTATTGATTTAGAAAAAGCATATGATAAAGTTCTAAGAAAAGTGCTAGGAGAGTTCTTGAAAAGAAAGGAGTCAATAATGCTTATATTCAAATCATTAAAGATATGTATGCAGGAGCTATTACTTGTGTTCAAACACAAGGTGGATTGACCAAGTATTTTTCTATTTCGGTTGGGTTACATCAAGGATCAGCCTTAAGCCCATATCTTTTTGCTTTAATCATGGATGTTTCACTAGACATTTGCAGAGGATGTACCTTGGTTTATGCTTTTTACTAATGATATTCTTCTTGTTGATAAGACTAGAGAGGTTTGAAGGTAACATGAATTATGGGGTCAACCTTAGAGTCTAAAGGTTTTCGCTTGAGTATATCTAAAACATAATATATGGAGTGTAATTTTAGTAGTAAAGACCTAGTGGGGGATTGTGACTTTGGGCGATCAAGTCATTAATAAGAGTACACGTTTTAGTATCTTGGATCTATTGTTAAGAGTGATGGTGAAATAGATGGGGATATTATCAACAAAATTCAAGTTGGATGGTTGAAGTGGAGGAATGCATCGGGCTTGTTATATGATAGAAATGTACCCCTCAAACTTAAAGGGAAAATTCTATAGATGTTAGTGAGGCCTGCAATGCTTTATGGTGCCGAATGTTGGTTATAAAAGAGAAGCATAATACTAAGTTAAGTGTGGCAGAGATGAGGATGCTCAGGTGGATGAGTGGCTTTACCCTTAGAGATAGGATACGAAATGAGCAATACGTGAAAAGTTGGAGTAGCTCCAGTAGAAGATAAGATTAGAGAGAGTCGCCTTAGATGGTTTGGTCACATAAAACGGCGGATGACCCGGTTAGGAGAGTAGAGGTATTAGATTTGACTTATGTTAAGAAAGGTAGGGGTAGACCTAAAAAGACTTGGTTATAAAATATTAGGAATGACCTTTCTTATTAGATTTAAACGAGAATTTGACTTTTAATAGAACACAATGGAGAAAAAGGATTCATGTAGCCGACCTCACGTAGTGGGAAATGCTTGATGTTTTGTTGTTTGTATTAATTTCCATGTTGTGCATTTGCGGATGAGTTTTTTTCAAGGATGCATTTGTGTCATGAGGCTGTTAAAATAAACTAACAAATTAGAATGGATTTTTCTTTCGTGAGCTGTGGTAGATTTGCTTTATACATAATGATTTGCTTCATTTAATGCATCCCTAAAGCTTAGAAAAGTTTATAATCATTAAAAATTGTTTATGAGAAGCAATAAAACTTGTCGAACAATAATGACATGAACCTTTAAGAAATTGTGTTAATGCAGGGCGTCTCTTGGAAGCGACGCGCTGTATGACATGATACAGTGACAACTGTGCAAGGGCCGCTGCACCGGCGCCCGGTGCAGTGTAAATAAGCAAGGTTCCCACATCAAGGACAGATGTGGGTAAAGAACTAGTCTATGAAACTAAAATTAGGATAGGAACTGGGATATAGGTTCCCTTATAAGAAAATTAATGGAATTAATATATATTATGATCATAGGAAGTTAAATATTTCTTGCATTCAGGAAACTAAGTGGGTTGGAGAGAAGCTAAGGAAATTGATAGTTTAGGATGTTAAACTTTGGTATTCGGGTAAGATGTCGTACTAGAAATGGTATATGTGTTATTATAGATAAGAGTTTAAAGGATAATGTTATAAAAATTATAGGATTGGAGATAGAATTATAGATTTAAGATTGTTGTTGAGGATATAAATGTTTAATATTATAAGTGCTTATGCTCATCAGGTAGGTTTGGATATGAGTTCTAAATTAATTTTTTGAATGACTTTAAAGAATTAATACAAAAGATACCTTTTGAAGAAAGAGTTTTTATGGGAAGATTTAAATGGTCATGTTGGTAGAAGGTAGATGATTTTAAAAGCATTCATGGTGGCCATGGATTTGGAACGACGAATGAAGGTGGCAAGACTATATTAGATTTTTGTTTAGCTTATGATTTTTCAATTGCTAATACCTTATTTAAGAAAAGGAATGAGCAATCATCACTTATAAAAATGGATATAGTACAACCCAAATTGACTATTTTCTTATTAGAAAATAAATTGTTTAGATTGCAAAGATTGTAAAGTTATTCCGAGGAAAGTTTATGTACCCAACTTCGCTTATTAGTTTTGGATTTTAAGATAAAGGGGCATTAAATAAAAAATAAAGTAAAATATTTTTCTAGGATTAGTGGGGCATTTAAAAAATATTAACAAAAATATTTTGAGAGTAAGATTTTATATCTTAAAATTTTGTCTGTGCATGAGGATGCTAATGTTATGTGGGAAAAAGTGGCTTGTGATATTAAGAAATTGCAAAGATGTGCTTGAAATATCAAAGGAAAAGCTCCTAATAGTAAAAATAGTTGGTGATGGAATCAATTGTGCAAGAAAAGATTAAAAAAAAAAGTTTGTTATAAAAATTGATTTAATTTTAAAAATTCTGATAATTGGAATTATATAAAGTGGCTCGTAAGGATTCTAAGAAATCAATATGCGATGCAAAGACATTAGCTTTAGCGATTTATATAATAGATTAAATATAGGAGGGAGAAAGATATATGTATAAGTTAGCCAAACAAAGAGATAGGAGTAGTAAGGATTTGTTTAAGTGAAGTGTATTAAGGATGAAGATAAAAAAATACTTTTCTTAGAAGATGATATTCAACAGTGGATGAGATATTTTACTAAACTTTTTATTGAGATTGTGAAAATAAGATTGACTATAGTGACCTTAGCACCCTAAATGAAAGTTAAGATTTCTATTTTTATAGGCGTATTAGCATGTTGCACCGATACACCTATTTATGAAGTGTGCTGTATCCGATACACCGATACACGGATTCACCTTCGATACTCCACCGATACGTGTCGGATACGCCAAAGACGTATCCAATTAAATACTATTTAATTTCAAAAGGACACGCGTATCCGATACACGTGTCCGTTGAAAAACAAAAAGAAACCCGAAAAAAAGTTGCATCGTATTTACTTCCGCAGCTGCGAGCAAAGTTCTCTCATTTCCGAGATGGATTTGAGTCTCTTGATGATATGAGAATATTAGAAATTACTAATCTTCCACTTGATGAGCCTGAACTAAAAGCTATGATATTTATTGAAGATGATATAGAAGTTCAAAGGCAACCATTGAAGAAGCTAATCATATCATTCCTTCTATTGAATAGTTGAAACTTTGTGCTAGACAATTTATGTTAATGCTTTTGCTGTTGTATTAGACATTTAATGCTATTATATTTTGATATTATAAGCTACAAGGCTACAAATGATGTTGTTGTCATTTTTTTTGTAATTTCAAATACTATGCTTTGATTGCTTTCTTAATTTTTATGTATGATTTATAAATTATGATGCCGTGTCCGCGCCGTACCCGTATCCTGTATTTTTAAGAATTGACTGTCTCGTATCCATGCGCCATATCCAAATCGGTGCAACATCGTATAGTAAAACTGAAGTTAGAGAGGCTTAAAATAAAATGAAGGGTTGAAAAGCTGTTGGACCTGATGATATCCAATAGAGGTGTGGAAATGCTTAGGAGATGAAGGGATTTCTTGGCTTACTAAACTTTTTAATACATTTTGAAGACTAAAAAGACTCCAGATGAGTGGAGAATGAGTGTGTTAATTCATATTTTTAAGAATAAAGGTGATGCACAGGATTGTACGAATTATAAAGGCATTAAGTTAATGTGTCATACTTTAAAACTATGGGAGCGTGTTATAGACATAGGTTGCGCGTGATACTAATGTTTCTCAAAATCAATTTGGATTCATGCCGGGTAGGTCGATATGGAAGCCATACATTTATTAAGAGGTTTGATGGAGAAATATAGAGAAAATAAGGAGGATCTACATATGATATTTATTGATTTAGAAAAAGCATATGATAAAGTTCAAAGAGAAGTGCTTGGGAGAGTTCTTGAAAAGAAAGGAGTCAATAATGCTTATATTCAAATCATTAAAGATATGTATGCAGGAGCATTACTTGTGTTCAACACAAGGTGGTTTGACCAAGTATTCCCTATTTCGGTTTGGTTACACCAAGGATCAGCCTTAAGCCACATATCTTTTTGCTTTAGTCATGGATGTTCTCACTAGACATTGCAAGAGGATGTCCCTTGGTGTAGCTTTTTGCTGATGATATTCTTCTTGTTGATAAGACTAGAGAGAGAGTTGAAGGTAAACTTGAATTATGGAGGTCAACCTTAGAGTCCAAAGGTTTTCGCTTGTGTAGATCTAAAACGGAATATATGGAGTGTAATTTTAGTAGTAATAGAACTAGTGAGGGGATTGTAACTTGGGCGATCAAGTCATTAATAAGAGTACACAGTTTTAGATATCTTGGATCTATTGTTCAGAGTGATGGTGAAATAGATGGGGATATTATCAGCATAATTCAAGTTGGATGGTTGAAGTGGAGGATGCATCGGGCTTGTTATGTGATAGAAATGTACCCCTCAAACTTAGAGAAAATCTATAAGATGGGATGAGGCCTGCAACTTTATGGTGCCAAATGTTGGCCATTAAGAGAAGCATAATACTAAGTTAAGTGTGGCAGAGATGAGGATGCTTAGGTTGATGAGTAGCTTTACCCTTAGAGATAGGATACGAAATGAGCATATACGTGAAAAGGTTGGAGTAGCTCCAGTAGAAGATAAGATTAAGAGAGTCACCTTAGATGGTTTGGTCACATAAAAAGGCGGCCTTCCGATGACCTGGTTAGGAGAGTAGAGGTATTAGATTTGACTTGTGTTAAGAAAGGTAGGGGTAGACCTAAAAAGACTTGGTTAGAAAATATTAGGAATGACCTTTCTTTATTAGATTTAAACGAGAATTTGACTTTTAATATGACACAATGGAGAAAAAGGATTCATGTTGCCGACTCCACTAGTGGGATAAAGGCTTGATGTTGATTTTGTATGAGAAGCAATAAAACAAGTTTTTAGTCTTAATGTTCATTAACAACATATTTTTATAGGATTGATAGATTTGTTCTTAATTGCATGTTGAGATGACGTTGCATTATGTAAGGAGCATTTGAATGTTTGGAATAATTCCACATTTAATGTCAGACAATGTTTGAAAATATGAGATGCGCCAAGAGGGGAGTATTGGAAATTTGTTGCAATAAAATAATAATCCTAAACAGGAGTTCTAATTTTTTGTGTTTTTAAAATTTAAACAAGAAAATTAAATTGATGCGGAACGAATTCTTAAAGTACGATTGCAACAATGGGTGGGGAATTTTTAACTTGCTCAACAAAGATATAAGAGAGATTTTCACCAAGCAATTATAACGAATGTAAAAATGCAGAACGTAAATAAAGTGCAGTAAGGGAAAAATCATACTAGAATATTTATAGTGGTTCTGTCGCTTGACCTACGTCCACACCCAGGAGTCCTCCACTCCGGGAATTTCACTAAACAATAATCTCCTTTGCCCCACAGCAAGGTAGAGAAGCCTTTACAAATCTCACTTTCACCTTCCCGGCGTAGCGAAGTACCAAACGCTATGTCACCCTCCCGGTGACGGCAGCGAACTTTCTCGTTTTTTTTTCCTCCTGGAGAAGGCAGAGTACCTTAGAAGACACGGACCTTGAAGGATCTCCCCCTCAGAAAGCTTCCCACAAGATCTTCTTGGGCCACAGGAGGAGCAACGTGCAACAAGTTAGGAGCAACCATGTGATCTCCCTCACACCCTCCCTCACAAACTCACCTTCTCCTCCTCTCACAAACCCAAAATCTTCTAAAAAAGCTCTTTCTCAAGAAATCACCTTCTAGTCATGTTCCTCTCTCACACATATTCCTCAAAAGACAGAAGTTTAGATATTTAAATCAGGCTCCAAGAAACCCTAAATATTCATATAGCCGTTTCTGTTCATACAGTACGATTCAAGATCGTACAGTACGATCAGTTCAAAACAGCCTTCGTCCTGGTACGAAGGAGTACGAATAGACAATTTCTCTCTGAACAACATTGTACAGTACTGATTTAACACCGTCCAATACGATGTGTTATTTTCTTTTTGTTCGTACAGGACGAACGCTGGGACGACCAAAACTCATTTTGTTCATCGTCTAGTACGATCCACATCGTACAGTACGATACCTTAAAAGCTTAAGGTCGTCCAGCACGATTAGTTCAAAAATCAAGGGATCGTCCGGTAGATGTTCGGGACAATCGAAAACAACATCGGTTGATCATACAGTACGAACCATATCGTACGATACGATAATCAATCAGAAATTAATTCTTGATTTATTGACTAATCACGGGGGTTAATTTATGTAAGTATTCAAATTATCGTTATAGTACGTTTGATTGTACAGTATGATTAGTTCAAAATTTACGGTTTAAAAACTAAATTAATCTGGCAGCTAGGATTTTTAATTAAAAACATATCGTACAGTACGATATGATTCGTACATATGATCTGTTCACAGTAGCCGTTGAGCCGCAGTAGTTCGTACAGTAGGATTTAAACCGTACAATACGATCTACAGAGAGTTAAAAAAGAAATTTTTACTTAAAATAAAGCTCTCCCCCTGTGTGTGGGCTGGGTTGCTCAGTTTGCATACACTTTGTGGCCAGACTCAAGATAAGAAAAAAAATACAAAATAAATGAAAATTACATGGTTTTAAACTTCACATCCTACTCTACCCATTCTTGAGTCTTCTTGTTGTCTTGAGTAAATGTGATCTCCATGAAAGTTAGTACTCACAGACAAGAGCAAAATCAAAATATTCAACGAAAATCAATTAATTCAAATTGACATTATTTGTTATCATCAAATCTCAGATTAGGGGTTATGGACTGCAACAATGTTTTCTTGTTAACTTGGAGAAATCACCTCTCTTTCTTTTAAAACATTAAATTGAAAATAAGTGGGAAAAAGCAGTTCCTAAGCCTTCTTAATACAAATACTTATATAATTTTGGTACCCATTTGAAGTGAGTGGGGAGTGATGGAGTTTAATGCATGTTTAATGCTAGCACTAGCTGTTGGAGCTGCTTCATCAACACTACGCTAGTATTGCCTGTCTCTGATTGGCTTCATCTTTTGGAATAGGCATTTGATCATTAAGTGTTGGACATAACTTCTTCCCTACGCATAAGTGGTATTAGAGATGAAATCATCTAGGTTTCAGTGTTTGATGCAAGTTGTGGTTTCTATGATTTAACTCCTCTCCATGTTTGAACCCAATTTATCGTCTACTGATTTCATGCCCATCTTAGCTTTTTGGTAAATTTTTTGGTTATGACATGATTGTTCTGGAAAGTTTTAAATATACGGAGAGTTGTGGATTAAATTTTGAATCTTCCTTAATGAGACGAATTGATGAGGCACAGATATTAGGTTTAGTCACACTTTGGATCACCATACAACAAGGTTATGTGAATGTACGACTGATTGATTCTCATCCCTGGGCTTAAACGTTTTGTTTAAACATAGTTTGGTCCCTAGTATATATGCACACAACTACTCAATCCTTGTTGATTCTGTCTTTTTATCTAAAAATTATGCTGAATCTTTTTTGTATGACTCCGCGCATCAGAAAAAAGAGTTTTTATTTGGCATTGACTGTCAGAATGCCCATTGTGATAAATAGAAGAAGGTTTTACAAAGCATCTATACAAGAGAATGAATGGGTCCTCAAAATGTTGATTTTTTTTTCTTTTCATTTACATCTCCAACAATTACACCAAATCGTGAAATCCCATGAAATTGGTGGGCTTCAGACATATTAGCTGGCTTTGTTTTTCGGAGATTGATGGCAAAGAATTTGGCTAAGATATTTTGATACTATGTGCTGATAACTCTTTAGAGATCTGCATAATTTGATTTGAGTGTAAAGCTCCAAAATGTCTCCATGGATTGCAATTCGTGGAAACCTAAGCATATGTGAATGTACCCCTGATTAATTCTCATCCTTGGGCTTAAACTTTTTGTGTAAATATGTTGACCCCTAACAAAAAAACACGTGAAAGGAGTGAAACCGCAATTAAGGTGACGGCCGGTGGTTGTGACTGTCAAATGACCTCTGATTGCACAAACGAACTGCGCCGTTGCAATCAGAACGTCGAATTTATTCAAGAGGGAGCCCCTCGCAGTCATTCGGTGAATAGGGTAAAATCGGTGACTAACACCTGAAATTGACCTCGCGATGTCATCAAAATGATTCCGATCGCAAAACGGACTTTGCCGTTGCATTCGACACGTCGACAGTACTATAAACGACCATAATTTCTCCCAACGGAGCTCGTCTTGAAAAATCAGCATGAATTTGAGGAAATTGCACGCACGAATCGAGGCAGAGAAAAATGCTGGCATTTTAAAAAACATTGATAATAATAATAATAACATTATTATTATTAATCGAAACAAATCAAATCAAATTAATTAAAATCAAAAGATTACTTTGTATCACCTACGCTGCTCTCTCAAATCCCATAATTCTCGGCTTTTTAGCATTTCCTCGCGGGATTTCTGCTTAGCTCGTCTCAATGAATTTCGGCCATCGTTAAAATGAAACCAAATGACGTTTGGCTTGTTTTTTTTTTTCTGCTCTCGCTGCCTCCCTTGAAATTCCCTACTTCCACTTGATCTCCACGGTTCAACAGTCGAACGTCCCTGTAGGCCAAACCGATGCCCAGTTCGATCCTTCCTTGAACTGTTCGCAGTCCACACTGACTACCTACAGGACATTAGATCGACTACTAAACGCAATCTTCCACTACTTGCGCTTGTAGCTAGAATCGCAAGCCAACTGCATTTGTTCCACTATAAGCCGCTCGAAGACCACAACACACTACCCTTGCAGCAACCCTGATCAATCAAACCTCACGTCGACCCGATTGAACCGTCCTCTGCTCGATCGGCCCCCAGCTCAGACCTCTGACCCTGCAAACAGACCAACTGGCGTGATTCCCAACTTGTGCTCGTCAAACCAATGCCCACAAGCCTTCCGATTTCACCTTAGCCATTCGTTTGAGGACCCGTAACCGAACCGGACTCTAATCCTGTCGCCAGCAACAGCCTCCACCAAACTCCCCCACTCCAACTAGGCTTCGATCCTCCCAGCCCAACTCCATAGCCTTATTTGATTCTCACCCGACCTCTTCACCCGATAGTAGGATCCGACCTCTCAGTCCCTCTATTTCCTCTCTATACGTGTTCCCTAAGCCGTAAAACCACAACAGCCGCTCCTGCTCTTGCCGAACTTCACTTCTTGCAATCCAAGCCCGTCGCTCTACGCTCTCATGTGAAGCTCAAACCTCTTCACACAACAATTATTTACAATTATTATTTCTCTTATTCACCTGCAGCCAAATAAATAGCCAATTTCCTTCCTCCAAATTTACTGAAGCAAGCGATTAGTCCAAAAGCTATTATATCATCTCCTCTCTCTCTTATGTTTTTTTTATTAATACTAATTATGTTATTTTTAGACATTAAAAAAAAGACAAAAAAAAAAAAAGAAAAAGAAAGAAAAAGGAAAAAGAAGAAAAATAGAAGTTTTTGTCTCGATCCTCATGCACATCTTCCCATTATCGTTGCAATCGGTCACCTCGTTCAAGGTAAAATGCCTCTAAACTTAAAAATCCCTCAAATCCCGCTCTCAATGCCATGGTGCACCGAAAATCACCCATGCAAACTTTTATCTATTGTGTGGGAGGGAACCCTGTACAGCGCTTACGGCGAGGGGGTAGATCCTATACACACTTTTTTCTAGCATGATGGAGATAACTTTAAGTACTAGTGTACGGCCTCAGTGCCTGCGGGAAAATACTGCATTTTCAAATAGGTACCCCTAAAGACCTTTAAACGCTTTTATCTGGTGTGATGGGATCAAAGACCACGGTCGTGGTGTCCCCCGACACCTACCGTACATGCTTTTCTCTAGCGTGGCGGGAAGTCCCCCCTCTAAATTTTTCCTAAATTGGGGAGACGTCGGGAGGCTATCATTTCAGCGAACAGGGGACCTAAATGATCAACAAGGGACCTGACTTGAACTATTGGAAACATAACTTGAATGAACAACAGGGAACCAGACTTTAAAATTGATAAATCTTAATCAAATTGAATGCAAACGCTAATTAAAAATCTGAATTATTCAATTGAATATCAATGATCAAAGAAGAAACTCGTGGTGAACAAGCCCTCTGTGCGCACAGAGGATGGGCAATAAAATTCAATTAACTTGCAAAATGCAAACAAGTGCAAGCAACATCAGCAAGCAATATAGGTAAATGCATTCAACCCTGCAAGTAATAATTGATGTGTAATGAATATGAAAACGTCCTACAATAGTCTCTATACAGTTAAGTATACCAACTTGTTTGCAAATAATATGCCTCCAACAAGCATACACAAATAGCATTCAATGAATGTGGTGATATCCCTACAATAATGTCAATTAATCTATAAGTAAACAAGTCTCTGGTGAATAGTTGAGCCTGATGTGCAATGAGCATAATAAATTGTCGGTCAGCAAGTGTTTGAAGAGTTTGAAACAAATGCGGCTTGCATACAGGTGATGTCACTCAACGCAAACCAATACACAAAACCCCTACAAGTGACATGATTGGTATACAAAGAGTGCGAAAGACTCCTTGCAAATACTGACGAAAGGATGCGTACAATGAGCACAATTCATCAGGGCATCGTCACAAACTCTCCAACGCAGCTGCCAACATCTCCCCCATAGTTGGATGTGCTACCTACTGTGCATGCCACAACCACTGCATATGTTGACTTTATATTTATTTATTTATTTTTTGATGAGAGCTAAGTTAATTAATCTATGAGGAAGAAAATATCTATTTATAACATGATTCTCTAGGGATTAAGTATCATATTCACTAAAAAATTGGTTGGGCTTCACAAAAAGTGTCACATAGGGATCTTGGCTTTGAATTTAGTAGCATGCAAGAAGGTCACTCCAAATTTTAAATATTTCGAAATTTCATATTTTATTTTTTTACTTCAAAGTAAATATTAATATTTTCAAAACCGTTAGGTTTAAAATATTTTTACACTCATTTTACTTAAAAGAAAGACGCCCCTTATAAAAAGGAGCATGTTTTAAATTAAATTAAGTTTAAGGAGCACTGTTATAAAATAATTTAAAAAGGAAAAAATAGGAAGAACCAAATCACACATTAGAGAGAAAGCGAAAAACTAAATTCCATAATCTAGAATGATGAAAATTGTTTTCCGCATTCGATTGAATGCGGAACTTGATTTTCCTCATTCAAGCTTTCAATTTTTTTTTTCAGTTTATGAATAAACTATTATATAACGGTTTTAAAACTATTTAAATGCGATATTTGATAAACCGATATTTTTAACACATTAACTGTAAAAAATATTCGATTAAATAAAAATTAATACACACAAGCGCGTATGCGCACGCAGATGTATATATATATATATATTAAATAGAATACATTAAATCATTTACCACATTTAATAGAATGATGTAAACCATTTACCTTATTCTATTGAATAAGGTAAACTAAACCTTATACCTTTGAGATAATATTCCTCTCCTTTTTCTATTCAACTACTTGCTTAATGAATTTATATATAATAATATATATGTTATTGCCTAATTAAATACATAAATCTTCATTAATTATATAATCAAATATTCAATATATAGTATAGTTATTATTCAAAAATTATTTTACTCATTGAATTATAAATCTTTGAATAATTATTATACTATATATTGAATATTTAATTATATAATTAATGAAATTTTATGTATTTAATTATGTAATAATATCTATATTAGTATATATAAATTAATTAAGCATGCAGTTGCATAAAAATAGGAGAGGAATTTTATCGGAAAAGAATACAGAGAACCAATTACCTTATTCAATAAAAGAAGGTAAATGATTTATCGTATTCTATTAAATGCAGTAAATGATTTACCGCATTCTATTTATAATATGTATAATGCAATATATATTTTATTTAATCATTTTTTTTAACAGTTAATGTGTTAAAATATATCGATTTATTAAATATCGTATTTAAATAACTTCAAAACTCTGATGTAACAGTTTATTCATAGATCGGAAAATGAAAAGCCTGAATGCATAAAATCAAATTCCGCATTCAATATTCCGTAATTTGATTTTTCACTTTCTCACTAATGCATGATTTGATTCTTCGTATTTTTTCCTTTTTAAACTATTTCATAATCCTACTACTTAAGTTTAATTTAGTTTAGAACTAGGGGTGTCAATTCGTGTCGGCGGGTCGTGTTCGGGTTAGAACCGAATTTGGCCCGGATGTATTTGACCTGACCCGAAACAAGTTTCGGGTCAATTCTTTGGACCTGAACCCGACCCGGATCGGGTTCGGGTCAACATGACCCAACACGGAAGAGCAGATTCCGGCACGTCACGGAAGAGCAGATTCCGACAGCACGTCACACTGGCAGCGCCAGCACGGGACTACGGAAGAGCGGCAGCACGGCACAGCGCAAGGCGGCGCGACGACGCGGCAACAGCGGCAGTGCCAGTCGGTCCTGGTCCTCCTGGCGGCGTGGCAGCACGGTAGCACAACAGCAGCGGCGGCGCGGCCAGACAGCGCCAGACTGCCAGTGACGCGATTGGGACTGCGACTCGACCCGTCGAGTCATTTCGCAGGCAAGGCGGGCACGCTGGGCAACAGAAACGGGCAGACTCGTTTCCGGGTCATTATCGGCTTTCCGAGTCAACCCAAACCCGACCCGTAATACAAATCGTGTCAGTTTTTCTAACCCGAATCAAACTCGTTTGCTAACCGGATCAACCTGAACCTGAATTTTTCCAGATCGAATTCGGATCGTATTTCAGGTCGTGTCAATAAATTGACATCCCTGTTTAAAGCATACTCTTTAAATTCGCCTTAAATTTTAAGGCAAGTTTTTCTTTAATTTGCAACTGAGCCTCGCTAATGAAAACTTTATCACCTCCTGTTCTAGCTTTGGCACATCCACGACCGCCATGGACGCAAATATGTGACCTTCATTCTCTTCACTCTGTTTCTACTTTCTTCCTTCTCCGATCATCCCGCTCGCCATCAATGGCCATCTCTTCTGTCTTATCGGTTGTCTCAGCCTCTCACTTTCCCTTCTCATCCCCATATCACCACCTTCGCCGAAGAGCCCATCCTCCCATCTCCATTTCCACTGACCCCTCTCATGTCGACGTCCTCTGTCTCCGCGATCTCCTTGCCTCCGCTGGTCATTCTTGTCACCGCTTCCCGGCTTCCGCGGGCGAAGGCCTCGTGGAGCCCGCTGATGTCGGAAAGCTACGGACAGCTATCGATCACAGCTTCATCTTGGTTTCCGTGTTCTGCCGTGCCAGGTTCTTACCCTCCAGCGCTACCGCCGTAGACGACGGCCCAGATGAGACATCGTTAGCTCTCGGCTTTGAGAATTTCTTCGAGAGTAATTTCTGGGCGCCAGGTCCCGACCACCATTTGATTGGGTTTGGCCGGGCAGTGTCGGATAGAGGATTGACGGCTTCCATTCACGATGTAGTGGTATGTGTGACAATTTTTCTTGTACTTTTTTTTTCCAACAATTGTTAATAAATCAAAGGTGTTTACGTTATTTGGTTGAGAATTGAGTGATAAAGGGATGGCACATCATGTGGTATACCAGTAATTCTATTCTTTTGTTTAATGTATGGGAAGCAGTTTTTTTTTTTTTTTGAAAATAAACTTTTATTCCAACAAAAAAGGACGATTAGTTTATGGGAAGCAGTTGTTATAAGTTATAACCTTACATTAGGTTATCAATCCATGGTGAAAGTATGCTATTTCAAGATTTTCTAAGCTCCCTTTGCTGTGCTTGTTATTTGCAGAATATTGTAGGTATAGTTATGAATATGTTTATAGCAAATGCAGTCACAGAAAACAACTTCTAAAATAAACTCCTTTGACTGTTTCCTCGCTTTGCCAGTTTTTCTTCATGTTTTTATTTTGGAAATAAACAGCATTCCTTGCTTTTATTCTTGCTTTGATTCAGCAACCGGGCTTTCATACTTCGTAGTGAACAGCCGCTCACTTACAGTGTTGCCAATGCCATTGCTGGCTTCTCAACACTATGATAAAGAGTTGCTGTTGATAATGAGTTTGCACTCACAAATATAGATAAGTAGCTCAATTAATGGGTATGGAAGAGAGTTTGACCTCAAACAAAAGAGAATTTCAAGATATTTGATGTATATATTTTTAAAATTTATCATGAATTCATGTTGTATCCTCTCTTTTCTATTATGTGGTGTTATCTTGAAAAAATAAAAATGGAGTTCTCCTATATTAAGGATCATATACAGTCTTATTTCCGCTTTTATGTCATGCATGTGTTATTTACTGCCTTTATCTGTCATGGTTTTTGCCTTTCCTAGGACTAATTGGAAGCAATTTTCTTCTTTAAGTGAACACACTAGTGATCATACTGTAATTGGTGAAGCAACATCTGTGCTCTTGATTATATGAACTTTGACATGTTATTTACCTGTGTAAAGTCTAATTACATACCTAATGTCCTTGGAATAGCTTTATGTAAGTGGAAAGTTGCATGCCTTGTGGAAATAAGAAGTTTGTCAGTATGCATTTGTTCTAAAACACGCAGCCAAGTTTTTTTACTTTCTATTCTGAACAAAATTAACTGCAGTTGCATTTTTATCATTAAGTTGTGATCTAAGTTTACTATTTGAACTTTGGTACCTTACATATATTCATGCATATTAAATTAATGTGTTCTAGGTCATGCCTTCACTGCAGAAACAAGGTATTGGTCGAAAGATTGTTGAGAGAATAATTAGGTATTGTTAGATATTCAGCACTTTTTTTTTCTTTTATTCTTTTGTTTTACAAACATTTTATATGAACATTTGATTATTGTATAATGTTCCCATTTTAATCTTTTACTTCATTTTCTTTTGGTATGTGAACTCTTGTTGAGCTTATGTTGTTGATTTTTCATCTGGGTTATTGAAGAAATCTTTGCATGCTTGTTAGTAAAATTTGCTCTTTTTTTCATGGCAAATACATACTATTTCTCAAAGAATTGAATTTTTTTTCATTAATTTCTATGTTGCAAAGATTGACTATTGTTTTTTCATGACTGGATTGACTATTTTCTTATTAGAAAATTAGATCGTTTAGATTGCAAAGATTATAAAATTATTCAGAGTGAAAATTTATGTACTCAACATCGATTATTAGTTTTGGACTTTAAGATAAAGGGGCATAAAATAAAAAATAAAGTAAAACGGTTTTCTAGGATTAGATGGGGGCTTTTAAAGAATATTAACAAAAATATTTTGTGAATAAGATTTTAGATCTTAAGATTTTGTCTGTGCATGAGGATGCTAATGTTATGTGGGAAAAATTGGCTAGTGATATTAAGAATATTGCAAAAGATGTCATTGGAGTATCAAAGGGAAAAGCTCCTAATAGTAAAAATAGTTAGTGGTGGAATCCAAATGTGCAAGAAAAGATTAAAAATAAGAAGTTTTGTTATAAAAATTAGTTTTAATTTTAAAAATTATGATAATTGGGAAATATATAAAGTGGCTCGTAAGGATGCTAAGAAAGCAATATGCGATGCAAAGACATTAGCTTTTAGTGTTTTATATAATAGATTATATACTAAGGAGGTAGAAAGATATATGTATAAGTTAGCCAAACAAAGAGATAGGAGTAGTAATGATTTAGTTCAAGTGAAGTGTATTAAGGATGAATATCAAAAAATATTTTCTTAGAAGATGATATTCAACAAAGGTGGATGAGATATTTTGCTAAACTTTTTAATGAATATTGTGAAAATAAGATTGTCTATAGTGACCTTAGCACCCTAAATGAAAATAAAGATTTCTGTTTTTATCGATGTATTAGTAAAATTGAAGTTAGAAAGGCTTCAAAGAAAATAAATGGTGGAAAAGCTGTTGGACTTGATGATATTCCAATATAGGTGTGGAAATGCTTAGGAGATGAAGGAATTTCTTGGCTTATTAAACTTTTTAATACTATTTTGAAGACTAAAAAGATGTCAGATGAGTGAGAATGAGTGTGTTAATTCCTATTTTTAAGAATAAAGGTGATGCACAAGATTGTGTGAATTATTGAGGTATTAAATTAATGTGTCATACTTTAAAACTATGGGAGCGAGTTATGGAGCATAGGTTGCGGTGTGATACTAATATTTCTCAAAATCATTTTGGATTCATGCCGGGTAGGTCGACTATGGAAGCCATATATTTATTAAGAGGTTTGATGGAGAAATATAGAGAAAATAAGGAGTATCTACATATGATATTTATTGATTTAGAAAAAGCATATGATAAAGTTCTAAGAAAAGTGCTATGGAGAGTTCTTGAAAAGAAAGGAGTCAATAATGCTTATATTCAAATCATTAAAGATATGTATGCAGGAGCTATTACTTGTGTTCAAACACAAGGTGGATTGACCAAGTATTTTTCTATTTCGGTTGGGTTACATCAAGGATCAGCCTTAAGCCCATATCTTTTTGCTTTAATCATGGATGTTTTCACTAGACATTTGCAAGAGGATGTACCTTGGTTTATGCTTTTTACTAATGATATTCTTCTTGTTGATAAGACTAGAGAGGGAGTTGAAGGTAAACTTGAATTATGGAGGTCAACCTTAGAGTCTAAAGGTTTTCGCTTGAGTATATCTAAAACATAATATATGGAGTGTAATTTTAGTAGTAATAGACCTAGTGAGGGGATTGTGACTTTGGGCGATCAAGTCATTAATAAGAGTACACGTTTTAGATATCTTGGATCTATTGTTAAGAGTGATGGTGAAATAGATGGGGATATTATCAACAAAATTCAAGTTGGATGGTTGAAGTGGAGGAATGCATCGGGCTTGTTATATGATAGAAATGTACCCCTCAAACTTAAAGGAAAATTCTATAAGATGGTAGTGAGGCCTGCAATGCTTTATGGTGCCGAATGTTGGTTATTAAAAGAGAAGCATAATACTAAGTTAAGTGTGGCAGAGATGAGGATGCTCAGGTGGATGAGTGGCTTTACCCTTAGAGATAGGATACGAAATGAGCATATACGTGAAAAGGTTGGAGTAGCTCCAGTAGAAGATAAGATTAGAGAGAGTCGCCTTAGATGGTTTGGTCACATAAAACGGCGGATGACCCGGTTAGGAGAGTAGAGGTATTAGATTTGACTTATGTTAAGAAAGGTAGGGGTAGACCTAAAAAGACTTGGTTATAAAATATTAGGAATGACCTTTCTTTATTAGATTTAAACGAGAATTTGACTTTTAATAGAACACAATGGAGAAAAAGGATTCATGTAGCCGACCTCACGTAGTGGGATAAATGCTTGATGTTGTTGTTGTTGTTGTATTAATTTCCATGTTGTGCATTTGCGGATGAGTTTTTTCAAGGATGCATTTGTTGTCATGAGGCTGTTAAAATAAACTAACAAATTAGAATGGATTTTTCTTTCTGAGGCTGTGGTAGATTTGCTTTATACATAATGATTTGCTTCATTTAATGCATCCCTAAAGCTTAGAAAAGTTTATAATCATTAAAAATTGTTTATGAGAAGCAATAAAACTTGTCGAACAATAATGACATGAATCCTTTAAGAAATTGTGTTAATGCTAGGGCGTCTCTTGGAAGCGACGCGCTGTATGGCATGAATACAGTGACAACTGTGCAAGGGCCGCTGCACCGGCGCCCGGGTGCAGTGTTAAATAAGCAAGGGTTCCCACATCAAGGACAGATGTGGGTAAAGAACTAGTCTATGAAACTAAAATTAGGATAGGAACTTGGAATATAGGTTCCCTTATAAGAAAATTAATGGAATTAATATATATTATGATTCATAGGAAGTTAAATATTTCTTGCATTCAGGAAACTAAGTGGGTTGGAGAGAAGGCTAAGGAAATTGATAGTTTAGGATTTAAACTTTGGTATTCGGGTAAGAGTCGTACTAGAAATGGTATAGGTGTTATTATAGATAAGAGTTTAAAAGATAATGTTATAAAAATTAATAGGATTGGAGATAGAATTATAGATTTAAAGATTGTTGTTGAGGATAAAATTGTTAATATTATAAGTGCTTATGCTCATCAGGTAGGTTTGGATATGAGTTCTAAATTAAATTTTTTGAATGACTTTGAAGAATTAATACAAAAGATACCTTTTGAAGAAAGAGTTTTTATTGGAGAAGATTTAAATGGTCATGTTGGTAGAGAGGTAGATGATTTTAAAAGCATTCATGGTGGCCATGGATTTGGAACGACGAATGAAGGTGGCAAGACTATATTAGATTTTTGTTTAGCTTATGATTTTTCAATTGCTAATACCTTATTTAAGAAAAGGAATGAGCATATCATCACTTATAAAAATGGATATAGTACAACCCAAATTGACTATTTTCTTATTAGAAAATTAAATTGTTTAGATTGCAAAGATTGTAAAGTTATTCCGAGTGAAAGTTTATGTACCCAACATCGATTATTAGTTTTGGACTTTAAGATAAAGGGGCATTAAATAAAAAATAAAGTAAAACATTTTTCTAGGATTAGATGGGGGCATTTAAAAAATATTAACAAAAATATTTTTGAGAGTAAGATTTTATATCTTAAAATTTTGTCTGTGCATGAGGATGCTAATGTTATGTGGGAAAAAGTGGCTTGTGATATTAAGAATATTGCAAAAGATGTGCTTGAAATATCAAAGGGAAAAGCTCCTAATAGTAAAAATAGTTGGTGATGGAATCCAATTGTGCAAGAAAAGATTAAAAATAAGAAGATTTGTTATAAAAATTGATTTAATTTTAAAAATTCTGATAATTGAGAATTATATAAAGTGGCTCGTAAGGATTCTAAGAAATCAATATGCGATGCAAAGACATTAGCTTTTAGCGATTTATATAATAGATTAAATATTGAGGGGAGAAAGATATATGTATAAGTTAGCCAAACAAAGAGATAGGAGTAGTAAGGATTTAGTTTAAGTGAAGTGTATTAAGGATGAAGATAAAAAAATACTTTTCTTAGAAGATGATATTCAACAAAGGTGGATGAGATATTTTACTAAACTTTTTAATGAAGATTGTGAAAATAAGATTGACTATAGTGACCTTAGCACCCTAAATGAAAGTTAAGATTTCTATTTTTATAGGCGTATTAGCTATGTTGCACCGATACACCTATTTATGAAGCTGTGCTGTATCCGATACACCGATACACGGATTCACCTTCGATACTCCACCGATACGTGTCGGATACGCCAAAGACGTATCCAATTAAAATACTATTTAATTTCAAAAGGACACGCGTATCCGATACACGTGTCCGTTGAAAAACAAAAAGAAATCCGAAAAAAAGTTGCATCGTATTTACTTCCGCAGCTGCGAGCAAAGTTCTCTCATTTCCGAGATGGATTTGAGTCTCTTGATGATATGAGAATATTAGAAATTACTAATCTTCCACTTGATGAGCCTGAACTAAAAGCTATGATATTTATTGAAGATGATATAGAAGTTCAAAGGCAAACCATTGAAGAAGCTAATCATATCATTCCTTCTATTGAATAGTTGAAACTTTGTGCTAGACAATTTATGTTAATGCTTTTGCTGTTGTACTAGACATTTAATGCTTACTTATATTTTGATATTATAAGCTACAAGGCTACAAATGATGTTGTTGTCAATTTTTTTTGTAATTTCAAATACTATGCTTTGATTGCTTTCTTAATTTTTATGTATGATTTATAAATTATGATGCCGTGTCCGCGCCGTACCCGTATCCTGTATTTTTAAGAATTGACGTGTCCCGTATCCATGTCGCCATATCCGTATCGGTGCAACATAGCGTATTAGTAAAACTGAAGTTAGAGAGGCTTTAAATAAAATGAAGGGTTGAAAAGCTGTTGGACCTGATGATATTCCAATAGAGGTGTGGAAATGCTTAGGAGATGAAGGGATTTCTTGGCTTACTAAACTTTTTAATACTATTTTGAAGACTAAAAAGACTCCAGATGAGTGGAGAATGAGTGTGTTAATTCATATTTTTAAGAATAAAGGTGATGCACAGGATTGTACGAATTATAAAGGCATTAAGTTAATGTGTCATACTTTAAAACTATGGGAGCGTGTTATAGAGCATAGGTTGCGGCGTGATACTAATGTTTCTCAAAATCAATTTGGATTCATGCCGGGTAGGTCGACTATGGAAGCCATACATTTATTAAGAGGTTTGATGGAGAAATATAGAGAAAATAAGGAGGATCTACATATGATATTTATTGATTTAGAAAAAGCATATGATAAAGTTCAAAGAGAAGTGCTTTGGAGAGTTCTTGAAAAGAAAGGAGTCAATAATGCTTATATTCAAATCATTAAAGATATGTATGCAGGAGCTATTACTTGTGTTCAAAAACAAGGTGGTTTGACCAAGTATTTCCCTATTTCGGTTTGGTTACACCAAGGATCAGCCTTAAGCCCATATCTTTTTGCTTTAGTCATGGATGTTCTCACTAGACATTTGCAAGAGGATGTACCTTGGTGTATGCTTTTTGCTGATGATATTCTTCTTGTTGATAAGACTAGAGAGAGAGTTGAAGGTAAACTTGAATTATGGAGGTCAACCTTAGAGTCCAAAGGTTTTCGCTTGAGTAGATCTAAAACGGAATATATGGAGTGTAATTTTAGTAGTAATAGAACTAGTGAGGGGATTGTAACTTTGGGCGATCAAGTCATTAATAAGAGTACACGTTTTAGATATCTTGGATCTATTGTTCAGAGTGATGGTGAAATAGATGGGGATATTATCAGCATAATTCAAGTTGGATGGTTGAAGTGGAGGAATGCATCGGGCTTGTTATGTGATAGAAATGTACCCCTCAAACTTAAGAGAAAATTCTATAAGATGGTAGTGAGGCCTGCAATGCTTTATGGTGCCAAATGTTGGCCATTAAAAGAGAAGCATAATACTAAGTTAAGTGTGGCAGAGATGAGGATGCTTAGGTTGATGAGTAGCTTTACCCTTAGAGATAGGATACGAAATGAGCATATACGTGAAAAGGTTGGAGTAGCTCCAATAGAAGATAAGATTAGAGAGAGTCACCTTAGATGGTTTGGTCACATAAAAAGGCAGCCTTCCGATGACCTGGTTAGGAGAGTAGAGGTATTAGATTTGACTTGTGTTAAGAAAGGTAAGGGTAGACCTAAAAAGACTTGGTTAGAAAATATTAGGAATGACCTTTCTTTATTAGATTTAAACGAGAATTTGACTTTTAATATGACACAATGGAGGAAAAGGATTCATGTTGCCGACTCCACTAGTGGGATAAAGGCTTGATGTTGATGTTGTATGAGAAGCAATAAAACAAGTTTTTTAGTCTTAATGTTCATTAACAACATATTTTTATAGGATTGATAGATTGTTCTTAATTGCATGTTGAGGATGACGTTGCATTATGTAAGGAGCATTTGAATGTTTGGAATAATTCCACATTTAATGTCAGACAATGTTTGAAAATATGAGATGCGCCAAGAGGGGAGTGAATTGGAAATTTGTTGCAATAAAATAATAATCCTAAACAGGAGTTCTAATTTTTTTGTGTTTTTAAAATTTAAACAAGAAAATTAAATTGATGCGGAAGCGAATTCTTAAAGTACGATTGCAACAATGGGTGGTGAATTTTTAACTTGCTCAACAAAGAATTAGAATGAGATTTTCACCAAGCAATTATAACGAATGTAAAAATGCAGAACGTAAATAAAGTGCAGTAAGGGAAAAATCATACTAGAATATTTATAGTGGTTCTGTCGCTTGACCTACGTCCACTCCCAGGAGTCCTCCACTCCGGGAATTTCACTATTAAACAATAATTCTCCTTTTGCCTCACAACAAGGTAGAGAAGCCTTTACAAATCTCACTTTCACCTTCCCGGCGTAGCGAAGTACCAAATGCTATGTCACCCTCCCGGTGACGGCAGCGAACTTTCTCGTTTTTTTTCCTCCTGGAGAAGGCAGAGTACCTTAGAAGACACGGACCTTGAAGGATCTCCCCCTCAGAAAGCTTCCCACAAGATCTTCTTGGGCCACAGGAGGAGCAACGTGCAACAAGTTAGGAGCAACCATGTGATCTCCCTCACACTCCTCCCTCACAAACTCACCTTCTCCCTCCTCTCACAAACCCAAAATCTTCTAAAAAAGCTCTTTCTCAAGAAATCACCTTCTAGTCATGTTCCTCTCTCACACATATTCCTCAAAAGACAGAAGTTTAGATATTTAAATCAGGCTCCAAGAAACCCTAAATATTCAATATAGCCGTTTCTGTTCATACAGTACGATTCAAGATCGTACAGTACGATCAGTTCAAAACAGCCTTCGTCCTGGTACGAAGGAGTACGAATAGACAATTTCTCTGAACAACATTGTACAGTACGATTTAACATCGTCCAATACGATGTGTTATTTTCTTTTTGTTCGTACAGGACGAACGCTGGGACGACCAAAACTCATTTTTGTTCATCGTCTAGTACGATCCACATCGTACAGTACGATACCTTAAAAGCTTAAGGTCGTCCAGCACGATTAGTTCAAAAATCAAGGGATCGTCCGGTATGATGTTCGGGACAATCGAAAACAACATCGGTTGATCATACAGTACGAACCATATCGTACGATACGATAATCAATCAGAAATTAATTCTTGATTTATTGACTAATCACGGGGGTTAATTTATGTAAGTATTCAAATTATCGTATAGTACGATTTGATTGTACAGTATGATTAGTTCAAAATTTACGGTTTAAAAACTTAAATTAATCTGGCAGCTAGGATTTTTAATTAAAAACATATCGTACAGTACGATATGATTCGTACAATATGATCTGTTCACAGGTAGCCGTTGAGCCGCAGTAGTTCGTACAGTATGATTTAAACTCGTACAATACGATCTACAGAGAGTTAAAAAAGAAATTTTTACTTAAAATAAAGCTCTCCCCCTGTGTGTGTGCTGGGTTGCTCAGTTTGCATACACTTTGTGGCCAGACTCAAGATAAGAAAAAAAATACAAAATAAATGAAAATTACATGGTTTTAAACTTCACATCCTACTCTACCCATTCTTGAGTCTTCTTGTTGTCTTGAGTAATATGTGATCTCCATGAAATGTTAGTACTCACAGACAAGAGCAAAATTCAAAATATTCAACGAATAATCAATTAATTCAAATTGACATTATTTGTTATCATCAAAATCTCAGATTAGGGGTTATGGACTGCAACAATGTTTTCTTGTTAACTTGAGAGAAATCACCCTCTCTTTCTTTTAAAACATTAAATTGAAAATAAGTGGGAAAAAGCAGTTCCTAAGCCTTCTTAATACAAATACTTATATAATTTTGGTACCCATTTGAAGTGAGTGGGGAGTGATGGAGTTTAATGCATGGTTTTAATGCTAGCACTAGCTGTTGGAGCTGCTTCATCAACTACTACGCTAGTATTGCCTGTCTCTGATTGGCTTCATCTTTTGGAATAGGCATTTGATCATTAAGTGTTGGACATAACTTCTTCCCTACGCATAAGTGGTATTAGAGATGAAATTCATCTAGGTTTCAGTGTTTGATGCAAGTTGTGGTTTCTATGATTTAACTCCTCTCCATGTTTGAACCCAATTTATCGACTCACTGATTTCATGCCCATCTTAGAGCTTTTTGGTAAATTTTTTGGTTATGACATGATTGTTCTGGAAAGTTTTAAATATACGGAGAGTTGTGGATTAAATTTTGAATCTTCCCTTAATGAGACGAATTGATGAGGCACATGATATTAGGTTTAGTCACACTTTGGATCACCATACAACAAGGTTATGTGAATGTACGACTGATTGATTCTCATCCCTGGGCTTAAACGTTTTGTTTAAACATAGTTTGGTCCCTAGTATATTGCACACAACTAACTCAATCCTTGTTGATTCTGTCTTTTTATCTAAAAAATTATGCTGAATCTTTTTTGTATGACTCCGCGCATCAGAAAAAAGAGTTTTTATTTGGCATTTGACTGTCAGAATGCCCATTGTGATAAATAGAAGAAGGTTTTACAAAGCATCTATACAAGAGAATGAATGGGTCCTCAAAATGTTGATTTTTTTTCTTTTCATTTACATTCTCCAACAATTACACCAAATCGTGAAATCCCATGAAATTGGTGGGCTTCAGACATATTAGCTGGCTTTGTTTTTCGGAGATTGATGGCAAAGAATTTGGCTAAGATTATTTTGATACTATGTGCTGATAACTCTTTAGAGATCTGCATAATTTGATTTGAGTGTAAAGCTACCAAAAATGTCTCCATGGATTGCAATTCGTGGAAACCACTAAGCATATGTGAATGTACCCCTGATTAATTCTCATCCTTGGGCTTAAACTTTTTGTGTAAATATGTTGACCCCTATAACAAAAAAACACGTGAAAGGAGTGAAACCGACAATTAAGTGACGGCCGGTGGTTGTGACTGTCAAATGACCTCTGATTGCCAAACGAACTGCGCCGTTGCAATCAGAACGTCGAATTTATTCAAGAGGGAGCCCCTCGCAGTCAATTCGGGTGAATAGGGTAAAAATCGGTGACTAACACCTGAAATTGACTCGCGATGTCATCAAAATGATGTCCGATCGCAAAACGGACTTTGCCGTTGCATTCGACACGTCGACAGTACTTATAAACGACCATAATTTCTCCCAACGGAGCTCGTCTTGAAAAATCAGCATGAATCTTGAGGAAATTGCACGCACGAATCGAGGCAAAGAAAAATGCTGGCATTTTAAAACAATGATAATAATAATAATAACATTATTATTATTAATCGAAACAAAATCAAATCAAAATTAATTAAAATCAAAAGATTACTTTGTATCACCTACGCTTGCTCCGTCAAATCCCATAATTCTCGGCTTTTTAGCATTTCCTCGCGGGATTTCTGCTTAGCTCGTCTCAATTGAATCTTCGGCCCATCGTTAAAATGAAACCAAATGACGTTTTGCTTGTTTTTTTTTTCTGCTCTCGCTGCCTCCCTTGAAATTCCCTACTTCCACTTGATCTCCACGGTTCAACAGTCGAACGTCCCTGTAGGCCAAACCGATGCCCAGTTCGATCCTTCCTTGAACTGTTCGCAGTCCACACTGACTACCTACAGGACATTAGATCGACTACTAAACGCAATCTTCCACTACTTGCGCTTGTAGCTAGAATCGCAAGCCAACTGCATTTGTTCCACTATAAGCCGCTCGAAGACCACAACACACTACCCTTGCAGCCAATCCTGATCAATCAAACCTCACGTTCGACCCGATTGAACCGTCCTCTGCTCGATCGGCCCCCAGCTCATGACCTTCTGACCCTGCAAACAGACCAACTGGCGTGATTCCCAACTTGTGCTCGTCAAACCAATGCCCACAAGCCTTCCGATTTCACCTTAGCCATTCGTTTGAGGACCCGTAACCGAACCGGACTCTAATCCTGTCGCCAGCAACAGCCTTCCACCAAACTCCCCCACTCCAACTAGGCTTCGATCCTCCCAGCCCAACTCCATAGCCTTATTTGATTCTCACCCGACCTCTTCACCCGATAGTAGGATCCGACCTCTCAGTCCCTCTATTTCCTCTCTATACGTGTTCCCTAAGCCGTAAAACCACAACAGCCGCTCCTGCTCTTGCCGAACTTTACTTCTTGCAATCCAAGCCCGTCGGCTCAATACGCTCTCATGTGAAGCTCAAAACCTCTTCACACAACAATTATTTACAATTATTATTTCTCTTATTCACCTGCAGCCAAATAAATAGCCAATTTCCTTCCTCCAAATTTACTGAAGCAAGCGATTAGTCCAAAAGCTATTATATCATTCTCTCTCTCTCTCTTATGTTTTTTTTTATTAATACTAATTATTGTTATTTTTAGACATTAAAAAAAAGACAAAAAAAAAAGAAAAAAAGAAAAAAGCAAGAAAAAGGAAAAAGAAGAAAAATAGAAGTTTTTGTCTCGATCCTCATGCACATCTTCCTCAATATCGTTGCAATCGGTCACCTCGTTCAAGGTATAAATGCCTCTAAACTTAAAAAATCCCTCAAATCCCGCTCTCAATGCTCATGGTGCACCGAAAATCACCCATGCAAACTTTTATCTATTGTGGTGGGAGGGAACCCTGTACAGCGCTTACGGCGAGGGGGTAGATCCTATACACACTTTTTTCTAGCATGATGGAGATAACTTTAAGTACTAGTGTACGTGCCTCAGTGCCTGCGGGAAAATACTGCATTTTCAAATAGGTACCCCTAAAGACCTTTAAACGCTTTTATCTGGTGTGATGGGATCAAAGACCACGGTCGTGGTGTCCCCCGACACCTACCGTACATGCTTTTCTCTAGCGTGGCGGGAAGTCCCAGCTCCTAAATTTTTCCTAAATTGGGGAGACGTCGGGAGGCTATCAGATTTTTCAGCGAACAGGGGACCTAAATGATCAACAAGGGACCTGACTTGAACTATTGGAAACATAACTTGAATGAACAACAGGGAACCAGACTTTAAAATTGATAAACTCTTAATCAAATTGAATGCAAACGCTAATTAAAAATCTGAATTATTCAATTGAATATCAATGATCAAAGAAAGAAACTCGTGGTGAACAAGCCCTCTGTGCGCACAGAGGATGGGCAATAAAATTCAATTAACTTGCAAAATGCAAACAAGTGCAAGCAAACATCAGCAAGCAATATAGGTAAATGCATTCAACCCTGCAAGTAATAATTGATGTGTAATGAATATGAAAACGTCCTACAATAGTCTCTATACAGTTAAGTATACCAACTTGTTTGCAAATAATATGCCTCCTACAAGCATACACAAATAAGCATTCAATGAATGTTGTGATATCCCTACAATAATGTCAATTAAATCTATAAGTAAACAAGTCTCTGGTGAATAGTTGAGCCTGATGTGCAATGAGCATAATAAATTGTCGGTCAGCAAGTGTTTGAAGAGTTTGAAACAAATGCGGCTTGCATACAGGTGATGTCACTCAACTGCAAACCAATACACTAAACCCCTACAAGTGACGATGATTGGTATACAAAGAGTGCGAAAGACTCCTTGCAAATACTGACGAAAGGATGCGTACAATGAGCACAATTCATCAGGGGTCAATATTGACATGCAGTTGAAGTGCAAGTATTAGCATGCTACATGAGCAGACCCGTCATTGCAATGTATGATGAATGCAGCTCACCCTGCAGTCGATGTCAACGTATAAATGAAGATGTTAACCTGCCTGCAAGAAGCAACAACAAATATGTTGCAAGGATGAGGGGTACTTTGCGAACAAACATAAGTCGATATATGAAGGAATGCAGTCCACCCAGCAATCAACACCAATTTGCAAGTGAACAAATTAATCTACCTGCAAGCAATGATAATAAATATGTTGTAGGTATAATTGATCCCCTGTGAACAAAGACATGCAACATATCATCTACAAGCAAAGATCGAAGATCAAAACAAATGCAAGACCATGACAAATGCAAACATCTACGAGCTATTACGGGAGATTCGTTGGTGCACCGCAATCTACCCGTATAAAACAAAAAATGACTCGCAACGCAATGCCACATACATGATTCGCAACACTTGTACTAGTATACAAAAGGCGTCTACATGCTTCCAAATGAAACCCAACATACTTTTCAACAACAGTCATTTTCTCAAGCTGATTATTAAAAAAAGAACCCTTATATATTAAAATATGAATACTTGCATGGCCCCAATGAACGTGTTATAGATATACATGTGATGTCTAAGGAGGCTGCACGGGTCAAAGGAATAAACCTAAGTTCGACCTCGATCATTATATGTGAATAGATAGGAGTCGACACGTCTCAAATTATCAAGTAAATATACAGTCACGACATTGACCAGGAATTTTCTTTTATACATTCATATTAGACCTTCAAGATCTATAATAAAGAAAATTCACTAATAAAGTTATAAAATTGACAGTGAACCTTATCCTCTGTCAACAAGTAGACAATCGACATGGTTTAGCCGAGAAAATAAAAAAAAAGCGCCTATATGAGCTCCGATCATAGCCGTGTTGCCATAAATTCTCAACCAGAGGGGACCACAAACATAAAAATGCCTCCCAAATTTTTCATGAAAATAAAAAACTCAAAAATCACCAAAAGCCTAAAATATTTAAAATTGAAAATAACCATCAAACACTTAAAGCAAAATCAATCCTTCTTCCACAATAATTTGCCGAGGTGAACAAATCTGAAAATCATTTCAGCTCACAAGGAGCAAATGTCTGGTCGAGAATATCATTAAGATTCTAACTAAATATGTCTCTTGCCAGTAAGTACGTGAGACATGTACTCTAATCGGTGGTTTCGCCATCAAATGACACAACAAGTAAATGGTTATGACCGGGACCCTCTGACCAGATGATTTTCCGGCCAATGACACCATTAAATTACGGGCATGGTCATAACCTGTATGTTGCCCAACGACACTAAATCATTGAGTAATGAATCAATATGATATGAACGATTGGGTACAAAGCTCTCTGTTAGATAAGGTGGATTTAAATTTATCTTCTTAGACAAATATTTACCCCAGGCCTACAAGGTACCATTGGACGAATCAATTCATGGCTACTGATAAGGATCCTTCTGTCAGGTTGGGTCGATTACCTCCTCTGGCTAAGTAGACTATGAATCATGATGATATAACTGTGAGATCTTGATCGAGTTTATCATCACTTCCCCTACCATCCACTTTAAGTGCAAGGTTGTAAATTTTCAATTTTAAACGTTTCAAAAGCCTAAACATGGTTCTACTATACCCCATATACTATATATCTTTTTGACGACTGGCATTAATCGAAATTTTTGCTTGCTATAGGGAGGTGTAATTAACTATAGGGGCTTACGCTTATAAGAAACCAGAACTCAGATTATAAATTCCTCACAAAATGAGGGTGAATTCTCTGGGTAGTGTCTTATTTAAAACACAATACGCCTTCTGAAAATTTCCCCCTGAATATACTCGTTAAAACTCTCCACTTTGACCTGAAAGAAATAAAAGGGTTGCAGAGAGGTCGATGTGCGAATTTTCATAGTCCGTAAATTTATGACGGCTCTACTAGAAATGGTTTCACTTTTCATCTTTGGCTAGTCTTCTAAGTGCTATAGTAGCAGCAAATCAACATTGGCTAAAACTTAAAATATTCTAAGAAAAATCTTTAACAAATTCATTGAAAATTTCACTAAGCAGGGTTTAAAATTTATATTACATTTTTTGTTATTATGTTCTATATAGTCTCTGCATTTTAAAAGTGTCGGGTGATGTATCAAATGCTTATTACTAACATTTGCCTTTCATTTATGCATATAGATCTGCATAACACTTTTTTCACCATCCAATCGAGATTTGGTGCCAACATTAGGTTGGCAAATAGAGTCATCAACACTGGTAACACTGGAGCCACCATTCAATTTGGTGGGCTACAATTTTTTACAGCTAATGCAAGGGCTTCCATCATCCTTGTGAACGAAAAAGAATCTGAAGGGCCTACCAGGAAGTCCCGCTCTACTTAAACCACTATACGTCGTGCGCATTTGTCAGCATTCGAGTTGTTTCCGCCGAAAATCCTTGAAGGAGGATTTATGTTTTTAAGAGGTTTTCTCAGACAGGGCCCCTAGCTATGAAGAGGGTTATAGCTAGTGACAGAATTTCTATGGTGACTACTGACACCACCGTCTTACCAAGGGAACTTATTGCCCTTAGGAGGCATGATATTGAAGCATCATCATATGGAGAAAGGCTCACAAGAAGGTAGAGGAAAAAGACGAATGCAAAGCTTCAAGCTCAGCAATTGCTGCCAGCTCATCCATCAATCCTTTCAGTCCAAAAATCAGAAGCAAGTGTTCCTACCCAGAATGGATTTATTGGATTAAAGTGGGTGAAGAGGATAGCTTCACCGGTGAGCTTAAAAGATCATTTTGAGACCAACAACCCCTAGCATCAATCCCTCAAAAGGAGCTCAAAATCCTGTCTGTCCGAGTATACAAGGTCTTGACGAAAGTGAAAGATAAGGGGTTGATGAAAAAGAAACTCCAGAGGCTATTGGTGATCGAGGCCAGGAGAACCCCACCACGGGAGTTGCCACCTATGGTAACTCGAAAAAAAATCAGGCCAACTTCACCCGGTGAGCATCGGGGTGTGATTCCTGAACCGCGTGTTCAGGGATCCACCATCGAAAGACCCCTTCAAAAGGTCCCGGTGAATGAGAGAAATTTGGACGCTGAAGCCTCGCAGAGAAGAAGTGACAGATAGAAGAACAAACTTGGGCATAACATCCGGTGCAGCTTCCTAGAGATTTTTCCCCGCAGACAGAAATCGTTAGAAATGGGTTCCAAAGAATGTCCACAATGACAGTCGCCTTGAAAGTTGACACCTTAGAGAATTCTCCAGGGGATCCAATCACTACCAACCTCATCTAAAGAAGAGATTAACTTCGACTGTAGCCCACAGGTCGAAGAAATCTTTCTACCCAATAATGAACCGGAGATCCAGTGGTATTGCCTCTCGGAGATCTGAGTACAAGAAGAGGAGGAAGGTGAAGAAGATACCATGGATGTTGAAGTAGTCTATATGGTAAAGCACGAAGATAATGATGACGATGATGATGATGGGCAACCTCTATCACCTAGATGGACACACCGACGCCATTATAGGGCTGGGTCTGTTGCCAACATAAGTGGCCACTCCTCAGAAGGAGAAGAAGAGGTTGAAGAAAACCCCTTTGCCATCGATATTGTCACTTTCGTAGATATGCGAAGACAGATGAGACAACAAATGAGGGCAAAAGATAGAGAAATATCCCAGTTGAATGAAAAAACGATTAAGATGATGACCCAGATGGCGGCAATGATACATATGATGTTGAGAATTATTGGCACAGGTGTGGGCTCCGAAAATTCGGCCCCGGCCTCCGCTCGCTCTTCTTATTCGGCGAGGGAGTTTTAACGAACTAAGTTCCGAGGTAAATTTTGGAAGGCAGATGGGTTTGTAGATAAGACACTACCCAGAGATTTCGCCCTCATTTGCGAGGACTTTATGATCTGAGTTCTGGTTTCCTATAGGCGCAAGCCCTATAGTTAATTACCCCTCCCGATCACGAGAGAGAACTTTCGATTAAGGCTAGTCGTCAATCAGATACGTATAGATAATACGTGTTATCTGGCATATAGTAGCAGCAATGAGTTTAGGTATTGAGGATTGGAAGTTTGAAATTTGAAGGGTTTGGATATTAGGAATTGAAGAATTGGTTTGGAAGATTTAATATTTAAGACAGAAATTGCACCATCTTTCACTTAAAAGCGGATGGTGGGGGAATGGATGATAGACCCGATCAAGATCCCATGGTTCCGTCGTCCCGGGCCATCATAGTCCCTGGTCTACTTAGCCAGAGGAGGTAGTCGACCCAACCTGACAGAAGGATCCTTGTCGGCAGCCATGGGTTGCTTCGTCCAAGGGGACCTTGTAGACCGGGGTTGAATGTTTGCCCAAGGGGACAAATTTGAATCCACCTTAGCTAACAGAGGGCTTTGTACCCTATCGATCATATCCTATTGATTCATATCTCAAGGATTTAACGCCATTAAGGAGCGTATTGGCTCTGGCCATAACCGCTATCTGTGGTGCCATTTGGCGGCAAAACCACTCGGTTCAGAGGGCCCCGGGTCATAACCGTTTACCTGCAATGCTATTTGGCGGCAAAACTGCCGGTTAGAGGACACGTACCACGTCCTTACTGGCAAAAGATTGTTTGAGAATGGATCCTAGTGATATTTTCGACTAGGCATTTGGCTCTTTGTGAGCCAGAGTTTATTTGAATTTGTCCACCCCGGCAAACTGTTGCGGAGGGTGGATGGATTTTGCTTTAAGTATTTAATAATTAGATTTCAATTTTAAATATTTGGGATTTTTGGGATTTTGAGATTTTTGTGGAGTTTTATGGAATTTTAGGATTTTTGTGAGTTTTTGGGTTTTGATAGGCATTTGGAACGGAATTGGAAATTATTTGAAATGGACCCCTCCGGTTGAGATTTTTTTGTTCAACGCGGCCATTATCGGGGTTCGGGGTCATTTCTCTTCATGGACTGAACCTTGTCACTCTGTCGAGCTGTCGACAGAGGATCGGGTTTCATAGGCTTTATACCTTTTGATAGTGAATTCTCATTGTTATAGGCCTTGAAGGCCTAATATGAATGTATTAAGACAAATATGACGGTCGCCACAACCGTATATTTGTTTGTTGGTTCGAACCCTGTCGACTTCTATTGACCCGTATAGAAGGATCAGTTTCGAACCTGAATTCACTTGTCAACCCGCGCAGCATCCCTAGGCGTCACGTGTGTACCAATAACACGCTCGCCGGGGCCCATGCGGGTTGAGAATATATTTCCCCCTTTAGTGTACCTATGTGTATACAATTTATAGTGCACGTGCAGGGGGTATTTTTAAAATATTTATAAACGCCTTCTGTCTGCTTGTACGGATGTTGCAGATCCGGTGGCGTGACGTAGCAGCTTCTGAATAGAATTATTCGCTGCTTCGTACAGGTAGACTGTCGTGCACTACTCGTTGCTTTTTGTAGGTGGCTCGTAGTGCACTAACTAATCTCCTGCCTTTATTTGTAGATGCTTGTATTTATTGTAGATAAGATCCCTCTATTTGTGATCAGCTCTCTTTATATATGTCTTCTAAGACCGATCGTAGGCTTTTGTATTTGCTACTAGTCCTCTACATTTTCTCGTAGGTAGCATTTAGCGTAGATGATGGGTTTTTTGACAGCATTGTTGAATTCCTCTACTTGCGGGGAGAGAACTATAATTTCTTGCATGACTGATTATGTGCGAGTTTGAGGGACTTCAATATATTCGTGGCATATTCTTAATAACCATCATAAATCATCCCTTCTACTTGTAGTTTGAACATTGCATGCGTGGAAGATTTCCCATGATGAACCATATAGACCTATTTATTTTATTGATGTATTGTGTTATGCTTGGAGGTGGCATGCCACATCTATTTGTGTGCCCTTAAATGCTTCAGTCGTGAGTAGATTACCACACACTACTACTATCATCTGTGGATAACTCTTTATATGCAATGAAGCTCTTCTATTGCTTAATATATTTGCTTGCAGTGGGTCGAATGTTGTAGGTCCATTAATCTTCATTGTCCTCTATGATCATCCACAAATATTCATAAGCTCCCTATAGCTTCTTGTAAATGAACTATTGTATGTGTGATAGGTTCACATCCTTGCTCGTAGGTGTATTATTTTGTCCACCACAAGTTCTCGACCATGCTTGTATATGAATGATTGATCATTACAAGTATGAGTATTATTGTGTTATGTTCAAATCAAGTCTTTGCTCTCTCTCTTTTCATTCAAGTTATGGTTCAAACTCAAGCTTCAATTATTCAAGTTTTCTTCGAGTTTTTGCAAGTTCAATCCTAGTCAAAGTTCTCATTTTGCTCGAGTCCAAATTAAGTCCTCACGTCCGCTGTCAACTTGCCCAAGTCCTTGCTTTGGAGTTCAAATTATGTTCACTTGATTCAAATCAGTTCGAGTTCATGAGTTCTTTGTGGTTCAACTCAAGTCTTTCCTTGAGTTCGAATTGTTCAAGATTATACCCAAGTTCATGGTTCATTTGGGTTCGATCAAGTCCACTTGGTCTTTTGAGTTCAAGATCATGTTCTAACTCAAGTCTTTATTGCATTTCATTTACAAATTCAAGTCTAAAATGCTTGCAAAATCAAGTTCTCTTGGGTCCATGTCTTGTTCAAGTTCGATGTCCACAAGCTTTGAGTTTAATAAAAGTTCACTTTGCAAGTTCAAGTTCATTGTCCACTGTGGTCCGAGCTTGATTCAAGTTCTATTTCATTTTACTTGGGTTCAATTCTTTATTAAGTCATTTAGATCTTGTCCAAAGTTCAAATACAAGTCATCCGTTGTTCTTGCATGTCATCCGAGTGCAATCAAGTCCAGGTCCCAAATTGTTCTCTCAAATTCAAAGGTTCACAAGCCGAGTCCAAGTTCAAACACCCTTTGAGTTCAACCAAATCCAAATGTAGCAACACTTTCACCCGAAATTTCGGCAGCCTTCCGGCGTCTTCCCCGTTTAGGGGAAAACTACGGAAAATTGGGCCTTTCCCACCACGCTAAGAAAAGCGTGCATGGTAGGTGCCCTCTTTCGAGGACACCGTGGCCGTGTAATTTTTCGATCTCCCACCACGCTAAGAAAAGCGTGCATGGGTGTTATTTTTGTTTGTAAAAAAGTATATATATTTTTTATTTTTTTGAAAATATTTTGTAAGCAAGGCAGTTATTTCCCCGCAAGCGGGTACTTATGGGTATCCCCGCTTCGTCGTGCGCATCGCACCGGGATCCCTTCCCACCACGCTAAGAAAAGCGTGCATAGGCTGGGTTTCCAAGGCGATACGAATTTCGAAGAAGGAATTTGGTGATTACCCGCTTCGTCGCAAGCGTCGGGACGCACTCCCTCCCACCACGCTAAGAAAAGCATGCATAGGTAGTCGTTTTGTCTCGACGAATGCGATGAAACGGGTTCTCGGAGCTTTAGGGTTAGAGAGTTTATACCTTCAGGGTCGACGACGGAGGCTCGAGGAAGGAAGAGAGGTATTCTCTTTAATTCAATTATAATTAAAAAAAAATATATAAATAATTATAATTAATTATTAATTAAATATAATTAAATATAATTAAACTAGTTAATTATAATTAATTATAGTTAATAATAATCAATTAGAGAAATTAGATATAATTAATTTAAAATTAATTATAATTAGTAATAAACCATGATTATTTGTAATTAATAGTAGTTAATTATGAATAATCATAAATAATTATTAATTAAGATAAAATAAAATAATTAAATATAATTAATTAAAATTAATCATAATTAATAATTAATCATAATTATTTATAATTAATGGTGATTAATTATAAATAATTATAAATAATTTTTTAATTAAGATAAAAAAATAATTAAATATAATTAATTAAAAAAACAATCTTAATTAATAATAATTTTTTTTTATTTATGATTAACAACAAATAATTATTAATAATCATAATTAATTAGGTGGGATTTAAGCATGATTTGAACAAAAATTTGGATAAGATCTATCACAAATCCTATTAACAGAGAGTTTAACTCTCTTAAACAGAGAGTTAAACTCTCTGTTTAAACGATTTGGCTGAAGAGGCGCACGAAAGGGAGATAGCGGCTGAAGAGGCGCACGAAAGGGAGATAGCTACCTTCACAGCAAGCTCCCGTCTCTCCTTCCTATCAAAATGGAAGACCTCCGATCCAAACAGTAGGGAACGACGTCGGAGGGAGGCAGAGGTGTCGGGTGAGCTAGGGCTCCAAACGGGTAGGTGGAATGCTCCCTCCTTCTCTCTTTCTCTCTCTCTCTCTCTCTGCGGCTTGGGGTCGACACAGTGACGGGAAAGGAGGGAGGAGGGAGGAGGTCGGAGCTGTGGTCGGGAGCAGAGAGGGATCGGGGGGCTTGGTCGCTGGAGAGGAGATCGGGCGTGAGGTTGAGAGGTGTCGGCAGTGAGATCGTGTGGGATTTGCGTGTGGAGTTGTCGAGAATCCAAGAGCAACCAAAAGCTTCGCTCGGTTGGGTATTTAACGACGCGAATGGGAGTGGGATCGAGGACTCGTCGCGCGATTTTTGCAGAAATCTCGGAACGGCGCCAGATGTACAGTAAATCAACGGGATTCTGGCAAGATTTTGGCAGAAATCAAGGATCCAATGGTTACGAGGTATGCACATTGAATTTTGGCTTCCTCTTTCTTTTGTTCTTTTGGGTATACGATGCAGGTCAACAACAGGCCCTATTCCCACTCCCGCTAATCCTCCAAACCTCCGAATGCCTAAAGTTTCAGGAGTACGAGGTACCCCTGAAGGTGGCAATAAGGTTAATAACACCGTCTGCTAGCATACTCGGCAGAACATAGTAAGTACCTCTAAGCCTATTAAGGCGGCACAACTAGAGGGAATTATCAGTAAGATGATCAAGGCTATTATAGCCATTGACAGGCAGAGAAGATGATAGGAAAGGGTCAACCCTATCCCGCAGAATATGATCAGGTGCCTTATCCGAAGAAGTATTGTCCCAAAATTTCATAGTTTCAGCGGCAATAGTAACCCCAGGCAGCATTTGGCTCAATTTAAAGCTACTTATGGAAACATTGAGTCAACGACACCTTACTCTTCCGATAGTTCTTCAGCAGTTTGTCTTTGACTATTTTTGAATGGTACGTTGAATTGACGAATGATTCTATCTTTGACTATTTTTGAATGGTATGTTGAATTGACGAATGATTCTATGACGACGTTCGTAGAATTTGAGATCATGTTTGTAAGGAGGTTCGCCAGCGCGACAGTGAAAACAACAATTGCTGACCTCATCTTGGAGAAACGAAAAAGGGACGAGTCAATTACCAAATACATAACTCGCAAACACAATTAAGTATAAAATGTGAGCAGCAGCTAGAAGAGGAGCTTGCCGTTCAATTGCTGATGAGAAACATCGATGATAAGATTCAACCATTTTTATGCATGACCTCCATTACTATAATTGAAGACTTGCTGGATAGAGTGGACATATCTAGTTCTGAAAGCAGTTTTAGTTATATCCTTCTCCTTAATGTGTAGCTGATGATACCTAGAACGCAAATAAATCTTAGAGAAAATAATGACTTCCTCTAGTTGATCAAATAGGTCATTAATTCTGGGCAATTAACAATGAGCTTGTTCAATTCTTTATAATCATATACATTCTAAAGCTCCCATCTTTCTTCTTTATAAATAAAACTGGAGCTCCCCATGGCGAGGAACTTGACCAGATAAACCTTTTATCTAACAACTCTTGCAATTGACTTTTTAACTATTGTAATTTTTTAACTGCAATTTGTAGGTTGTTTTTACTACTGGTTTTGAACCTGGAATCAAATCAATATTGAAATCTATCTCTCATTCTTGTGGTAATCCTAAGAAATCATCCAGAAACACTTCTGGATATTCTTTGACTATAAGTATATCTTTTAACTTTTTAACTTTTTAATTAAATCCCTTACTTGAGCAAGAAAACACTGACGCCCTTTGGATACAAATTTGCAAGCTTTCATATATGTTATTGCTATTGAAGAAATTTCTTTATCTCCATAAAATTTACATACTTTTTCTCCAAGGAATTTAAATTTGACAATCTTCTTATTGTAGTCTATAATCACAAAGTGATTTGATAACAAATTCATTCCCAATTTCATATGAAATTCATACAATGGTAGTACATTCAAAATTGCTTCGAATTTCCTCTCATTTATTTGGAATTCAATTTGACATATATTATTAACATTCATTTTAGATTCATTGGGCATCAATACTTCTAAATTTGTAGTTACTTCATAAACATTCAACCCAACAGATTTAATAAATTCCTTTGAAATGGAGTGTGAAGCTCATTATTAATGAGAATTTGTATTGGCTTTCTTTGAATTGTTATCATACCTATAAAATTTTCATAGAAATTAACGTATACATATATTATTTCTTTAACAATTTTCATATTATTTGCTTATTCATATTACTTGATTAATCATGCAATTGACAAAATTCTCATGAATTAAATAAAAACATACTTGTAATCACTTCATGTGAGTCCTTGACATCCTGCTAAGATAATGCATATACTCTAGGCTGAGTATTTTGTGAACCTTGACTTGGTCATGGAGTAGAAGTTGTTGATTCTATCATTCTTGGTTTTCTACATTTCTCTGAGGTCTAATATTCATCAGAGTCTCCTGCTGGTCTTTGCCCCAAGGTAGGATAGTTCTTAGCTATATGACCTTGTTGATGTCACCAAAAGCAAGTGTTTATGCCAGATAGACATTCTTCCTTGTGTTGCTTTCTACTCCTACTACAATTATTCATGCTCATTTGATTGCCACTATTATTGGGCTTTGCTTTCTTCTAATTAAACTTTCCAGCTTGTGAAATGGATTTACTGTGAATCCTGAGCTCCCATAACATCACTACTTTTTCTCTTCTGAAATGTCTTCTTTGTGTATTTTGCATGTCAATTTCTACCCTCTAGCTCTCTTCACCAACATTGAATAATCATTAATCCCTAGAGGAACAAGAGGTTGCCTAATTGCATCATTCAATCCATATAAAAATCAATGATATTTTTCGTCTGCAGTATCTACTAACTGAGGAGCATATCTGGATAATGTAGTGAATTCAGTCTCATACTGCATGATTTATCTATCTCATTGTAATAATCTTAAAAATTTATCCTGCATCTGTCTCCTCATAGAAAGAGGCATAAACCAATCTCTGAACACCTGAGTAAAGTCATCCCACTTGATCTGTATTTTAGGTACTCCAAATTTATCTTGATGTTGACCTCTCCACCACCTTTCAATCTCACCATCAAGCACAAATGTTGTCAATGAAACTTTCCTCTCCTATGGACAGTAGTTTCCTCTCATCTAGATAGAATATTTCTTCTAAAATCTTCTCAATTCATAACAAACAGTTCTCTGCCTCAATTGGTCCCTCTAATCCCTTAAATAAGGGTGGTCTCATATCCTAGAACAGTTTTAAGTACTTATCCATAGTCATACCAGCACCACCACCACTACTCCCTGATGGTTGATTCCTTGAGTCCTGAATTACTTGTCATTGTTGTAATGATTTGGGTCAGTGCATTAAGGTTAACAACAATATTTGGTGCCGTCCTTTCCACATTTTCTTCAAAATTATTCTAAGTCCTGTTATAAAATTAAATTTCTGATAAATTCATAATTTATTATCAAATTGATTTAAACAATTAATATAATGACTCTTTCAGTATGATTCATATTCTAATTGAGCTCTGATACCACTTTTGTTACGACCCAGCACGGATAATCGAATTAACGAGGCGAGAATGAAAAGTCGGACGGGTGTAACATTTCATTCAATTTCATAAACAATTTATATTCAACTTTTTAAATAAAATTGAAAATCTACTATCACAAAATTACCATAAAACTACTAATACTTTTTTTCAATCTAAATATTTACATCAATCATATATTACCTATTTTCATTTGTGCATTGTCTTACATAGACGGATTCATCTTTTTCAGTCATTTCTATTTCTCTGGAGACTTACCTGAAAATGTTAGTTTAATGAGTTGAGTTTACATGATAAACTCAGTGGATAATTACCATTGCTAAAATAACCTTCAAACATATATAAGATATTATACATGTCCTTTTTTTATTTCTTATACAATATTAGAATTTATATAACACTTGATATAAATATATATATATATATATATATATATATATATATATATATATATATATATATATATATATATATATATATATATATATATATATACACGTACATACATATATAAACATTGATGCAAGAAAAAATTTGGGAAAAGCCCCAAATTTTTGCAAGCAAAGACTACTCTTCCTGGGATAAAAGAAAATTATAAAAATATACCCAAAAAGACACAAGCACGACAAAATATAACTTTTTATAAGGTAAAAGACTCTTACAAATTTTGACACTTATAAACACAAGCATAAACAATTACCTTACAACTCTTAACAACCATAAAACACCTAAAATTGCATTTTCTTTACTTGAGAAGAAAGATACAAGTAGAAGCGAACTTGCGGATAGAAGAATGAGATAAGAAGCCTGAGACGAAAGATAGGAGGACAAGCTTGCAAGCTTTCTCAAGTAGGAGAGGAAGAAGTGGAACAAGCTTTCAAGCTCTTCCAAGAAAAACCCTCTGGTTTTGCTGTCTAAAAATGACATTATCACCCTTTTTCATTTAAAAAAATCTCCAATTTATAAGCAAAAGAAAGAAGTCAAACAATCATTCCACCTTCAACCAAAACCAATCAGGTTTGGGGAAATGAAAGGCCAAAAGACACCACAACAGCCCCCAAATTCTGCACAGAAAATAGGAAGAAAAGCCACAGGAAACCCAGCCAGCAAGCCACGGGAAAGCAGCCAGAGAGGGACCCGAGGACCCAACATAGGAAACGGGGCAGAGGCGTCATGTGAAAGCAGCCAGGGAGAAGAAACAAAAAGACAACCAGTCGACAGCATTTACTCACAAGGAAGAAACCAAGAGACACAAGAATAGGAAGAGACAAGCCAGGGGGGAGAACCAAAGAGCCAAAGTAAGGAGAAATGAATCTAATTAATTGCATTAATGAGCTGATAAAGTAGTAGAAGCTTATTAATGAGCTAACTTGAGAAGAAACTGTGGGCTCCGAAAATTCGGCCCCGGCCTCCGCTCGCTCTTCTTATTCGGCGAGGGAGTTTTAACTGAATAAGTTCCGAGGTAAATTTTGGAAGGCAGATGGGTTTGTAGATAAGACACTACCCAGAGATTTCGCCCTCATTTTGTGAGGACTTTATGATCTGAGTTCTGGTTTCCTATAGGCGCAAGCCCCTATAGTTAATTACCCCTCCCGATCACGAGAGAGAACTTTCGATTAAGGCTAGTCATCAATCAGATACGTAGAGATACGTGTTATCTGGCATATAGTAGCAGCATAGGTTTGGATTTGGATAGAAATTGAATTTGGAAATTGGAAAATTTGGATTTGAGAATTTGGAAAGTTTGGATTTGAGAATTTGGAAAGGTTTGAAAAGTTTGATATTTAAAACTTGAAATTTCACCATCTAGCACTTAAAGCGGATGATGGGGGAATGGATGATGGACCCGATCAAGATCCCATGGTTCCGTCGTCCCGGGCCATCGTGGTCCCTGGTCTACTTAGTCAGAGGAGGTAGTCGACCCAACCTGACAGAAGGATCCTTGTCGGCAGCCATGGGTTGCTTCGTCCAAGGGGACCTTGTAGACCGGGGTTGAATGTTTGTCTAAGGGGACAAATTTGAATCCACCTTAGCTTACAGAGGGCTTTGTGCCCTGTCAATTATATCCTATTGATTCATATCTCAAGGATTTAACGCCATTAAGGAACGTATTGGCTCTGGCCATAACCGCTATCTGTGGTGCCATTTGGCGGCAAAACCACTCGGTTCAGAGGGCCCCGGGTCATAACCGTTTACCTGCAGTGCCATTTGGCGGCGAAACTGCCGGTTAGAGGACACGTACCACGTCCTTACTGGCAAGATATTGTTTGAGAATGGATCCTAGTGATATTCTCGACCAGGCATTTGGCTCCTTTGTGAGCTGAAGTAGTTTTTGATTTGTCCGCCTCGACAAACTGTTGCGGAGGGCGGATGGATTTTGCTTTTAAGTATTTGATGTATTTATTTCATTTTAAATATTTTTAGGATTTTTGGGATTTTGAGATTTTTGTGAAGTTTTCTGGAATTTTAGGATTTTTGTGGGTATTTTGGGTGGAGCTATGGAATATTTGAAATGTACTTTGGATATTTGGGAGATAATTGAAAGTATTTGGGAACCCCTCCGGTTGAGATCTGCATTCAACACGGCCATCATCGGGGTGTTTGGGGTTATTTCTCTTTATGGATTGAACCTTGTCACTCTGTCGGGCTGTCGACAGAGGACCGGGTTTCTTATAGGCTTTGAGCCTTTGAAAGTGAATTCTTTTGATTTTAGGCATTGAAGGCCTAATATGAATGTATTAAAATAAATATTCTGGTTGCCACGGCCACATATTTATTTGTTGGTTCGAACCCTGTCAACTCCTATTAATCCGTATAGGAGGATCGGGTTCGAACCTGAATTCACTTGTCAACCCGCGTAGCATCCCTAGACGTCACGTGTGTACCAATAACACGCTCGCCGGGGCACATGCGGGTTGAGAATATATTTCCCCCCTTTAGTGTACCTATGTGTATACAATTTATAGTGCACGTGCAGGGGGTATTTTGAAATAATTGTAGACGCCTTCTGTCTGCTTGTACGAATGCTGCAGATCCGGTGGCGTGGCGTAGCAGCTTCTGGATAGAATTATTCGCTGCTTCGTACAGGTAGACTGTCGTGCACTATTTGTTGATTCTTGTAGGTGGGTCATAGTGCACTAACTAATCTCCTGCCTTTAGTTGTAGAAGCTCGTAGGAACTTATAGTCTTTAAGCATTCTGTTATGACTTTGATCTTTATGATACATTCACTATTGCTGGAGGTAGATGTATTCCTCCTTCGACTGAAGTTGACTACAGGATACTGCATTTACTGTAGTCTTTATGTATCTACACAGGGGTGACACGTTGTACATACATCTATGTCAGTAGAGAGATTGTATGCACTGCAGATCTTTGATGTTATAGAAGGGCCTTCGTATTTATCATAGTTCTTCTACATTTTGTACATAAAGGATCTTCTACTATGACTTGAAGGAGTTTCCATTTGTTGTACTTATTCATCCATATTTGTAGGCGGGATATTGGGTGTATAACAAACTTCCTACAATAATTCATAGGTACTTGCATTTATTGAATTCCACCTGCCTTTGCTTGCATGATCAACATAAATTTGCACACTAACTATCATCATTGGTAGGAAATTTAACCGCCAGGGATTCTGTATAATTTGTTTGCAACCAAACTATACCTTCCTTCTGATTTTCTTTGCTTATCGAGTTCAACGTATCTGTTTGTAATAGATTCATAGTTCTCATTTATATTTGAACTGCAAGGTATTACTACCTCCACTTTGATGAGTTGTAATCTCTCGTAGGTGGTAGAAGCATTCGTTCTTCCCTTTGTTATAGTGGACTGTATGAATACCCCAACACTTATTGCATGCTTCTTGTAGATATATGGATGAAAATCTCAACATACCTTTTACATCAATTGTTTGAAATTGTGTTTCAACACAAGTTTCCCATTCATATGAATGGATGATATCTTATATATCAATTGATTCATGAATCTCACACAATCAATTATGAAAGAAATGTCTCACATATGAATTACAACATTCGTTAAAGTAGCATTGTGTATCCATTTGCAATTTAGATTACACATTCTTATTAACCAAAGATGGCATTTGAGTCCATATCCAAGTTCAAGCTTCTTTATACTCGTTTGAACTTGAGTCCATAAGTCTTCTATTTATCCCAATGGTGAGCTCATGTTCAAGTTCATTTAGCCCTTCATGGTTTGATTTGAGTTCAGGCTCTTTATTGTTTATGTCAAGTTAGAATGAATTTCAAGGTGAGTCTAGGCTCATTCGTCTTTTTGAGTTTGAAACACAAGTTTAAGTCCAAAATATATTCAAATCATAGTTCTCATTTGATCAAAAATGAGTTCAAATGTTCAAAGCTTTGAATTCAAACTCTTCTTGATTAAGCATGATTTTAAATATTTTGTTCAGGTTTGCACTTAATATGTTAATGTCCACATCTTTGTCCTTTGAGTTCAATCAAGTCCACTGTGGTCCAACTCAAGTCTTTGCTTGAGTTCAAATGAGAGTCCAAGTTCATGTTCATATTCGTTTCAATTAGAACTGAGTTTATTTGGGTTCAAGTTCAGTTAAGTGGATTGAATCAAGTCTATAAGTCTCATTCTGCTCCAAGTCCTTGTCCTTTTCAGACAAAATTTCGGCAGCCTCCCGGCGTCTCCCCTGTTAAGGGGAAAAACCAAGAGACCGCCTACCCGCCACGTCAATAAAGATGTGCACGGTTGGTGTTGGTGAGACACCGCGGCAGTTGTATTTTTTTGTTTTCTCCCACCACGGCTAATAAAGGCGTGCATGGGGTTTTAAAAAGACATTTTTGAAAGTTAACAGATTTGATTTCCCCCCGCCCGGGGGTACTTATAAATTACCCCGCTTCGCCGTACGTGCCGCACCGGGGTCCCATCCCACCACGGCCAATAAAGGCGTGCATGGGGCGGTTCTCCGGTTTGCCACGAATATTGAAGCAAGGTTTAGGTGATTGCCCGCATCGTCGTAGGCGTCGGACCGGGGTCCCATCCCACCACGCGCACTAAAGGCGTGCTTGGGGCGGTTTTCCAGTTCGCCACGAACTTCGAGAACGAGAATCTAAGTTTAGAAGAATTCGTACCTCCGCGGGGTTGTAGTGGTTGACACGTGGATCGAGGGGTCACTCGCCTACCTCGTCGTAGGTGTCGCGCCGGTTGCCCCTCCCACCACGCTCAATAAAGGCGTGCATGGGCAGACCACCGACTCGACACGTTGGTCGAGGTAAGAGAGTGGGGGAAAGCAAGCAAATATTTTATCATTATTATTCTTTATTATTATTTATATTAATTATAATAATAATAATTAAATAATTATTATTAGTAATTAATTATTAATTAATAATTAATTATAATTTATAAACTAATTATAATTATAATTAATCAATGATTAATTATAATTAATAATTAATTAATAATTATAAATTAATTATAATCAGATAATTAATTATTATAATAATTAATTAATTATTAAATATAATTAATAAGAATAATAATAATAATAATAATAATAATAATAATAATAAATAAATAAATACATAAATAATAATAATAAAAAAAAAAACTAATCCCTCTCTCCCTCCCTTACTCTCGGCTCGGCGGATTACGGGATTTGGCCGAAGAAGTGCGTGAAAGGAAGGAAGTTACCTTCACTTCCAGCGGGCTCCCGTTGTTGCTTCCGATCAAAACGTTAACTTCCGATCCAACGGGAAGGTCGTGGATGGAGCGAAGTTGGACAGCAACAAAGGGGTCGAAGAAGCGCACGTGAGGGAGAAAGTCTCCTTCACACCGAGCGGGCTCCCGTTCTTTGCTTCCGATCAAACTGTCGTAACTTCCGTTCCAACAGGTAGGGAATGGCGTCGAAGGAGCGACGTCGGACGGCCAAGGAGGGGTCGGAGAAGCCGCTCGAAAGGGAGAAAGTTGCCTTCACAGCGAGTGAGCTCCGGTTCTTGCTTCCGCTCAAACTGTCGTAACTTCCGTTCCAACAGGTAGGAATGGCGTCGAGAGGTCGGGGATGGAGAAGCAGTGACGGGATGGGGAGTTTCGATCGGAGGGAGGCAGAGGCGTCGGAGCTTCGAGCGTCTGTGGGAGAGCGGGGAAGAGCAGCGATCGTGTGTAGCGAATGGAAGGAAGAGCCGTGGATTCGGCGTGAGAAGGTAGAGCCGCGAATGGCTTCGTTTGGGTCGGTATTTAACGAAGAGTTTGGACTCTCGATCGAGGAGAGGTCGCATGAATAGCGGAAAAGCGACCCGGCGCTGCTGTACAGTGCCTCGGCGGAATTTCAGGCAGGATTCGCGGATTCGACAGTCCGAGGTAAGCGACGTTTCAGCATGATTTCGGCTGGAATTGAGGATCCGATGGGCAATGTATGATTTTGAACTTCTCTTTTTTTTGTTGTTTCCCTTGGATTTAGTATACAGGTCAACAGAAACTAAGCATTTATGAGATAGAACCACTTAATTCCCAAAATTTCAGCTCAAAACCAAAGCAGCCAAGGACCAAACCGTGAGACAACAAGCAGCCCAAAGAACAAAATATTCATTTTTTTGACCCCCCTTGCCTACATCAATTCTCCTTCGGTTGAAAATGCTCATCTCCTAATAAGTTGTCTTTATATTTCTTCCGAGGAGGCAAAGTAGGTGCTTCAAGCTCTTGAATTTTTGATGCATACCTTTTCAAGACCTCGTCTCGCTCTCACTTTAATTGTTCTTGTAAAAGTTTTTTCTTTTTCATATACCCCTCCGTACACAAATTCATATTCACTTGGAGCTTGTATAGTTCATTCTTTAAGGGATCTGTCGAATTTCCTTCCGTCGGAATCCATCTATCCATATGTACATGGACTTCAGAAACTTCTGGATTGCTTTCTTCCACAACCTATTCAATTTTTTGTGATTTTCCATTTTCTTAAACACTTAAAAAAAACGAAAAGAGAGACCTAGGAATACACAAACTTAGCTCTGATACCAAATTGATGTAAGCAAAAATTTGAGAAAAGCCCCAAATTTTTGCAAGCAAAGACTACTCTTCCAAGGATTAAAAAAAATTACACAAATATACCCAAAAAGACACAAATATGGTAATATATAACTTTTTATAAGGTAAAAGTCTCTTACAAACTTTGACACTTACAAACACAAACATAAACAATTACCTTACAACTCTTGACAACCATAAAACACCTAAAATTGCATTTCCTTTGCTTGAGAAGAAAGATACAAGTAGAAGGGAATTTGAGGATAGAAGAATGAGATAAGAAGCCCTAGACGAAAGATAGGAGGACAAGCTCGCAAGCTTTCCCAAGTAGGAGAGGAAGAAGTGAAACAAGCTCTCAATATCTTCCAAGAAAAACCCTCAAGTTTTGCTATCCAAAAATCACATTATCACCCTTTTTCATTTCAAAATATCTCCAATTTATAAGCAAAAGAAAGAAGCCAAACAGCCATTCCACCTCCAACCAAAACCAATTAGGTTTGGGGAAATGAAAGGCAAAAATGCACCACAACAGCCCCCAAATTCTGCACAGAAAACAGGAAGAAAAGCCACGGGAAATCCAGTCAGCAAGCCACGGGAGATTAGCCAGAGAGGGACCCGAGGAGCCAACATAGAAAACGGGGCATAGGGGTCACGGGAAAGCAGCCAGGGAGAAGAAATGAAAAGACAACCAGCCCACAACATTTACTCACAAGGAAGAAATCAAAGAGACACAAGAATAGGAAGATACAAGCCAGGGGGGTGGGGAGAACTAAGGAGGGGGAAACCAAGGAGCCAAAGTAAGGGGAAATGAATCTAATTAATTGCATTAATGAGCTGATAAAGTAGTAGAAGTTCATTAATGAGCTGACTTGAGAAAAAAACTAAGCATTTATGAGCTAGAACCACTTAATTCCCAAAATTTCAGCTCAAAACCAAAGCAGCTAAGGACCAAACCATGAGGCAACAAGCAGCCCAAAGAACAAAATATTCATTTTGTTTTGACCCCCCACCCCCCCTTGCCTACATCATATATATATATATATATATTCTTATAACATTTATTATATGTATTTAGTATACATATTTAGTATTTCTCTATTTCATTTATTTATTTCTCTATACATTTCATATCATATACATTTATAATATTTAACATTTATTTCTTTTCCATTTCAATTAGAACACGAGCACTGCCTAAATGTATCAATAAAAGTATAACCATGTCCATTTTCTTTTTCATTTTATTTAACGTGCACGAATATGTAGCTTCCCCAGCTAGTATCATATGAAGTTGAGCTCCTGTAATTTGCATACATATTATTTTTCTTTTTGCATTTATTTTTTTATTTATAATTTATAAGTTATATCATTTTTTCCCTAATCCTTTGTATTCTTATGTGTATATAAGTATCTTACATATATATATATAAGTTATATCTTATATATATATGTATTCATACACCTTCATACTCTCATGATAATTAATGTATATTTTTAGTCATAACAATTTATATGTCAAATTTTCACCATCATATATGCATTTGAATTTATATCGCCTTACTCTTAATAGTCTTTAAAAATAAGTAAAATAATTATATAAAATATTACTTTCAGAATTGAAATGGAAATACTATAATAAAATTATACACAACTATAATTGCCCACTTTGAATATTTTCAAGCTTTAATTCCTTCCAACCCCAAGCTTTGCTATAGATTTCAATATTTGTCTCAACATAATTATGAAAATCTTTCATTCTTCAAATAATATTAATGAGATCTTAATTAATATAAAACTTCAACTTAGAGTACCCAAATATATCTTCAATGCAACATTAAGGATTCCTATTCTTCTTACGATAACCTAATTTACTTCAAACATTTTTAAAGAGGACTTTTACTTAATTGAACATCATTAATCATAACATAAAAGAGCTCTAATTCATCCCAAAATTTCTATTAAAAAAAATAATTACCTCGTAGAAATTTTTCTTTCTTACAAATCTCCTTCCTTTATTGTCGAACCAAAGCTTACTATAATTGAATTCTTCTTACAACAATAATGTTTCTTTAATTAGAAAATGAGAATAGAAATTCTTATCTAAGTCGAACTTAATTAATAATTTAAACACTCTTTATTCCGCTACCAGAGAATAAAAAAAACTTTAGAAGAAAATCCCTAAATTCTTTCCACTGTCTCTCTAAATTTGTTCCTTTCTTCTTTCAATCTCTTCTTCTACCTTTAATTAAATATCCTTCAATATTTAGATGAAGTAATATGAAAGGATTTAGACAGAAATGAATAAAAAAAAAAGACAAACGAACCTTCCTTCTTCTTCCTCTCGTTCACCGCCTCTTCTCTAAATTTTTGCTTTTTTTGCAACAATGAATGAAGATGAGGAAGTTATACTTAGAGAGGAGTCATCTACTTTCATCCCCGTACACGTTCCTTCGCTCAGAACCGCGAATCAAGCCCAATTGAGGCCTTTGAGCTTACGTGTTGTCCTTCCAATTTCCGTGCGTTCTTGGTTTCGCTCCTGCTCATGCGGTTTAGAAGTTAGGGCTGACCGATTCAATTGAACATACCAATTTAAACTGGCTCTTACAATCTCCCCTCCTTATAAAAGTTTTATTCTCGAAATTTAATAACAAGAATAAATATCATACCTTAATTGAATAGATGAGGATATTGAACTTTCATTTCAGCTTCTTTCTCCCAAGTGGCATCTCTTTCTATTCCATATTTTCATAAAATCTTCATAAAAGGTATTTCCTGATTCCTCAGTTGTTTCACATCATATTCCAGTATTCTTTCAGGTTCTTCATCATATTTCAAACCAGGCAGCAAGTCAATTGATTTTTACTTGATTCTTTTTTACCCATTTGATACATACTTTCAAAGCATTGATATTCACATATTGTGTATCCCTTGTATATTTACTGTCAGGTTCAATATGTAGGCTATATTTCCTATCCTCTTAATAATTTCAAAAAGACCAATGAATCGTAGGCTTAATTTTCTTGTCTTTTCAAATCGTTGTACATCCTTCATTGAACTGACTTTAAGGAAAATAAATTCTCCTACTTCAAACTTAACTGGCCTGTGCTTTGCATCATAATATTTTTGTTGTCTGTCCTGTACTACCTTTAATCTTTCTCTGATCAATTTGATCTTGTTGGTAACATCATCCACCAATTCAATACCAATTATTTTTCTTTTACCTGTCTCTGCCCAACACAAGGGTGTTCTTCACTTCCATGATCGGGATGCTCTGACTGAGTGGTTTTGTTGCCAAATTGCACCATTAAAGTATGGTCATGGTCAGAGCCTATATGTTCTCAAATAGCTCTAAATCATTGAGTAATGATCAATATGATATGACTGATAGGGCACAAAGCTCTCTGTTAGTTAAGCTGGATTCAAATTTATCCCCTTAGAAAAATATTCACCTTAGGTCTACAAGGTACCCTTAGATGAAGCAACCCATGGTTGCCAACAAGGATCCTTTTGTTAGGTTGGGTTGATTACCTCCTCTGACTAAATAGACTAAGGATCATGATGACTCGGGATGATAGAATAATGAGATCTTGATTGGGTCTATCATCACTCCCCCCACCATCCTCTTTAAGTGCTAGATGAAAATTTTTCAATTTTAAACTTTAAGTTTTAAATACCTAAACACGCTGTTACTATATGCTAGATATTATGTATCTGTTTGATGACTAGCCTTTATCGAAAGTTATCTCTCTCTATGGGGAGGGGTAATTAACTATAGGGGCTTGCGCCTATAGGAAACTAGAATTCATATCATAAAATCCTCGCAAAATGAGGGCGAAATCTCTGGGTAGTGTCTTATTTAAAACCCAATATGCATTCTGAAAATTTACCCTGGAATATACTTGTTAAAACTCTCCAAAACGACCCGAAAGAAAGAAAGGGACCGCGGAGAGGCCGAATTGCGAATTTCCGGAGCCCACAAACATAGGTTTGGGCCCTAATATATTGCACGCAACTAACTCAATTCCCGTTGATTCTGTCTTTCTATCTAAAAAATTATGCTGAATCCTTTTTGTATGAGTCTATGCATCAGAAAGGTTTTGTTAGAGTTTTTATTTTAGCATTTGACTGTCAGAATGCCTATTGAGATAAATAGAAGAAGGTTCTACAAAGCATCTATACAAGAGAATGAATGGATATCCATAATGTTGATATATTTCTTTCCATTTACGTTCTCCAAGAAGAACACCAAATCATGAAATCCCATGAAATTGATTGGCTTTAGAATCATATTAGCTGACTTAGTTTTTTGGAGATTGATGGCAAAGAATTTGGCTAGATTATTTTGATACTATGTGCTGCTAACTCCCTAGAACTTTGACCTGCATAATTTGATTTGAGTGTAAAGCTAACAAAAATGTCTCTGTTGATTGCAAACACTTTATGTTTGCAGTTCCAGTGAGCTAAGGGTTGGCCATGCGGTATGGGCCCTCTAACTTCCTCTCTGTATTGTGTGTGACTACCATGAATTGTTTGATGGCTTGCTAAGTAATAGACTGCTGGTGATAAGCCTGTAGAAGAAGGGGATGATGTAAAGTTATCATGCTTTTTATTCCCTAGGTGACATGTTCTACAATGGACAAAACAATGGTTTGCAATCCCTTGACAGTTAACTAACTCTAAAACCCATCCTCAATTTGGATTCCAAGTGATTTGGTTGATGCAGATACAAATTTGTCAATGTTCCTCTTTGAGTTAAAAGTCATTAATACAAGTTAAGTGCCTAAGGCTTTCAAATGTTGTCACTTTTAATTGTAATTTTATATCTGTATAAGCTCCAATTGCTTTATGATTTTCTTGTAGTTTCCACTTTAATCATTCTATTTCATAGTATTCAACAATAAAGCTAAAGCTTTACATCATCATGCATATTTTTAATCATTCTAATTATTACCATGAAAAAACTTCAGGATCCTCACTAATAAAGGCATCTATGATATTTCAGCCTTGTGTTCTGAAAAGGAGAGGTATATCACTTATATATTTTTGAGTTCTTATGAAATTGAGTCAAGATTTAGTCTATTAGTAATGCAGCTGGTGCTTCTTCTAAATTAGTTCTTCTATTTGCACTGAATTTAGCATTAAAGTGAGAAAACATTGTTAATAAGTTGAATTCATTTTTCTATTGAGTTTCTTGTCTTTTTGCTAAGAAAGAGGACAACAAATGTAGCACATGCCTCAGAAGCTCGCCTCTATTTTTGGAAGAAGCTCAAATCTATTTATTGCTCTAATGATCTTTCCTAGCCTTACAGAAATCACTCTTAACCACAAAGTTTCAGCAACTTGATTATGGAATCTCTCACTTAAATTAATAATTTGTAAAATATATAAAACTTATTAAGCCAAAGAAGAAACTTTTAGAACAAGATTCATTGGTTCTCAGTTTCAGTTTTATTTGTGTGTATAAGATCTTGGAATAATATCAAACAAGCTAGGGTATTTTTTGGCTTTCACCCTTAACCCTAACTCTATTCTTTATTTTCTTGGATCTGGTGGTTTACCTGATGACTAATCAATATGGATCTCATGAGGTTCATCAAATTATAAAACAAAGAGAGCTTCTATTGCGAACAAGAAAAATAAGTTAAAACTCCCGAGTTTGGAATACTTTACATCCTTTTTGCAGGAAACCAAACAGCCCCTTATCTATTACACCAGAAAGTTCATCACATGTTTGGTTAACCATTTAGATATATAGCCCAATAAACTTTATAGTCTGTTTCTAATGTGGGATTTGGTTTATTTTTGCCCCTTTTAATCTTAGAAGTATGTCATCCTAGAAGCTTACTAAGAGCCATTGCCACTCTTGTCTGAGTCTTGGCTGGAAGATTACTTTTTACTCTTTTTGGATTCGAGATGTCACAATCCATCAATTTTCATTTGTTTTATGCTTGGATCACGCCACATTCTAGTTCTTTTTTGATAGAAATTATGGGGACTCACCCCAAACTATGCAAGATATTACCACTTTGGCCCAACCTATCCCATACCAAGCTAAACCTTACAGCTTAATCCTCTTGGTGCAATATACTAGGAGATCATCCATCTTGATAGTGTTTCTATATAAGCATGCTTAATTGTGGAGTTTCCAATGGAATTTTACCTGTTATATCAAAAGGTGTTTCATATAATTGGGCTATTCCTTTACTTAGTCAACGTAATAACATTTTCTCCCTTTCTAATTTGGGATTTGGTTTATTCTTACTCCATTTTTCATAGAGACTTGCCATGCTATAAGTTTTCCAAGAGCATCTTCTTTTGTAGGCCTCGACCATCCTTATTTGTTTTCTGAGAAAGATAATTTGATATATTTTAAGTACTTAGCTTATTTTGTATTCCATAATATATTGAAGTGGATTTATGATGTGAAACTATCATGTGATGATATGAGAATTGCACTTGAAATTAAATGATCTTGAACCAAACTTGCTACTAAAACTTTTATGCGTATTCAATTAGGGTTCAAGAATTAAAATATGAATGTTTAAGTAACAACAAGAAATTACCGTACAAGATTGGAAAGCTTTTCAAAACATCATCTAAAATATCAAGTGTTGCAAATAGCTAAAATACCAAAGCCCCAAATTTAAAATTTAGACCCTTCACCTTGGATCCGTCACTCAATTTGAGGTGGAGGTTAGCGGAAGAGAACCGTGAGCAAGCTTAGCGACGCCACTAGTACACAAGTGATCTTGAGAGGACTTGTCGCCGGGTTGGAGGTCGGGTTCGAAGGAGCGGATGGACGGCCTTTGATGATCCACGTATAAACGGAGAAGTGATCGTCTATCGAGTCCACAAGAGTTGGCAAGATCCGGTCCAAGTACTCTTCCGGGGTGTCGTCGAAGTCGAATCCCACGTCAAAGAAGGGTGATCGGAGAATGTTGACTCTTCCGTTGCGGTCGTACTCAAATCCGAAATTCCATTCGGGTGCCTCCATTCATTCTTGTGGGTGAGGGGAGAGGTGGCCGCAAGATGTCTCAAGTGGGTGAGAGGGGCGGCTCGGGCGTGGGAGGAGAAACGGCCAAGCGAAAGTGGGTTGGGGTGGCTCGGCCAAGGTGGGGGAAAGGGAAAACTGCAGGAAATTTCTGCAGGAAACAGTTTTGGGAACTTAATTGGAGGGATTTAACTTTGAAAATCAAATTAAATCCAAGAGGGGAGGGGGCGGTTAATAGAGAGGATTTAGGGGCTGAATTTGTGGGATTAATGTGGTGATTAGGAGAGAGGATGGGCCCAAGGAAGGGGCCGGCCAAGAGAGAGAAGGGGGAAAGAGGGGGATTAAGCAAGTGGGGTCCACGAAATTAATCTCAGATTTTATTAAAATCTGAAATTAGTAATTCAGTTTTGGATAAAAGAAAGGTTTCCTAACTTAAGCACTTAATTGGGTTGAATTTGAATTTGAATTTCAAATCCAACCAATTTAATTGGTAGCTTAAATTAAGGAGGTAATTTAGGTAACATTAAAGGCTATTGAAACCCATACGTTTCAGAATTTGAAAACAGAAAAGAAAGAAAAAAAAAAAATAGGGGCGGCGGCAGGGATGGAGGGCCGGTGAACTGGATTGGCCTGCGGTGGCTGGATGGGGCTTTGAACCGGCGGGAGGGAGAATTGGCTGGGGCCGGCCGGGAGGGCTTTTGCTGGGTCGGGATGGCCTGTGAGGCCAGCGGCTTGGCCAGGACGGGATGGCCAGAGAGGCCGTCGGCTTGGCTGGGCTCAATGGAGGCGGCAATAGGAAGAAGGGGAAGGCCTGTTTGAAGAAACCTGAGAATTTCCTTGCCTTAAATTTCTGCGCTTCTCACCTTCACACTACTAGCATGAATTAAGTCTAGAACTCACGGAGAGATCTAGTTCTCCCTTTGAACTCACTAAGAGATCAAAGGGAAATGCACTCACAAAGAGAACAAAGGGGGATAAATTTCATTTCATCAAAAACTAAAAAAATACAATGCATATTGCCTCATATATGGAGGCTCCAAATGAAAGAAAAAGAAAAGACCACAATGCCCTCGGGGCTACATTAGCCAAACAATGCCCTCAGGGGCAAACTCGGAAAAACTAATAAATAATAATAAAAAGTATGACATAAACTACAAGCTCAAAAGTAGAGGCTCTGCATCGTAGCCGTCGATCTGCGTCGTCGGCGATGGTACACGTGTCGAAATCTGATGTCCCCATCAATTTAATTGTGACTCCTAATATTATAAATATAAGTCATTTTCAATCGAACCATGTAAATCATATTATTCTTGCATATGTGGCTGTTTATTACTTTCTATTATATTTGGGTGATGTTAGTTTTGTTTTCTCCCAAGTTACTCTTATTATTCTCTTTGTCGCTCGCAAGGGAGTTGTTTTGGGCTCTTCTGTTGCCATGAACTAGTATTGGAGATGACTGATTGTAGTTTGGAGATGGCATTATCAAGTAGATCAAAGTCCTCAACCAACATCAACAAATATGAGTTTGAGAAGTTCCATGAGGATTTCAACATCTAGAAAATGAAGGTGAGTGTACCTTTTTCTATTAAAGGATTGCCAAAAGCTTTGAAGGGCAAGGATTCCCTAGCTAGCATAATGAGGAGGAGATAGATTATAAAGGTCTTAGTTTGATTATCCTCAGTTTGGGAAGCCAGGCTCATCATAATATAGCATGTCTGGTACTATATAGGATTGTAGGAAAGGTTCGAATCTATCTACATGACTAGTCGCTTATGAACCATTTTTGTTTGAAGTAATAGTTATTCACATCACTGTTTAAAATTGCATGACTAGAGGCGCACCTTAGTGCAATTGCCACCCGAAATGCGTTGAGGCGAATGCTTCTAGTAGAATTCATGGGGCGTATGCCTTAGATTTTCAGAGGCGCACCTTTCTTCAGTTATGTGAGGCATTTGCCTCAAAATAACAACTAAAAAAAATTGAAACCTAAATCTATGCTTTAAATCTGGGCGTGTTGTTCGACTTCATCTACTGCACATAAGGTAGAGTTTTGAACGATTTGCTAAAACCTTCTTCGCATTTTTTGACAATATTCCCTGTTCCATTGAAAGTCAGGATAGTTCAACGACGTTCCAGTTTGATCTGGTAAGGTTTGACGACGCTCTTTCTGTTAGATCGACGATGCTCTTTCTATTGGATTGAAAGTGAGGGAAGTTCGACGGCGTTCTTCCTATTGGATCAGAAGTAACGACGGGATCTCTACTTGCTGTGGGAGTAGCCATCTTTCACTCCTTGCATGTGCGCCTTCGTCTTCTTCGGCTCTTGGCATATTGTTCGACTTCATTGCTGCTGCATCAAAGCTAATTAGTTTTTTTTTTCTCTTTTTGTTGGAAAATTAAATTTATTTAAGAGCAAAGGATGAAAATTAAATTCTATGATTGAATTTTGAGTTGAACTAAATTTTTTTTATTTTTTTATTGTGATGTTTTGATTTCAATTCTATTTCACATAATCTATTACTTGTCACTTTATATCTTGTGCATTTTTTTATTTCATATATATAGCAATTTATTTCTTATGTCAACTTTTAATATATTATTTGGTTATTATACAAAAAAATCCTCATTTTAACTTTACGCAATTTTTTAATTTTGAGGCTTATGCCTCGCCTCACAAACGGAAAAGCCTTAATACCCAATTGTGCAATTTTAAACCTTGGTTCACATTTCAAATGAAAGATTATACACATTCATATGCCTAAAATTTATTTTTTGGATCTAGAAAATCCAGATGTGAAGATTGGTGAGAAAGATAAATTTTTTATCTTGTTATGCTCTGTGCCATCTTATGAGCATATTGTTACCATTTCGTTGTATTGGAAAGATATTATTTCCATGATAAAGGAGAATTCTATTCTTCAATTGTGTTTAGCAAGAAGGTACAAAATGAAAGCGCATCTAAGGATTTATTTGTGAGGATATGTAGATGTTCAGAGAAAATAAAGAAAGAGGTAGACCTAAATTAGAGGTCAAAAAGAAACGACCGTACCATTATTGCAAGAAGCCTATACACTAAAATTTTGATTGCATGTTATTTTATGGAATTCTGACAAACAGGTGATTATAAAGGCAAGTCTAGCTCTAAACAGCATCAGTTATTAGAATGAAAAGATAGTTTGATCTAGTTCTAACAATTGCAAATTTTAATACTTGTTCTATTAAAGATTGCATCTTTATTTCTAGATATTCTTATCATATGATCCTACACATAGGGAATGATTGCTTTTATAGGTCTATCAATTGTAGAAACATCCATATGGGCAATGAGAAGGCCTGAAAGATTATTGGGATAAGGACAATTCAAATTAGGACATATTATGGAGTTGTAAGAACTTTGGGAGATATCAGATATGTGTTAACTTGGTGTTTGGACTCTAATAAATACACTATTGAAGGTGGAGTACTACAAGTCTGTAGTTGTGCCGAAATTTTGATGAGGGCAAAGAACTTGCCAATCGCTACTTCCTCCAAGGAAACATAGTGGCAGATGATGCGTTCATTACTTCTTATAACTCATGAGGTTTGAATATATATAAAAGTGGGACCTATTAGAGTTGAACAAGAAGATTTGGTTAGAAGATTGAAGGCTTTGCAATTCAACAAGCATTGTGTTTTGGGTAAGCTTCATGTTAAAACCACTCTTAACTAAAGCGTGGGTGAGCAGGATCGCAAGGCCGAGGGGGACTGTGCAAGCAAACAAGCTAGCAACTGCGGGATTGAGCGAATGGGCGAGCGAATCAAGTGAAATGGTGCGTTCGGAAGTGAAAATACACGACTTTGAGAAAAGTTCATTTCACTCAATCCAGTGAAATTATACTAGAGAAAGACATAAGTTAGTAATGAAAACTAATAAAACTTAATAATAAACATAAGTCATCTTATACTTCTATATAATTTTCCCTTGTAAGGGGATAAAATTCATTCTTTTGTATATATATTATATTACTTTTGTATATATATTATATTACGAGTAAAAAGCTTGAAATAATCTCCCGCCTATTGATAAATGATCAAATTAGTCCAAGAGTTTTGCATTGCCCCAATTTGGTCCATCAACTACTAAAAATTGTCCAATTTAGTCCCTGGGATAAATTTCCATTTAAATTAATGGAAAAAGCTGGAGAGCTTCGCTTCTTTTTGGGCATTTAGATAAAATTACTTGTTATATGCTCTCTTGCCTTCCCGTAGTAAACCATGGAGACCAAATTGTGTGAGGAAGAAACTGCAAACAAGGCGACGCAAGCAAGCAAGGCGGCATTTGCTGGCTCGCGAGACGTGGTGTGACGTGCTTTGATTCACATTCCAGATTCATGTGCGGTTGCTAGACAGAACACACTGCAAGCTAGACACCCAGCGAGGCTGTTTGGATATAGGAAGAAAGATGGCTACCTTCACAACAAGCAAGTTCCCGTTGTTACTTCCAATCCTACAAAAGAACGGCGAGGAGGTGTGACATTGGATCCGATAAGAATGAACATCATCAAAGGAGGCGAAGAAGTTATTTAGTGACTCATTCAAAACTTTACCTCTCACGTAAAGCAGATGAAGTCAAAGAACAACAAATAGCCAGAGAAGAGGAAAAGCAAACTTGTGGCTATAGCAAGACAACAGAATAAGCATTGCCAGAGAAATCTAACATATAAACAGATTAATTTACTTTAACTATTTTAATTAGAATTAATTGAGAGTATGATGTAATTAATAAATAATTAATTATATAGATTAATCGATAATTAACTTAGATTTTTATTATATTATTTATAATGGTTAGTTAATAATGATAATTAAAACTAAGAATTAATAATAACTCATAAATAATTAAAAATAGAATCAAAATTAAAATTAATAAGTTATTTCATAATTAAATTATTTTCTAGCTATGCTATTATTGTAATTGTAATTTATTAATAATAATTAAAATTAGAATTATTAAGTAACTTTTACTTAAAATGTAAGTTAAAATTAAAACATAAATTAAATTTGATTTGTTAATAAACTAAATGATTTGAAATTAACTTGTGATATTTTTATTATATTTAAATTATATGAAATTGTAATTTTTATCATGTTAGATTTTGCTTTAAAAAAAGTAAAATTTTTTTCACTATTTATTCGCCCTTATTTAGTAGATTAAATATGTACTATAATTTATCAAATAATAAAATTGAATAATATATGTAATGTAATCTCATATCCTCTTGTAGTACATAAAATATCCTTCATATTTAACTTTGAAGTTAACTTCAACTTTTATTTTACTCTTTGAGACTAAATTAGCCAATTTTAATAATTGAGGGACAAAATTAGAGCAATGCGAAACTCTGAGTTTTAAATTTGACATTTATTAATCGTCGGAGGGTCAACAAATTTGAATGATTAAAATTTAAAATATCTAAAGGTCATTTAAGATGAAAAGGTTTCTTTTGATTACTTCAAATCTTAACATTCAAATATCTTGATGGATGGTGCAAAATGTGCAAGGGGAATGTTCATATCCTTTTAAAAGGATTATATATATATATATATATATATATATATATAATATATATATATATATATATATATATATATATATATATATATATATATATTCTCGTGTGAATGAATTTTGGAGTAGGTGGCAGTTCATCATGGCAAGATATTGATGTATGGGTATTTTTAGGATATTGTTTTTGTTAAAATTGAGAATTTGGAAGGAAAAGCTTGAATTTTATTATGCAATCTACTCCCTATTTATAGATCTATACAAGGTTTATTGATAAGGAAACAAATAACTCTAGAATAATGAGAATACAATTATTCCTAAATCAATTATGGAAGGAATTAATGTGATCCAAGTGGTCTTCCCACAGATTACTGTTCACAGCCGTGGATTCTTTTTGGATCGTGAGGTTGAGATTTAACACTCTCCCTCAAGCTGGAAAATATGAATCCGTCATGCCCAGCTTGTCAATCATTCGGAGAAAGGCAGAACTGTCCAATCCTTTAGTAAGGATATCTGCAAAATGATCCTTTGATGATACATGGTCAACACTTACTAGACCACTGTCTAGTTTTTCTTTAATAAAATGTCTGTCCACTTCTATGTGCTTGGTCCTGTCGTGCTGGACTGGATTGTGGGCTATGCTGATTGCTGATTTGTTGTCATAATGTAGCTTCATGGGTTCATCCCACTTAACCTTTAAATCTTCTAGGATTATTTTGATCCATAGTAGCTCACATATTCCTAAGGCCATAGCTCGATATTCTGCTTTTGCACTGGATCTTGACACCACATTCTGTTTCTTGCTTCTCCATGTTACTAAGTTACCTCCAAGAAATGTGCAATACCCAGAGATAGATCTTCTATCAACCGGTGATCCTGCGTAGTCAGCATCCGTGTATACTTCTAGGGTTATTCCACGATCTCTCTTAAAGAGAATTCCTTTTCATGGTCTTTCTTTAAGGTAGTGCAATATCCTATCTACCGCTTGAATGTGAATCTGCTTTGGATTATGCATAAACTAACTGTAAATTGACGATCCATAAGCTTTGTATTTTACTGAGAACACCCATTTGCAGCCGATCGATTTTTTCCCTATCGGTAAATTGACGATCTCCCATGTTTTGTTCTTCTCCAGGGCCTACATTTCCTCCTTCATGGTATTTTTTCAATTTTTATTAGATAAGGCCTCAGAAATATCTTTAGAAATATGGATATCTTCTAATGTAACAAGGAAATTTTTGTTTGACGATGAAAAGTTGTTGAAGGATATATAGTTGTTTATAGGGTATGAGAGAGGTGGTGAGCTTACCTTATTTCCAGGAGATGGTTCAGATTCTTGGATCTGCTTTGGAGCACAGCTTGAGCTTGTACGTCTGGAGTAAACATTTCCAAATCTAATGATAGCTTTGCCATTTGTTTCCCTATCTTGGGTTTCAGGTGGATTGTTTTGAGGTGGTGGAGGAAGGTCAAGAGGTGCTAGTTCATTTTCCTCATCTTCCTCAAGTTCAGCCTCCCGTTGAAGATGAGTTTTTGAAAAATAGGAATTTTGCTCATCAAAGGTAACATCAATAGATACAAAGGTTTTTCTTGTGGGTGGATGATAACACTTATAACCTTTTTGGGTAGCAGAATAGCCAACAAAGATACATTTGAGTGCTCTTGGATCTAATTTTCCTCGCTCCTGGCTGTGAATATGAACATAAGCAGTGCATCCAAAGATTTTGGGTGCAAGATTATGATGGGTTCGAAACTCTGGGTAGAAAGAGGACAGAGTCTCCATTGGAGTTTTGAGGCCTAAGGCTGTTGAAGGTAATCTGTTTATGAGATAAGCTGCAGTTAAAAGAGCTTCCCCCCAATAGGATTTGGGTGTATTGTAGTGAAATAGGAAAGCTCGAGTGGTGGCTAGAAGGTGACCATTTTTTCTCTCTGCAACCCCATTTTGTTGTGGGGTATGAACACAAGAGGATTCATGGATGATCCCTTCACTCTGGAAGTAGGAGGAAAGGGTTTGGTTGAAATAATCTTTGGCATTATCGGAGAGGAATCTTCGTATTTTTACTCCGAATTGATTTTGGATCATGGAATGAAAGATGGGAAGAATGGTGCTAACTTCAGATTTATTTTTAAGGAGATTGATCCAAGAGACTCTAGTGCAATCATCAATGAAAGACACAAACCAACATGCCCCAGAGATATTGGGGATTTTTTAGGGTCCCATTTATCACTATGAATAAGGTAGAAGGGGGTGTCACATCTCTCACTTTTGTTTGGGAATGAGGTTCTTTTATGTTTAGCCAACTCACAGGTTTCACAATGAAAATTTTTATTTTCTATTTTCTGGAAAAGTTGTGGATACATATGTCTTAAAACATCAAAGGATGGATGGCCTAGTCATGATGAAGCCAAATAGTGGATTTCCTATCGACTAGGGATAACATAGAGTAACTATTTTTAGATTGGTTTGGTTCTTCCAGGTAGTACAATTTTGCTTTCTCCTTAGCAAGTCCAATCTTTTTTCTCGATCTCTGGTCCTGAAATAAGCAATAAGTAGGGTTAAATAAGGCTTGACAACTATGATCATTGGTAAGTTTTTGTATTGATATTAGATTTGTGGATAATTGTGGTACGTGGATGACATTTTTTAGGGTGAGTGAGGGGGATAATATGATGTCTCCTTGGCTAGCTACCGTTGTAAGAGAACCATCAACAGTAATGATTTTCTTGTTGTTTTGGCAAGGAGTATAGTTTATGAGGTGGGTAGGTGAGTGGGCCATGTGATCTGTGGCTCCTTAATCAATTATCCATAATTCCTTTAGATGATTTCTGGAAGCACTTAAACTAAAAGAAATTGGAGTCTTACCTGAGAGTGCAAGTGAAGAAGAAGCATTTGGTTTTTCAAGAGATACCAGGAGTCGTTTTAATTTATCAATATCTTCTTTATTGAATTCTCCAAGACTGGGCTGTGCTTCTGGTTTACTTGTAGTGTTGTTGGCATATGATGTGCTCCTTGTTTCGCCCTTTTGATTCCACTCATTGCTGGGGAGTTTTCCATGTATTTTCCAGCACGTTTCCTTTATGTGTCTTGACTTTTTGCAATAGCTGCATCAAAGTGAGTCATTGTCTTTGAACTTTGAAGAATCTTTACCCTTCTCCTTCCATGACGATTCTTTGTTCATCACCATTGCTGAGCCTTCAACTCCCTTCGGTTCTAACATCACTCCTCGTCGGCTTTCTTCTGCTCGGATGAGGGAAATTGTTTCATTGAGTGATGATGTCTCCTCCTTGCCTAGAATTTGAACCCTAACTTGGTCAAATTCTGCATTTAGTCCTGCAAGAAAATCATAAACTCTATCTTTTTCAATAAAGTTCTTTAGGATCGCAGCATTTTTCGGACATCTGGTTTCTATGCATCTATAGTGATCAAGTTCTTGCCACAGATTTTGTAGAATGGTGGCATACTCCGTCACAGTCTTACTCCCTTGCTTTGTGCTTCCAACTTTGACTTTAATTTCAAAGATTTGAGCCACATCTCGAGCCTTGAAAAAGGTCTGTCTGGTAGCATCCAATATGTCATTTGCGGTCGAAAGGAACATAAATGTATCACTAATTTCTGGATTCATGGAATTCCACAACCATGACATAATCATGGAGTCTGCTTCATCCCATGCCCCAAATTTAGGATCTTCTTCTTTTGGTCCTCCTCCAAGGAGGTGATATACTTTCCCTTTTCCCTTTAGGTAGGTCCTCACAAATTGAGACCACTTTAGATAGTTTTTCCCATTTAGACGATAGGAAGGTTGTATGCTTTGAAGGTCACCTCGTCCTTGGTGCACCATCGACTCCTCCGTTTGGTCAATACTTTGGGAGGAACATTATTTCCATGAAATCTACTGGATGGAAATGCCCTTAACTGAGGGGGTATGTTTTGCCTTTGTTTGACAGAAGGTTGAGAACCGAGCACTTCTTCTACCAAATTTATGCCAGAAGTTGTCAGCCTATTCTACTTCTGGTAGTGATGGATAAATGCACGAGTCCTTTAAGCCTTGAGATTTGTGTGGTTGATGATTGAAGTTAGGCTGTCAAATTGCTCAAATATTGATTTTAGTGTGATCTGCGCTAGATCATGGGATCTTGGTTGACAACTCTAATCAACTGGAGCGTGTGGTGATTTATGGTTTCATTCGTATTGAAGTGATCATAGTTGAGATTTGGAAGTATTGTCGCTTCATTTTATCTCTGTTGCACAGAGATTGCATAAATATGAATTTTGACAACATTGTGCTAGGATTAATTGATTTTAATATTTTTACACGGATGCATCAATATGCATCCTTATGTATATGATATCTTTCAGTTTTACCATCAGCTATGTTCTCAAAATATTTCAGTAATTGTGCAAGTAATCTGCAATGTACTTGAATAAACGGTTCTTTTTTGGATAAATGATTTCTTCAGGTTCTTTTTTGAAGCATGTGGGTTTGGAAAGGATCCTCTTGATTCTACCACGATGATGTACACCAGGACACCCTCAACTGATCAAAAGGACAATTTCATGGTCAAAACTGTAGGTCGTATGCAGCTGGTGGTTCCTCACCCTCTTGAGCTATACCTCTCTGAGAAGGAACACTGTGGAGGCTAATAATCCAGGTGAAGATCCCAAAGAAGCTCTTTGAGGCGCTTACTCTATTTGAAATTTTGGAATTAGGTTTATCATGTCAATTAGGTTCACGTTACTTTGAAAACCAGCATACAGGTCACTTTTAAATATTGAGAGCATTATGTTAAAGATCCTCTCCATTATTCTCTCTTTTTTTTCTCTCCTCTCCACTTGATGTTTCTCGACCCTGGAGTCTTTCATCTCCATAACATAACCCATCCCACCAAATGTAAATAAAGGTCAAAGTTCCTCCTCATAATGGTTTTCATCTCAAAGGGCCTAGTTGCTTAACATGTCACCATCTGTAAATTTAACTGAAGCTTATAATGGTTTTGAACAGCAGGCCTTACGCGATGTTTTCCTTAACAAATGAAGGATCTTATTGCACGTCTTCTTTTTAACCTTTAGTAGGTTCCTCCTATTATGAAATATCTTCTATTGCTATCAGGGAAGCTGGTTGAATTTGTTTAACGCTTATGCGAGGTGGCGAAACATGAGATTATTGGAAAGAGAAACTTGCTTTTCTGTAACATTTACTTCTGTCCTAATCTGAAGCAGCATCAATGGCAACAGGAAATTTCATTTACTTGACTTTTTATAAAATGCATTGACTTGTCTTTATTCATCCTAAAGTTTTCTAGAGAAATCTTGTCTTGAAACTTTCATGTTGGAATATGATTCTTCGCATCAGAAGGGTGTGAAGAATCCTTTGTGAGTGCTTTGATGATGGAGAATCTCTTAGTTAAAGCCGCTTTTGTTAGAAACCTTACTTTTTATCCTGCTTTTTTCATTGTTATCCAACTTCACCAAAAGAAAGAAAAAGAAATTGGTAATCTGTTTAACATCTCTCATCCTTGTGACCATCGAATCCAAAACTTTGAATATGACTAAAATTAGCATTGAGGTTTGCATTATATCTGCACGTGGCCTTGGTCGCTCCACTTCTCTCCTAAAGCCCCAGTGGTTTGCTGTGGGCTGGATTGATCCAAATAGCAAATACTGCACGAAGATCTACAGCTCTGGCAACCCAAACCCAACTTGGAAAACCAAGTTTTTATTTGATGTCGATGACAGAAGCTCTAATCTGCAAGATTTATCCCTGACTATAGAGATTCACAAGAGGGAACCTATATTCCTCAGAGATAAGCTTCATGGAACTGCAAATATTATGCTCAAAGAATTTTTGGTCAAGTTCTTGAAAGAGACAGATACATTCAGGACTGGACTTGAAGAGGTTGGGAGCTTTCAGCTGAGGAAGCAAAATTCTGGGAGGCCTCAGGGGTTTGTTGACATCTCTGTTCGCATATCTAAGGAGAGAGACGGTGTTTCTTCCCACTCAGGTATTCAGAAACATACCCAACTTATTGACGACTTACTGAAACTTTCTATTCTAAGTTGGTACATTTAATTTGATGATGGGCCTCTTGCTTTATTTTCTGTTTTTTGACTAATCTATTTCCTAATCTCTTTATCATTTTTCCTTAGAGATAATTTTTTGCTGTTTCCTTTTTTCTGCAAAGTTCTATGCTTGTTGATAAGATCATATAACCCGGAAAAATATACCTTTTCTCCTCCTCTCTTCTATTTCTTATCAATCATAATTGTTAGCTTGTTGATAAGGGCTGTTGACAGCTCATCGATTTAGGGTTTATTGGGGGTAAAGGGGTGGTCAGTAATCAGCCATCGTTATTGCATAGATGCTATCACAAGTTGACAAGTTGTTGTGGCTTTGTTTGGGATGGCTTTCTTATTGTTGCTTAAGGCTTCATTTGGGACGGCTTTTTTACTACTTATTAAAGCAGTTTTTTAGTATAAACATTAAATTTTTTTTGAACTAAAAAGCTGCTTCAAGAAGCAGTAAAAAAGCAGTCCCAAATAAAATCTAAAGCAATTTTGAACCCTAAGCCCTAATATTTTTAATGCTAGAAAGCTGTTTTAAGTAGTAAGAAAGCCGTCCTAAACAAATCCTGTGTTTAGTTTTATTTTCATCATTATTAGATTAAGGTATTAATATAATTGCAAATTCTAATTTTATTTGCAATGTCCCATTCCATGGTCACTTTTTATAATTTTATACATCAAGTCATAGCAAAAGTCTAGGGGTTTTCTCATTGATGATGAATTATTGAATTTGAGTTCCTTCCTGACGTAATTAATGTGCTGTTTCTTAAACAAGACAAATCCTGATGGACAAACAGGTAAAAGAAACAAGAATCAAAGTAGGGAGTCTCACAAAATATTCTACAGACCTACAATTACAGGCAGAATAATTACAGGCAGAATTAAGGGGCCAAAGTCACCAATAGAGCAGTTATAGAGACAATAGTTCTATTAAAGCTTTTTTCTCTTCCCTTTGCGTTCCAACTTTCAAAGCATTTTAGAATTTTATTTGTGTTTAAGAAATCTTATAGTATGCTTTTCAGGAAGAAACGGATTCCATTCCACGGATCGAAGGACTAAAATAGCACTAGCAATTGAAGACAGTCTGGTTCTATCTTACCCAACCCAATCTCAGCCCTAATCTTCACCACCTTCGCCGCCACCGCCGCCGCCTCCCCCGTTTGGGTTCATTGTTCTCTGAACTGATAAGCCGGCTGCTTGAAAGTGATGTGAACTTGCCAACATAAGACCATCTCCAACAGAAAATCGCATTTTTCACTCCAAAATGCCATGAAACTTAAAAATGCCGTGATTCATCTCCAATCGAACTCCATTTTGCGAAGGTAACGACCTTTTTTTTTTCTTTCGCGCTTTTTCTTCGCAAGTTTGGTAGACGCAGAAAAATAGCGACGATGAACAGTGCAACGCCAATATTGGCGTCCCACTGTTCACCCGCAAGGAAATAGCAGAAATTTTACCGTTCAGCTGGAACTCCGGGGCGACGGCATTCAAGGGTTTGGAGTTCTGTTGGAGATGCTCTAAGGGAATGTTGGACCAAGCAGTGGATTCGGAAATGGGTGGAGCTCGGCGCCGGAGCCCTAGCCCTAGCCCTAGCGGCTGGGGCTGTGATATTGGGAGATTACTTACATGCTGGGAATGGGTTTTCCAGCAGGTTAGGATTGTGTTAGTCTCAGTATGTGCGCTAATGCACCTTTTCAGGACTATAGCAACAGAATATGAAATATTGATATGAGAATGAGGAAAGTAGATATAGGGACAAATTGTATAAGGATATTTTGATATAATTTATATTAATATCAATTTAAAATTATTAGATTTATTTTTAAACTAATAATATATATACAAAATCTGTATTGCATTAATCTCTCTCTCTCTAAGAATATATTGAATTATGAGGAATTTTTTAATTTTTGTTTTGGCCAAGTAGGAACTTGAATTGCTTTCTTGAGAAATTATTACTCATAGTAGTGAACAGTTAGTATATAATGGTGTACCTTGAATGTACAGTCTATACTAAATAATTTCTCCTTTTATAGTAAGATATTTAAGCTTCTGCAAGAAAATTATACTCAACAGTGGTGAGCTTTATTTATTTATTTTTTTTTTTTTTTTTTTTACAGTTTATCTTGTTATGTTGGTTGGGAGTCTTGGCTACCAATTAAGAGATTTTTGATTTAAGTTTTGTGTATGTGATATATGTATAAGTCTATCTTAATTGGCCTGAATGTCCTAAAAAATTAGCTTTTTTTCCTCTCTTTTTGGTGATGTCGGGGAAGTCGTCTCTCTAGCAAGGGTGACCACTATAATCATAATATATTTGGGAATTTTCAGATGAAATAATTGAAAGTGTTATTTTTTTAATTGATTTATTTAATAAAAAGTTGATGTTATTTGAGTTTATATATATAATATTTTGACATGAAAAAAATCATTAAAGGTTCTGGTATGATGTGCATAGCAATAATAAAAAAAATTATAATTACTTTACATTAGATCTTATAAAAAAAATTTAACAAAGAAAATTTTTGTTTATAAAATTGGCAAAAGAAAAAGCTTTCAAAATTCAACTTTATGATAAAAAAATCTAGAAAGGATAACCCATTTACATAAAAAGAAAAATCAAACACAACAGATAAGACAAAAATAGAGCAGAGTAACATCCATGAGATTTGGTGAAGACAAATCAATCATCGAGTTCTCCAATTGCCAACATTCTTCTACATCACTTCACTGATAATGTGGCACCACCTCACCTTCCCTCCAATGGCCATATTTTCAAAAGATAGTCAGTAAACTGGGGAAGAATTATTACGTCCGGATGCAGATGAACATTCGGTCGTAGGCAAAATCGCAACTATACCGAGATGTACAGAGTGCCTACGACCGAATGTTCCTCTGCATCCTTACACCGAACCAAATAAAAGTTTGTAAACTAGAACCTTTTAGCAAGCACTGCTAGCCTTATCCGATTGCTCATAGTTAATTTTGGCCATTTCTCTCAATAAAATTTGAAGCTTAAAAATAAAAACCTTTTATTTTTTTCATATTCCCATGGGGCTATTTTTAAACATTTTAAGAAGAGGAGGCCAAGTATTTTTTTTTTCTTTTCTTGGAGATGAAAAAACCCCAAAAAAATAAAAGAGTAATCTCATTTAAAAAAATTTCTTGCCAAATATTTTGAGAAAGAATAGGTTAACATACTATGAATATTTGAAACAAAAAAAGAATCCCCATATCATAGATAATTTAACAAATCTAACTATCATTTGGGATGCCTACCACTCATTCATAAAATTTGATCCATCATATACCACTATCTTCGAGTCATACAATTCCTCCTCCATCTAAGCAAAGGAATGCATTGATTGCCTTCAATCACACATCAATTCCGATTTAATAAATACCCTCTTATTTCATAGAAGATGGATTGCTTCAACACGTATATACTACTAATCATTCATTCTCTTCATCTTCTTCTTCTTCTACAAGAGGAACTACTTTGATCGCCACAAATCACCCATTAGGCTCGATTCAGTCGATGATTAACCTTCCAACAGATGTGTTGCCTTATTTACATTATAAGAAAGGAATTGCCCTAATCACTTTCAATCACACATCCACTCAAATCATTTAGTCCCTCATTTTTCTCAAGGAAAGAGATCATCTTAGTCACCACATAACACTATCAAAATCAATTCCTCTTAGAGGCCTTTCAACACTGCCATAGGTGACATTCACTATAGTTTAAGTCTTGCATTGTACTAACTTCTTCAATAATTTTAGTTTAACACAACACTTTATAATCAGAAACTATAACAAATATATCAATTTTAATGAGACAAGGAAGCATGATTTCTTTTTTATACATTCTATTTCTACCAATTATTTTCCATGCAATGCGCATGATACGGAGCTAGTACATATTTAGAATACATAGATATATAATAACATTCTACAAATATATTTTAAGGAATATATATATATATATATATACCGGTAGAGCCGATAAAAGAATGCTCCGGCCTTCTATCCATTTAAATATAAATAAAATTATCTTAGAACATTCTGATATAAATTATATCAAATTAGGCTAACAAACAGTTAGAATTTACTTTAAGATTAATGCAACGCAAACCATTTATATGCAGCACTAATTTCAAAGATTTTTGAGCCCATTCTGATATAATTTATATCAATATTCTATCACAATTTTTTTTTTCCTGTAAATAACATAAGGTGATTACAAGACTACCTAGGTTTGATATTTGGTATAGAACTGCTGTCATGATTACTACCAGAAACATCAAATGACAAGTATGGATGTGTAAATGCTGAAGAGGAGAATGTAGAGAATAATGGCGCACTTTCCTTGTCAGGATCTTTGGAGGATTCTGGAAGTAACACCTCTCCTTCTGGCATCATCATCCATATGTTCTCAAGCTCTCTGACTATTTCTGCCATTGAAGGCCTCGCATCAGGCTGGTCCCGACAACAACTGTAAGCTAATGAAGTAAATTTTTCGATACAGTCAGAGGGATAAGAACCCATTCGACTATCGATGATCTCAAAGGTTCTTCCAGATTGATATGCCAGGTTTACCTGAGCCATTAACAAGATCAAAGATCAGTGAAAACTCAATTTTCCAAGTTGCATATAAAGAATTCAAGAAGAAAAATGATGAAGGTTTGTAGACATTAGTAGCTGGAGATCGGCTTCAGTGTGAGTAGCAGAAGGCAGAAGAGGAACAGATCACGGAGAGTGCGGTTTAGCGTGTGAAGCAGAGGCGAAAGGATTTTGATTCTATCGTGCGAAACAACAGGGAGTGGAGAAGCGGAGCAGAAGCTTGAGAGTGGAATTACTGTGAGATTCTCAATGAAGTAAGAATCACAGGAAGAAGAGAAAAGGAGAAAGAGAAATAGAAGGAAGGAGGTAAGCAATCTTGGTTTTAATAGAAGTTTTTATTTATTGCTGAATATTTCTAAAGAAGATTATACTCAATTGTGTTATAAATATTGGAGCTGACCAGAATCGCTTGCTTACTGGAAGAACACAAATGACGTGCAACTTGAAAGCAAAATTTAGACAACAAAAGATGTAAGGGATACCAACCTCCCGTACAAGGTTTTTTCCAAATGAAATAGGCTGCATCCCAGTCAGTAGTTCCAGAAATACAACCCCAAGGCTATAGACATCACTTTTGTCAGTCAATTTATGTGTTAAAAAATATTCTGGATCCAAGTAACCCTGCAACAAAATTTATTTTGATGCTACGAGTTAGATACTCCAAAAGGAAACAAAAATAAATAAATAAATGGTAGTTTAAAGTTTAAACACATAAAACACATGCAATAGAAATACAAGCGTTGATTATGAAGAAATCTTGAAATCAATGCGGTAAAAGTTAGCCCTCATTCCAAAAATTCAGTGAACAGTTCTGGAATACTTCATCTTCTGTCCAGCAGCATTAATGCTTTGTTGTTAAATTGATTTGGCAAATTTCTATCTTTGTTCTCCACCCATTTATGTGGTCAATTTTGTTCTTATTATCTTTCAATGATAGGAGGGCTGGTATCGCCTATAAATTATGTGATATTTCAGAATATATATATATATATAGTATTCTTCACACACATTTTCCAAAATGGTATTAGAGTAATATTTCTCTATATTTCATCATCCATTATTCTCTATCTTACATACTTCTATTTCACATCCTCTTAGAATTCTAAGTTTTCCTTATTCCTCATTTTAAGGTTTTTTTTTTTGTTTAAACCATGACAATGGTTAAACATGAAATGGCTTTACAATGAAGATCCTCTTTTCAGGACACCTGCAATGAATCAAGATCTCATAGCAACATTAGTATCCAAGAAACTTTCTCAAAGTTGCTAATAATCCAATTCAATCCAAAACCTTCTACAATGACAACTATCATTGGTGCAATTTCCCCAATTTTTTTTATCTTAAATCCCTTTAATGCCTATAAGCAAATCACTGGGGATGCCTTATTATTTTAAACTCTTTATTTGTATTTAATGACTATATATACAATTATAATTACTGACGGATCGCATTGAGACTAGCAACATTACTAGCTCAATGGTCATTAACTTAGTTATCTTGGTTGTTAAACTTCCCTTCAACTTGGTATCAATCAACAAAATTATTAAGGATATGAGCTACACTACAAATATTTTTGCTACTCATTGTGATTTCTAAAATAAAGACTCCAAAGGATAATTGTCTAAATAAAATACTAGTCTTTGCCTCTTAAGAAATAAAGAAAATCCTGAAAGGTAAGAAAAAAATGCTCAAAATGCATCTTCCTCTAATGAAATCATAATCATGCCATAGAATTTTCACCTCAGTAAACCAAATTTCATGTACCAAAAAAAAAAAATTATATTCCCTTATCTTTTCATCAGCACAAATCCTAAGGCATTTTAGTGTGAAACTTATCAATTATCTAAACAAACTCGAACATACTACCCTAATCATCCTGATAAAACCTCCCAATCTTCTGCACTTATCCATACAAACATTTAGGAGAAATCTTGTATAAATAATACCTCGGGTGTTAAGTGCTTTATATCTTTCATTAATAGCTTCCTTAGAATCCCATGGATCTTTTTAATGGAAGATAAGTCTCAAACCAATTTCATTTTTCAAAAATTCAACTCCGACGAAACCCAACTAAAAAATCAAGTTCAAATCCTCAGGACTAATAATAAGAAAGAATATTTTTATTCTAGTCTTTGAGAATATCTTCCCTAACAAGAAATTGTTCACCAAACACCTCGTAACCCTATCTCGATAAAATGGGATAAAAAATGAAAAATATAAATACACTCTAGAGCTTACTTGATCAGTCATAACACCTAGCAATATCCCAAAATATTATTAGGGGGAGGCTATCCTGACTATTGCATATCTTATTAAGTGCACACAATAAAAAAAATTTAAATTCAAAAACTCTTTGTCAAACTCTCACTTATGCTTATCCCACAAAATAAATTTTCTCTAACATTCCTATTAAAGTGTTCAGTTGCTCTATCTTTGTGCACATTCCTACTCATCAAAGAAGCAAATTAGACCCAACAACAACACCAACAACATCATCAAGCCTTTGTCCCAATACGTGGGGTCGGCTACATGAATCCTTTTTCTCCATTGTGTCATATTAAAAGTCAAATTCTCGTTTAAATCCAATAAAGAAAGATCATTTCTAATATTTTTTAACCAAGTCTTTTTAGTTCTACCTCTACCTTTCTTAACATAAATCAAATCTAATACCTCTAATTTCCTGACCGGGTCAGCGGAAGACTGCTGTTTTATGTGACCAAACCATCTAAGGTGAATCTCTCTAATATTATCTTCCACTAGAGCTACTCCAACCTTTTCACGTATCCGCTCATTTTGTATACTATCTCTAAGGGTAAAGCCACTCATCCACCTGAACATCCTCATCTCTGCAATACTTAACTAAGTATAATGCTTCTTTTTAATGGCCAACATTCGGCACCATAAAGCATTACAGGTCTCACCACCATCTTATAGAATTTTCCCTTAAGTTTAAGGGGGACTTTTCTATCACATAACAAGCTTGATGCATTCCTTCACTTCAACCATCCAACTTGAATTCTGCTGATAATATCCCCATCTATTTCACCATCACTCTGAACAATAGATTCAAAATATATAAAACATGTACTCTTATTAATGACTTGATCGTCCAAAGTCACCATTCCCGAATATTATCAACAAAAAGCATACGCCTAGGTACATCCTCTTGCAAATGTCTAGAGAGAACATGCATGACTAAAGCAAAAAGATATGGGCTTAAGACTAATCCTTGATGTAATTCAACCAAAATCGGGTAACCTTAGTCAAACGACCTTCTATGATGCACGGACACGGACACGGCGACACGGACACGACACGACACGGATACTTGACACGGCTTTTTTTTGAAAATATAGGACACAGGTTCGGCGCGAACACGACATTACATTTTTTATATAGTGTATAGATATTATGTAACATCATATTACAAAAGACAAACAGTAATAAATGAATGACATGATAACTTGTCTAGCTTATAATATAAATATTTAGTACAAAATATCTAGTACAATCACAAAAATATAAGCAAATAATCACTTACTACAACATCAAGCATTCAATCTTCAAATATTAGGATTAGTTTGAGAGGTTTGTTTTTGGCTATGATGTACAGACACAGACACGGATACGACACAACATGGACACGAGACATGTCAAAAATTGAAAATATATGACACGGACATGGGTTAGATACGATATTATAATTCTTATATTTAAAAAAGTAGTGTATAAAATTGAATAAGTATAATTTAAAAAAGAATTTAAAAATAATGAATCATTTAATTAGAATTTGTGCTTAAATTGATTAATATTATGACGTCGAGAGTCGGACGTTGGTGCTATTTATCAGCATCGAGAGAGGAGATGACAATGCTGACGAGAGTCAGGCATTTATGTTATGCAGTAAATATTGGACGTTAATGTTAAGAGGCGTTTATCATCGATGTTAAAAGGGTGTTGGTCGTCGATGTTGAGATGACGTTGGACAAGTATGAGATGTCAAGTTGTGGGTGTAGAAATTCTAGCATTAAGCATCAATGTAAAGACGGCGTCATACTTTGATATGGATATAATTTTGAAATGTTGATGTTATAATGACGCCAGTCGTCGATGTTGAGATCAACAAAGTTGTAACCCGCCAAAGAGAAATGAAAATGAGAATATTCAATGAATGGGGTATTAAGTGCGGGAAATTGATTTGGTGTTGTGAATCGGAAATAAGAAATTTAGTTTTTATATATTAAATAAGTAAAAAATTTAAATACAAAAAATTATATTATTAAAAAAATCATAAAATATTTAAGACGCGTGTCTAATTTGTATTTAATATTTTTTTAATTGGACAAGTTTTCGGCGTCGTGTCCGACACGTGTCGGAGAAGTGTCGAACGTGTGTCATGTCCGATATGTGCTAGAAACTGCACACCTCTTTGAGGAGAAGTGTCGGTGCATCATAGGTTTTTGGAGTTTAATATCATCATCATTGAATAAGATTGCTTTCAACTTTGGTTCATCAAGAAAAAGATTTGAATGAAGGGTCAGACATGTGTCTCAGCCGTGTACGAGATGTGTCTAAAAAGTGTCCCAGCCGTGTCGGGTTAAATTTAAACATTATTTTAATCAGACACGTGTCAGCCGTGTCCGACACGTGTCCGTGTCCGACACGCGTTCGACACTGCATTCTCTCTTCAAGAGGTGTATCGGAGCATCATAGACCACCTTGTGTTTGAATATAAGTAATAACTCTTGCATACATATCTTTAATGATTTGAATATAAGTGTTATTAACTCCTTTCTTTTCAAGAACTCTCCATAGCACTTCTCTTGGAATTTTATCATATACTTTCTCTAAATCAATAAATATCATATAAAGATCATCCTTATTTTCTCTATATTTCTCCATCAAATGTCTCAATAATAAATGGCTTCCATAGTAGACCTACCCGGCATGAATCCAAATTGATTTTGAGAAACATTAGTATCACACTGCAACCTACGCTCTATAATTTGCTCTCAAAATTTTAAAGTATGACACATCAACTTAATTCTTCTATAATTCGCACAATCTTGTGCATCACCTCTATAATTCGCACAATCTTCATCCAAATTCTTCGATACGTATCCCAAGGCAAATCACAAATTTCAAGGAAAAGGTCGCTCGGCGCTACACAAATGACGTCTGATTGACTAATGGACTTCGTCGTTGTGTCCAAAATATCGTCAATACTCTAAATAGATTTATAAAATTCTTCAATGATTGTCCAATTAGGACAAGGTGTTAGGATCTAACTAGCAAATGCTATCATTGAGATTGAAAATACTGGAGCTACCATCCAGTTTGGTGGTCTCGACTTCCCTGCAGTTGTTGCAAGGACTACTGCCGTTTCTGTGAATGGTATCAATACTGAAAAGCATGCAAGGAGACTCCATCCTACTGGAGCTCCTACACGTCAGACGCATCTGCCAGCGTCATAGACTACTATTATGGGGAGCTGGGGCTTCATGTCGTTGCTCCCAGAATGATTTCTTTAGCTCTCCAGTAGAGCTATTTCTTTTCACCCATCTTAAATCGATGAACTTGTTCCTGGTGAGAACATTGGCTTCAGGTTTGAAGCATGCAGATTTGATGGGTGGACAAACATCAGTTGTTGCTGAGATCGGAGCTCAGCATTCATCTTCCTTCTCTGTCTCCTTATTAGCCTTCCTCTAGATGAGGAAGCTTCAACAATACTCTCGTCGGGTGCAGGAAACTCGGTTGGCAGAGTAATGGCCCTGGCAGGTACCATTGAAATTTTTTCACTAGTCACAATCCTTTTGGTGGCTGTGGCCTTAGCTGTGATAGCCTTTCAAACACAAAAATCCTCTTATGAGGATTTTCAACAGTAACAGTAGTCTGTGACGCTGGTAGATGCGTCCGACAGGATGGAGTATTCTTGCATGCTTTTCAGTATTTAGGCCATTCACAGGAACGACGGTAGTCCTTTCATTAACTACGGGGAAGTTGAGACGATCAAACTAGATGGTAGCTACAGCATTCCTAGTCTCAATGATATTATTTGCTAGTTGGATCATGGCACCTTCTCTTAGTTGGCCGGTTACTGGAGTATTCTGTAGATCTATATGCATAAATGAAAGGCAAGGGTCAGTAATCAACATATAATACATCACCTCACTTTCAAAATATAGATACTTGCACATAACAGAAAAGACAAGCAGATAACTTTAGCAAGCAATTAAAATAAAATAAATTTAAAATCCTAATAAATGTGTTATCTTAATGAATTGATTAAATGATCATTTAAAAAAAATTAGAATTTTGCCCATATTGGTATAGCTACTATTATAGCTCTAGGATGACTAGTCAAAGATGAAAAGAGAAATCAATCCTCAGCAGAGTCACCAGAAATCTATGGGCTCCGAAAATTCAGCCCCAGCCTCCCCTGCGGTTTTATCTTTAGGGGAGTATTAAAGGATTTAAGTTCCGGGGTAAATTTTGCAAGGCAGATCGGTTTATAGATGAGACACTACCCAGGGATTTTGCCATGAGTTTTGGTTTCCTATAGGCGCAAGCCCCTATAGTTAATTACCTCTCTCGATAACGAGAAAGAACTTTCAATTAAGGTTAGTCGTCGATAAGATATGTAGAGAATACACATCTGGCATAAAGTAGCATTGTGGGCAGGTGATGTGTTTGACGGGAATCGAAGGTTGGTTGTTTGAAGTGTGTGGATGTAGGTGTAGAGGGATCTATAAGTGAGGCTCAGTGGATAATGCAAGGAATTCTCGGTTGAAGAGGGAGGAAGACGATAAGGAAATCTTGAAATGGGAGTTTTTGAATGGGGACTGTAGCTCTCGTATGCTTGGGAGCGAAGCCGAGAATCGAAGTCTTGAATGCTTCGTTTCTTTTTTGATTTAAAAATGAACAAAGGCCAGCTAGTAAAGAGGACGAATTAACGACACAAATCGTGGGATTTGAACAGGAGCACAGAGTCGGTTATACGATGTTTGCATGAAGATGTTTTCTAATTTTTTTATTTTAACTTCTAATATCTCTCTTTTAATTTCTTTAATAAGGTAACAACAATTAATAAGCGCTGTACTTAGACTCCAACATGACCAAAAAAGCTCCACTGACAAAAAATTATATCAATTTGCATCTGATTTTCTTAGTTTGTGTGCACTGCCTTGTTTAGTGTGCATGTTCCCTCGTTTAATGTGTGAAATTTGCTGAATATCGAAATTAGAATAGATGTTTCATGATCAGACTTTGTTTGGGCAAAGCCGAGGCCTAATTTCCTCAAAATGGGAGTTGTCACTTTAGAACCGCCTCGATTTGCATACACAACCTTAATTAAACAAATTGGTAGTGTATTTAGAGTATTGACGGTGTTCTAGACACAACAACGAAGTCCGTTCATCAATCGGATGTCATTTGGCAGCGCCAAACAACCTTTTCCTTGAAATTTGTGTTTTTGCCTCGAGATGCGTGTCGACCCCCTCGCATGTTTTAATTTGAATAAATTGGCTATCATCCTTAGGTACTTAGGATGTTCTGAACGCAGTGGCGAAGTTCGTTTTGCAATCAGACTTCGCTTGGGTAGTGTCAAGGCCCAGGGGCGGATCCAGCTTCTTTTTTTAGGGTGGGCAAAAAAAAAGTTTTTTGTAGGGGATGGGCAAAAATGATTAGGATTAATAAAATTATGGCAAAAAAAATTTTTAAGAGGGGGCAAAATGCCCAAAATACCCAAAATATTTCAAAAAATACCCTCTAAAATTAAAAAAAAAAAAAAATTTGAGGGTGGGCATTTGCCCCCCCCTCACTTATATGGGGATCCGCCCATGTCAAGGCCTATTCTCCTCGATATGTGTATTTTATCTCGAAATTCGTTTTACCAATCCGAATGATCCAAATTAAAAATATAAAATATCGTTCTTAAGTATTCACGATATTCCGGTCGCAATGGCAAAATCCATTTTGCAAACGGATATCATTTGGACAGCATCAAGGTCGATTTTCCTCGAAATTTGTGTTGTTGCCTCGGGATCCGTGCCACCAATCTGGATGGTACAAATTGAATAAAAAATATAGATTTTAGAGGTTAACAACGTTTTGGATGCAACGATGAAGTCTGTTCATCGATCCGACGTCGTTCGATCAGTGTCGCGCTTTAATTTCGGGTGTCGGTTGTCTCTTTTGACCGATCTTATTTGATTGGACTGCGAGGGGCCTTGATCTAGCAGAATTCGATGTTCTGATCGCAATGCCGCTGTCTATTTGGCATTCGGATGTCATTTGACCTTTTAAGTAATGCGTCGTGCTAACCCGTGAGCTGCTTGATTCGCCATTTTTGTCCTTTTGGCACGTATTTTGAGTTGTAAGGGTCAACACCAGCAACAGAAAAAATAACAAATAGATCACAACAATCTAATCACATTTAGCTAATAATGAATGACTTTTGAATACTTCTTATAATGATTATACCTATCCTTTCTTGGTTAGTGTGCAAGTATAATGATATGAGCAATGATTATGCATTCAATTCCTTCAATGACAAATCTACTGTAATTCATTCTAGTAGTAAAAATATATTAATCATAAATTTGAAGTTCAGATTACAGGTAGAAGCATAAACCCATAAATAAAATGGTTTATAAATAAAATTGGGATGAAGAATAAAAAACTTCGCTAAATCTAACAAAATTAGGATCAAATAGAGTACTTCAACACAAAATAGAACGCATAAGCCGTGCTTGAATCTCCCACCAATACCAATCGAGTGATGGGTTGATGTGCACAACCTTACCCCTGATTTTACAGAGAGGATGTTTCCATAAATAAACAATAATTAACCAAAGACTAGTTATGTCACAACTGAGTGATGAAAACTGAAATATAGCCACAAAAATAAATTCAATAAAGATTCGCAACATAAAGCATCAGCTGCATATTTATAAATTTTTAGGTTCAAAATAAGCAAGATTGCCAGTAATGGAACAGTATTAAGTAAGAAAAACAAGTGGCCATGTATAAGGTTTCACATGAGAAATGACATAGATAATGAATGGAAAGCCAACATAATAGGGACCACAGAAAATGCATCTAGAATTTCTTAATAACAATTGCAAAGAAGTTGGACAAAGAGATAGCCATGGTTGCAACTTATTAATACCATAAAAATTTTCTGTACATTACTTTCAGCCCTACATATTTCATCTTATAAAAAAAGGCATAATTTCGGTTTTAAATTATTCAAAATTCAAATAGCAATGCAACGTTCTCGTGCAAAGAGATACCTACAAGGAAGAATGTCTCGAGCATTTCACCATGAAAGAGAATACAACGTATTCCTGTCCTTGTTAATAATCTCCAACGGTAAAAATTTCTTTGCAAAGCAAAACTCAAATGCTTACCGGAGTGCCCTTAACCACAGTTGACACATAATCAGGTGAAACCCCTTCGACATTTGATACTGGAGCAAGACGTGAGATTCCAAAATCAGAAACTTTGGCAGTATACCTGGAGTCCAAAAGTATGTTGCTTGCTTTTATGTCACGGTGGAATATCGGAGGATCTGCTTCAGTATGTAGATAAAGAATACCCCTAGCAGTTTCCAAGGCTATGCGTAACCTCATCATAAAACTTAAAGGCTCCTTAGATTCACCTGACAAACAAGCACAGAGGAAATGGAAGAGGTGAATAGGTAGCTAAGAAAAATGAACACAACAAATGAATAACCAAAAAAAAGGTCTGAGAGAGCACAGAAAATTCATTCATTAACATTGAATCCAATAAGATTTCGTTTGGAACGGCTTTATTACTGCTTCTTAAAGTAGCTTTCTAGTACAAAATTTTTAATTTTTTAACTAGGAAGTTGCTTTAAGAAGTAATAAAAAAGCTGTTCCAAATGAAGCCTAAATCTTGTACTATCAGAGATATGATTTTCATTTAGATTTATTGAACCTTAACTTTCTAAGTTTAGAAATATAAACTTCAAAAGGTAATCCCACAAGAAGGCAATAGAAGATGAACTTTGATTCACTCATTCAATGGCCCTGAAAAATGATGCGGAATGCAAATGGAATAGTAACTCAATTAAAGTATGTGTTTACGAAAGATGATACACCAAGCAACCGTTTGGTGCTTTTATAATTCTTTATACACTAATAAAACATGCAATCAACCAGCTATATTAAATTAGCAACTATTCAGCCACAAAAAAATACTATATACAATGGAAATAAAGAAATCTAAGGAAGAAACTAAGGGGCGCCCCTTTTGAAAATAATAGTAGTCTTTTATAAAGATTCACTAGTACTACATCAAACAGAGTTAGCCGCCATCTAGCTTGAATAGTAAGAATCAAACCACCACATAGACTGCCAACTTGATTAAAAAAACAAATTAAATATCATTATTGTTGAAACTCAGGTACCAAATACCAAAAAAAAAAAAAAAAGCCATTAAGGATCAAGAAAGATGTTCTAGAAAAAAAAATCATAAGGACCAAGAAAGATGTAAAATCAAGAAAAACAAAGATTCATGTTGTTCCGCTTCAACCAAGCATAGAAGAGGAGAGAGGATCTGATCCACTATCAAAGAAGCCACAAAGAAATGTAAATAAATGAGGAACCATCACCCCCTTTCCTAAAACCCAAGGACATCCTCTAATAAAACAAAGAAAAAGCCCAAAATATATGTTATGAATAGAATTAGGACAAAATACGAACAGACAAAACCCTAAACTCCACAAAAATGGACCCAATCATGCCCCTGACCTAGCCATGTAACGTCCCCACAATCTACCATCACTGCACATGAAATTCTTGTCACTCTCCCCGCCTCCATAAGAAGGAGATGAGGAGTTAGGAAAAATACACCACCATTTCTCCCTAGCCTCCTGCCGAGAGCTTCCAATCATGAACCCTCCGTTGCTTCTTTCGTAGCTAACCACAACACTTTTCTCTCTCATTCTATCTTCTCTGGTACGAGTACCGCAAGAACACTTTCTTTCCCTTGCTACTACTTATTGGAATCAACTACTAAGTGAATCCCTTCGCCTTCTTTCGAGCATATAATTGTCATTTTGTCCTAGCCACTACAAGTGCTTCTTGGGTTCATCATTATCAAATGTTGGAGAGCTTTTGGGTGACCACTTTTGCTTCTTCCCTTCTTTTATATAAACTCCAAATCACAGATTAATTTAAATTATTAATCTTTTTAATCTTAGATTTAGGTTTTGATTTAGTCAATTTTTAGGATAGACTATATGTTTAAGTTCAATATTGGTGAGTAAAATTTCATCATAGTGATAATTAATCGAGGTTGTTTATGGAGTAACTTAAGTGTTACTAAGTGGCAACTAAATAAGTTAACTACTAATTTTTTTCAATGCCTATATATGTGTATTTGTGAATGACGAATAGCTCTTATTATGCATGAACCCATCAAATTTTTGGTATCATTGGCAATCTACTTGTTCTAACTTCTAAGCCATAAAGACTTTTATTTAACTAATACACAACACTTTATTTTTTGGTTTAAAAAAACCTTTGGTTGTACCGTTTAAATATCTTCCTCCAAATTATCATGAAGGAAGCTACCTTGACATTCATTTATTCAAAGTATAGATCTTCTGCTTCTACAATGCCCAACACTAGACGAATAATCATTAATTTAACAACAAAAGATAATACTCTATAAAGTATATACCTTCTTTTTGCTAAAACCCTTTACAATAAGCCTTGCCTTGTACCTTTTGGTTTTTGTCTGTCCATCATTCATTTTATATATCCATTTATTTTGCATTTTTTTCATGTTTTTGGGCAGCTTGGTCAATGCTCAAGTGTTGTTTTTATAAATATATTTCATCTTCTCTTTCATGACAATCTCCCACTTGATAGAATTCTTTGCATGAATTTCATCATTATAGCAATCGAGATCTCTTACATAAATAAGCTATAGGCAATAAAGTGAAGCAGAATGACAGTAATGATTTTTTGTGAGTTCTTTGTGACCTAACTTGGGTCATAGGTGTATTGGCTTAGGTTGCTTATGATTTTCCTGAGTGCTCCTTGTCTTTGCACAGAGACAAGGTTCACCTTTAATTCAACATGCTTGGAATAGAGGTGTCTTTTATTGTAGTGCTTGACTTATTTTTATATACTACAAATTCATTGAAGAAAACACTTCTATTTCTAACAATTTTATTACATTCACCATCCCAAAATCTATAGGCAAATTCATCTCTCCATATCCAATGAAGCATCAATTCTTATATTTTAGGGTTAAGCTTATCTCCAATTATCTGATCAACATAAACACATGATAGATAATTGAAAACCTTCACATATAACAAGCATACATCCCTTCCGATCCAAGCTTCTTTAGGAAGTTAAGGGTTGACCGCAATAGATAGTTTTTGAATGATCAAATTTGATGTGTTTATTGCATCCGCCTAGAAGCATTTGGAAGACTTGCATGCAATCTCATGTTTTTTGCACAGCGCTCAATTCATTCTCTCAACTATTCTATTTTGTTGTGGAGTTCATGAAACCATTCACCTCATACGAATCATATCAATGTAGTAGTTTTTGAATTCTATAGAATTGTACTCCCTATCATTATCAAATTGTAAGAACTTGATTTTATCACCTGTTTCATTTTCTAAGAAGTTCTTCCACTTTACAGAAATGGTAAACACATTAGATTTATTTTTAATGAAATAAACTCATATTTTTCAATACAATCATCAATGAGGGTGACAATATAAAAATTCTCCTCATTATATGTCAGGGTTCTCCACAGAAGTAGCATCATCCAGAATTCCTCCAACATTTTCCAGTATGAGGTTTTCCACATGTAGTACAAGCTGGTATCATGCGCGACCCCCTCAATCTGTTACATTGCAGTAGCTATTGCTGACCTTGAATAACTTTGTGTTTCTTAAATTGACCTCCTTTATTTTCTAAGATCCTCTTCATATGACTTGACTCCCATCTCTATCTCACCATTCCAAAATCCTTGATACGCAAAGGAACAAGAGGTTGTCGCAACTGATCCCTCAAGAACTGATAGCATCTCTTCACGGGGTTACTAATAAGTTGGGGAGCATATCTTGACAAAGATGTAAATTCTACCTCATATTGAAGTGCAGTCTTGGATCCTCGAATCAAATTCACAAACCTCTCTTGCATCACCTATCATGCTGGAATATACCAATCTCTGAACACTTGTTCAAACTCCTCCTAAGTAATGAGATCTTCAAGTTTACTATCAAATTTCTCCAAATGTTGTCCTCTCCACCAATTCTTTGCTTTGCCTTCCAGCACAAAAATAACTAAGGAAACTCATCTTTCACTGGGACATTTCATTCCATTTAAGATCTTTTCAATTCTGATAAGCCAGTCCTCAACAACTCTGTCATCCACTCCTCCCATAAATAAAGATGACTTCTATAAAACCCACATTTGATTAGACATGTGCCACATTTGACTCAATTTGAAATATCCCAAAATTTCACAAATTATATGTCATTGAGTTCTACTCGTAAAATGAAAGCATTTTGATATATAACATCATATGCCTAAATGTGAAGAATTTGAGTTGGAGAATTAAATCTAAATTGCATTTTTTTTTCCTAAGTTAAGAAATTGGATTACTGTTTAAAAATTAAAATCATAGTAGCAAGGACTAAATTTTTTAACATGTGGCTTGCATGCAAAGGTTTGGGAAGGGGTAGTTAAGGCAGTTCATTGTTTTTAGAGTATTTTATTTCCACTTCATTACAAACCAGTGTGAGATAAAGAGAGTTCTTGATTCAGTTGGAAGCTGCAAGAGGAGCTGGAACGTGGATTTGTTGAAAGTGGTGGGAGCTCTCGATAGGCGTAAGAGCGGTTGGAGCAAGTGTTGAAGGTAATGCCTTGTGAGTTCTCAGGTTTATGCAGATTTTGGAGCTAGGTTGTTGGCTGTTGGAGCTGGTTGAGCTAGTTGATGGGTGGGCTAGCCATGTGTGTGAGTGCGTTGACCGAGAGTCTGTTGGAGAGGTGTATAAGTGGGTTGGAGGCTGACCAACGGCTGCTAGAGAACTGTTTGAAGATTGCTGAGGGTTGTGCATTATAGGGCTAGCTTAGGAAGCTTGGGTAGAAGCTGGCCAGCTGGGAGAAGAGCGAGAAGAGAAAAGAAGAAAACCAACGGAGGAGGAGAGAAAGAAATAGGAGGTAAGGATTTTGTTTTCATGCCTCTAGGAAAAGAAAGTTATAGTGTTGTATAATTAAAGTTTCTAATTTCGGAAGATTTTGTTTTGATTAGGATATTCATGATTCGGAAAGAGTGAACAGATACAGTTGTGCATGCAACCTAAAAACTTAAAAAGTATGATTGAGAATCAATTTACTTGTATGGGTTGAATGGTAATTGGTGTGAATTATCAAATAATGATTTGGATTGAATTTAAACAGTAATTTTCATATTTAAACAGTAATCAATTTTTTTTAAACTTTGGAAAAAATACCATTTAGATTAATTTCCCTAACTCTCAAATCCTTCACATTTAGACATATAATGCTATATGTCATATAAAACGCAATGATATAAAATTTATTGAATTTTGTTGAAGTTGAGATTTTGGAATCTTTTATATTCACTCAAATATGACATGTATCTACTCAAATGTGGATTTTATATGAAGAAAGCAGATTCAACAAACCCAACCTCAAATAGCTGGGGTGATGCTAATGATCATAATTATAACATTAATAAAGCCAATGAATACAGAGTATTTTTTCATACAACCATATTACATTTCCCAAATAAAGAAGTTTGATGTGCATAACTAACCAAGTATCTGATATAGGTTGAAATACATCACGTTCGTCAATGTGTTTTTTGGTTTCATTTCCTGCATTCTTCATTTTCTTAAGTGTGTGATGCCTGACTACAAGTTTAAAATTGATTTTTGTTTGATTGCAATCAAGGCAAAAATCATGACTTTTTTTTTGCAAGCTCATGGTTAAGAATCAAGTGAAATGGAATTTCAGCAGTTTTCCCCGTGAACCATAAACATAGACTCCATCTCTTTCCAATTTTTATAGGCTCAGGCATGTACAGATTTAGGACAGATCATGCTTCATTATCAACATCAATGTTTTGTTTTTCGATTCATTTCATAAAAATTGCATAAAAATTTATAATTACCATCAATATAACATCAACCTCAACCTTTCTTATACATTTTTTGGATTCACAAAGCAAGTTATTGAGTATTTTTTTTAATGTATTTACCTAATATTTTCTGACTACCATAAATCAAACATGTAGAATAGAAGAGGAAAACACAATTAAACCGACGTCTTCTATGCCACTCAATTTATATTACACCTACATCCTAAAGAAGTTAGTCATAGTATCTCGCTGGCTGAAACTAATCTTGCTGGCCAAGAAAGATCCTTTATACAAAGCTGCTGAGGAATAGAGCGCTAAATCATATTTTAATGTTTTCTTTACCTTCATCGTAATCATCATAAATCTCACGGTTGTGGCATCAAGATTATAACTATTAGTCAAACTTACCCCATAGCGAGGGAACCTGAAGCAGCATCATTCAAAATCAAACAATGGCAGTCAGCTGGTCGTGAAAGAAACATTATAGCAGATTCACAATACATCATGGAAGTGCTTGAACAAAATGATTGTTAGAGAAAGCATAGGAAAACCTTGTCAAAAAATAAGATGAAACAATTTTTTTTTTTCCTTTTCTATCCTAAACAAACATTACTTCAGAGACCACTAAATAATAAAGTGATGCATATGATAATAAAGCAAAAACAAGTTAATTAACAAGCCTTGATAATCATTGAATGAAACAGTAACCAATTTTAACATGACAAATAATCACCTAGAATAAGAAAACAAAAAGAAAGCATATTCAAGGGGCTAAATTGACATAAAACAAGAATGCCGTCAAAGTTTACCACCATAAGTGCTTTGGCATCTTCTACCAAGTATGTACCATGTTTTTATTTTAAAAGATAAAACTACCAACTTATCAAATGAGCATGTAGTTTACTACTCACGTGAAAGGAGATCATGCAGATTGCCATTTGACATGAACTCATAGATCAGCATCTGCAAGAGAAACAGGTGATACAATATTATTGAAAATGAATTCACACTTAAGACGAGGTAATGTTTATTACCAAGGAAAATCCACTTCCTTCCACAGACCAAAATATTCTTTCTTATTTTTAGTGTAGAATATCAACACTAATGCAAGGTAAAGTAATGAACAAAATAATCACAATTGCGGAAAGAATTTAACACTAAATGTTTCCAAGTCAATAATACCATTCACATTTCTGTTATTCAAACCATACCTGTTAACGGCGAATGACGCACCATGGCGCAAAGGTCCATTTGGAGCCATAGCGCATAGCGCACGGCGCGGCGCGCGCTATTTTGAACATGGCGCAAGCTATATAAAAATTATAAAATAATAAGCATGAATATAAAATATTATTAAAAATGAAAGACAATCTGTCATAATAATAAAAGACAATCATAATATATATAAGTTCAACTAAGTAACATCCAAATATCTCATAATTAAAATATTACAATCTTTTTTTAAAAGATCAAACAAGAATTTAATCTACTCTTCTTGTGAATCATCATCATCAGCAAATGTTAAAAAAGCTTCATTATCTTCTTCAACATTGTCTCCTACTTCATAATCCTCTTCATCACCCTCCTCATCATCATTCTCAATAGCAACATCATGCCTAATTGAAGATTCTTTCTCTTTCCCTTTAGATCTTTTTCGAATATTATAGCTTTTATCATAAACACCAGTAGCTTTAGCAACACTTGTCCAAGTTAAATCTTCCTCTCCAACAATAAAGTCATTTTCTTCATCAGACTCATCATCTAATTTTCCTGTTAGCCATTCATTTGCATCATCTATCTCTGTCAAAGAAATAGGATCAATGACATCACGATGATTGAATCTCCGAATCAGTGCTCTATTATATTTCACATAAACTAAATCCTTTAAGCGACCATGATCCAATTTGCTTCTTCGTTTGCTATGAAGCTGCAATTAAAATATTATTACATTACTATATTATGAACATATATAAAAAATCAACACATACATTATAAAATACTTACATGTTCAAAAATACTCCAATTGCGTTCGCATCCAGATGAACTACATGTTAAACTTAGGACTTTGATAGCAAAGCTTTGTAAATTGGGAGCTCCTTGTCCATATGCCAACCACCAATCAGCTAGAAGAAATGAATTTTTTTTTTCAATATTATATAACAAATCAGTCTTAATTTTTTGTAAATAATGATACCTGGAGATCGGGTAGTTCTTTGTCTTACAGCTGGAGGAATACCAAAAAGTCCTTCACCCCTTATGTATAAACTTAATTCATTACTGATTTTATCTTCTTCATCTACATCTTGAGATAATCTTCCAATACATTGGTAAAGACCATCAGCTATTTCCTTATCCTTGGCAATATCAGGATTATTGAAGAAATATTCAGGATTTAAAAAATGTCCCGTTGCATGTAGAGGCCGATGTAATTGCACTTCCCATCTTCTATCAATCATTTTAAAAATTTGATCATACTTATCACTGTTATTGAAGCTTGCAGCAATTGCCTCTTTTGCTCTATCAATTGCTTCATATATGTAAGCCATTGGGGGTTTCTTCTCTCCATCAACCAATCTAAGAACCTTTAATAAAGGACCAGCTATTTTTAAGGCATACACTATAGTGTTCCAAAATGATTGTTGTAAGATTGTATGTTGAGATTGTTTTGCTTTAGCCTCTTTCGCATAAGGACCCAAGATAAATTCCTCACAAGTAAACATTTTCTTCAAGTTCAGTTGTTGTTGATGAAAACGTTGTAAAGTTAAGAAAGCTGTTGCAAAGCGAGTCTTTGCGGGTTTGACAAGTGCTCTTTGATTTGTGCACCTTCTCATTAACTCAAGTAAGCGAGGCCTAGAATATATAAAACTGTGTACTGCCACTGCTTTCTCAAAGCATCGTCTTAGCTTTTGAATTTTGAAAATATCCTCCATTAATAAATCCAAACAGTGAGCAGCACAAGGAGTCCAATAAATGTGAGGATATTTGTCCATCAATAATTTTCCTGTTATGTCATTATAATTTAAGTTAAGATATATACAAATTCTTCATGAAATAACATAACTTTAGAATAAAAAATGTGACAAACCTGCAAGAACATTTTCGGATGCATTATCAGTGACTACTTGGATCACATTATGTGGTCCAATAACCTCGATATACTTGCAAAAAAGTTCAAACATTTTCACAGCATTCTTGGAGAAAGAACTAGCATCAATTGATTCTATGAATGCACTACCTCTTGGACAATTAACAAGAAAATTGATTAAGCTTTTCCCATTCCTCGACGTCCATCCATCTGCCATTAAAGAACAACCATATCGTACACAATCTTCTTGATGGCGTCGCAATAGGTCATGTGTATGTCCAACCTCTTTCTTCAAACAAGTAACTCGTACCTCATGATAACTAGGAGCTTTCATTCCAGGTCCAAACTGCCCAAGTGCCTCCACCATAGCAGGGAAACTATCATAGTTCACAGCATTAAATGGAATCCCAACATCGTACATCCATCTACTAAACACTTGAACAGCCCTTCCCCTCATTTCTTTTTTAGCTGCATCCATTTCTTTATTAAACTGACCTTTTCTATGCTTTACTACATCTTCAGGATTTGGTGTAAGGAAAGTATCTAATGGACCTTTAGGTCGTGATGTTTTGAAGATAGATGTAGATGTCGATCCTTGACTAGATGTGTTAGATTTATTTGTCCGCAACATTTTGGATGGTTTAGCAACTAAAATATCATCTGTCATCACATCAAAGTCTTCTCCTTCTTCTTCAACAAGGTTGACATTTGATATGTCATTAAACTGTTCCTTTAAATCTTTTTTTTTCAACATGGATGCCTTAATTTCAGACTTCACGTGCTCGGGACAGTTAGAGCAAGGCTTTGCATTCCTAAAACCCCCAACGAGGTGTTGTTTGTGGCGTGTAATTCCTCCTTTTGTTATTTTACCACAAAAAATGCATGTCACACTATTGTTGTCGGATTCATTTGTTAGTATAGCATATTTCCATGCTGGATCTTTTTTTAAAGATTGAACTGAATCTGACATTTTATGATCACCTAAAAGCAAACAAATTTAGATAAAAGAAATATAATATTATCCAAGAAACATAATATGGGGACTGCCGGGGGTCCAAGGGGGCGCTGCCCCCTGGCGGGGTACGACCTGCCCGGTCAGGTCGCGGGGTCAAGGGGCAGCGCCCTTGCGGGGGTTTCCGGGGGCAGCGCCCCCGGAACAAAATTTATTTGTTAGAGGAATTTTGAAGTTCGTTTGTATGGAAATTAGGGAGCGATACCAAGCGTGTACCTAGTTGTACCGAGCGGTACAGAGCATGTAACTAGCGGTACCGAGCATGTACCGAGTGGTACCGAGCATTTACATAGCAGTACCGAGCGGTATCATGCATGTACTTAGCAATACCGAGCGTGTACCTAGTTGTACCGAGCTTGTACCGAGCTGTACCGAGCTGGTACCGAGCTGTACCGAGCTATACCGAGCTGGTACCGAGCTGTACCGAGCTGGTACCGAGTTGTACCGAGCTGGTACCTATCTGTATCGAGCTGTACCGAGTTGGTACCTAGTTGTACCGAGCTGTACCGAGTTGGTACCTAGTTGTACCGAGCGGTATCCAGCATATACATAGCGGTACCGAGCATTTACTTAGCGGTATCGAGCATGTACCTAACGGTACCGAGCATACCTGTTAAGTTGTAAATTCTTGTAAGAAATAGCCGTGCAAAACAACAGAGCTGTGCGGAACAGACGGAGGTTGCAAATCAGAGTCAGCTGGTAAGATTTTTTATTGGAACTGACAAAGGAGGGGGCGGATTTGGCAGAAGCACTGCTCTGCGGGACGATTCGGCGGAAACGACTTCAACTTCGGGACAGATTCGGCTGGATTCGGCGGAAGCAGCGAATGTAGCAAACAGAAAGCAGAAAACCTTCGACTTCGGGATAGATTCAACGACCTCGACTTAGGGACTGCGGGATGTGTTCGGCGGATGAAGCAAAAAGAAAATCTTTCGTGAAATTAGGGCAATGAATAGTCATTTATCTTAAAATATAGATATATTTTTAAATATAAAAAATATTCATAAGTATACCGAAATTTAAAAACAATTTGGCGCGCTATTTTGCGCCGTGCGCAACGCGCCATGGCTCACATGTGGCGCAAATAGCGCGCGCTATTTTAAACACATGCGCCTCGCCATGAACATGGCGCCGTAGGTGCGCCGCGCCGCGCCGTGCGCCATGGCGCGCGCTATTTTGCGCCATTGACAACGGTGATTCAAACAATTTAAGGTCAGTCTTCCTACAAAAATTTCATTCCTATTTCGGATAAACATCTGGAGTTAATTTGAACCAAATTAGCTTTGCTCTTCCTCCTCTAAGTCAACTAATTATTAGTTTCAGATAACTGTGTTATTCGAAGTTAAAAATCTCTCAATTCCAGATATGAGTGATGTAAAATCCCCTGCATATATCTATCATATTCAAGTGATTTTAGGTTGACTTTCCCATTGTTGACCTCCATGATGCAGCAAAAAAAAAAGAGCAAGAAAAAAAAAAACTGCTCAAATCATTACCTGTAGTCGCGTCTACAGCGGCCAATACCCGTATCTCTGCCAAAATCCTATCGTAACTCTGCAACGACGCCGCTCAGTCACTTCTCCCCCATGCATAGAGCTTGCGACTTCCTGCCCTATCCGCGTCTTTAAAATGAGAGCTTGAAGCTCTCGATTCTGTTTTTTCCCCACACGACCCCGCCTCTACTTCTGATCGTCTTCTCCAATCGCAAACCTTCACTGCCTTTCATTTTCCCGCATCATCTTCTTCGCTGTCGTCGTAAATCCGCCGGATATTCCAAAATGCCCCTGCACTGCATTGTAATATGTATGCACATAGGTACACAAAAAGAAGGTAAGTACAATTATACAACCCGCATGGGCCCGGTGAGCATATTATAGGAACACATGTGACGTCTAGAGATGCTGCGCGAGTCAATAAATTTGAACTCAATCCTCCTATGCAGATAAATAGAAGTCGGCAAGGTTCAACAAATATTTATAAAATTCCCCCAAACAACTCGCATATGGCCCAGCGAGCGTGTTATTGGTACACAGATGAGATCTAGGAATGTTACGCAGGTCAATAAATGAACGTAATTCGAGCCCGATCCTTCTATATGGATATATGGGAGTTGACACAGCTCGAATTATCAATATATACAGTCAGGATGTCGACCGGAATATTTATTTCATACGTTCATATAAGGCCTCCAACAAATAAAATTCATTAACAAAACCGCAAAGTCAGCTACTAAACCCAATCCTCTGTCGACAGCTTAACAAAGTTGACAATGTTCAATCTATAAATGAAAATGACCCTAACATCTCGATGATGGCCGTGTTGAATGTATATCTCAACCGGAGGGGTTAACTCCAATCATTTCAAAATGCCCTCGAACTTAGACATTTTCAAGTGACTTTAATGTCACCCTGATGATAGTCGTGTTGAATGCGAATCTCAACCGGCGGGGTCTATTCTAAATAATTCAAAATACCACCTAAATACTCAAAATTCTAAAAATCCCAAAAATCCAAATATTTAAAATCGAAATGAACCATTAAATATTTAAAGCAAAATCCATCCACCATCCGCAATAGTTTGTCGGGGTGGACAAATTTGAAATTTACTTCAGCTCACATATAGCTAATGCCTAGTTAAAAATATCATCAGGATCCATTCTCAAATAATCTCCTACCAGTAAGGACATGATATGTGTCCACTGTACGGCAGTTTTGCCGCCAAATAGCACCACAGGATAAACAGTTATGACTCGGGGTCCTCTAAATCGAGTGGTTCTGCCACCAAATGGCACCATGAAATAGTGGTTATTGCTAGAGCCAATACGTTCCTTAGTGACATTAAATCCTTGAGATATGAATCAATATGATATGATCGATAGAGCACAAAGCCTTATGTTAGCTAAGGTGTATTCAAATTTATCCCCTTAGACAAACACGCACCTTAGGTCTACAAGGTACCCTTGGACGAAACAACCCATGGCTATCGACAAGGATCATTCTGTCATGTTGGGTCGACTACCTCCTCTGACTAAGTAGACCAGGGACCACGATGGCCGAGGACAACGCAACCATGGGATCTTAATCGAGTCCATCATCACTCCTCCCACCATCCGCTTTAAGTGCGAGATGGTGAAATTCCAAATTTTAAATATTCGATCTCGTAAATTCCAAATTTTTAAGTCCATGCTGCTACTATATGCAGATGCTCTACTTATCTGATTGACAACTAGCCTTAATCGAAAGTTCTCTCTCGTTATTGGGAGGGGTAATTAACTATAGGGGCTTGCGCGCCTATAGGAAACCAAAACTCAGATTATAAAGTCCTCGCAAAATAAGGATGAAATCTCTGGTAGTGTCTTATCTACAAACCCATATGCCTTCCCAAAATTTACCCTGAAACTTAATTCAATTAAAACTTCCCCGAAAGAAAAGCAAAGTGGGCGGAGGCCGGGGCAGAATTTTTGGAGCTCACACCCACATGCAAATTAAATATTATATAAGTCACCACATCATTAATTACATCTTCAATCACAAGAATGCACTTTAGATTAAGGATACTCTATAGGCTCTATGTTGTTTTGCTTTAGTAGTAAAAATTTAATTTAGAGAAAAGAATATGTCAAGACCCAGCCCTCAAATTTACAAGGCGGGAATACTAACTAACTATTTTCATCTAAAAACTCAAATGTATTTTAAAATAAATTCTATAAATATATTTCTTTCAGAGCATCACGTCTACGATATACGTTCTCTCCTTTTTCACTCATTTAAATTCTTCGATTGATTTATGTGTATGTTTATAAATATAGAGTGTGAGTCATAACATAACTCTGTGAGCACATCATATTTCTACATTACAGTTATACAAGACATTTTGAATAATATGCATGCTCATTAAAAAATATAAAGTAATTCTATTTAAAATTTATTTTGAAAATGACCATTAATCTTATGCATATTTATATATGACATATATATCATATCTTCACCATTTATATAAAAAATACAACTGTCACATGAGATACCATCTAAATATTATTCATTAAGGTACTTTTTCATTTTTTTTAAAACATTTTTCATTTACGCGCACGAGTAAATTGCATCTTCAGCCAATATCATAAAAGGTTGTGCTCCATCATTCAATCATGCACATGCAAACATTTCTACTTAATAACTTTATTTGCATTTTCTATATCATTTCATAATAAGCAATATACAACTTGTGCTAAATTTACATAAGTCTATGTCATCAAGCTCAATATGATCAATTGTATTTAACATAGATAACACATAAATAATTTATAATAATTGTTGCGTGCGAGAATATACGCGGCGGTAGAGTTTGTAAATTCGCGTCCTAGCGTTGCACGAGTATTTCACACACAAACAGAAAAGAGAAAGTGAACACCAAGAGTTTTTACGTGGAAAACCCAAAAATGGGAAAAACCACGGGGCCTCGCCCAGTTGCAAATTTCCACTAGTGTTTTCGTAGATTACAAATGGCGGATTTCGTCCCACAAGTCGGGATAATCCAAATACAACTTGTTTCTTCCACGAAATTCACAAAATCCTGCGAATTCCCTGCGTTTCCTGAAAATCCGGCAGAGTTCCGGCGTCTTCAGGCGGCCGGAAAAACTCCGGCGGCGGTGGTCGAGGAGGTGAGGAATCTCCTATTCCCCTTTCTCCTTCTCCTTCTCTTCTTCTTCTCTCTCTTCACTTGAGCCCCCTTGGTGTAGAATGAGGGCTCTATTTATAGTTTTTCTGGAGTGGCATAGCCCGTAAATAGGCGCGAGATCAAGGGCAAACAGGGAGTGGTTTGAATGGACGGCCGATATCGAATCCTTTGATCATGCACCGTTCGTTGGACATTTGATGGCCTTAACGATGTCAGAATTCGATGATCTTGGGCTCGTTGGATTCGTCTCGTCGAGCCCTTCGATTCGAGTATAAGCTCGTCAAAATCGGAGACCGTTTGGTAACTCAAATTGCGGTTTGAACCTTCCAACGGCGCTTTGAACCCTTGATTCGGACTCATTTGGGCTCGGATTGGGTTGATCTTGGTGTCGTTGGGTTCGTATTTCCGAGACGCTCAGTTTGACTATAAGATCGCTGAAATCGAAGTTCATATGCTCCCGAAATTAATTTTTGAAGTTTCCGAACTGATTTTGCCTCGAGATTCGTGCCCAATCAAGATTATTTTGTGATGACGTATCAGTTGCCCCCCTATTTTCGGACGTCGAAACTCCAGGAGTCCGAAAATATGCGTCACAAATTTTCGGGAGTGACTCAGAATTGATTTTGCGTGTAGGAGGTCCGAACGGTGCTGAAAGTGCCGAAATCGAGTTCGGAGTGTCGAAAAACGTGTCCGAGGACCCCAAAAACGTCCGATTTGATCTTTCCGGGACGAAAAACGAACCTGGGCGCACCGCGTCCGCGCTAGGCTGCGCCCGCGGGGCTTGCCGCGCCCGCGCCTGGGCTGCGCCCGCGGGGCTTGCCGCGCCCGCGCCTGGGCTGCGTGCGGCTGCTGGCTGCCGCGCTGGCGACCGTGGCTGGCCGCGATCCGCGGGCCGTGTTCGCGGATCGCCGAGCTGGCAGCGCCGTTTCGTGCGGCCGGTTCGGCTGCACCGCCTTAGGTGGGTCCCACTTGCCGAAAATAGGCATTTTTGGTCGTTTTTGGCCCAAAAAATTCCTAAAAAATCTAAAAAAATTCCGAAAAATTCGAAAAAATTTAGAAAAATAGGATATTTCGAAAATTGTGGTAACTTCCTCCTATTCTCTCCAAAACCTATAAATAGGCCTCCTAGGCCTTTGAAGAATTTGCAACTTCTCTTTCTTTCTCCCTCCGGTTCTCTGGCGGCTGAGGATTCCGCTATTTGCGAGTTGGAATACTCGAATAGCGCCCCTCTTCGCGCGCAGAAACCTACGGGATCTCCCCCTCCGGCTTACTGACGGCTGAGGCTTTCGTTATTTGCAAGTTTGGAATTTTTTCCTACTCAAGTAGCGCCCCTCTTCGCGTGCAGAAGCCTACGGGATTTTTTCCTCCCCCTCCGGCTTACTGACGGCTGGGCTTCCGTTATTTGCAAGTTTGGAATTTTTTTTCCTACTCAAATAGCGCCCCTCTTCGCGTGCAGAAGCCTACGGGAATTTTTCCTCCCCCTCCGGCTTACTGACGGCTAAGGCTTCCGTTATTTGCAAGTTTGGAATTTTTTCCTACTCAAATAGCGCCACTCTTCGCGTGCAAAAGCCTACGGGATTTCTTCCTCCCCCTCCGGCTTACTGACGGTTGAGGCTTTCGTTATTTGCGAGTTTGGAATTTTTTTTCCTACTCAAATAGCGCCCCTCTTCGCGTGCAGAAGCCTACGGGATTTTTTCCTCCCCCTCCGGCTTACTGACGGCTGAGGCTTCCGTTATTTGCAAGTTTGGAATTTTTTCCTACTCAAATAGCGCCCCTCTTCGCGTGCAGAAGCCTACGGGATTTTTTCCTCCCCCTCCGGCTTACTGACGGCTGAGGCTTCCGTTATTTGCAAGTTTGGAATTTTTTCCTACTCAAATAGCGCCCCTCTTCGCGTGCAGAAGCCTACGGGATTTCTTCCTCCCCCTCCGGCTTACTGACGGTTGAGGCTTTCGTTATTTGCGAGTTTGGAATTTTTTCCTACTCGAATAGCGCCCCTCCTCGCGTGCAGAAGCCTACGGGATTTCTTTCTGGTGGATTCTTGCGAGGCAAAAATGGGTGATCACACTTCTACCAAAGATGTGTCCGTCGTGGAAGATCGTCCAGCTGCGCGTTCAGAGGGTTCAAAGAAGTCTTCTAAGGCAAAAAAAGCCGATGATGTGATTTCTACTATTACAGAAGACTCCTTTATCGCTTTTAGGAAAAAGTATCATTTTCCTAATGATCTGGTGATGAGGGTTCCAGCAAGATCTGAGCGTGCCTGTTTCCCTCCTCGAGGATATGTGACGGTGTATGAGTTTAGCTTGAAAGCGGGGTTGCAATTTCCGCCACCGTCCGAACTGGTTGACATTCTGGTGGCTTGTGGATTGAGTTTATCTCAATTCTCTTATCGGGCCATGTCGGTGGTGGTGGGTCTGATTGCATTTTTTAGAGAACATGGAGCAGTGCTGTCTGTGGACTGCTTATCCCGGATAGGGCGTATTTACATCGATCCACAGGGTCGAATTTCTTTTAGGTCAAAGTGGTTGGAGGTTCGTACTCGGGAACCGTCCAAAGATTGGATTAGTGACTACTTCTTTGTGAAGAATGATTGGGGTCTCCAAGAGAAGTGGGGAACATTGAAGGAGTTACCCGTTCCTCTTCATCTAGGAGCGGATGACTTGTTGAACATGTTAAAGCTTCCTACTACCGAAGCTCTTCGTTACGAGATGCGTTCTCTTAGCAAGTGCTTGGATGAGGAATATTTATTTAAGGTGGGAATATCCACTCATGCAGGGAGGTCAAGTGCACAGAAACTGAAGATATCCACAAAAGTCTCAGAAGTCCCGATAACTCAATCCAGGCGACCTGAAGGCGATGGAGATTCTCATACGCCGAAGAAGAAAAAGTCGAATGAAGTTTTTGCGGTTGGCGGCAAAGCCCCTCGCTTTTCTCCGTCCAGGATATACATCCCCGAGGATGTGCTGAAGCATAAGTGCATCGGTCGTCGACGGCTCGAATACTTGGTGAGTTGACCTTCTTTTCGTTTCTATCGTTTTTGCATTTTTAATTTTGAGGGTATACTTTTCACTTATCTTCTTCTTGCACAGTTCCTCGAGGCGAACAAAGTCTTAGATGTCTGGAATGATGAGTTCGTGAAGGTCAAATACCTCCAGGGAGAATACAAGAAGAAATATGGCGGCAGAGTGAGAGAAATGGAGTCAGTGGAGAGTCAGCTTCATGAATGTAGAGCAGAATTGGCGAACAAGATTGCTTCATCTTCTTCCCAGAATGAGCGGATGGATCGTTTGCATATACAGCTAGTGGAGGCAGAGGCAACAAATAATCAACAACAGAAAAGTTTACAAGTCCTTGAGGCCGAGAATAAGAAACTTCTGAACAAATTGTCAGAGAAGGTAGCTCAATTGTCACCATCTTCAGCCGTGGAGGAGTTCAAAAAATCTTTCACTTTTAAGATTTTTATCGAGGATCAAGTCCATGAAGCTCGCGATCATTTTTACGACGTGGAGGTGAAGGCCTTAGAAGCGGAGCTTATGCAGGATGGTTTTATCAAAGGCTTTATGAAGGGTGTTCGTGCTGTGAAACGCAGGAACGGAGGGGACATCGAGGGGTTGACCCCAAGCCAAGCTTCTAGTGATCCTTCTCCAGATTCTGACGGCGAAGAATTGGAGAGTGATATGCAAAGGATCTTGGCGTTGGAAGAGGACGACGAGGATGATCTTGAGATTCTGTAGAATTGTTTTGATGCTTTCCGTGTCACTTTTGCTTTTGTTGCGATGGTTGTTCATGTGTTGCTGCTGTTCGTGTGTTGCTTTTTTTTTGGATGATGTATTTGATGTTCGTGGGTTTATATAAAAAAGACTATTTTCTTCTTTATATATGTTAACTCAGATGTTGAGGAAGTTTTCCAAACCTGCACGGATGCGAAAGGTATCCGCTTTGGGATACTTTGACCTATCCGAGGTTGTTAATCAAAGCATTTGCTTGATGATTTTAACCTGTGTGGAAGAGGTCGGACTAGATCCCCCTGGGATTAGTCGCTTATTGATTGAGATACAACTTGAGTTTTGTATTTCTCGGATCATAAGTGAAAGCTCAGAATAGAAGAGACAGTGCGATGGCAAAGCGAACATCACATTACTGTATTATATAAAATAGCACGACAATTCCCTATTAAATTTAGGGGTACAAAAACAAGCGTTCTTCTACAACAACGTAAAACCTTAAAGAAAATGCAATGCATAGCTACAAAGCAAAACGAAAGTTACGAACAACATTACACATAACAAGCAGTGACATCAATCTACTACTGATAGTATTTGCGAAGGTTGTCCACATTCCAGGTTCGGGGAAGCATTTTTCCATTCGCGTCTTTTAACTTGAAGGTTCCAGGCTTGACCATGGCTGCTACCAAATAAGGACCTTCCCATAAGGGGGAGAGCTTGTTACGTTGAGGGCCTTTTCCAGCAGCTTCGAGGCTTCGCAGAACTAAATCTCCAATGGAGATAGTTCGAGGCTTTATCCTTCGATTGTAGTGACGAGCGATCCGTTGTTGGTATGCAGCGGTCTTGAGTGAGGCTATATCTCTTGCCTCGGGGAGGAGGTCTAAATTCGTCCTGAGTTCTTCCTCATTCTTGCTGAAGTCGAAGGTCTGAACTCTATTGCTCGGGACCCCTATATCCACCGGTATGACTGCTTCTGTGCCGAAACAGAGGTTAAATGGAGTCTCTCCTGTAGGTGTTCTGGCTGTGGTGCGGTAAGCCCATAGGACACTCGGGAGTTCTTCAACCCACTGCCCCCCAGCCTTCCCTAGGCGTGTCTTCAGCCCTTTCAGAATTGTTCGGTTTGTGACTTCTGTTTGCCCATTCGTTTGAGGGTGGGCAACAGCTGTGTGGACAAGCTGAATGTGAAAATCCTTACAAAAAGACGTAAAGACTTTTCCGGTAAACTGAGTTCCATTGTCGGTGATGATCTTGGCTGGAATACCGAAACGACAAATTATATTCTTCCATAAGAATTGTTTGGCGTTCGCTTCAGTGATCTTTGCTAAGGGCTCTGCCTCCACCCATTTTGTAAAATAGTCTACAGCCAGGATGATGAATTTTCGTTGTCCTGTGGCTATAGGGAAAGGCCCCATTATGTCGATTCCCCACTGGGCGAAAGGCCAGGGACTTTGAAGAGATGCAAGTTCTAGAGCTGAAGTGTGGGTGAGGTTGGAATGCAATTGGCAGTTCACGCACTTTCGTGTAAACTCAAGCGCGTCTTGTTTCATTGTAGGCCAATAGAACCCCTGCCTCATGATCTTATAGGCCAAAGCTCTTCCCCCAGGTGCTCGCCACATACTCCGGAATGTACTTCCCGAAGTGCATAATCGGCTTCTGAAGGTGGGAGACACTTCAGATATGGCCCGGTGAAAGCGCGCTTGTATAATTCATCACCAATAATGGTGAAATTTGTTGCTCGTCTTCGAAGTCTAGTTGCAGCCATGGGTTCTTCAGGCAGTGTCCCATTTTGTAAGAAAGACAAAATAGGATTGATCCAAGACTCCTCCCTTGATTCGTTGATCGATTGTATAACCCATGGACCTTGAATGCTAGGGAAGTGAATTTTCTCAACATGCTTCCTCTTGTAGATGTATCCTGTTGTTGATGTCGCAAGCTTTGAAAGAGCATCTGCTCTTGCGTTATGCTCTCGGAGAATGTGTATGATCTGATATTCTCCTATTCGGGTTAAAAGCAGTTTTGTAATCTTGCAATATTCAGCCATTTGCGGATTGTGGATTTCGAATTCTCCCTCTACTTGGGATGCAACTAATTGTGAATCGGTGTGGACTACCAGGTTCTGCACTTCGCAATCGATTGCTAGCTTTAGCCCAGCAATAAGAGCTTCATATTCTGCCATGTTATTCGTTGCCGGGAATTTGAGTCGGAGCCCATACTCAAAAGTAATTTTCTGTGGAGATATTAGCAGAATTCCGGCTCCTGTGCCAGAACTTCCCGAGGACCCATCAACATACAACGTCCAATGCGGAGGAGAAGGCGAAATATTTGGTTGAACATCAGATGCTGGGACGGTGCATTCAACCACAAAATCTGCGAGCGCTTGAGATTTTATATCGGGTCTAGGCAGGTAATGAATGTCGAATTCGCCAAGTTCTACGGACCACTTGACGAGCCTACCCGATGCTTCCGGTTTTTGCAGAATATTTTTCAGCGGCATATTTGTGTAAACTCCTATTGAGTGGGCTTGGAAGTAGGACGTAGTTTTCTGGCGGAATAAACCAATGCCAACGCCGTCTTATCTGCTAAGGGATAACGCCCCTCTGTCTCAGACAGGATTTTACTGACATAATAAACAGGGCGTTGCGTAGCATTTTCTTCCCGTACTAGGACAGAACTGATGGCTTGGGCCGAAACAGCTATGTATAAATACAGCTTTTCTCCTGACGTCGGTTTGGAAAGTAATGGCGGGGAGGCCAAATACTTTCGTAGCTGTTCGAATGCTTCTTGGCATTCATCCGTCCACTGAAAACCAGAGTTGCGGACACCTCTGAGTATTTTGAAGAAAGGGAGATATTTATCTCCCGAACGCGCCAGGAAACGTGACAATGCTGCAATTCTTCCGTTCAGCCTTTGGACTTCTTTGATGTTCTTCGGGGGCACCATATCTCTTAACGCCTTGATCTTTTCAGGATTGGCTTCAATTCCTCTGTGGGTTACCATAAACCCCAGAAATTTTCCAGAAGCAACTCCGAAGGCGCATTTGGTGGGGTTGAGTCGCATATTGTAACGTCTCAGCAGATGGAAGCACTGCTCCAAGTCAGAGATATGTTGAGATTTTTCGAGGCTTTTTACCAACATGTCGTCTACATATACTTCCATGTCACGCCCAATAAGGGTTTTGAAGACTTTATTCATAAGGCGTTGGTAGGTTGCTCCGGCATTTTTGAGCCCGAAGGGCATTACCCGATAACAGTACAGTCCTCTGTCTGTTTGAAATGCTGTCGCTTCTTCGTCGGTCGGGTTCATCTTGATTTGGTTGTAGCCAGAGTATGCGTCCATGAAACTCAACATTTGATGACCGGAAGTGGTATCGACTAACTAGTCGATACGTGGAAGGGGAAAGCTGTCTTTCGGGCAGGCCTTGTTGAGGTCAGTATAATCTATGCACATTCTCCATGCGCCGTTTCCTTTTCTAACCAAGACGACGTTTGCCAGCCAGTTAGGATGATGTACTTCTCGTATGAATCCGGCTTTAAGAAGTTTGTCCACCTCTTGTTCGATTGCTTGCTGTCGGTCTGGCGCAAAATTTCGCTTCTTCTGGATGATTGGTTTGTTCGCAGGATTGACCTTAAGGGAATGCACAATTACTTCAGGGTCAATTCCAGGCATATCCGCCGGACTCCATGCAAAAACATCCTGATTTTCTCGTAGAAAATCTGTAAATATTTTCTTCTCGTCTTTTGAGAGAAGCGACCCAATTTGCACCGTCTTTTGAGGATGCTCTTCAGAGATAGATACAATGGTGAGTTCTTCTACTGGTGAGGCTCTCTGAGGTATATCCTCGCTTCGGAGATCAAAATCCTCTATGCTTAAAGTATCGGCCGGGTGTGTTCTGACTTGCCTGAGATAGCAGGTTTGCGCTGCTTGCTGATCCCCGCGTACCATACTGATTCCTGTTGGAGTATGGAACTTCAACTTGAGGTGAGGGATAGAGGTGACAATCCCGAAAATTGATTGGAGCGGCCTTCCAAAGATAGCGTTATAAGCCGATTCAGACTTTACAACAATAAACTGAATGGAGTGTGTGGAGTGCCGAGGAAATTCTTCAAGTACAACTGGGAGACTAATTATCCCTTCTGCTCGTACAGGTTGATTATCGAACCCATATAGAGGGCCTGCAGCGGGCTGGAGTTTTTCTCTTGTGAGTCCCATGTTGAGGAAGGTAGAGTAGAATAAGACATCCACAGAGCTGCCGTTGTCTACAAGAATCCTCTTAACGTTGTAGCACGGGTCACCTATGCCTGCATTTATAACAAGTGGATCTTGGTGAGGGGTTTTTACTCCCTCCAAGTCAGAATCATCAAAAGTGATGGAGTGATCTACACGAGCTTTCTTTGGAGTTGGGGTTTTGTCCACAGCCAGAAAGATGTTATCGGATAGCAGAGGGCCTCCAGCTATTGTCTCAATTTCTCCGACCGCGATTCAGTTGTTTATCGGTGGCCTCTGTTGTCGTTCTTGCCCCCCAGTGGGACGAATTTCCTCTCGGGGAGGAGGATTCTGAATAAATTGGCGGAGATAACCTTGGCGGATAAGCCTTTCAATCTCTTCCTTTAGTTGTCTGCAAGCTTCGGTAGTGTGACCACGGCTTCGATGGAAATGACAGTATTGATCCTGATTTCCTGTGTTCGGTTTCAAGGGATGTGGCCACTTTACCGTATCCTGATCTCGAATAGCCATTAGCACATTTGTTCGAGAAGTATTGAGAGTAGTGTATTCTTTCTCTTGTCGAGGTTCCCGTCGCGGCAATGGAGGCCTCGGGGGTAGATTATTCTTTCCTTGCTTCTTTCGTTGCGAGGAAGAATTATCCGTTCCTGGTGCTCCCTTGCGTTTTCCCGTAGATTGTTCGAACTGTTTCCTATGGGCGTTTATAGCCTCATCTGCCGAGATTTGTGCTTCCACCCGGTGAATTAAATCGGCATATGATGGAACGGTGTCGCGCATAAGTGCCGAGTAGAAGGGGCCAGGGCGAAGACCTCCGAGGAAGACTCCCCTTAATAGTTCAGGATCTACTCCTGGGATTTGTCGAGCTTCAGTGGAGAACCGCTGAAAATACTCCTTTAAAGATTCTCCTTCGTTTTGGCGGATTCCAGAGAGGTGGGAGGAATCTTTAGCAATCCTTCGGTTGGCTACGAATTGCTCGACAAAAGCTTTCGCTAATTTCACAAAGGAAGGGATTGTTCCTGATGGAAGCGAGTAGAACCATGTGCGAGCCTGTCCTTTGAGAGTGGCAGGAAAGACTTGGCAGAGGAGAGCGTCCGAAGCTCGCTGAATGTGCATAATGGTTCTGTAGTGGTCGATATGCTCGTACGGGTCGGAGGTCCCATCGTATGACTCGATGCTAGGTAGCTTAAACCTAGCCGGAATTGGGTGTTGCAGTATGGCCTCAGTTAGAGGCGAAGATTCCTGAAAGTCTCTCTGTCGGAGAGTTTGTCTCGTATCTCCTTGGGGGAATTCTTCCCTTACTAATTTTCGTAGCTCGTGGCGCAGGGCCTCGTGAGGGAGCTCTGCTTCATGTGGTTGAGCAGAGTTTTCAGGGAGATCTGGGAGGATGCGAGGCTGTCGAATCGAAGGTGGAGGATGTGTAGAACTTGCCGTATCGGCAAGTTCGTTATCCTGTCGAGACTGAGGAAATCGTCTAAGTGGGGGGAGATGAACTTCTGCTTGAGGATGTCCGAGTCGGACATCCTCAACCCGTGGTGGATTTTGGGGGAGGAAGACTTCCTCCTGCTGTGCTAATTCAGGCTGTCGATTCTCCCGGAGGAGTTGAAGGATCTCGTTTTGTGATTCTTCCATTTTCCGAATCCTTTCTTCCAAAGAAGGCCCTGAGGTCCTTTCACCGACAACATTTTGCCCCCCGGGGTGCAAAGATACTGAGATTGGTCGTCTATGGTTAATAGACGAGTTTCTGGACTGACGAGAGTTGGAGCGAGAAGCTCCAACCAAACGACTACTGCGCCTATTCACCATTGTAGCAGTACTTGAAGTAGTGGGATTGTGGTTCCCACAGACGGCGCCAAACTGTTGCGTGCGAGAATATACGCGGCGGTAGAGTTTGTAAATTCGCGTCCTAGCGTTGCACGAGTATTTCACACACAAACAGAAAAGAGAAAGTGAACACCAAGAGTTTTTACGTGGAAAACCCAAAAATGGGAAAAACCACGGGGCCTCGCCCAGTTGCAAATTTCCACTAGTGTTTTCGTAGATTACAAATGGCGGATTTCGTCCCACAAGTCGGGATAATCCAAATACAACTTGTTTCTTCCACGAAATTCACAAAATCCTGCGAATTCCCTGCGTTTCCTGAAAATCCGGCAGAGTTCCGACGTCTTCAGGCGGCCGGAAAAACTCCGGCGGCGGTGGTCGAGGAGGTGAGGAATCTCCTATTCCCCTTTCTCCTTCTCCTTCTCTTCTTCTTCTCTCTCTTCACTTGAGCCCCCTTGGTGTAGAATGAGGGCTCTATTTATAGTTTTTCTGGAGTGGCATAGCCCGTAAATAGGCACGAGATCAAGGGCAAACAGGGAGTGGTTTGAATGGACGGCCGATATCGAATCCTTTGATCATGCACCGTTCGTTGGACATTTGATGGCCTTAACGATGTCAGAATTCGATGATCTTGGGCTCGTTGGATTCGTCTCGTCGAGCCCTTCGATTCGAGTATAAGCTCGTCAAAATCGGAGACCGTTTGGTAACTCAAATTGCGGTTTGAACCTTCCAACGGCGCTTTGAACCCTTGATTCGGACTCATTTGGGCTCGGATTGGGTTGATCTTGGTGTCGTTGGGTTCGTATTTCCGAGACGCTCAGTTTGACTATAAGATCGCTGAAATCGGAGTTCATATGCTCCCGAAATTAATTTTTAAAGTTTTCGAACTGATTTTGCCTCGAGATTCGTGCCCAATCAAGATTATTTTGTGATGACGTATCAATAATGATAAGCAATTAAATTCATTTTGAAGAAGCGACACCATTATCATAATTTATGAACATAAATGCTTACCTCAAAATCAGATACCTTGACAATTCGTTTTAATCATCACTCTGTCATCGTCAGTTTAGCACCTATATAATTACATATAAGATGTTCTCACCATCATAATTTATAAATTATTTCTAACTCAAAAATTTTCTACTAATGTATTAAAAATTTTCCTCATAAATCTAATTTATTACTTAGTATATCATTTAACTGATTTACCCTTTTTTAACCAAAATCTTCAATAATTATTTTGTCTCTCTCTCTCTCTCTAAATAATAAAGTTGATATATTTAATTAAATATTTATACATATATATTAGAAGATGACTTCAATTTATCAAGAGGTTAATTTAATAATTTAAAAATTATTAAATTATTTCTAACTCAAAAAATTTCTACTAATGTATTAAAAATTTTCCTCATAAATCTAATTTATTACTTAGTATATCATTTAACTGATTTACCCTTTTTTAACTAAAATCTTCAATAATTATTTTGCTCTCTCTCTCTCTCTCTCTCTCTCTCTCTCTCTCTATATATATATATATATATATATATATATATATTGGGGGGGGGGAATTTATTTATTTATTTATACATTAGTAATTATAATCTAATTATGATTATTTATTATTAAGACAATATTCCTTTCTTATGAAATTTAATATATATATATATATATAGGGGTGGGGGGAATTTATTTATTTATTTATACATTAATAATTATAATCTAATTATGATTATTTATTATTAAGACAATATTCCTTTCTTATGAAATTTAAATTACAAAACTAATTATTTTTAAATTATTAAATTAATCTCTTGATAAATTGAAGTCATCTTCTAATATATATGTATAAATATTTAATTAAATATATCAACTTTATTATTTAGACTTTTTTTAAGCTCTAAATTTAGTTTAATTTTCATATAAAATTGTTATTTGATCTTCATTATTATTGTTATTGTACAATATATATACATCTCTTTAAAGTCTAAATATAATAATCTAGGGTTTAGACTATTTATATTAACCAAAATTTAATCAATATAAAAACCTCACCTTCCTTTCTATACATCAACTCCCGACTCCTCCAATAGTTATGTAATATCCCGTACACGGGGTCCTGTTGCGTGAAGAAGTCGAACGAGGCGAGGAAGACAAAGAACATAAAGCGGACAGAAGAGCTCGTTTCCATCAATTAGAGCCATGAAGTGGAAGAGGAAAATTCGTTGATTGGGGTTTGTTTTTGCACATGAAGACCAAGCGGAAGATGAAGAAGAAGAAGACGAAGGAGTGGAAAGGCTCAGCGTCAAAACCATTCGGTTGATTTGAGTCGAAGCCGTTTTTGTCATTTGGAGAAGCTGAAGGGAGACGGAACACTCGAAAATGAGCTTGTTGATTTCATTGATTTCATCTCTCGATTCTAATCAAAGCTAATGTTTTGAGATGCTAGTAAAATGAAATAGTCCGTCGATTAGTAACGGAGAAGATGAATGGGCATCGCCTTTAGCCTCCCTATAAATCAAGATTGAGAGAGGGAGATGGGGGAAATCGAGAGAAAGAGAAACGAAGAGAGTAGGAGAAAAAGAGGTACCTTCAACCGAGCCAACCGAGGGGGGCAAATACGGGCGTGCAGATTAGGGCTAGAGATTGGCCACAATTAGGATGAAAGGTAATATATCTTTTTTATATGTTATAAAGTTATGTTTAGTCATTTAGAGAAAGAATGTTTAATCTAATGCCTAATTATTATTTATTAAATTATTTAATTGAAATTTTATTGATTTATGAAATTTTTAGAATAAAAATAATAAATACTATTAAGGAAGTTTAACCTAAAATTTTACTTTCAAAGTAATTTAGTTATATATATATATATATATAATCTTGATTGTCTTGTTCAAATTGAATTTTAAATAGAATTACTTTATGTCTAAATTGAGCATGCATATTATTCCTGATGTTTTGCATTACTGTAATTTAGAAGTATGATGTACTCACTAAATTCTTTTATGACTCAATCATATATTTATAAATGAATATATGTATTATTCAATAAATTAAAATGAGTAGAATAAGAGAAAATGTGTATTGTAGGCACGACGCTCCAAGAGAAAGGTATTTATATAGCATTTATTATTTTTTTATAATTTAGAGGTTTCAGTGACTCTTTCTGCGTATTGGAAATATTTAGTAATTGATTTTTTTAATCAATCATCCGACAGTATGTTTCCATCTCATTAATTCGAGCCTCTGGGCCGGCTTATGACAAGTTACGACTATATGAGCTCACTTTCGATCATATGATACCCCTTGATCTCCCTCTCTCTTGTTTTTGCAATGCCCACCATGCTAAATCTCATCGTCGCTCAAGCATGTCGGCCTCAAGATCAACTTCACCTCCACTCTCCTTCTCTATCACTTGCAATCCCCCTTTGTCTCCTCTTTTCACTCGATTTAAAGAGACAAGGCCTTCCATCTTCCTCACACGACCAATCCTTCATCTCCCATGTAGCAATGGAAATGACACAATTGATTCGACTCTTAATGTGAGAATGAACCGACTGCAGTTCTTTCATCTTCAATTCCCCGGGTCCAAGAGGTGAACATCGCTTGTGACCAAACAACGTGAGTCACTTCAATTGCTGAGGTGCGAAGAGAAAAAGAAGTACGTACTTGTTTTGTTATCAACCCCCCCCCCCCTAATGCCTTGCAAATGAGAGAAAAACTACATAAGACATTATCGAAGAATGGGATGAAAAGGCAGCGATAGTTTTCTTTTGACAAAGAAAAGGGAAATTGAGCCCATACGATTTCCACCACTAACCGATACAGCAATGGCAATCCACCAGGAAACCCCATAACCCCCTCTACTTATAAAATTCAGGGATACATCGACTAATGGACAGGCAATCGAAATGGAAAGCTAGGCGTACTGGATAGATTCTGAAACAAACTCATGTTCATGCTTATAACTAGGATTTTTCTTAGCTATATAAGCTCCCCAAGATTGAAATTCAGAAGAAAAAAAAAAAAAAAAAACTAACGCCTTATCCTATTTAGGAAGCAAGCATGGAAGCACTCAAGCTAAAGCAAAGCTCAACATACGCGCCATTTCATAGCACTCAAGGTTTTGAATGAAACAATCGGTGCATAAAGAATAAGGAAAGGATTGAATGAAAGGGTATGACCATAATGAAAAGGGGCAAGAATGCGACAATAATATATTGACTGAAAAGGGAAAACATACATCCATACGACAGGAGATCTCCATCATCTTCTTTGTTTTGCGTTACTGAGCAATGAATCGATATCTTCATCCCCTTCATCTTCTTCGTCTTCCCATGACTCCAAGTGACAGAACTGATGTTCATCATTTCGAATATTACATAATATATTGACATTCACCTGGACATATTTAATAAATAGATGTATTCGGCCCCGCCTAATTGAAAGATCCTTATTTAACCTTAAGATATTTAGTAAATGGATGTAATTGATCCAACCTAATTGAATGATCCTTATTAGTAAACATGGGTTATATAATCCAAAGGAATCTTGTAAACTTGGAGAGAAACCATGTAGAAGAGGCAATTTTTATGGTTGATCCTTTCCAACAATAGGCATCATGCCCCCATCAGGTGTCTTATGACTCACAACTCATAGCCTTAACAATTGAGGTATACTAGGGGCTGATCATAATCATATTTAATGATGCGATTGCAATCAAGCTAGTCACCACCGAGTAGGGGGCACATGTCAGGTCCTCATTGCATGAGATTTTCGAGAGTGACAATATAAAACACTTTGTTTGATATTGATTATTTGTAAGGTTTTGTCAAACTCTAACTTTATCATATTTGGCAACTAGAAATAGGGCCTTAAAGGCGTCATGCAAATAAATCATCAAATATTGGCAAAACTCATTTTGGATAATTGATCCATTCATAAATAGGGACAAGAGAAATTGATATTATTTTAGCCCTTTGTAAGGATTTGTCAAACTTAAATTAGGCACCCTTGACAAACCAGGAGTAGGCCTTTGAAGGAATCATGCAAATAAATTATAAAATATTGATAAAACTCAATGTTAGATTACCAATCCTCTGTTTGAAAAAGTGGAAGAGGAATGTAACTGCCAGTTCAATAATGGGCCTTGTAGACTCCACTCCTCATACATGAGGGGATCAAGCTGAAAGGGCATGCAACATTTTAAGTGTTTTTTGCCCATTTTCATAATTTTCTCAATTTTCCAAAAGGGATTTTATATTTTTCTAGGCAAGAATGATGGTCAAGTGTCTCAAAATGCCACAAGACTTGGAAGAGAATGAACATTAGAGTTTCTAAATTTTTTTAATATATGTTTCCATATTTTCTAGGATTTTTTTCAAAATTTTCTTTCCATTATTATTTTTCTTTGTTCATTCATTTGTTTCATAGAAAATATCTCAAAATATCAAGAGCATTTCATGATTTTCTTGAGCAGGCAGATGCAAAAAATAATGGGAGATTTGAATTAGAGGGTAGGGGGTTGCATACTTTTCAAACCAACTTGATTTCATGGACTATTTAAAATATTTTTATGGTTTCAATTTTTTATATTTTGATGTTTTGGAATGGCTTTTAATGTGACATTTATGCCGTCAATGCAACTCATGGGTTCAATTTTTGTATGCGAGATCAGTTATGCCCCCATATACACTGTGATATGACATTTTTGAACTGCCGAATAGTGTCTCATCGTGCTCGAATTTTATTCACACCCATGCTTAATTGGGCCCCATGGGAGCAATCTACGCTCTAAGTAGGGGCTTCATGGAGGTCATTTTCAAGCAAATTTAAGGTCATATTGCGTAAGAAAGAGTTGAAACATTGTTGTTTCTATATGTTGGTGAGCTGCCCAAGTTCATCCAAGGTTGTTTTGTCAATTTATTTGCTATTTACACGACATTTTGTGCAATTCAAGATTTTTTTGTCTTATATTTGCATGTTCGCCAGCTATTTAGATTTTTTGTCATTTTATGTTTGTCTCTATTGCATTCTCTTCAATATTTTAGTTAAGTTCCAAATAGATCTATGCAATGCTTTCGCATCAACGGATAAAAAAAAGTGTTGGGCCTTCCCACCACAACAAGAAAGATACTGCAATCATAAATATATCACATATTGCATTAAGAAAGATGCATGAGGATGATGCAAAATACATCTAGACAACTGTATTTAATACCAACACATTAAGAAGGCATGTATGGGTGTGTTATCGTGGTTCTCTACGTCAATTATGATATGAAGTTGAAAAATAAACTTCCCAACATACTAAGAACAACTCGTATGAGTAGCTCACAAGTAGCCCAAAAACCTTCCTATACCTCATCTGGTGTTGTGAGGTGTTTGTGAAGGGATACAGAGCATTAGAGAGGATCTTTATGAAACAATATTGAACAACAGATAATTGTATGTTTGGATACTGATAGGAAATACTTGAGTTCGCAAACAAACCTATCTCCAATTGGTGAAAAAAACGAGAATAATGCAAAATCTGGGCGAAATCAGCCCCAAAACGGTGGATTGCAATAAGAGAAACAAAGTCAAACAAACACGAGAACAAGATACAAATGATTCTCAATTCAAGAGGAGGATCATCTCTCCCAAATCTCTAGACAAGAGAGTCTAGAGCCCAAACGCCAAGAAGCCCTAATTTCTAATCAAACAAAACATAACCTCTCCCTAATCCCCTCATGCACTTTAATACAAAAAACTTTCCTAATCTAATTTCTGATGCAGGCAAACTAGAAAGAAAAATCAAATAGGAGAACACTAGGACAAATGAAAACCAAACTCGATTCAATCTAGAATGCAAACATCCAAACAAACATCAAAACAAATAAAAAGTCGAACAAACGAAATAAAATTATAAAATAAAAATACTATCCTCAGAACAACCGGCAAGCTTTTTCCTCACATGCAACGAGAAGTAGGTAAAATATGATAAAGTGCTTAGGCTTGCCAAGCAAGGGTCCACCACATCAAAAAGGTCCAACGTCCCACCAAACTCCTCTGGCAAATGTCTCCCAAATCAGCCAACAAACATCTCCCAATAGCTCAAGAAGAAGGATACAAGTGGAGTGGAACTTGCGTAGAGAAGAAGAGATTAGAAGCCAAGACGAAATAGAGAGGAGGAAGAGATATTTGGAACAAGCTCTCAAGCTTTTCCAAGAGAAGAAACCCTCAGGTTTTAGCAACTTATCTCAAGTTAATCAATAACCTCTTCATGACAAAAATCCCACATATTTATAGGAGAAAAAGGGGAGCCAAACAGCCAACTTCCACCTCCAACCAAACCAATCAGGTAAGGGGAAGAGGAACACCAGTAGGCAACACAAAACAGCTCCCAAAAAGACAACACAAGAACCGGGTAGAGGCAGCCACGGGAAAACAGCCAGGGAAGAATCCGAAAAGACAACACATGAACCGGGTAGAGGCAACTATGGGAAAGCAGCCAGGGGGGAAACCGAAAAGGCAACACAGGGGACCGGAACCAGCACCCAACAAAAGGGGAGGAGAACCAGTCACGGGAACAACACAAGGGAAAAAATTGAGGGGACATAAGAAGGGGAAGAGGCAAGCTCCAACTCTACATAATGAGCTAAAAGAAGAATACCTTTTCAAATTTATGAGCTAAATAGTGCAACTACTCTTCCAAATAATGAGCTAAACATCAGCTCGAGCATTAATAAGCTAGCACCAAGAAGCTCCCAAGTTTTTTAGCTCAAAACCAATACAGCCAAAGCCCAACCCGAGAGCAGCCAAGGCCCAAACCGAGAGGCAGCAAGCAGCCCAAAGAACAAAAGGACTCAAAAAGCTAGCAAACCCAAGGCTTGCCATGCCCAAGCACATCCTACCATGATCATTGGATGTTCTCCATCATTGGAAAGCATAAAGAAAAACATAAAACACAAATATAATATTCAAATTAAAATAAAACGAAAATAAGTCAAAATAAGAATGCATCAATTCCCCCCAGGTGGGGGAATCTCATCTCCTGATGAGAAGGCTTCCACAATTTTCTGATAAAGATCTGGATGACGATTTTTCAACTCATTAGCATCCATCCAAGTACAGTTTGTTAAGGAACGATTCTTCCATTTTACCAAAAATCTCTTGTGTTCGCCCATGTCTAGTTTTAGAAATCCTGACATCAATAACATCTTCAACCTATTCATTATTGTTTGGAACTGATGTGGAGAGTGGCAAAGTTTCAACTTCCACAGAATCATCAGAATTTTCTTCATACAAAGAAAGGTCAGAAATATTAAAAACAGCCAATAAAAATAGGAAGATCTAAGAGATAAGCATTCGTGCCCAACTTTCGTAGAACACGAAAAGGCCCAAATTTCTTCCTGCTTAATTTTCCAAAAGTACCAACAAGAAATCGTTGGCGATGAAAGTAAACCATAACCAAATCACTCTCCTTAAAATAAACTTCCCTCCGATGTTTGTCAACAGCAGATTTGTATTTAACATTAGCCATTCGGAGTTTTTCAAGGACTTGTTGTTGAACAATTTTGATATGGTCAAAAGTTTCAGAAGCTTCAGCACTAACTTTATTAGGCAAAGACAAACAATTTCTATCTAAAATGTGAGGTATAGACTGACCATAAATAATCTTAAATGGAGTTTTACCAGTGGAGTGATTAATATAATTATTGTATGCAAACTTAGTTTGGGGCAATATCAAATCCCATCGGGATGGTTTTTCTCCAGCAAGGCATCTCAGTAAATTTCCTAAGCTTCGTTTGACAACTTCAGTTTGCCCATCGGTTTGTAGATGATATGCACTATTAAATTGAAGAGTAGTTCCTAATTTTGCCCAAAGTATTCTCCAAAAATGATTCAAAAATCTAGTATCCCTATCAGAAGTAAATGTGCGAGGAATACCATGAAGACGACAATTTTTTTTTAAAATAAGTCAGCAATATATGAAGCATTAGAAGTTTTCTTGCATGGAATAAAGTGTGTCATTTTGCTAAATAGGTCCACAACAACAAAAATAGAATCATACTTTCTTGTAGTAACAGGCAACCCCAAAACAAAATCCATAGAGATATCCTCCTAAGGTTTATTTGGAATAGGAAGAGCAGTATACAAACCAATGTTTTGAGAAGTTCTTTTAAAAGCTTCATAGATTTTACATTGTTTTACCAGCTTAGTGATTTGCTTTCTCATATGGGCCAGAAATATTTTTTCTCTATCAAAGCAACAATTTTTCCTTGTCAAAAATGTCCACCCAAACCCCCATTACCCATTATGAAGTTCCTACACAAGTTGCTCTCTTAAATAACTTTTTGTTATGCAAAGTCTGGAACCCTTAAACAAAAACCCTTGGTGAATAACAAATTGAGCAGAAGGATTAGTTCTAGAAGTAAGACAACAATCCCAAATACTCTTAAAATCAGGATCATTCGCATAAGTGTCTTTTAAAAAAATCAAAAGAAGTTGTGGTTGGGTAAACAATTACCAACAAGTGAGACCTCCTGCTTAAAGCATCAGCTACTTTGTTTAGCACACCAATTTTATGTTTAATGTGAAAAGTGTATTCTTGCAAAAAAGAAACTCATCTGGCATGCCTTTTGTTCAAATTTTTTTGAGAGCCCAAAAATCATAAAGCTTCATGATCAATATTTAAAACAAATTCCCTTAGGATCAAATAACATCTCCAGAATTTCAAAGCTTGAACAATAGCATAAAATTCTAAGTCATAAGTAGAATATTTGGATCGAGCATCATTCAACTTTTCACTAAAGTAAGCAATAGGTTTTCCTTCATGACTAAGCACAGCACCAATACCAACATGAGAAGCATCATAATCAACTTCAAATTTTTTTTCAAAATTTGGCAAGCTAAGGATGGGAGCTTGACTCATTTTTGCCTTAATGATTTCAAATATTTGTTCAGCTTGAGGTGTCCACCTAAATATCCCTTTTTTTAAACAATCAGTGATAGGAGCAATCAAAGAACTGAAATTTTTAATAAACCTTCGATAGAAAGAAGCTAAGCCATGAAACCCTCTCACTTCGCTTATGTTTTTAAGGGAAGGCTAGTTTTGAATTACCTTAATTTTCACAAGATCAACCTTGATTCCCATAGCAGACACAATGTAACCCAAAAATGTTAAACTTGAAGTCATGAAAGAATATTTTTTAGGATTGATGTACAACTTTTGCTCTCTTAGCGTTTGCAAAATTTGTCTCAATTGATTAATTTGCAAAAAAAATTTTCAGAAGCAGTTCATGAGTGTTTATTTTGACAACCTTGTTATTTTTGGCAGACGAATTAGGTACAATTTTTTAGGATAAAGAGTGAACTCTTTATTATTTTGAATTAAAGTATAAGTGTTCTTTTCCCCGTTGTGAATGATTTTTTGATCAAATTGTCAAGGACGACCCAACAAAATATGACAAACTTCTAGAGGTACAGCATCGCAAACAACTTGATCTTTGAAAGAACTCTCAATTGTTAAGTTAACAGAACATTGTTTTGTTATTGGAACTTCACCCCCTTCCTTGAACCAAGAAATTTTGTAAGGTTTGGCAAATGGTTTTGATTTCAACTTAGCTTATCAACCATTACTTGTAAAACAAAATTTTTCGAACTCCCGCTATCGATCATAAGAGTGTAATTTTTTTCCTCAACTGTGCAAGTGGTTTTAAAAATATTTCTCCTAAGCCAGCTATCCTCATTTTCAATTTTAGTTGTCAAAACTTGTTGGATTACCAAAAGTTGCTCACCTTCATCTCCCTCTACATCAACTTTTTCTAATTCAATGTCATTTTTAGGATCAGATTCATTTTCTTCCTCTTCTTCTAACTCTTCATCATTTTCAATGTAATGGTTTCTTGATGGGTTGTTTTTTCTATAAGCCGCAGAGAGATACCATAAAGCCCACATTTATAACATGGTCCAATTAATCTTGGTTGTTCAATAGATTTAGGCCCCATAAATCCTTTTCCCTTATCCACATTTTGAGTTTCAAAAGATTTAATTTTCACACCCGATCACTATAGGAAAAACGTCATTTTCCGGCGACCATTTCCGACGGAAAAATGACCAAAATACGTCGGAAATTAGCATTTCCGGCGCATTTCCGGCGGAATTTTTTCCGCCGGTTACACGCGAGTCGGAAAATGACTTCCGGGGTTTAAAAATGCGGCGAAAATATTTCCGGCGCATTTCCGACGAAAAATTCGCCGGAAATTATTTGCGGCGATTTGTTTTTGCACCGGAAAAAAAAATTTGTGCAGACATCCAACGGGCCATACCCAAGCAGCTCGGCCGCAGCCCCCCTCCAGCGAACGCAGAGCCCACCGCCGCCCCTTAACCGCCGGGCAGCCCGCCCACGGTTCAACCAAACGACTCAAGCTAGCCCCGCCCGTGCGAGTCACAACGCATAAGCGGGGGTTCGAACATCCAAACTCTCCAACCAGCGTGAGGTCCTCAACCACTCAGCCACAAAGGAAAACCTGCTATTAGTGATAACTCTTATTATTTAAAGTATAATGTTAAAATTTTAAAAGTAAATTGTTTTTTTAAAGCAAGAACATTTTTTAAAATTAATTAATTTAATTTAATAATAAATTAATGAATTAGTAAAGTTTATTTTAAAATATTTATTTTCAATAAATTAATTTAAGAATACATTATTAAATTATTTAACTTAATTTAACTAAATAAAAAATATAAATTTTATTATTAATATTTTTTTTAGAATTTTTTAATTTCCGCCAGAAATCCGTCGGAAATGTCGTCGGAAACTCTGCCGGAAAAAATCCGACGGCAAATCCGTCGGAAATTCTGTTGAAAAAAATAGTCGGAAAAATTTGACCTTTATCCGTCGGAAATGCGCCGGAAAGACCGCCGGAAACAATTCCGCCGGAACTCCGCCGGAACTCCGCCGGAAAATTCCGCCGGTAATGGACAGTTTTCCTGTAGTGCGATGTTCCCATAGAAGTTTGAGAAGATTGAGTTTTAACCCCACCAGTTAGTCGTCGCTTATATGTTTCAGTTATTTTGTTGTGACCCCTTTGATATTGTTTTTTAATTTTAAATGTCATACGATAAGCCTCATCAATTTTAATTACGTGGTGCAAATTCAGTTGATCTTGGATGGTCCATTTTAAACCGTTGATATATCTTCAGACAGTCTTTTCTTCAGATTCATCTAAATCATTTCTAGATTGAACTTTGTAAAACATTTCGATATACTCTTCAACAGATTAATTTCCTTGTCGCAAGTTATTAAATTCTTGAAAGATTGTTCGCGCGTGATCTGATGGCAAGAATTTCCCCCTCATTTTTTTCTTTCATTCTTTCCCAATTTTGTATTTTCTCTTTCCCTCGACTAAGTCTATTATTCTGTAAATTTTTCCACCATGTGAGTGCATGACCAGTGAGTTTTAAACTTGCAAATTTGACTTTCCTATTTCCCGGAATTTCTTTCCATTCAAAGAATTGATCCATTTTTCTATCCACTCGATGAATCGGTCGGGTTGAAGTTTACCTTCGAAGTTATGAACATTAATTTTAATTCCATAATCCCAATTTCTTCGTTGCCTATTTTGGTTTCTAGGAATTTCTTCTTTACTTTCAGACGTTTGAACATTAGGTTGATTGACATTTAAGTTAGCAAGAGTATTAGCCATTTCATTCATTTGATTTTGCAAATCCGCTAACTGTTGCATCATTTGTTGTCAATTCCCTTGATTATTAGCCTTTTTTTTTGTTTTCTTAAGAAAGAGACTCATACCAACCCAGGATTTGCTAATTCGCTCTAATACCAATTCTCCTCCGGTTGAAAATGCTCATCTCCCGATGAGATGTCTTCAAAATTGTGGAGATCCAGCATTTCAGATTCTTGGATTAGAATATCATACTTTCGTTTGATGGCTTCCCTTTCTCATTCAAATTCAGCTAGAAGTGAATGCTTCTTAGACTCGTATCTCTCAGCACACAATTGCAGTTGTTATTGAATCCTGAGAAGTTCGATCTGTATCGGGTCTGAAGAATTTTGTTATTGTGAGATCCATTGGCTTTTAGGAATAGATTCTTCAAGCTCATTTAACTTACTTTCTTGATTGCTTTCCACTTGATGTTTATCCATCTTGACAACTTTATGACTCACCAAGACTAACTCAAACCTAGGATTTGCTAACATGCTCTGATACCAAATTGATGCAAGCAAAAATTTGGAAAAACCCCCAAATTTTTGCAAGCAAAAACAAAAACTTCCTAGGAAATAGAAATGACACAAAATTCTCAAAAACTAGACAAAATACGACTTATACGACAAACAACAAACTTTAATATTATAAAACGACACTTACAACTCTTGACGCTTACATACATATGAAATAAACAACACCTAAAGTTGCTTGCCAATCATCGAGAAGAAGGATACAAGTGACGTCGAACTTACGGATAGAAGAAAGAGGTAAGAAGTTCAAGACAAAGGGAGGACAAGCTCGCAAGCTTTCCTAGAAGAAGAGGAAGAAGAGGAAGAGGTGGAAGAAGCTCTAAAGCTTTTCCAAGAAAAACCATCAATTTTTCTATTCCAAAAATCAGCATACATCATCTTTTTTTTTCTTTGCCCAAACACCTTATATTTATAGGAGAAAAGGAGTGCAGCCAAACAGTCACCAAAACCTTATTTTAATCAATTAAAAACAAGGAAATGGAAGGCCAACAATCAATTTAAAATAGGACCCAAAAAGACACATAAAAACCAGGAATTTATTTCAAAACAGAACCTGAAAAGACACAGAAATAGGGAAAAAGCAACCATCGGTCAAGCAGCCAAGGGGGAACCGAAGGGCCACAAGGGGAACCGGAACAGCCCATGGGAAGGAGCATGGAACAGCTACGAGAAATAGCAACCAGGGAGAAAACCGAGGAGACACAAAGAAAGGGAAAAGACAACCAAAAGGGAAAGGAGAGCCATAAGTGGGGAAACCAAAGGTCGAATAAAAAAGGGAATGAATCTAATTAATCTTTAATTTATGAGCTTAAAAGGTAGTCCTAAAGACATTAACGAGCTGAATTTAGAAGAGTACATTGAAGCTCACCCAAAAGGTTTTGAACCCCCCCTACATCAATTTCCCTCCCAAAGCTCTAGCCGCCCCCCTCTATTCAATTTGAATTCACTTTGATGGGTGGGACCCATCAATTTGGGCTGACAAGGGAGGAGGAGGTGGACACAGTCCACCTCTTGTATACTTGCTGAGCCAGCCAACGGGCTGGCTCTAACTGAACCGGCATAACAGATACATACATTAGATACACCATACACATACACAAACATATAGCATTGCATACAGCTTCTATCTTCTACTATGAATTATTGAAATAAAGCCAAAGCTTCAACTTGTTAAAGAAGCCTCTATGTAGCACAGCCAAGACACTCAAATAAACAATCAATTGTAAAGAAAGAAACAAGTTCAAAAAAAAAAAAAAAAACTTTTGATATGCAGAAAATATATAAGATGAAAAAACCATACCTGTTCATCTTCTTCATCACAATATCCCACCAAAGAAACAAGGTTTCGATGATGTAATCTTGATAGCAACTCTATTTCTGTTGCAAACTCATTTGAACCTTGCACTGATCCTTCTTGTGCTCGTTTTATGGCAACAACTGTACCATCTGCTAGAATTCCCTTGTATACCTTACCATATCCACCATGCCCAACTAAACTAGAGTTGCTAAAATTGTCTGTTGCGCGTTCCATTTCTTCAAGCAGAAAGCCTTTGACATCATAAAATTGAATGGTAGTTCTTGATGCTGCATGGAAAGATAACATAAAATTTATTCTTGGTATATGATTACAAGGGAGAAAAGAACTTCTGCAAGCTTTTTAAATCACATGTGGTACTCTTAATATTGTCATTATAAAGAGTTAATTTTTCAAGAAAAAGAGATAAAATGTCAAGAAACAGAATGGACGTGAACTTCCCTAAATCTATCTTCAGAAGGTTGACTTTCAGGATACTTAAAACTATAAATAGCCAAACAAGGACAGCTTATGAAATAAAACATATCAATAATAAATGATTATTAGTTGGGGCTCATATTGTTATGGAAATATGAGAATCCCTAACAGCTGAAAAGTGTTTAAACGAAAATGCCCTAAATTCAATTTGACCATTATTAATGCGAACATCGAAGAATGAAAAAAAATAAGTTAGAAGGTTTGGAAAGTAGAATGTTGAGATGGAAGCATGGAAAAATAGGACAAGAAAAAAAGATCCTATTACAGAAATAATGGCTTAGTTCTTATTGTGTATGATTAGTAAGAAAATAGAATATTCGGCAACAACAAGCAGGTTACCCAAATTTAATATCAAAAAGCCATCAAGAAGAAAGGTCACGACAAGCAGCTAACAAGTTTAAAAGGATTAGGTAACGGTATCAAGTGTCAAATGCAACTTTAAAAGAAATGAATACAACAACAACAACAACATCAAGCCTTTGTCCCACTATGTGGGGTCGGCTACATGAATCCTTTTTCTCCAATTTTTTAAAGGATTCATGTCATGATTATTTGACAAATTTTATGCTGGCTATTGACTACCTAACGCAACATTCTATTTTTCTCATCCGGGACTTGGGACCCGGCAACGACAGTGTTATGAATCCTTTTTCTCCAATTTTTTAAAGGATTCATGTCATGATTATTTGACAAATTTTATGCTGGCTATTGACTACCTAACGCAACATTCCATTTTTCTCATCCGGGACTTGGGACCCGGCAACGACAGTGTTAATTGATATAAGGCCAAATAATAATAATGATGTCATCATCATACAGTATCCTTCTCCAAACTATTTGGATTTAGGTTTATACATCCACCTCATTCATACTTGTTCAATGCTAAATCGGATAACTTCTTTTTGCATAACTTCCAGTCATGATGATAAATAAGACAATTTCCTCCAAGGAAAGGATTATTTCATGTGCTTTGACGAAATAATTAAAAATAAAAAGATGAAAATACATGGTATGTGGGTTTAAATAGAGAGATAAACATAACTAAACAATTGTGAGGCTGAGTTCATAAAATTGCAACAATTGTATAATCTCAATGGCTATTTCAATCCTTGTCATTCACCAATGAACTACAGATTGATCATCAAATGCAAATACAAGACATTATTTGGAAGTATTCATCAAATAAGATGGCACAAATAATTTACAACACATATGTTTATAAAATATTAATTTCAATGAAGTGCAACTCCTAGAAAAATTCCTGTACGTACATGCTCTCCTTTTAGAATCCACCTGATGTCTGGAGCGCTTTTGCATGACAAAAATTACAATAGTTGCAGCAATAATAGCTCCAGCAACACTTGATCCTAGTACAATTGCCGCTAAAGCAACCTTACTCAAACTTGATTTCACAGACGTAGGAAACACTGCAAAAAGAGTGGAACTATCAGTCATCAAATTATCTCTTCCATCAAAAAGAAATAAATTTCTTCTATTTCCAAAATTATTGCCTCAATTGAAGGAACGCAGTCAAACTATTGCAAGCTAAATAAGAGGCATTTGTATGAAAAAAAGTGGGTCCACAATCGATGGAATTATCCACCAAAACCACTACATATGGGATTAAAATAAATAACTAAGGGAACCAACATAAACTTTGAAGAAATACGCTTTTCAGACTTTGAAATTATCTGCTATCTGCTAGAGAGAGAGAGAGAGCTTAGCAAGACTCAATACAATATTCCATTCAATTCAATATCTCAACCTAACCATATGGATCCTTATTTGCAGTGAAAGGAGCACTACAAGCAAATATAATAACGAAAAATATGACATGAAATAAATCCTAATAAGAAATTATAAAATAGGAAATAAACTTGATAAAACAGAATCCAATTATTCCCCAAACAAAAATGCTAAATAAGGTAATGGAATATTTTAATTAATTCTGCCATCAACACTGAACAAAAATTCTAGCAATGGGGTTAATTTATCGAGAAGTTCTAACTCCACATAATCAATTCAATTTTCTAACTCCTTGAATTATTATTTTGCAATCTCATTAGTTTGTAAATATTGTAATTATTCTATAATTAATATTTTCTAATAATGCATGTTTCCTAGTATAAACTCTCCTAGGGTTGTATAATGTTGAAATGAAACATTCAACCAATTCTTGTTAGTCCTTTATTTCTAAGGCTCTGGACAGCCTCAAGCCTTCCTCTGGGATTGGAGAAATGATTTAAGAGACATGTTACATGGCTCCTACGGGAGGGCGTAAAGAAGATACATCCAGTTTTCCAAAACATAAGAAAATTTATTGGCAATAAAAACAGGTAACATAGCAGGTGAAAAAAAATTAAATTTAATATGTCAAGAAAATCAAGTTAAAATGAAATCAGAACATACTATTGGCATAAGATCCCAGTGTGAAGTTGAGTAGCTCATAAGGCCCAAAAACATCTGAAAGTGTAATCTCCCATCCAGTCAGCATTCTTCTGATGCGTATCACTTCACTTGCATTGAACAGACTAGTTTTGTCAGGGAATAGATTTAGATACATATTCAGCCTAGGACCCTCTTCCCAGTTATATAAGCCAAAATATACTTGATAAGGATTTAAATACAAAAGCGAAGACAAATCAATCCTAAAATCTTCAATATAGGGATGGAAATCTGAAATTCCTGGACTTTTTAACCGAAATCCAACTTTAAGTGGTATGGCACAAACGCATGGTATTGGAGATAATGGATTGAACTCATAATCCGAGTCTGTGTTGCAAGATAGACAGGTTATTCTAGAGCTTGTAGTGTTTCCTGATGTTGGGTTAATATCCTGAGGCTGGCAGTTCACCAAATTGGCTTGCACTGGTTTTGCACATAAAGGGTTCCCGTATAACCTGGAAACAGGAGTAGATGTCCAAGTTAAGCACAAAATATGATACACAAAAATAATTTCAGGCTAATGATCACACAAAGTTGATACTTTCAATCTTCATCCATTCATAATCTTTTCTCTCTCTCCTCTCTCCACATGCAGGCAATCATTTCATAGAAATAGATAATTACTACATGCATATCATACCAATATATCTACCGGCACATTTAACCTGGCCTGGCCTTTCCACGGCCTAGCCAACTTGATGACTCAAGTACCCAGTAAGATCAGTATTGAAATTCTATGAGAACTGCATGTGGCCTAGTAGGATGGATCACCCAATGGTCCACTGACCAAACTAAGTCAATAAAAAACCAAAATAAAAACCAAAGGATTTCCATGACTTAAAACCAATGAGCCAAGCGTCTCAATCGCTTATATATAGTTGCAAAATCTGTCATGTAAGTATCCTTAGTTTTAACAATGCACAATATTTCTCAGTTATATAATTAATATTATTATTATTATTTGGGAATAAAAAAAGGTTTCTTAAAATAAATGTGGTTAATTAGGCAATATGCGGACCGCAATAATGAATAAAAAAATATTTTGGGTATTTTTATATCTTCATTTTATTTAATTCATATTTCCAGTTTGCATACTTACCTTTATTTGGTTTTGATTCGGCCTTTTCTTATTTTTTATTTCCATTAGCTTTGCTAAGTTCCATATGCATATTAGTAGAATAAATAACTTAGTTTAGATACATGTATTCAAGTGTGCTTTAATTTGCGGGCCTATTGTTTAAGCTTTCCTCTTGGTCCTTGGTTTATGGTGCTAACTCGGTGGGCTTGGAGGACATTTCGACACAAGAACTGCAGCTCAAGATAGGTCACTCTCACCCATTGAGGCTTTTTTTTTTTTAATTGTGAAATCCTCCTGTGTGTAGGAGCTGGTTGGGAAAAACCCTTATATATAACTGATATAAAAGGATGATTAAAGGAGATGACACCCCAGAACAAAATGACAAAAGAAAGCAGCATATACAAAAGATCAAGAGCTAAACCAATTGGTAGCACCGTAAAAAATAAATAAATCCTTATTTATTTATATTTAAATAAATCAAAGGAAAAAAGTAAATTTGTAAATTCAATTAAGATACATAAGTCAATTTATTAAAATGAGTAGTTTTCAAAAGAAATTATTCATTATAAAATAACTGTTTTTTATAAGATTTATTTAATTTTTAAGGTGTAATAAATAGGATCATAAGTTACATCTACTATATATAATCATGTATACAACCAGTTATAAGGTATCTATTGGTGTTAAGCACCGTTTGAGAACTCATTTAAGTGGGGCCCACAGTGTGAGAGCTGAAGTGAGCGAGAGTATGAGAGAGCGAGAGAGAGCAAGGCGAGCAAACAAGCAAACATGCAGGCAATTGCATGACAGAGCGAGCAATCATGACCGAGCAAGCAAGAACTACTAGAAGCGAGCGAAGAGTAGGTGAAGCCAATTGAGCTACGCGAGGTCAGTTTGGGCACCAGCAAGTTAACAAGTTGCGATACACTGTGGGCTAGGGTTTTTCCTCTTTTTCTTTCTTTCAATTCAATGTAAAACTTAACCTTGAGTTTTATTTATTCAAATCAATAAACTATAGATCTAATCCTTATTCATAAAGTGATTTGTTAAAATTTCAAGGACATTGATTTTAATTTTTCTTTTTTTTTTTTGAAAAAAATTAAAGAATTAGCTCAATCATTGACTATGATGTATAATCAAAATCAAAAGCCCATAATACAACTCATAAAATGGATTACAAGATATCACAAGAGTTGCACTAAATTAACCATGCTCAAAATAAAACATCAAAATCAGTAAGAGAACTCAATAGTAAGTTTTAAAAATCCAAAAATTATGTGAAAAATATGCTGACTGGATAGGTAATATTATCCCCGAAAGAAAAATAATGGTCAAATTTATATTTGTATTGATTTTCGAGATCTCAATAAGGCGTGTCCAAAAAATGACTTTCCTCTTCCAGTATCAGAACTATTAGTTGATAACACTCGAAGTATGATAGTTCATTTTCATGGACAAATCAGAAGATGTAGTCGACCCAACCTGACCAAAGGGCTATGACACATTCATTTGATTTCAAAGAACTTATCAAAAACTAAATATATTAATTAATATTTAACTATTAATTATCAATAATATATTAATTATAGTATGTACATATTAACTGATATTTTAATTGATAATTATTAGTTAAATATAGTAATTAATATTTATAAAATTTACTTAATACATGAATTTGTAAATATGTTTATAAAATAAGGTATCGATTCTTTTAATGCATATTCGTCACTCGCCAAATCTTTTTATGTATAATGCGTTTCAATTTATGTGTCATCATCAACTCAAAATTCATGCCACTTTTGCATTTCCACTCGTATAAGGACCAAGGCAATATTACAATTGTTTTATGGTATTTTTGAAGTTCCAGACATTACGACAAAATCCGTTTTGTGAATGAATGATGTTTGGGTAATGTCACGTAATTTATCGTCCGTGGTCTATCAATTTCGATGACCTTCATTAGATTTGATTGTGAGGGGTCCCCCTTAGATAAATTTGATGCTCTGTCACATTTACGTAGTCTATTTGGTGATCATTTATGATGACCGGTTCATTTGGCCGGTTCGGTCTATTTGGTGATCAATTGTGATGACCGGTTCATTTGGCCGGTTCGGTCGAATCGACCGAACCCCCTCCCTATTAATCACGAACAGACGTTCGCGAAACAGAGGCTGTGGTGGTGGAATGGTTATGGATAAATATCTGAAATTGTTTCAGGATATGAGACCACCATTATTCAAGGGAGTAGATGGACTAATAGAGGCTGAAAATAGGTTGCTGAGGATTGAAAAAATATTAGAAGAAATTCACTGTCCAGAAGAGAAAAGTTTCCTTGGCAACCTTTGCACTAGAAGGAGAAGCTAAAATGTGGTGGAGAGGGTTGTATCAAGATAAATTTGAAGGAATACCTGACATGCAAATTAAGTGGAATGATTTTACTCAGGTGTTCAGGGATTGGTTCGTACCTCATTCTGTGAGGAGGCAGATGCAGGACAAGTTTATGAGATTGATACAAGGAGATAGATCATTTATGTAGTATGAGGCTGAATTTACTACATTAGCCAGATATGCTCCTCAATTAGTACATACTATGGAAGATAAATGCCACTGATTTTTAGCTGGATTGAAGGATGTAATTAGACAGCCTCTTGTTCCATTAGGGATTGAAGATTATTCTGTACTAGTGGAAAGAGCTAGAATGATAGAAGCGGACCTGCAAAATACTCAAAGGAGACGTGATTTTCAGAAGATGAAAAGTGGTGAAGTTATGGGAGCCTCTCAAGATTCACATAGCAAGTATATTTCACAAGGTGAAAAATTTAATTGGAAAAAGACAAAGTCCAACAGCAGTGACAGTTCAAGTGTGAACAGTTGCAGTAAGTGTGGAAGACAACATAGAGGAGAATGTTTATCTGGTACAAATACTTTCTTCTGGTGTCATCAACTGTAACACCCCACAGTACCCCTTAACAGTAAGATAGAGTGTAACAAGAATAAACATAACATTTTCATCGCGTAACATCTCATTCATATCATTACATTAAGACTTTGTATAAAAGATCATATAAACTTCATCTAATACAATAAAGGAAGCATATACCAATTCTCAAGTTTCATCCAAAAGCTAGTACAGAGCCACTAAGGAAAACCAAACAATTTCAAAGTAAATACATGTCTAATTTGCTTTCATACCTTAAAATTTTAAACTTACTAACAAAGGTAACCTAACATGAAAAGAAGAAACACTTGCATAAACTAGCCTGCATCAATCTTCTCTTTTCCCTTTCCTATAACAACAGCCAGAAGAAAGTTCTGGTGAGCTGTGAGGCTCAGCAAGTAATGCAGAATTAATTAGCAATTAAAATAGTATAACATAAATGAATTATAACATTGAAAAGTATTATTGAAACATTACAAGTCTTGATCAATATTATGCTTTGCTATCTTTTGAATCTTTGTTGAATATAAATTTAATGTGAAAGATTTGGCTATATTTTCATAACATTATTCAATGGAGCCCAGGTAAACCTGGCATTATCGCCATTGAATTACTTAGAGGTCCCTTTTGCCTCTTTGGGGTCCCTTTTGCCCCACCTGCTATGCAGGTTTCATAATTTTCTGGGGTCCCTTTTGCCCCACTTATCATGTAGTTCTGATATGGAAACCCTTTTGTCCCAACTACAATAATAAGGCATACATTATTCATATCCAAACTTTACATTAATTTAGTATTCAACATTCTTTCATAATTCATATCATATCAATCTTCATTATCATTCATGACATATCTTGTGTATAAGTAATATGCATAAATTTTCAAGAAACTTTACATTCTTCCAAACATTCTTACATAGAACCATTAAATGATGTAATCAAATCTTATGTGAACTTATATGATAGCAAAAAGTATAAGCAGTAGATCATATTTAAAAGCTTGGAGAAAACATTTTAAAGAAAATAAATTCATCATCACATAACTTTCTTTAAACATTAATTTGACAATACTTACCTTCTTGTCAAGGAGTTTCCTCCAATCCTCTACTTTGAATTTTTCTTCTACGATTGTAAGTCACTTCAAAGCTTTCTCTTTGCATATGACCCAATTTATCTAGTACACCATATGTTATAACATCTTCAAGAACTTTTACTACTAATAGAAAATTCCATACTAAGCAATTACTAAAATAACTTACCTTCTTTCTTTTTCCTACCACTTTTCCTTCTTATTCTCCCTTCAGGTTTCTTCCATTAATTTGTATGCTTACACCAAATTATTTATTTATGCACAGCCGAACTCCACTATGCAAATTCCTCCTATACCCAAGCCAAATACTGCTTCAGGACCTGCACTATTGAATCCCACGGTTTTCCAAAAACTCCTGGTTTGAATTCTTCTGAAATGGAAACCAATTCTTATTAATGCATACTTACCCAGCAAAGTATTGAGCCGCCTCCTGTACGGTGACTTCAGCGAAATTATGCTACAGGAATTCCTGCCGAACAGATTTGTTGCAATTCCAAGCATTGTGCCGAAACCCCACTGATTTCCGCCTCCCGCTACAGAATTTCTCTGTTAAAACCCAGCACTTCGTCCTCCTCTTTCTGTAGAAATTCCCCGCCCCTTGCACAAGACTTCTCCGCCTATTGCTACAAGTGAATATGCGAATTTCCTATCAATTTCTGCGGTTTCTTCTACAGTCCCGAGAGAAACATTCGGCCCAATTAAAGAATAATCCTCCTGCACTTCAATTGTCCATCCCATGTTCTTTCTTCCGTAACAGCACTAATCCATGCAGATAACTAGATAAGGTTTGGAGTGTGGGCCCAAGCTATAACTGCTATTACCAAACCAAGCATCTGTTCAGAATTTTACTAATTATTTTATTTGGCTTTAATACTAAATCAAATCACTATATTTGTTGATATCAATATAACAATATTCAATATTAAACTTACATAATTAATATTAATCTCATTAACAGATAGTTAATAAATTAATTTAAATTTTATAGAGATTTATACATTTAGAACATCACCTTATATTAGATCTTACATCAACCGGGTCATATAACTAAGAACTGTCCTACTCTGAGGCAAAGACCAACGGGAGAGTCAAAAATAAATACTAGATCTCAGAGGAATGTTGGAAGACCAAGAACAGTAGAATCAGCTGCTTCTATTCAAGGATAAAGTCAAAGCCGACAGAATACTCTGCTTAGAGTATATGCACTGACTCAGAAAGAAGCTAAGGATTCACCTGAAGTGATTATCGGTGATAAAAATGAGAATTGAATGAATATTTATTATGAAAACATTATTAAAGGAATGATGTATGTTTATGTTTCTTTATGTATGTAACTTTTATAGGTATGATCATGATGCAAGGAAAGTATGTACGGATTCTTTTTTATACAGGATCTTCACACTCCTATATTTCAGAAGAATTTGTTAAAATAGTTTGGATGAATGTTTACGAGACAAGTGTAATTTTAGAAGTTCTAATGCCAAATGGATCAATTATGAATGTAAAAGGTGTATGTAAAGTGACTTTCAGAATAAATGAAAGAAAGTTTGAAGCCATAATGAATGTTTTACCATTGCAAGAGTTTGATATGATATTAGGAATGGATTGATTATTAAGGCACTTTGTGATTATTGATTGTAACAAGAAAATTATAAAGTTTAATTTTCCCGGAGAAAGAGAGTTGAAATTCTATGGAGAGAGGAGTTTCTTCAATGATAATCACCTATATGAAAGCATACAAATTTGTATCCAAGGGATGTCAGTGTTATCTTGCTCAAGTAAAGGATACAAATAAGAAACTTAAAGAGTTGAAAGATATACCTATAATAAGAGAGTATCCAGAGGTGTTTTTGGATGATTTACCAGGATTACCACCAGAAAGAGAGATAGACTTCACTATTGAATTAATATCGGGTTCAGAACCAGTGGCAAGGGCACCTTACAGGATGGAAGTCAAAGAGTTACAGGAGCTGAAAAGTCAGTTATAAGAATTGCTAGATAATAGGTTTATCAGACCAAGTTCCTCACCATGGGGAGCTCCATTACTATTTGTAAAGAAGAAAGATGGAAGCTTCAAAATGTGCATATATTACAGAGAACTGAATAAGCTTACTGTTAAGAATAAATATCTTTTGCCCAGAATAGATGATCTTTTTGACCAACTGGAAGGAGCTACAGTTTTCTCTAAAATTGATTTGAGAACTGGATATCATCAGTTACAGATTAAGGAGGAAGATATAGCAAAGACAGCTTTCAGAATCAAATATAGCCACTATGAGTTTGTAGCAATGTCATTTAGAGTGACTAATGCACCAGCTATACTTATGGATTTAATGAACAAAATTTTTAAGCCATTTATGGATATTTTTGTGATTGTGTTTATCGATGACATTCTGATTTATTCAAGAAATGAAGAAAGCCATTCCAGTCAGTTACGGGCAGTGTTGCAGACATTAAAGGAGAACAAGTTGTATGCAAAAATTTCAAAGTGTGAATTTTGGTTGAGCAGTATAATATTTCTTAGACATGTGATTAGTGGTGAAGGTATTTCAATTGATCAGAATAAAATTCAAGCCATATCAGATTGGCCAAGGCCAACGACAATCTCAGAGGTGAGTAATTTTCTGGGTCTTGCAGGTTATTGCAGGAGGTTCGTAGAGGGATTCTCTTAGATTGCAATGTCGTTGTCTAGATTAACTCATAAGGCAATGAAATTTGAATGGAATGAGCAGTATAATGAAGCTTTTCAGAAATTAAAGAATTGTTTAATGACTGCCCCGATTTTAACAATCCCATCAGGTTCCGAAGGGTTCCAAATTGTCTGTGATGCTTCCTTAAGGGGACTTGGATTTGTATTGATGCAACATGGTAGAGTAGTGGCCTATGCTTCAAGGCGACTGAAAATTCATTAAAGGAATTACCCCACTCATGATTTAGAATTAACATCTGTAGTTTTTGCACTCAAAATATGGAGACATTACCTATATGGGGTCAGATGCGAAGTGTTTACAAATCATAAGAGTCTCAAATACATTTTCAATCAAAATGAGTTTAATTTGAGACAGAGAAGGTGGTTAGAGCTCATTAAGGATTATGACTTGGACATACAATATCATCCTGAAAAGGCAAATATAGTTACAGATGCACTTAGCAGAAAAACTCTTGGAAATGCAAATTGGCTAATCACCCAGCAGGAGCAGATAATCAAGGATATGGAAAAGTTAAAGATTTCAGTAATCAATCAGAAATAGATTAAAGATATGTTCTTAAATCAGCTAGTAATCTAATTTACTTTGAAAGATAGAGTGCTCAATGCATTGCCTCAAGATGAAAAATTTTAGGTCATCATAAAGAAAGTGCAAGCAGAATAATTAGAGAATTTTGAAGTTGATGGAGAGGAATTATTAAAGTACAAGGGCAGAATCTGTGTTCCTAATATTGAAAATTTAAGGGGAAAAATATTAAAAGAAGCTCACCTCTCAACTTATGAAATTCATCCAAGCAGTATCATGATGTATCAAGAATTGAGAGGGTTATTTTTGTGGCCAGGACTAAAGAAAAATGTTGCAAATTTTGTAGCAAAATGTATTCCCTGTCAGATGATTAAAGCAGAACATCAAAAGTCAAGTGGTCAACTACAACCTTTACCTATACCTGAGTGGAAATGGGAAGACATCGCAATGGATTTTGTTATTGGATTACCCAAGTCAAGGTAGAGTCGAGATACAATATGGGTTGTTATTGACAGATTAACTAAGTCAAACTCATTTCTTACCAATCAGGTAGATAGATTCAGTAAAGAAATTGGCAAAATTATATGTTGATGAAATTGTGAGATTGCATGGAATTCCAAAATCTATTGTTTCAGATAGAGATGCCCATTTCACTTCTAAATTGTGGAAGAAAATTCAGGAAGCTATGGGCATGACCTTCAGTACATCATTTCATTCTTAGACAGATGGGCAATCAGAAATGACAATTCAAACTTTGGAGGATTTATTAAGATTATGTGTTTTAAATTTTGGAGGAAATTGGAAGACTCACATACCGTTGATTGAATTTGCTTACAATAACAGTTTTCAAGCTAGCATTGGAATGGCACCCTACGAGGCTCTTTATGAAAGAAAATACATAACACACTTGTATTGGGTAGAAATTGGTGAAAGAAAGGTAATTGAAATTGAACTGGTAGATGAGGCTACTAGCAAAATCAGATTAATCAGAGACAGACTAAAGACAGTTCAAGACAGCCAATGAAAATATAATGATGCAAAGCACTGACCAGTGGAATTTGAGGTGGGGGAATTTGTTTTCTTAAAAGTCAGCCTAATAAAAAGTGTTCAAAGGTTTGAAAAGACGAAAAAATTGAGCCCAATATTCATAGGTCCCTATGAAATCATTGAAAAGATTGAAAATATGGCATACAGATTGGATCTACCAGTGCATATGCAAGGAATTCATAATGTATGTCATATATCAGTACTTTAGAAGTATGTCTCAGATGATTCCAAAAGAATACAATCTAAATCAATTGACTTGCAGCCTGATTTGAAATAGTTGAAAAACCTGAACGAATACTGGATTATGATATGAAACAACTGAGGAATAAGACAATACCTTTTGTGAAGATTTTATGGAAGCACGGATAAGAACGAGATGCCACTTGGTAGAGAGAAACAGAAATGAAAAGTCAATATCCTCTTTAACTAAGGTATGCTTCCTTTTATTTGATTTAATTTCGAGGACGAAATTTTTTTAAAGAAGGGAGATTGTGATGACCTATTCATTCGGCCAGTTCGGTCGAACCGACAAAACCCCCTCCATATTAATCGTGAACAGACGTTCGCAAAATAGAAGGAGTTCACGAACAGGGAGAGGAGCAGACGGTCGGCTGCCTGCGGGAAAGCGAGGTAGGTTCCTTTTTTCCAATTTTAGCAAATGATCGTGTTAAAGGATGAGAGTAATCAACTCCTTTTCATTTCTACAGTTAAAGGAGAGATAAATTTGGGAGAAGTTTCAACGAGCGAGAGAAACGACGATGAAAAGAGCGAAAAGGTTTGGTTTGCAAATTTTTTGTATAAATTATTTCCTAATTATTTCTCTAACCATTAGAAATATTAATTTAGAGATAAAAGAATTCGAAGGCAAGGGAAAGGAATTTTGGGAGAGAATGATTTAGGGATTTTGAGAAAATCTCCATTTTCCTTTGTAAGTGACTCTCCTATTATACAAATTTATTTCAATTTTATTATGAAAGCACGTTTTTATAGAAGTTATATTTTGGGAAAGTTCTAGGAACTCGAAGTTGAGGTTGCTTCAAAGATCGAGGTTTTTGGAAGGATTAAAGTGGGTAATTATATGTGTAAAATTTTATTATTTTATTTTCATTATAAATCTGGAAATAATAGTTCATAAATTATTTGATTCTTTTGGAGAATTTTAAATGCGTTGATTGAAAATGATTGAAGCTTTAAGAATAACAAAGTGTAAATGTGTGAAAGAAAATAAATAGAAAGAAATTGGAAATTGAAAATGAAAAGCATATATAAAGTATGGATAAATCATATATATATATATATATATATATATATATATATATATATATATATATATATATATATATATATATATATATATATATATATTATATATGATACATGTATATATTATATATGATACATGTATACAATTATAAGAATGTAAGCTGATAACAAAATGAATTAACAAAGGAAAAGGAAAAAGATTATGCATACAAAGTGTACAGGAGTTCACCCCCGTATAGTACTGGCTGGGAAAACAACGTACCCATGCACGTTAAAAGGGAAAAGGCAATGAAAATGAAAAAGTAATTGGAAATGGTTGTACCTTTGGTACATTTAGACGGTGCTCCTGTATGAATTAAAAAGGAAAAAGGAATATAGATTAAAAGAAATTTTATGAATGAATATGATTTATCGTATATGATGGAAAATGTATGATTAGATGTATTTAAATGGAACAAATGAAAAGGAAATGAAAATAGTAAAAGTACACCAATGTAAAGATTAAATTTTATTGTATCTTAATGAATTTTATGCATTGTAAGTGATGATGAGAATTACCCACTGAGTTTACACTATAAACTCTACCCATCCTCCTAATATTTCAGGTAAGATTTCAGTGAATTAAAAATGGCCGAAAGGGAAGAATTTGTCTACAGAAGGCGACGTGCAAATGACAACAGGTAATTTATGATTTGTGTATTAGTGGCTCTTCAGTTAATAGAAAAGTTTATGTGATGAGTTATTATTATTGATGGAAATGTAATATCGTCCAACTTTTCGTACCCGACTCATTAGATCGAGCATTCGGGCCGGGTCGTGACGTCAGAAGTCATTAGGGCAATTTTGTATAGCAACACGCTTGCCAAAAATTATGCTCATCATCATTTTCAACTTAGTCATGCGCTAATGACTTTTCTAAATTCGGTGTCTTGAGTACATATGTATGATCTACTTCATGATCGAATAAAGTTTTGAGCCATTTTGATAGCAATCAAGGTGTTCAGATGCTCGTGATAAGTGACATTTATATAAAGGTCAACATCCTCCATGGAGTTGAAGAGCACGGACATCATTAACACATTATTAGCATCCTAAGTTGAATAGAGAGGGGATATGTTGGATTAGATTTCCTTATGGTACCAATATATTAGCTAGTTTTTCATCTCGCATGTACAATAAGTTGGACTAAACGTGACCATTGGAAGAGAAATCCAACATTTTGTTTGTAATAACTAATCAGGAGTGGTGAGTGATCCACAGAAGAGAATAGATAAATGATCTGGCTTGATAAGGAGGAAGATAAACCATCCTTCTTTCCATCCTCGCTTACTGAGGTTGAGGCAAGTGTTAAGATATGCTTGTAGGAAACAAGAGTCTCATTAAATTTAATTTCAGCGCTTTGCAAAATAGAACTTGAGAAGAACTTGGAAGGAAAACCAGAATCGATCTTTTTAATTGATAATAGATGAAGAAAGATAACAAGATACAATGGATCTTCTATTGGAGAGAAGATCTGTCTCTCCCAAGTTTCTAGTCGCCGCTAGAGTCCAAGCAAAAAACCAAGAACCAGGAAATTACAGAAAAACAGAGATTAAAAAAAACTTAAGCATACAAAATTAGGTCAAATCCCAAAACAGCCCTTTCTATTTGAAGACACAAGAACAGAGCAATATTTGGAAGGCATCTGTTGCAATTGAAATAATAAATTAGGAAAGATCAAGGAACAAATTAAGCATTATTATAGCAGTAAATATAAGAGATTCCAGTTGGACGATCATACTATTCCAGGAAACCAAGTAAACATCTACTCAATGTTTTTTCTTGTAGGATTCGATGTTTTGGGAATGTATGACAGAAAATCAGCTAGCAACAAAACCTTTTTAAATGCAATCCATGGACAGCACGCAACCAATTAATATTTCCAAAATTCAATTTACATGCTGCAGGAAGCAACTTTCCTAATTGTATTCCACGGAAAACAAGCAGCCAACTAATCTCTCTTGAACATAGTTTATAGGGAAGTAGGAAGTAACCTGTCTTCAGGGTTCAACAATCATAAATGAGGCAGTGTCAAAATAAAGTATAAACAACTAAATGGTTTGAAAATGTGAGTCATAATTATCTTATAAGTGCTAGCAAATTGGAAAGATCAAATGGCTTCAATTCATATTCCCTTCAGTTAATCTATTTTGCATACGAAAACCAGCTTCATACACCCTCTCAAAATACAACATTTGCAAATGGTCATGTACCCATATGCACGCAACTATCAATAAAATTTTAAATTATATAATCCAGTAAAAAAGTTTCTGAATTCAGACATGCTAGCAAGCGTATTTTATATAATTTTAGATTCCCTACAGTTTATATTTTGCATGAGAGCAAATATATTAGGATAAGTATGCACCCAATTGACATTTGTGAAATTGATACAATCTATTTGAACACATACGACTAGGAAAAAAATGCCTCAGGAACCAGTAGAAATAAACCTGACAAAACAATAAAAAAACAGTGCTAGTTGAAGAATTTACACACAAGATGGTAAAATTTGTAGGGGAATCGGAAGATTTTGTGATACTTGTCAGCAAGTTATTCTGGAAGTCACTGCAAGAAAGGCACAAAGCATTAACCATTTTTTCAGACAAAATAAACTCTAAAAAGAAATGCATGCCCGATTTCGTACAAAATGCGACTTTTATTTCCAGTAGAAGTCATATTCTGCCAGATAGAAGACGGAACTGATCCACTCAATCTATTGTTGCTGAGTGATCTGAAACAAGAACAATGTTAATTGTTATAGTATCAATGTTACTTCGGATTAGGTACATTAGGTTACTTGCAAGCGTGAGCATTGATATTTCAAAGAATGCGTTGGTAATTAAAATGAGGGTCACTAGCATTGTCATGTTCAGAATCACTGGATAAAAACATTGACCGACAAAATTTTGGATTACTTACAATAACTGGAGAAGTGGTAGACCAGATAAATTTGAAGGGATGGACCCTTGAAGTTGGTTCCTTCCCAGTTTACTAAAAATCACAGAAATAAAGCAAATACACATATCAATGTCTACGAACCAACATTAAAATTGCTTTAGTCAACAATACTGATATTCATATCTATATTGTCAAATAACCTCTGTTATATAGTTGACCAGATAAAGATTTTGCTTACATTGTAGTAACATTTTCTGAGAGCCTTTTGGAAGGAATTGATCCCGCCAAATTATTCCAGCTAAGATCACTAGAAAAGCATGCAGGTAGAAAAATCATAAGAGAAATGTAATAATAAGCAGGTTTAAGTAGAAAATTGGTAAAATAAGGGAATGGCATTCACATCCTTCTACAAAATTACCAGGTAGATATTAAACTTCACAAAACTTACAGATAGGAAAGTTCAGGAGATCCACTCAAATCAGGGATAAATCCTTGCAAGCTGCAGTTTCTAAGACTCCTGTAAAAGAACGATGGCAGAAATTGGAAGAACTCTTAAAGCATAAATCCTGATTTAACCCCATTATACCATCTGAAGATAAAAAAATTGTAGAAAATATCAACACCGCACTAGGAAACTCTCATAAAGATGAGTTCATAACCAATGGACGAGTAGATTAATGAAATAAATTCAAAACATACGGACAACTAAGTTTTCTCTTTCACTTGAAATTGAGCTAAAACCACTACAAAAAGTAATTAGTAAGGTTCTTTACTCTATTTTAAAATAAGTTTTTGGTTTAGTTAAGTAATTGATTAAGTCCTTTAATTTGTTTTAAAATAAATTTTTGGTTTAGTGAAACATGAGATTCTAATAATACAACAGTGTCAACAAAATATTTTCAAATGACTTAGGTAGCATCCAGGAATCATGACAGGAGAATGAAGTACGTAAAACATGAACATTGTAAGAGTTGCTACTGCTATTGTGTCATTACTATGCCCAAAAATAAAATCCTACTGCACTGATATTCAAAAGAATGCATGCAGGCATTGTTTATGAGCCTAAACAGGTATTTTGGTTTGTCCAAAGATTCCAAATTTATCGGGTTGATCAATTCCAGATTTTCTAATCAGCTGAGGTATTCCAAACTGATCATGTGAATCAGTGAATGGAAGTCAATTCACAAACATGTCTATAGAAATAAAGAACCATGAGTCTAAAAAAAATATGATAGGAAACACTTGCGTTCGCAAGTAACCTAACCAAAATCGGCGAACATTCAACAGCAAATCTGCTGTCCACAGCAGGAAAACAGCAGAAATCTGCTGTTTACAGCAGAAAAACAGCAAAACCACAAGAAATCCGAGAGAAAACTCAAAGAAAAGCTTGTATTCCACTCGTCGATGAATAAAATAGCAAGATACAATTGATCCTCAATTCGAGAGGAGGATCGTTCTCTCCCAAATCTCTGGCAACGCCAAGAGCCCAAAGAAAACCTAAACTAAGAGATCTCAAATTTCAGCCAAATTCAAGATAAGATGCAAATTCCCTCCCAAACTCCTAATTATACAAAATTAATCATAAAGGACAATAATAAACTTCCTAAAACAGCCCTCACATTCAAAATTTCCCTCCTAAACCTCCCCCCAAGAGCCCACGTGGACCTCACGTTTCCGCCCGCCCCTGTTTTCTCCGCCTGGAGTAACAGTGGACCGGTCCGGGTTGGACCGGTCCAGCCGGCCCCTCCTGGGCCGGCGTAACATTACCGCCCTCCCAAAGAATCACCTTGTCCTCAAGGTGAAAATCAGGGAACTGCTGCTTCATCCTCCCGTATGGCTCCCACGTAGCCTCGTAGTCAGGAAGGTTTTTCCACTGGATCAACACTTCCTTAGTATTATCTTCTTTCTGGCGAACACCCCTCAGCTCCAACGGTTCCATGATCACTTCTAACTCCTCCGTAAGTGTGGTCGGCAGCTCGGGAATAGTAATGTGGTCACCAATGGCCTTTCTCAACTGTGAGACGTGAAAAACCAGGTGTATAGTCGCCGATGGGGGTAATTTCAGTCGATAAGCTACTGCTCCAATCTTTTCCATCACTTCATAAGGACCAAAGTACCTTGGAGCCAGCTTTTCATTCCTCCTGTTGGCGATTGTCTTCTGCCTGTATGGACGAAGCTTCAAGAACACCTTATCCCCTGCCTCAAACTGGATATCTCTTCTATGCCCATCTGCTTGCTACTTCATGATTTGCTGCGCCCTCAGCAATTGCCTCTTCAACTCTTCTAGCACTCGGTCCCTTTCCTCCAAGTACTCTTCTACTGACGAAATCGGGGTACTACTGCTCCCAAAGTGTACCAAGTGTGGGGGATCCTGCCCATACAACACCTTGAATGGAGTCATTTGTGAAGCCGAGTGAAATGACGTGTTGTACCAGTACTCAGCCCAGGATAGCCACTTTGCCCATAGCCTTGATGTCTCCGAAACAAAGCATCTTAGGTACGTCTCCAAGCTCCTGCTGACTACTTCCGTCTGTCCATCCGTCTGTGGGTGGTAGGTTGTGCTCCTCTTGAGCACTGTTCCCTGCAATCTGAATAACTCCCTCCAGAAATGGCTGAGGAACACCTTGTCCCTATCTGATACGATCGCTTCTGGTACTCCGTGCAGTCTGATCACTTCCCTGATGAAAGCTGAAGCTACTGTCACTGCGGTGTAGGGATGTCTGAGTGGAATAAAGTGTGCATATTTGCTAAGCCGGTCCACCACTACCAGCATCACCGTGAATCCTTCTGACCTGGGTAATCCATCGATGAAATCCATGAACACTTCCTCCCAGACTTTGTTTGGAAGTGCCAATGGTTGTAGTAAACCTCCTGGGGTCATGGCCATGTATTTATTTCTTTGGCAGACCTCACAACCCGCCACCATCTCCTCCACGTCTTTATGCATCCCCTTCCAATAAATTCTGTTGCCAGCCTCCTGTATGTCTTCTGAACTCCTGAGTGACCCCCAACTGAGCTGCCATGAAATTCCTGCAACAGGTGGGGAATGTGTATGGAAGTTCGTGGCATCATGAACCTCCCCTGGTACAATAGTCTCCCCCTTCAATGTAGTAACCAGGATGACTACTCCTGTCTTTCTCCAGATCCTCCCTGATCTTCCTCAGTTCCTCGTTCAGCATACTTTCTTCTTTGATGGCCCCCCAATCTACTATCAATGGCGCTGACACAACCAACTCTTGAATCTCCCCAACGCATCTGGATAAAGCGTCGTCCGCCTTATTCTCCAAACCAGGCTTATAGTGGATCTCAAAATCATAGCCTAATAGTTTGGATAACCATCTCTGATGCTCTTCGGTCACCATCCTTTGCTCTAACAAATACTTCAAGCTCCTCTGATCAGTCCGTACAATGAAGTGTCTTCCCAAGAGATATGGCCGCCACTTTTGGATTGCCAAAACAATGGCCATCAGCTCTCTTTCATACACTGACTTCAATCTAGCTCTGACTGAAAGCACTTGACTGAAGTACGCTACTGGCCTGTGATTCTGCATCAACACCACCCCTAACCCATATCCTGAGGCATTTGTCTCTACTACAAAAGACTGATCAAAGTCTTGAAGAGCTAGAACAGGGACCGTCGTCATGGCCTCTTTCAACCTCTCGAATGCCTGGGTGGCCACCTCTCCCCAGCAAAAATTATCCTTCTTCAGCTGCTCAGTCAAAGGCTAGGCAATGGTACTGTATCCCTTCACGAACTACCTGTAGTATCCAGTCAATCCTAGAAAACCCCTCAATTCCCTGAGGTTCCTAGGTAGCGGCCATTTCTGCATTGCTTCAATTTTAGTTTGATCCGCTGCTACTCCTTGTGATACCACATGTCCCAAGTATTCCACACTTGCCTGAGCAAAACTGCACTTCTTCAGGTTGGCTTTCAACTGGTGCTCCTGTAGCACTTCCAATACCACTCTCAAATGCTCCCAATGTTCCTCCACAGTCTTGCTGTACACCAGGATGTCATCGAAAAAGACTAGGACAAACTTCCTAAGGTGCTGCTTGAATACCCGATTCATCAGGGACTGAAATGTTGCAGGAGCGTTAGTCAATCCAAAGGGCATTACCAGAAATTCATAATGCCCTTCATGAGTCCTGAACGCTGTCTTTGGAACATCAGTCTCCTTCATCCTGATCTGGTGGTAACCAGATTTTAGATCTAGCTTAGAGAACATCACTGCACCATGTAGCTCATCCAATAGCTCATCAATCACAGGAATTGGGAACTTGTCTGGTACAGTGCCTTTATTCAGAGCCCTGTAATCCACACAAAATCTCCAACTCCTGACCTTCTTCTTAACTAGGATGACTAGACTGGAAAAAAGGCTGTTGCTGGGTCTAATAATCTCTGCCTCCAGCATTTCCCGGATCAGCTTTTCAATCTCATCTTTCTGAATCTGTGGATAGCGGTAAGGACGGACGCTGATCGGAGTCTAACCTTCTTTCAGAGTAATGGCATGCTCCAACTCTCTCTAAGGAGGTAGCCCCTGGGGCGGTTGAAAGACTTCGCTGAACTGGTGTATGAGTGGCTGTACTGCAGAGGGAACATTGCCTTCCTTCTCCAATCTGACTCCTTCCAGGCGGTGTAACTCTACTAAGAAGCCTCCTCCTTCATGAATGGTTCTGATGAGGGATTTGAGAGAAACCCCTGCTTTGGTCAGCCCGGGATCACCCTGAATCGTTCTCTTCCTGCCACCAACCACCAGCTCCATCTTTAGTGTTCCCCAATTGATTTTGGTCTCTCCCAGTGTCTGCAGCCATTTCATCCCAAGGATGACATCCGTACTCCCCAATTCCAAGGGAAGGAAGTCTTCCTTTAGCAGGATCCCTTGAATCTTCAATACTACTCCTCGGCAGACACCTCGACCCATCTCCACCTATCTGGTGCCCATCATTACCCCGTAACCTCCGGTATCCACTAGCTCCATCCCCATCACATCAACAATCTGGGTGGAAATGAAATTGTGTGTCGCTCCACTGTCTATCAACACCACAACCTCACGACCAGAGATCTCTCCTTTCACTTTCATAGTGTGACTCGAAGTGAGTCCCACTACTGAGTTCAAAGAGACTTCTGCTACATCCAGATGCAACTTCTCATCCTCCTCCACCTCGGGGTCATTCCCTCCTCTCTCTTCGTCTTCCTCATCTTCGCAAACGAGGAGAACCTGAAGAGATCGGTCCTTGCATCTATGCCCCAGCATGTACTTCTCATCACATCTGAAGCACAACCCTTTTGCTCTTTTGTCCTGCATTTCTTTTTCGGTCAGCCTTTTGAACTGTCCCCCATTTCCTCCTCCAGTCTTTTCCTTGGGTGCTTCCTTCTGACCCCCCGGCGCTACCCATTTAGAGGGTAATACCGCAGTAGTCATCTTGTACGACCCCCCTGAGTAGTTGCCTCGAGCTCCTCTTTCTGATCTCTTCTGATCTTCCACCAATTGTGCAAGCTCTATTGCCTTGCCTAAATTCCTTGGCTCCAACACTCTGACAGCTGTTCGTATCTCAGGTTTGAGCCCCTTCATGAAATTTCCCTCTAGGGCTGATTCTGAGATGTGATCCAAACGGCTAGCCAGATACTCGAATCTGTCCCGGTAATCGGCCACGGTCCCCTCCTGAGTCAGAGCAAAGAACTGTTCATAGAAGTCTCCTCCCTCATCGGCTCAAAAACGTTCTAATAAATAATCCTTGAACTCTCTCCAGTTCCTGATAGGCTCTCTTCTGTCTCGCCACTGATACCAGGCCAATGTCTTCCCTTCCAGACACAATCCTGCCGCCGTCAGCTTCTCATCGTCTGTCAGCCCGTTGACCGCAAAGTAACGCTCCACCTTGTAGATCCAGCCATGGCCATCTTCACCCTCAAAGATGGGCATCTTCAACTTCCTCACCTTCGGATCCCTTCCATTGCCCCGATACTCTCCATAACCTCCCATTCCTCGAAGATGAGGTGCTCCCCAAGTGTCCCGGTCCTCCCTCCGACGCTGGTATCCGAGTTCGTCGTCATAATCCCCCCTTCCTCTTTCAAAATCAGCACCTCGACGCTGAAATTCAGCACCTCAACGCTGATACTCTTCTCTCCTTTCTCCAAAATATGCACTACCCTCATATTCCCCCCGCCTGCCTCCAAAATCAACACCTCGACGCTGAAAATCAGCACCTCGACGCTGAAAATCAGCACCTCGACGGTCATTTCCCATGCTCATCTCCTCTCTAGAGAGTGGCTCTAGAGGTGGCATGTCGTCGTCCCCTTCAAGAATCTCCTCCTCCGGATTCCTCCTCCCCCGGATTGGGTTTGGATTTCCTCCTACGCCATGGCCGTCAGTAGTCTCTCTCACTTCCGATGTCTCCGGATTGGTCTTCATCTCCAATAGTTTCTTCATCATTTCTTCCATAGCCGCGAACCTCCCTTCCAACCTGTCATTGTTGGTGGAGATTTCCAGGAACTTTCCCTCCAGATCTGTCTTCAGTTGTCCGAACTCGCCTTCTAATACTTCCACCTTCTTTCCGGCCATCTTTCTTCCAACGGATCCCAAAAAATCTTCTTCCGGAAAAGATAAACTTGCTGAAATTTCAGAATTTCAGCCGCCGGTGGTCCTGAATCGATGCTCTGATACCAATTTGATAGGAAACACTTGCGTTCGCAAGTAACCTAACCAAAATCGGCGAACATTCAACAGCAAATCTGCTGTCCACAGCAGGAAAACAGCATAAATCTGCTGTTTACAGCAGAAAAACAGCAAAACCACAAGGAAATCTGAGAGAAAACTCAAAGAAAAGCTTGTATTCCACTCGTCGATGAATAAAATAGCAAGATACAATTGATCCTCAATTCGAGAGGAGGATCGTTCTCTCCCAAATCTCTGGCAACGCCAAGAGCCCAAAGAAAACCTAAACTAAGAGATCTCAAATTTCAGCCAAATTCAAGATAAGATGCAAATTCCCCCCCAAACTCCTAATTATACAAAATTAATCATAAAGGACAATAATAAACTTCCTAAAACAGCCCTCACATTCAAAATTTCCCTCCTAAACCTCCCCCCAAGAGCCCACGTGGACCTCACGTTTCCGCCCGCCCCTGTTTTCTCCGCCTGGAGTAACAGTGGACCGGTCCGGGTTGGACCGGTCCAGCCGGCCCCTCCTGGGCCGGCGTAACAAAATATTAGCTAAAAAGTATCGCTGTAGATTTCCATGATGGTCACGTATATGAAAAAACAAGTAATTACATGGTAAGGTTTTGTTTGGGACGGCAATTTTTAATACGAAAATTAAAATTTTTGTACTATAAAGCTGCTTTAAGAAGCAGTAAGAAAACCGTCACAAACGAAACCTAAAATTTATAAGAGAAAGCTGCCGGAGGTTGTCTTGAATTGACATAATAATAGCCTGATAAATTGAAATAAAGATAGCTAGGACCCCATAAACGTTTTATTATTTTGTTAAACATAATGAGTTTCTGCAGCCATTCTTTCAAGCCAAGGTGCAGTTACGTTATGCAACGCTTGCTTTTGATCAAACCACCGACATTCATATAGTTAAATATCAAAGAAAGTGTATATAGCAGTGCTTTCTTATCATCGTAAATTCAAAAAGCTTGGAAATTGTTCAAGGAAAACTTATCTATTCACAAACCAACAGGAAATGTAAAATAACTAAAATTCAAGGAATTCATTCCTACAAAGTGAACAATTGAATACCATACTTCCATAAGTGCTCCACCGGCGAAGTTCTTCAGCCCTTGAAAATCTATAGCATATGCCGCAAGGAGCAAATGGGGCGTCATCGAGTCAGTTGTGGACAGTGAAAAGTCGTTTTCCGTTGTATGCTTTCTATTCCATAAGAGGTGGTAGTTTTTGCCAGCCCAAGGGACCAATGACTGACTGGACATTGTTCTGAGGATAAATAGCGACAAGATAAGAGAAGCCGATTGAGAGCTCAGAAACTGTATCATGACGAACAAAGCAAAGGGGCTGTGCAAGGATGTAGGGGGAAGTGTGCCAGTGATCTTGAGAGTGGGGCCTTGTGAGAGCGGTGAGTGTAAGATGTTATTAGCGGAGCAGTGAAGACGTGAAAGTGGAAAGTAGCGATGCAGGGGCCAAGATCAAGGCATACATCCAAGCTACCAAAGTTGATTACAGCAGTAGGATCGGAAGTGCGTGCAGCAAAGCAGTAACGCGGGTCAGGCTGAGAAAGAGCGCTGAATGGGATTATGAGCGGAATTGGGGTTAGGGGTTCCCGAACGATGTCAAAGCTAGCTTCACAGGCAGAGACGGGGAAGACAGCATGAATCGAGCGGACGAGCGCTGGAACTAGGATGCATGGAGACGGTCGCGCGCGAAGTTGATGCGGATTCTGGGTTCGGGGCAGGATCGTTTACATTAGGTTCTATGACGCTGCAACCTGCCGTGGGGAGGACGAAGCGTCGAAGCGACGGATGACGCTTAGGTAGACGAAATTTTATTTGGTCCGGTCACCTGCTGCAGCTCTACATTCGGTGAGCCCTAAACATGGAATTTTTATTCGGTCCAGTCACCTGATGTAGCTTTACATTCGGTGAGCAGGAAATAGGCGTCACGTAGCAGCCCGATAATCCAGAATGACCCGACGGCAACCCATCTTCTTTTGCACATTTTTTAAAATATTTCAGGTCGGCCCGTCACAGTGTATATGAATTGGGCGCGAAAAGTAAAAAAATATGCGGCTTCTTTACAAGTATAATAAGCTTTTGGGGTATTAAACCTAAGATGTAATACAGTCTTTAGGGTTCATATACCGCATGAAAAGAAATCGTGAAGGGTTCAAGGAGATGGAAGGTACGAATGTAGTTTTCTCTTTGGAAGACTTCGAAGATTTCGAGGAAACTCCAGGGACGTTTAATGTTGATGAAGCGTTTTCTGATTTATTACAAGTAATTCCTTATCTATAATGTTTGATTATTTTTCAAAAAAATTTTGCTGCTTCATTACGGATAAAACTTGGTATTAACGTATATGCCGATTATGTAAACCCTGTACCGAGCTGAATCATAAGTAAAGATTAGATTCACTCGGTACAGTTTGACATAACTCGATAGTAATCGGTACTAGTCGGTATTGCTCGATATGAACTATTGCACAAAAGTATCGAGCAAATCAAACGTTGGTTGAAGTAGTATTGATCTTAGTAGTGAGAATATAAGTCGTATGAATTGATAAGTATCGCTCGGTATAAACTCAATGTACATTTGTACCGAGCAAATACAATATATTACTTCCTAGTAGCGATCATTCAACCAGCTCGATTTAAGCTCGGTATCGCTCGGTACAGATATATGTATCGCTTGATATAAACTCATTGTACATTTGTACCAAGCAAATAGAACATATTAATTCCTATTATCGATCATTCAACCTGCTCCGTATAAGCTCGGTATTGATATGTAGCTATAATGCTAAACTGTAAGTATGAATCTTTTTTTTTACAGTGTGCAATAGTTCATATCGAGTAATACCGATCTTAGTAGTGAGAATATAAGTCATATGAATTGATAAGTATCGCTCGGTATAAACTCATTATACATTTGTACCGAGCAAATACAACATATTACTTCCTAGTAACGATCATTCAACCAGTTCGATTTAAGCTCGATATCGCTCGGTACAGATATATGTATCGCTTGATATAAACTCATTGTACATTTGTACCGAGCAAATACAACATATTAATTCCTATTACCGATCATTCAACTTGCTCCGTATAAGCTCGGTATCGATATGTAACTATAATGCTAAACTGGATGTATGAATCTTTTTTTCACATGGCATTTACAACTCTGAAAAGGAAGCATATGAAAAATATTGTCATTACGCGCATTCACATGGATTTAGTGTTCGGAAAGAGCATCACTCGTTCTGACCAAATTCAAGGAAAATAAAATCAAAGGATTTTGTATGTTCCAAAGTAGGATTCAAGAAGGAGACTGAGAAGAGTACAAAGGTTAAATATCGAAAATCATGTACAATAACCGAATGTCCAAGCATTGTTAAATTTTCGGTGAGTGAAGATGGGATTTGGTTGGTAAATAAAGCTATAGAGAGTCACAATCACGAACTGGCTAGGCCGGATGATCAACATTTACTCAGGTCATCTAGAAACATTAGTGATGAGAATGCATCTGTTCTGAAATCTATGTTATAAGCCGGGATAAGAACTGTTGATGCATTTACATACCTATCTGATGAAGTGGGAGGTGTAGGTAATCTCAGGTTCACAAAGCGGGATGCATATAACTACATTCAAAAAGAAAGAAGAGTCAAGATTGAGAATGGAGACACAAATTCACTAATCAAGTTGTTTAAAGAACAGGCAATTGATGACAATATGTTTGTCTGGGATGTGCAAACTGATGAAGATGATAGTTTGTTGAATTTCTTTTGGGTTGATGGGCTTGGTAGAATTGATTATGACTGTTTTTGGGAAGTGATTATTTTTTATACAAGTTATCATTTAATCAAATATAACTTAGCTTGTGCCCCTATTGTCGGAGTGAATAGTCACTGACAAAATATTCTATTAGGAGTGACATTTTTATCTAAGAAGACAATTGAGTCTTTTACATTGCTATTTAGAACATTTCTAAGAATTATGGATAACAAACATCCCATTACAATTTTTACTGATCATGACCAAGCCATGGCTAGGGCAATAGAGATTGCGTTGCCTAATACACAACATCGATTGTGCCAATGGCATATATACAAGAAGGCTCATTCCAAAGTATGGTGCTTTAACAATAACAACAAAGTCAAATTCCTATTTTATTATTATTTTAGGCAGTGTGATTCTGTGGAGAAATTTGAGAGAAAGTGGACTGAAAAGATCACAAAAGAGAACCTCTTGAGTCATCAATAGTTGAATGATCTGTACAAAATCAGGGAGAAGTGATCAACTGTATTCAACAAAAATTGTTTTAACCTTGGCATTTTATCTACCCAACGTAGTGAGTCCATCAATCATGTATGTCATGGTTATTCTAAGCCAACAAGTACTATCACTGAGTGTTACCTAGATTTGGAAAATGTGATGAGGACTTGGCGTCGGACTGAACAAGATGAAGAATTTAGATGTAGTCAAACAGATATAGAACCTTATATGAAAAGTAGCTCGATATTAAAGCAAGCTGCCAAATTTTATTCAAGAAAGTTGTACTCATTTTTTGAAGAGAAGTTCTTAAATGGACTAGGTGGACTGTGCATTGAACATTCTTCGTCGGATTTATCAACGTTTTCCGTAAAGAACATAGACAACTCAACTGAGTCACACAATTATTATAAATTATTAGATATTTCTATTATGATTTTGAAATACTGATGGTGTACTACAAAGATCTCAAATTTTTCAAATCAGCATACACAATCAAGATTTCAAAATTATAATAGAAATATCTAACAATTTGTAAAAAAAAATTTCCACGCACCTTTCCCAAATTATATGAAAGACGATTGACTGCCTGTTTCTCCAATTGTAAAGTGTATGCTTGTAGGAGGATTTCTCTCTGTGGGTTTAACTTTTTTGCTCTTCCTTTTCTCCCAGTGATCCTTCAATCTTGCATTTGATACTCCCATTAGCCGGCACTTCTTAGGATCTTTAATAATTTTATTACCAGCCCCAGAAATTAGTTTATTTTTTCTGTCATCCTTGATGGAATGCACTTTTGCAGCCAATGTACTCATTGCATCTATCACACGCATTTCAGCCTCCTCATTTCCTTGTGCTTCTGTGCTAATTTTATATGCAAATTGGTAAATATAATTTCTGAACATCAAGTTGTTGGACCCCTCAATAGGTTGGCAGGCGTTGATACCGATACATGGGTTTTTCCCTCCAGAAAATAAATCTTTTCGAGCTCTGACTAACCATCTTGGAAGTAAATATTTAACGGGAATATTAACAATATCTAACTGTCTCATAACTCTCATGTAATGAGAACATAATATACACATCATTTCGAGCTTTGCATAGCTGCATTGTATGGTACCTTCTAACGAATTAAAAGTGACAATCCAATTGTGTGACTCAGTTGAGTTATCTATGTTCTTTACGGAAAACATTGATAAATCCGACGAAGAATATTTAATGCACTGTCCACCTAAACCATGTAAGAACTCCTCTTAAAAAAAAGAATACAACTTTCTTAAATAAAATTTGGCAACTTGCTTTAATATCGAGCTACTTTTCATATAAGGTTCTATATCTGTTTGACTACATCTAAATTCTTCATCTTGTTCATTCCGACGCCAAGTCCTCGTCACCTTTTCCAAATCTAGGAAACACTCAGTGATCATACTTATTGGCTTGGAATAATCATGACATACATGATTGGTGGACTCACTACATTGGGTAGATAAAATGCTAAGGTTAAACTAATTTTTGTTAAATGCAGTTGATCACTTCTTCCTGATTTTGTACAGATCATTCAACCATTGATGGCTCTGGAGGTTCCCCTATGATCATTTCAGTCCACTTTCTCTCAAATTCCTCCATAAAATTACACTGCCTAAAATAATAATAAAATAGGAACTTTACTCTGTCGTTACTGTTAAAGCACAATACTTTGGAAGAAGCCTTCTTGTACAAATGTCATTGGCACAATCGATGTCGTGTATTAGGCAACACAATCTTTATTGCCCTGACCATGGCTTGGTCCTGATCAGTAAAAATAGTAATGGGATGTTTGTTATCCATAATTCTTAGAAATGTTCTAAATAGCCATGTAAAAAACTCAATTGTCTCCTCAGATAAAAATGTCACTCCTAATAGAATATTTTGTTAGTGATTATTCACTCCGACAATAGAGGCACAGACTAAGTTATATTTATTTAAACGATAACTTGTATAAAAAATAATTGCGTCCCCAAAACAGTCATAATCAATTATATCAAGCCCATCAACCCAAAAGAAATTGAACAAACTATCCTCTTCATCAGTTTGCACATCTCAAGCAAACATGTTGTCATCAATTGTCCGTTCTTTAAACAACTTGATTAGTGAATTAGTGTCTTTATTCTCAATCTTGGCTCTTCTTTCTTTTTTAATGTAGTTGTATGTATCCCGCTTTGTGAACACGAGATTATCTACACCTCTCACTTCATCAGATAGGTATGTAAATGCATCAACAGTTCTTATCCCGGCTTCTGACATAGATTTCAGAACAGATGTATTCGCATCACTAATGTTCTTAGATGACCTGAGTAAATGTTGATCATCCGGCCTAGCCAGTTCGTGATTGTGACTCTCTATAGCTTTAATTTACGAACCAAATCTCATCTTCACTCACCAAAAATCTAACCATGGCTGGACATCCGGTTCTTGTACATGATTTTCGATATTTAACATTTGTACTCTTCTAAGTCTCCTTCTTGAATCCTGCTTTGGAACACACAAAAACTTTTGATTTTATTTTCCTTGAATTTGGCCAGAACGAGTGATGCTCTTTCCAAACACTAAATTCATGTGAATGCGCGTAATGGCAATATTTTTCATATGCTTCCTTTTTAAAGTTGTAAACACCCTGTGAAAAAAAGATTCATACATCCAGTTTAGCATTATAGCTACATATCGATACCGAGCTTATACGGAGCAGGTTGAATGATCAGTAATAGGAATTAATATGTTGTATTTGCTCGATACAAATGTACAATGAGTTTATACTGAGCGATACATATATCTGTACCGAGCTTATACCAAGTTGATTGAATGATCGTTACTAGGAAGTAATATGTTGTATTTGCTTCGTACAAATATACAATGAGTTTATACCGAGCGATACTTATCAATTCATACGACTTATATTCTCACTACGAAGATCGGTACTTCTTCAACCAACGTTTGATTTGCTCGGTACTTTTGTGCAATAGTTCATACCGAGCAATACCGACTAGTACCGAGTTATGTCAAACTGCGCATAAGGCATTTATCTTCCATCTTTAACTATTTTTTAAGTCCTATAATGCCCATCAATTGAATTCCTAAAAGCAACCATCATAGGCAAAACCTTTGGTGGCACCCCACCACCATCTTGTCTCAAAATCATCCAAGTGACCACAAAAATTCTTAAAAAAACAAGCTATATTTAAAGCTAAATACAGGTAGATGAGTGAAAACAAGCTAAATACAATCATTATCTAAAAAATTAAAATTAATAGGTGAAGCAGACAACTAGCTATATAAAAAACTTTCAGATATTCTTAAGAAACTTGAACCTTAGCACAATGTATTTACTTCCATTTCTAACATTTCTCATGAACTGATAGCCATAAATGCTAACCTAAATTGCAGTAGCAGAAGCAGACATTCAAAAGAGAAAATGAACTTACAATTTTAGAAGTGTATTCATGTTACCATAAGAAGCTGGAATTGTGCTGCCGGTGAAGTTGTTATTGTCAAGTTGACTGCAAAACAGGTAGATGACTCTTAATATAAAGACCATCATCAATGAGAGAAAACAATGGAATAATCACCCTTCAAATTGTCGTACCGTGGTTAAAAGCAATAGTTGATAAAGCAACTATAAAAATGACAAATTAAAAAGAGGAAATAGTTCAAATTAGCCTTTCATGTTTTAAAGACATTGAATCTGTACCCCTCAACGAGATATTACAAAGACCTCCAAAATAATGAACAATTCGTCAAGTTTTAAACAAAATTAAGGAAACAGCATAAACTAACTAAAAAGCTATGATGATTACACCGTTATGCCAAACAAATAATTATTTGTTCCAAAATATAAGAAAAAACCAACAGTATGACAGAAACAAAATATTGAAGACAAGACTCAGAATCTTACTGAATAGACAAGCAAGAGAAAAATGATACATTACTTAATGCTTTTTAAAGCAGTTTTTAGTGCAACAATTAAAATTTTTATATGAAAAAATTGCTTTAAGAAGCACTAAAAAGCGTCCCAAACAAAGTATTAGTCAAAATTTAAAAAGGCATGTCATGAAAGAACAGCAGTAAAATTTACATACAGGATTTTCAAATGCGGCAACATGGAAAATTCTGGAGGAAGGTACCCAGACAAGTTATTGTTATCAACGAGGCTGCAAAAGTTTATTAACTCAAGTTAAAAGTGCCAAACATGGCAAATCAGTTAGAATATCGAACACTTAGAACAAGAACCAGTAATGCAGTTACAGGTGAAGGAGACGGGGCAGTCTAGATAATTCTGATGGAATTTGTCCACTTAATGAGTTATTATTCATGTGGCTGCATAAAGAACACCATTAACTGATAAATTAAATACATCATTTAAAGATTAGTCATCGAAGTGAATGGAAACTCTACTCACAGATGCTTTACACTGTTCAGATTAGCAAATGATTTTGGTATTAGCCCTGATATCTGGTTCTCGTCAATTTGCAGCCTATTTAAGTTGACAAGATAGCCAATCTCCTCAGGTAACGTACCAGATAGCTCATTACCACTTAAAAGTCTGTAGAGTATTTAAAGAAAATGTTTAAAATAAAAGAAAATAATTATCAATATCAAAACAATGTAATCAGCAGTAATTATCTACTTTGCAAATGTCAAATTAAGATAATGGAATTCTAAAATAATATCTTCATGCAAGCTTTAACTTACAGAAGTTTAAGGGATGTAATATTGCCGATCTCCTTTGGAATGGTTCCGTTGATCTTGTTGCGCATAAAATCCCTTCAGAAAAGGAAGATTCAATCAGAAATGGAAGCCTTACAAAGTTATGATTGATATTACAGCTAAGAAATCTGTGGGTTAGAATTAAAAATTAAAACATTAATCGTATTTTAAGACAGAAAAGAAATTGAAATATTTTTTCCACACACATTCATGTTGTTAAATCTCCAAATCTAACATGTTCAAACGTACAGTATCTGAAGATGAGATAGAAGACCAAGCTCTGGCACCAAAGTTCCCGAGAGGTTTAGCTTCAAAAGATGCCTAACAAGAGACAAAGCTAAATCAGTGGCAGATATAGATACTGAAGAATAAAATGGTTAAATTGATCATCTCTGAGTAAAAAAAAGTCCAACAAACGCAAACTTCAGATTGCCTAGATGTGTTATTGAAAATACATAAAATAAGCTGCATTCTGGTTTGTTAAATGATCATTATGATAAATTTGGAATTTTTACCTCATGTTGATTTAGTTGCTGCTATAGCACCTTAGATTATTAGCCCAAGATAAAAAGAAAAATCATACCCCAGCGGAGTCGCCAGAAATCTACGGGCTCTGAAAAATTTGCGCCCTGACCTCCCCTCGCATTTTTGGGAGTTTTAACGAATTAAGTTTTGTAGATAAGTCACTACCCAGAGTTTCACCCTTATTTTGCAAGGACTTTATTATATGAGTTCTGCTTTCCTATAAGCGCAAGCCCCTATAGTTAATTACTCCTCCCGATAACAAGAGAGAACTTTCGATTAAGGCTAGTCGTCAATCATATCCGTAGAAATACGTGGTATTTGGCATATAATATCAACATGGGTTTTGTTGCATCCTGGAGTATTCGCGGCGGTAGAGAAATAAATAGTTTAACGTCTTAGCATTGTATGAATATCCAACACACAATCAGATAAGAGAGAGGGTGTAGCATTCATAAGAGACACCAGAGTTTTTACGTGGAAAACCCCTGAAAATGGGGAAAAATCATGGGGCCTGGCCCAGTTTGAATGAATCCACTAGTATCTGCAGTCGATTACAAATGAGGCCCTTCTTAGGGAGAAGGCCTTGGCTTGATGTTACAAATGTACGTCATATAGAGCGCATCACATTGTGGGAGTTACAATAATCAACATAGACATGTTTGTTTGGTTGCAAGGGCCATTGTCGGTGATGGAGGTCGGAAGGATCGTAGTCGGCAAGAGACAGAGGTCAGAAAGACTGTTGTCTGGCGATGTAAGTCGGAAGGACCGTAGTCGGCAGGAGATCGGGGTCAGAAATACTATTGTCTGGAGATGGAGGTCGGAAGGACCATAGTAGGTGATAGAGGTCAGAAGGACCGTAGTTGGTAAGAGACCGAGGTCAGAAAGACCGTTGTCTGTTGATGAAGGTCGGAAGGACCATAGTAGGCGATGAAGGTCAGAAGATTCATAGTCGGCAGGAGACCGGGGTCAGAAAGGCCGTTGTCTGGAGATGGAGGTCGGAAGGACATAATTGGCAGGAGACCAAGGTCAAAAAGACCGTTGAAGTAGGGTGGTACTCTGGTAGAACTCTGGGCGTCAGGCGGTGGCCCAGCAGAAGTCCGGGCCTCAGGTGGTGTCCTGGTAGAGCACAGGGCCTCAAGTGGCAGTTCGGTGGAGGTGAGGGCCTCAAGTAGTGGTCCGGCGGAGGTGAGGGCCTCAAGTGGTAGTCCGGCGGAGCAACGGCGTCAGGCGGTGGTCCGACGGAGGTAAGGGCCTCAAGTGGTGGTCCGGCGGAGCAATGACGTCAGGCGGTAATCTGGCGGAGGTGAGGGCCTCAAGTGGTGGTCCGGCGGAAGTCCGGCGGTGGTCGAGGAAGGCAAGGGCCTCAAGTGGTGGTCCGGCGGAGCAATGGCGTTAGGCGGTGGTCCGGCGGAGGTGAGGGCCTCAAGTGGTGGTCCGGCGGAAGTCCGGCGGTGGTCGAGGAAGGCGAAGGCCTCAAGTGGTGGTCCGGCGGAGCAACGGCGTTTGGCGGTGGTCTGGCGGAGGTGAGGGCCTCAAGTGGTGGTCCGGCGAAGGACCGATAGTGGTCCGACGAAACTCCGGCGGTGGTCGAGGAGGAGCTTCTTCCTTCTCTTCTCTTCTTCTCTTCTCGCTTCGATCCCCCTCTCAAGAGAAATGAGGGGTCTATTTATAGATTTTTGGAGTGGCATGACCTGTAAATAGGTGAGAGATCAAGGGTAAATGGGGAGTGGTTGGATGGACGACCGATATTGAATCCCTTAATCGTGCATTGTTCTTTAGACATTTGAAGGACTTAATGATGTCAGAATTCGGCGATCTTGGGCTCATTGGATTCGTCTCGTTAAGCCGCTCGATTCGACTATAAGCACATATTGTTTGGAAACCGTTTGGTAACCCAAATTGTGGTTTGAACCTTCCAACAGCGCTTCAGGTCCTTGATTTGGGCTCATTTGGGCTCGGATTGAGTCGAATTTGGTGTTGTCGGGTTCGTATTTCTGAGACGCTCAGTTTAACTATAAGTTTGCTGAAATAAAAGTTCAGATGGTCTCCGAATTAATTTTTGAAGTTTCCAACTTGATTTTGCATCGAGATTCGCGCCCAATCAAGATAATTATTTGACGACGTATCTGCTCCCTATTTTCGAACGTCAAAGCTCCAGAAGTCCGAAAATATATGTGTTGACATTTCACATTGGCCGATTCGCAAAAAATTACCTTCCAAAAATTAAAATCTTGCTCAAACTTGATCATAGAGGCCCCGTTAAGCTCCGAAAGTATCAAAATTGAGTCCAGAACGTCGAAAAACCTTTTCGGGGATCCAAAAAACGTTCAATTTGGACTGTTCTACATGAAAATAGAACCCGGAACTTCTGCTACAGTAACTCTGCTACAGTGTCGTCAGCTACAGTACCGTTTGCTACAGTCATCGCCTACAATATTTTCTGCAACTGAAATTTCCATACAACCTCACCCCGGTTGCTACAGTCGGTGCTACAGTACCGTGCTATAGTATTTTCAGCAAATGAAATTTTGAACAACCGCATTTTGGTTGCTACAGTGCGGTTGCTACAGCAACCGCACCCGATTTTTTTTTTTTGCTCTCTCTTTTTCATAACTTTCCCAACTTCTCTAACTCCCCTCTCTCGCCTATAAAAACCCCCCTTATGGTTATGAAAAATTTGCACCTTCTCCTCTCCCTCTATTCTTACAATTAAGACTTTTCCTTGGTCCTCCAAGGCCCCTCTCTTTGCAAGGAAGTCTGGAGATTCCTCCTCCATCTATTCATACAATTGAGGTTTTCTCTTGGTCCTCTAAGGGCCCTCTCTTTGCAAGGAAATCCGGAGATCCCTCCTTCTCCATCTATTCATACAATTGAGGCTTTCCCTTGGTCCTCCAAGGGCCCTCTCTTTGCAAGGAAGTCCGGAGACCTCCCTTCTCCCTCTATTCTTACAATTAAAGCTTTCCCTTGGTCCTCCAAGGGCCCTCTCTTTGCAAGGATGTCCGGAGATCCCTCCTTCTCCGTCTATTCTTACAATTGAGGCTTTCCCTTGGTTCTCCAAGAGCCCTTCTCTTTGCAAGGAAGTCCGGAGACACTTGTAAGGAGGGAGGTTGAAAAGATTGTTGAAGAGCAGAAAATACGGCGTCGGGTAGGAGGCTGACGACGGACAGAAGTCTGACAAAGGGTAGAAATTTGGCGTCGAATAGAAGTACAACAATGTACATAAATTCAATGTCCGGTAGAATTCTAATATCGGGAGAAGTACGGCAACATGTAGAAATACAGAGTCGGGTAGGAGACCGACGAAAGTCCAACGACGGGCACAAGTCCGACAATGGGTAGTAGTCCGACAGCATGTAGAAGTCCAGCATCCAGTAGAAGTACGACGTTGGGTAGAAGTACGATGTCGAGTAGAAGATCGACGAAAGTCCATCGACGGGCAGAAGTCCGATGACGGGTAGTAGTCCGACGAATGGTAGAAGTCCGAAGTCAGGTAGAAGTACAGCGTCGGGTAGAAGGCCGACAAAAGTCCATCGACGGCCAGAAGTCCGACGACGGGTAGTAGTCTGATAGCAGGCAGAAGTCCGACGGCTGACGACGGACAGAAATCCAACAAAGAGTAGAACTTTGGCGTCGAATAGAAGTCCAACGATGTGCATAAATTCAACATCCGGTAGAATTCTGATGTTGGGGAGAAGTACGGCAACATGTAGAAATACGGAGTCGGGTAGGAGACCGACGAAAGTCCATCGACGGGCACAATTCCGACAACGGGTAGTAGTCCGACAGCATATAGAAGTCCGACATCCGGTAGAAGTACAACGTCAGGTAGAAGTATAACGTCGGGTAGAAGGTCGACAAAAGCTTATCGACGAGCAAAAGTTCGACGACGGGTAGTAGTCCGACGGCAGGCAGAAGTCCGACGTCGGGTAGAAGTACAGCGTCGGGTTGAAGGCCGACGAAAGTCCATCAACGGGCAGAAGTCCAATGACGGGTAGTAATCCGATGGTAGGCAGAAGTTCGATGTCGGGTAGGAGGCTGACGACGGACAGAAGTCCGACAAAGAGTAGAAATTTGGCTTCGAATAAAAGTCCGACGATGTGCATAAATTTAACGTCCGGTAGAATTCTGATGTCGGGGAGAAGTACGATAACATGTAGAAAAAAGGAGTCGGGTAAGAGACCGACGAAAGTCTATAGACAGACAGAAGTCAGACGACGGATAATAGTTTAAAAGCATGTAGAAGTCTGACTTCCGGTAGAAGTACGACGTCAGATAGAAGTATGACGTCGGGTAGAAGATCGACGAAAGCCCATCGATGGACAGAAGTCCGACGACGGGTAGTAGTCCGACGGCATGCAAAATTCTAATGTCAGATAGAAGTAAAACGTCGGGTAGAAGGCAGACAAAAGTCCATCGACGGGTAGAAGTTTGACGACGGGTAGTAGTCCGACGGCATGCAGAAGTCCAATGTCGGGTAGAAGGCCGACGAAAGTCCATCGACGGACAGAAGTCCGACGATTGGTAGTAGTCCGACAATAGGCAGAAATCCAACGTCGGGTAGAAATACTGCGTCGGGTAGAAGTACGATGTCTTGTAAAGATCGACGAAAGCCCATTGATGGGCAGAAGTCCAACGATGGGTAGTAGTCCGATGGCATGCAGAAGTCCAACGTCAGGTAGAAGGCGACAAAAGTCCATCGACGGGCAGAAGTCCGACGACGGGTAGTAGTCCGACGACATGTAGAAGTCCAACGTCGGGTAGAAGTACAACATCGGGTAGAAGGCCGACGAAAGTCCATCGACTGGCAGAAGTCCGACTACGGGTAGTAGTCCGACGACAGGCAGAAGTCTGAAGTCGGGCAGAAATATTGCGTCGGGTAGAAGGACGACGAAAGTCCATCGATGGGCAGAAGTTCGACGACTGATAGTAGTCTAATGGCAGGCAGAAGTTTGATGTCGGGTAGAATTCTGACGAAACTCCTGCAGGGCAAAAGTTCGGTGATTGGAGGAAATTCAGTATCAGGTAGAAATTTAACTTTGTGGAGAAGTCCAATGAAAGTTCATCGATGGCATTCTGGCGATGTTAACCAAGGATGTAAGACCTATCCGAGGTTGTATGTCGGAGCCTTGCTCGATGATGTTAACAGTGTGGTAAAGGTCGAGAGAATCCACCAAGGATGTGAGACCTATCCGAGGTTGTATGTCAGAGCCTTTGCTCGATGACGTTAACCAGTGTGGAAGATATCGAAAGAATCCATCAAGGATATAAGACCTATCCAAGGTTGTATGTCAGAGCCTTTGCTCGATGACGTTAATCTGTATGGAAGAGGTCGAGAAAATCCACCAAGGATGTAGGACCTATCCAAGGTTGTATGTCAGAGCCTTTGCTCGATGACGTTAACCTGTGTGGAAGAAGTCGAGAGAATCCACTAAGGATGTAAGACCTATCCGAGATTATACGTCAAAGTCTTGCTCGATGATGTTAACCTGTATGGAAGAGGTCAAGAGAATCCACTAAGGATGTAAGACCTATCTGAGGTTGTAAGTTAGAGCCTTGCTTGATGACTTTAACCTGTGTGGAAGAAGTCGAGAGAATCCACTAAGGATGTAGGACCTATCCGAGGTTGTATGTCAGAGCCTTGCTCGATGACGTTAACCTGTGTGGAAGAGGTCGAGAGAATCCACCAAGGATGTAGGACCTATCCGAGGTTATATGTCAGAGCATTTGCTCAATGACGTTAACTTGTATGGAAGAGGTCGAGTGAATCTACAAAGGATGTAGGACCTATCCGAGGTTGTATGTCAGAGCTTTTGCTCGATAACCTTAACCTGTGTGGAAGAGGTCGGATCGGATCCCCTGGGATCGATTTTCCCTTGATTGGGAGGGGGCGAATGCCGCGTGTATCCCGAATCAAAGATGAAGAATGGTCGATTTTTTAGACCGTTACTATCTTTTTGAGGTCGAGATTAAGACCTTGCCCAAGGAGTAGAAGTCCAGTAAGGGACTGTATATAGCTTTCGAAAGCATCCTTGCATTTGTCGGGTGTTTCTTGAAGTATCATCTTGATGATGAAAGCAACGGAGTATCTTTTTGACCATAGTTTAAGTCAAAAGTGCCCCCCAGTCTACGTCTGATTCTTATGATGAGAAGTTGATAAGGGTGATCTTTTGAAATTAGAGCCAAAATTGCCCCCGAGTCGAGAACTAGGTTCCCAGCGCCAAACTGTTGCGTGCTGGAGTATTCGCGGCGGTAGAGAAATAAATAGTTTAACGTCTTAGCATTGTACGAAGATCTAGCACACAATCAAATAAGAGAGAGGGTATAGCATTCATAAGAGACACCAGAGTTTTTACGTGAAAAACCCTTGAAAATGGGGAAAACCCACGGGGCCTGGCCCAGTTTGAATGAATCCACTAGTCTTTGCAGTCGATTACAAATGAGGCCCTTTCTTAGGGAGAAGGCCTTGGCTTGATGTTACAAATGTACGACATATAGAACGCATTAAATGGTGGGAGTTACAATAATCAACATAGACATGTTTATTTGGTTGGAAGGATCATTGTCGGCAAGAGACAGAGGTTAGAAAGACCGTTGTCTGGCGATGTAAGTCGGAAGGACCGTAGTCGGCAAGAGATCGAGGTCAGAAAGACCATTGTCTGGAGATGGAGGTCGGAAGGACCATAGTAGGCGATAAAGGTCAGAAGGATCGTAGTTGGCAGGAGATCGGGGTCAGAAAGACTGTTGTCTGTTGATGGAGGTCGGAAGGACCATAGTAGGCGATGAAGGTCAGAAGATTCATAGTCTGTAGGAGACCGGAGTCAAAAAGACCGTTGTCTGGAGATGGAGGTCGGAAGGACCATAATTGGCAGGAGACCAAGGTTAGAAAGACCGTTGTAAAAGGGTGGTACTCTGGTAGAACTCTGGGCGTCAGGCGGTGGCCCAGCAGAAGTTCGGGCCTCAGGTGATTTCCTAGTAGAGCACAGGGCCTCAAGTGGCAGTTCAGCGAAGGTGAGGGCCTCAAGTGGTGGTCCGGCGGAGGTGAGGGCCTCAAGTGGTGGTCCGGCGAAGGTCCGGCGGTGGTCCTGTGAAACTCCGGCTGTGGTCGAAGAGCTTCTTCCTTCTCTTCTCTTCTTCTCTTCTTGCTTCGATTCCCCTCTCAAGAGAAATGAGGGTCTATTTATAGATTTTTGGAGTGGCATGGCCTGTAAATAGGTGAGAGATCAAGGGTAAATGGGGAGTGGTTGGATGGACGGCCGATATTTAATCCCTTGATCGTGCACCATTTTTTAGACATTTGAAGGCCTTAATGATGTCAGAATTCAGTGATCTTGGGCTCGTTGGATTCGTCTCGTTGAGCCTCTTGATTCGACTATAAGCACACCAAATTGTGGTTTGAACCTTCCAACAGCGCTTTGGGTCCTTGATTTGGGCTCGTTTGGGCTCGGATTGAGTCTAATTTGGTGTCGTCGAGTTTGTATTTTCGAGACGCTCAGTTTGACTATAAGTTTGCTGAAATCAGAGTTTGGATGGTCTCCGAATTAATTTTTGAAGTTTCCAACTTGATTTTGCATTGAGATTGGTACCCGATCAAGATAATTATTTGACGACTTATCAGGTTTGATATTTGAGAATTTGATATTTAAAATTGAAAATTTACCACCTTGCGCTTAAAGCGGATGGTGGGGGAATGGATGATGGACCCAATCAAGATCCCATGATTTCGTCGTCTCTAGCCATCATAGTCTCTGGTCAACTTAGTCAAAGGAGGTAGTCAACCAAACCTGATAGAAGGATCCTTGTCGATAGCCATTGGTTGCTTCGTCCAAGGGTATCTTGTAAGACTTGTGGGAAAAATATTTGTCCAAGGAGACAAATTTGAATCCACCTTAGCTAACAAAGAGCTTTGTGCCATATCGATCAAATTATATTGATTCATATCTCAAGGATTTGATGTCATTGGGGAGCATGTGGGGTCATCATCGTAATTTAGTAGTGTCATTTGGCGGTAAACCACATGGTTCAGAGGGCATTGATCATTATTGTTTACATGCGGTGCCATTTGACGACAATACCACTGGTTAGAGGACATGTACCATAGCCTTACTGACAAGAGACTTTGAGAATGAATCCTAGTGATATTCTCGATCATACATTAGCTCTTAATGAGCTAAAGTGATTTTCATATTTGTCCACCTTGACAAACTGTTGTGGATGGTCGACAGATATTTTCTTGGCTTGGAGCAGGAACCATATATATATATATATATATGAGTTCAGCCATGTAGGGGTTCGGTCGGGCTTGGAGATCAGGCAAGGGGTGGATTCGGAAGAAGGATTTTAGGAGATTGGAGGCCGACAGATAGGTCAGGCGGGTCAGACGTGGTTTGATCGGATGTAGAGGCATTGCGTGGTCAATGTTTAAAATTGCGTATTCGGGTATTGAGGCGTTTTTCATTCGTGAGGCGAGGCGTAAGCCTCAAGGTATTTTGAGGCGTAAGCCTCGAAATCAAAAGATTGCGTAAATATAAAATGATAATTTTTTTATATACAAATGAGTGAATAATATAAAATATAAAAAAACATAAGATATGAAGTGAAATCAAAATATCTCAATAATAAGACAACATGAAAAATAGTTCAACTCAAAATTCTATCTTTCCAAAATCCCATTATTTTTTTCATTAACATATAATTCCAATTTCCAAAAATAAATAGCAATGACATATCACATAAGAACTCATAAGTCATCAGCACGGTAATCACTAAGGGGTTCTTCATTTGAATCATCATTATGGTGAATTGCTCTCTCCCCTTCCTCCTCTTCTATAGAGTCCAATGTCGGACATTTACTTCAAGATTTATGTAAGTTTTAATATATATAGCGTGAGGCGTAAACCTCATGCCAGTGAGGTGAGGCGGGCTTTAAGGCGGGCTTCAACCAAGTTGAGGCGCAAGCCTCATAAAAAGAACTCGATGCGTAAGCATCGAGGCGTTTTTTACTAGAATTGCGCAAAGGCGAGCCTCATATATTCAAACGGGTTCGGCGGCTTGGAGCACGGGTGCGATCGAATTGGAGTCGTGGAGGCTTGCATGAGAGGAAGGCTAGCTCGCATGGAAGAAGGTCAGAGGGATTCGTCTTGGAGGTCACAAGAGGAGCTTTCGTGTGCAGAAGAGATGAAGCAGAGAAGTCGCACAGCTTGAGGTTGCCGGGTTGAGGAGTTTACCTGAATGGCAGAGAAGGGTCGGTTGCAGCAGGAGGTATTAATGTCCGTGGAGATCTAATAGCGGTAAGAGAGCGTAAGGCTCCACTTCCATCTCATTTTAATGACGCGAATGAGAGCAAGGATTGCTCGTTAATAGTGGACGTGACTACAACGCCGAATTATAGAGGAGGAAGCGACTGTGGCAGCGACGGGATGGGACTATAGCAGGATACATGTAGGATTTGAGCGAGATTTCAGCACATGTGATAATTCACTTTCAATTTTTTATTATTCCTTTTTTTTCATTATGCTACAGGGGTCAATAAATTGGTCTTAAAATTAAAAATGTTTAATAATATAAATGTATAAATATAAATATAATTTTTAATAAGAATAATAATAAAATATTTGAAATAATATATAAGTTTTATAATATGAAAAAAATTGTGTTCTTAACTTTAATAAATTATACGCATTCTGAACCCAAATTTACATCTCAAGTAATTTGATAGTTTAACTCGTGCAGAATTCTCATAGGTTTTTAGTCTCAAGTCATAGGGGAATTTTAAGTGATTCTCTTTATATGGTGTAAAGCATAAACCATAAGCAACAAATAAAGTTGCATGATGTTGCAAGCTAGCAGCTTTATGTTTTGATTAAATTTATTTGCATAAAGCATATGCATTTAAATACATATTTAAATTATTTTGAAATTTTATTTAAATAAGAGATAATATTTATTGAACCGACCGGTTCAATCAAATCGGAATCGGTTCGACAGTTTAACGGTTGAACCGGTGATTCAAACAGGTTCGCACCAGTTCAATGCAAATCCGGTGTTCCAACTTGATCGAATAAGCAACTGGACTATTCATGGTTGAACTGGTCGAACTGGATGATCCAGTCTGATTTTAAAAACACAGCAAAATAGTGAAAAGCTTCTATTGGTGATGACATCAAACCCTAACAATTCTTGGTGCCAAATCTGTAGGAGTCTGTATTTATCCATCTCCCGACACCCAAGCAGATGCAAAATAAATCGTTGGCAAGAAAATAACATTATTCCATGTTTATTAACATCTGATAACGCATACTGTATGAATTCCTCAACTAAAACCGTGAATATAGGTGATTTTCATCTCAAGAACAAATATTGCTTGGCATCATTCGTGGAAAACCAAAAACCATTAAGAACTTCATAATAAAGCAAAAAATTTCCACTGATTCTGATTAAGGGGCATGGAATCCAAAAGTTCAAAAATTTATGCATTTAAGATCAACATAAAAATTATAGAAAGAAAGAATAAGAACCAAGATCATACAATTGCTGTACATGTAGGTACCCATCATTTGCAGTGAGATAGCAAAATATGCCACTCCAATTTGATGTGCATGGATCGCCATTGTTCCATGAATTAAGATTACCGATTGGATCATTCAAACTGTTCCTGATAGTCTTTAGTGCACTGACTGCGCATCATTGAAATAGATAATCCTTACTCATTAATGACTTTGTGATACGAAATAATTAGACATGAAAGATTTTCTTCAAAATCAATACATTCATAGTTTACAACATATACTCAAGAACTTTACAAACTTAAAAATAAAATCACTGAAAATAGCTCAACCCATGACCTCAAAAAATAACCTTCTCCAATAAACCACTAGGTCATAGATCCGTTCATCCAAAGTTCTTATTGGCTTAATTAATGACACACAAATATAGTTTCAGAGATGAATCAAGCTAAGAAATCATTTGTCAATACTAAGAAGTTTATCTTTCAACCTCAATTACTATTCCTAGGCTTTATAGTTTATTTGTAAGGATTAGAATCTGATGCTATTAAAATCAAGCATGTTAATGTAAGCATAGCTTTGTGCATAGCTTAAAATGAAGATGTTAAGAAATCAAGCATGCATCAAGCTAAGAAATCATTTGTAAGCATAGCTTTGTGCTGAAACAACATTCTGGAGTTTGAGCTTAAAATGAAGATGTTAATGCTTTGAGTAGGTGAACATGTTAATGAATTCCATAAATGTAATTGTTACTAATTTCAAAAGAATGAAAGATGAATATTCTATATGCTGTTATTTTTCTATCATCTATTTTGAAGTCAAGGATATAAGATTTATTTTCCATGGTGAGTTAGCTGTTAGCATGGCACCTCTTTAATGATTTTATGATATGTATTTCCATTAGCTCTTTATGATATTTTCTTGTACAAGAGCTTACATGCTAGAGGAATTATTTTCAGGTCCTGTGAACAATTATCAAATGAAAAATAATTGGGTACATATAATTGGCATACTGCGTACATGACCATAAATACAGGAAAGCATGAAAAATATATAATCAAGGACATCTATGTCAAAAGGCACAGATTGTACAGATACTTTCAGCAACATACCTTCCATTGGGTCAGTAACTTGTGCCACAGCAGCCCACAGAAAGTAGCAAAATGACACGGCCAAGAAAGCCATGAAAACAGTAAAATTTGACTTAGGCATCTTGCAACAGAGGCTTGAATTGAAGCAAGCGTGAACAGCTACTTATATTCGCATCAGAATCTGCTTCACCCAAAGCAAATCAAGAGATTAAAATCATAAGATTCTATTGAGAAAATTCTTAATCAAGAAAGGAAATATTGATATGCTGGCGTAGAAGAAAAAGAAGAAAACTAAAAAAGTCGCATCAGGAAAAGGGTTAAAATATATAGATACATTAAATGTATGATAGCGAAAAACTCAAAACTCCAATGAAGAAAGGTTTTATTATTCAGCATACCATTAAACCTCAGATCAAAAACCAATCTTTACAACCTCACTAACAATTACAGAAACAGAAGAGTAAAAATTTACCGAAAAAATATGAATAAGATCAAGAACCAAAATTTCGAATGAAGAAACTCAAGCATCAAAGTCAAACAATCAGCAATCGAGTGCCTCTAATATAAGTTTAACAGACATGGAATGCAATAACAAACGGCTGTAAGATAGCCAATTAGAAAGGAATGGCTTGAATTAGTCTCTGAGGGTACACGGCAAGCTGTCTTGTTCCATAGGATGCAGTAATCCTACTCATTTGGTTCTTTGGTTGCTGTATGAGTAGATTTGATCTCATCTTCAAAAAATCAAAACGTTTGGCATTTTGACTTAAATAGCTTTGTAGGTCAACTGAATCACACGCAGCCACAGAAAAATAAAAAGATAAAATAACGGACAAGAAGCAAATAAAAAATAAAACAGTATAAATCACTATTCAATAAAAAACTTAAGTCCACGGCATCTAAATCAGCTAAAATTATTTAAAAATGTTTTTTTTCGTTCATATAAAGCGAGAAACTCCCCTAAAATTCAAGAGAAATATATCAATATGGAACCAGACGTACCATCGGAGCTCAGGGGAGTTCAGGGCTTGTGTAGTCGAGCTACGAAGGGCTCAAAGTGAGTAAGATATTTATGGTCAATAAGAGATTTTTCTTTCATAAAATAGTCGTCATTCTAAATCTAATTGCCTGGCCGGCGGGTAAGCTCGACCCAGTGGAGAAGATTCCTTATTCAGGTCTGTATGATAAGAAAAAGCAGTAAATATTAGAAAGAACAGGAGCGGCGAGGAGGAGAGTAACATTGGAATGAAGCCCCAGGCTGGCGCTTCTAACGGCTATCTGTACAAAAGGAACTTTTATTTTATCCATACGCTCCTCTACGTTCGGTTTTAGGCCAAAACAGCGCAATACCGATTTTTTTCAAAAAACTCGGTACAACTCGGTACTCGGTACTCGATACTCGGTATTGCGCGTTTTTGACCTAAAACCGAACGTAGAGGAGCGTACGTTCACTGGATGTAATAAAAGTTCGTACAAAAAAGACTTCTGAACACTAAAGTCATAGACTCGTCAGTAATTTTTATTTTTTTGAATGATGCGACGAGTTCTTAAATGTCATTTTAATTGATGGCGATGAGTAATTAAAAATGTCATTTTAATTCATGACGAAGAAATAATCTTCAGAAATTATTGGGCTGGCGAGGCTAATCTCCCGTTGTCTTAAAACACAAGGAAAGTTTTTAGGAGATCACGGGCTAGAATTTAACATTTTAGTATTATGTAAAAATTGACATCAATATTTTTATATGAAAAATTTGAAATGAATTGATTTGATCTACTCTAATGGTTTCACTAGTAGTATATGTTATGTGTTACAGATGAAACATAACATGGGATAGATAATAATAAAGCAATGGAGGCTAGAAGTGTTTATATTTGACACAACTCGAAAATATGTTTCAAAAATTTCGGGTTATGATTAGCCCGTTTTACAAACAGGTGAGGTTCGGGTTTCAGGATTTGACACATTTAAAAAAAGTGGGTCGGTTCGGGTCAACCCGCTAATCCTAAGTTCACTGGATCAACCCACATAGGCCTACAGGGTCCGCTTTTCCTCTTCTCCCACATTTGGCATTCCGGTTTAGCGGTTCTGCCCGCAAGCCCTAATCGGCTAAGGGTTTGCTTATTCTCTTCTCGTGCAATCCCCAGTTAACGCTCACCGATGGCTGACCCACAAAGCCGCGACTCACGATAGCTCGCTCGACGACTTCTTCATTGAATCGCTAGCTCCTTCGACGAAGTTTTTACCTATCAGCTAAGAAGTCAAGGGACTCAACTCAACGTTCTTTATTATATTTTCTAGTTTAGTGATTCTCAGTTTAGTGATTTATTTAAATTGTATTTAACTGGTTTTAAATATTTAGCAAAATATTTAATAAAATAATATTTAAAAAATTAGATTGATTTATGTGACTTACTGAGCTATTATAACTCATTATGGTTTTACTTCTAGTTTTTAGGATATGTGAAGGAGAAGGAGATTGTGGACTAGTAGTTCATGATCGGATTTGAGGTCATAGGAATTTTGCTATTTTAGTTTTTTTACAGTCATGACTAATTAAATTTTTAGTTCTGTAGCTCTTATATGTAGTCATATACTGTAGTGTAGACATTTATTTTGATGAAATGAATAAAACTTAGTGGATAATTTATTTTCAGTACTATGATATTTTAGTATCTCTGTAGTCTGTAGTTAATTTCAATGAATATTGATAGAAAATCTAAAATAATTCAAAAACTTGATCTTGAGATTTGTTAGTCACAGCTCAATACGATAGGACCTGTCTTGGTCTGGTATGGTTTTAATAGTAACAACGATGACGTCGATGGGGTCATAGAAGGGAGGGAGCTCATTACGAACGTAACCATTTTCTCCATATGGTAGATTCCCACTCGCTCATTGCGAATATAACTTTTCATGTTGGGTTGGTTCTAGTCCGGGTTGACATTTTTTATCCGTATGCAAAAACGGGTCGGGTTCGATTCAAGTCATCCAATGACGGGTTAATGTTGGGTTCGAATCGAAACCGACCTGCAACCCAACTTTGACACTCATAATGGAGGCCAATAGTGAACTTAAGTTGAATAAGGGTGGTTGAATGATCATAGTTGGGCAATGGTAGTTAAAGATCATAGCTCGAAAGACTGTAGCTATACGACATTGCTTGGAGTATTTTAGTTTGACAATAGTGGTTGGAGAATCATTCTCATTTGATGGTGGTTAGAAAATTATAATCGAGCGATAATTGTTGGATGATCATAGTTAGGCACTGTCAATGGAAAATCATAGTCGAGCGATGGTGTTCAGAGGACAATAGTTGGACGATGATGGTTGGAGGATCGTAAACAAGTAATAGAAGTCAAAGGGGAATTGTTAGCAATGGTGATCGAAGAATAATAATTGGATGATACTTGTTAGAGGATCATAATTGGACAATAGTATTCAAATAAATATAGTCTAACAATGGTGATTAAAGAACTATAATTAAGTAAGGTGATCGAAGGACCATAGTAGGACAACAATGATTAGGGTAAAAGTGAGCCTAGCTGACTTACGAGCCAACTTGAGCTCAACTACTTAACAAGCTTATGGGTTGAGCTTATAAAAGTATGAATTTGAACTCGAGCCTATACTCAAGCTCATATATTAAAAAAGCTCAACTTGTGCTCAGTTTGACTCAGCTCGTAAACTCATTAATAAGCTCAATTAACTTAAACTATCTTTAAAAATTAATTTAAATTAAAATTATATAATATATGTTAACTTTTTTAAATTAATTCTATATTTAAATTAAAAAAACTAAAAAAATTTAAAAAATATTAAAATAAAGAAATCGAGCGTAACAATCAAGTCAAAATCGAGCTTTCCAAATGAGCCTGAGCAATTTAGCTAAGCTTGATCCTATAAATTTTTTAACGAGCCAAGCTCGAGCTTGGAAAATTAGTTCTTGTTAATCTTAAGCTCAGTAAGAACTAAATAAGCTCAGCTTAATTAGGTTGATACTTGACTCGACTCGTTTACACCCCTAATGGTGAGTGGAGGATTGTAGTCAGATGACGGTGGTCGGAGAGCCATACTCGAATGAAGTTGGTTTGAGGATTATAGTTTCGTGATAGTGATACTATAGTGCCTCAAGATCAACATTTGAAAAAAAAAAAAATCTATTTTAATCTCTTAATTAATCAACCAGAGCTAGCTTCTAATTTATCAACATAAATCAATCCAGTTGAAGTAGCTAAAAATCATATACAACAAAATATTAAATTATACACATTCCTCAAGGTTCATGTATTATGCTATGAGTTCAATCCATACATTCATCAATATATCTTTTATCTCTTGACTACAAAAGAATAAAATAAAAAAATTGTATAACAAAATAAAACATGAATATCTGATATGTCCTCACTCCATTGGATCCTGACTCATTCTTCAAAATATGTAAATAACAAAGTGAGCTAACAACATAGTAGATTATCGAAACCTACAACTGAAATTAATGCAAGATAATATGAACAATATACATGGAATCATTCAATCACATATTATTCATGTTTTCAAGAATCAATCATACCATAAGTCTTTTAGGTTAGGTGGTTATCATATCATAAGTCTTCACTTCATGTTTTTTGGCATATCATATCATATCATATCATATCAATTTATCTCTTTATGTCTCATTCTACATTTAATTTAGGATTACACCATAAATCTTATTTTAAATAAAAGCGTTGGCCACCCTTTTATACAGGATAACATATCTCCAACCAACCTGACTCAGTCAATCACTTATGGTTAGCCTTTCTTAAATATATTCAAATAACAAAAATTAAGATATTTTTCCAAAAATACAAAAATACCCTGTAAAAATTCAATATGATCATGTCAATATGTGCATAACATTTAAAATTGTAACATACTAAAAATCACACGGAGAAAATTTATTAAAAATTGAGATATCACAATCTTTATACTTTCAGACCAAATTAAAATTCATGAAATGCAAAATTCACTAAATTATTGAAATAGAGGTAGGGTAATAGTAGCCCACCTTGAGATGAGAAAATTTTTCACTAGATTGATTGGTAAAAACGCTCCACAATCTTCAAACCCTAAATTTACTTTTCTTTCTCATCTCTTTTTTCTTCTATTTCCAGCTCTTCTGCTCTTTGATTTGAAGAATGAAGAAAATAAAAAAGAAATGTATTTTATGATTTTTTAATGGATAATGGGATTTTATAATAAAATATCTTAAGGATGTAAATATAATTATGACAATTATTTAATTTTAAGAGTAAAATTCATATAAATTCTTTTATCTTTAAATTCAAACTCTAAAATTTATAAAAAAAAATAGTCATAAATTAGTTAAGCATGTCTATAAAACTCTGATGAAATCGATTTGCAAAATGGACGCCTAACGATCCAAGAAAACTCATTTGTACCGACATATGTCAATTTTCTACATTCCCTATAAAATTAAGACAAAATTATTATAATTGAGCATAATAATATATAATATTATGGTAAAGATGGTTTGCAAATCAAATTTGTAATGACTTCTTGACATATTTTTTTATTGTTATAAATCAAAATACATCTTGTGACAATTTAAGGGTTATTACAAGTACGAGTAAAACAATTGGGCTATATTATAGAGCATGTTTTGTTGTTGATGATGTGGAGGTCTAATAATGGCAGAAAGGCAATGGTGTGACAAAAGAGTTCAATTGTATTCTAATGGTGCATGACGATGGTGCATGGCGATCGGACGATGTTCCAACTACAACAGTCAAACTGTGGTCTGATTGTAACAGTCAAATGGTGATCCAATTATAATGGTCAAGCAGTGGTCTAAGGATAGGTTCAATGTTGGTACGACAAAGTTCATAGCTCTTGATACCACCCGTCATATAGAGAGTAATACCTATTTATACAACACTTTTTAGAGTAGCATGCTCCATAAAAATAGATAAAAACTGAAACACTCAATGGAATGACTCATATTAATTCTTTAAATTATAGATTACTCTTTCATTTAAATGTCTTTATATATAATGATCTCAGTTAATTCATCCTGACTAAATCTCATCAGGCATATACTCCTACAATCTAGAATATTTCTTGTTGCACCTTGCATAAAATAATTTAATGCCAATTATAATGACAACCCATGAGTTGCAAGAACTGTTAAGGTAGACAACATGATTAAATTTTTTATCCTTCACAAAAGAAGAGAAAGAAGAAAAACAATCCATGTGTCTTAGGGCATCTCCAACTGAAAACCCCATTTTTCACTCTAAAATGACGGAAAACTTCAAAATGCCGCAATTCATCTCCAATGGAACTCCATTTTTCTTCTTTCATGTGCTAAAAACAACTCTCTAGTTTCGCGCCTCTCCTACAAAGCTAAAAAATATGCATGTCATTAGCGTATTTTTTGGTGATCCATTGAAGCAAAAAGCCACTCCATACACCTGAATACAGTTCGGCTGGAGAAGCTCTTAGTGGTTTTTTTTCCTCTCTCCCTCCATTGAACTCTACTTGTTAATTTGCAAACCATCCAACCATCACCTCCTCTCAATTTTGAGCTCTTAAGGCCAATGGTGGAACACTTGAACTCCTCATCATCTCTTAGGTTGTGCCACTTCCCATTAGGGTTGCTCATGAACCAGTCACTCGTAGGCTCTGCCTCGTTACTTATTCGAATCTCGTCCTATTTCTGTCATCTCGCCCACTCACTCATAAACAATATTTTAATATTTTGTATGTAAACATTGAAACTTTATGGTATATATGTATAACCCTAAAAAAGTAGTTAAAAAAAATACAAACAACAACAACAAACAAGGTTTTATCTCACTATGTAGGATCGGCTACATGAATCATTTTTTTCTTCATTGTGTCAAATTAAAAATTAAATACTAACTTAAATCTAATAAATAAATATTGTTTTTCATATTTTCTACAAGTCTAGCTTTTTTAAGTCTACCTCTAACTTTATTAACACAAATCAATTCTAATACATCTATTCGCCTAATTGGCTATTTGCAAGACTATCATTTTATGTAATATAATCTTCTAAGATGACTTTCTGTAGTATAATCTTCCACTGAAGCTACTCCAATCTTTTAACGTATAAGCTCATTTCGAATCTTGTCTCTAATAGTAAAGCTACTCATCCAGCAAAACATCCTCATCTCTGCAACACTTAGGCTTCGTTTGGGACGGTTTTTTTATTGCTTTCTAAAACGGAGTTTTAGTTAAAAAATAAAAAAAATTGTACTACAATTCCGTTTTAGAAAACAGTAAAAAAGCCGTCCCAAACAAAGCCTTAAACTTAATATCATGCTTCTCTTTTATTGGCCGATATTCCACACCATAAAATATTACAAGTCTCACCACCATCATATAGAATTATCCTCATAGTTTATATATATATTATATATATATATATATATAATATATATATATATATATATATTTATATATATATATATATATATATATATCAGCATATTCATATTTCAATGTGGCCGGCTATTAGATCCTTTCTTTCATACCAAATAATAAAAACAAGGCCGTGAGCGGGCGAGATGTTTATTACTTTGGCCCCTCACTTTACCTGTTATTATTATTAATTCCATCCTTCTTTATATTACTTGCTGATTAAATATAAAATTAATGAAAAGTTTTTGACTTAGAATATTATAATCAGGATATATTTTTTAAATTATTTAATTTATTTTAGGATAAATTTAAAATTTTATTTGATAAAAATTTTGAAAGGTATATTTTCATTTTATTTTTTACTTAAAAAGTAGTCGTTTATGTGAGGGCCATGAACATGACAACTTTATATAGGTTATTAATAAATTTTTTTTTAAAAAAATATTTATAAAAATATATTAATTTGTTTTGAAGAGTTTGAATTTATTTTAAAATTAATATAATAAATAACAGTAACTATCTATATATTACACTTATTTTAAATAAATTATTAAATTTATTTTAATTAAAAAATTAATAACAATATTTAGATTTTGCTTTTTAGTTTAAAAATAATTATGTTGAACAAATAATATTTCACGTGATTATGACATGAGTTTGATATAGATTATTAATTTAAAAAAAAACTGCATAAATAAACTAAAATTTAAAATTAATATAATAATAATTATCTATATATTATACTTATTTCAGAATTAATATGATCAGAAAATTTTAATAATATTTTAAATTATTAATAATTGTTAAAATTGTAGCCGTAAAGGAAAATGATCGATTAAATTATTATGAAAATGGAATTATTTTGTTCGCAAAAAATGAAAGGCTAAAACCAGCAGCGTACTGGGCACGTTGCATGGACTCTTTCTTGTTAATTGAATTCTTGGAAGATAGTATAGCATTTATGTGGCAAAGCATCAACAATTATCAATAAGATAGTAATGGTTCAACTAATTTTTTTTATTAAATATGAATGGAACTTTTTATTGTAACTAGGGAATGGTTTGATATAATATAATATGTAATAATTTCAGTGGTGGAAGTTAGAATATTTGTGTGATTCAAGAGTTATTTTTAAGGGATCATTTGCTATTTGTTTGGTCATTCCCCATCAAGCAGTGGAGACCAAAGAGTATGAAGTCTGGTATGAATATTGCCAGATATCACAAGTCGTAGTTGACATTAATGGCATGCAACCGCCTCATAAATGATGATGTGCATTCATGCTATTGGGATGGTGGGCGACAAAGTCAATAGGCTTCTCTGTAGTTAGAGGACTATAATCATGATATCCTTGAAGCGAAGGAAAACTCTAATGAGATATATCGGCGTGTTATGCTTTTTTGTAGCGAAGATGAAGATTTTTTATTTTCGCATATGCATAATGAAGTCATGAAAATAAAACTATACTAGGCAGGCGATGACCTTAGAGACGTGGGGTGGACATTTGGTTTCACTAGACTTTTTGAAGGGTTGAATTCATGAAATCGGGTGTGACAGAGAAGTTTTTGTTTAGGTTATTATTAAAAGGTCAATGGTCGATGTAGATCACTATATTTTATATCATAAATGGTATCATTTACATGATGAATTCCTATTAGAATCCTATACGAAGCTGATGGGAGATTTTGTGTAAGGAAAGAAGAAGTTTTTGAATGGAGGAGATTGGCAGTATATTCAACAAGAGTTTGAGCAAAACTTTAAATGTTGTCAAACCCAAACATAGCTCCAAGCTCATCTGCACATGCTAATTAGAAATATGTGTTTTCATCTTTTTGTGTCAATGTTATTGGAAGTGTTTAGGTTTGTTCTTCATTTTACTATTTACCCAGTATTATATTATAATTTTTTCTTTTTTAATTGTCTTTTAATTGATCATGAAGGAATGCTAATTTAAATAAAACAAATCATGCTGCAAATTAAAGTAGTCAAGCCAAAAAATGGTGAAGGTAGATTTAACACAACAAGGAAGTATTATCTAATCCATATCAAAGGAGTACAATGTGAACATCATAAATATAACTAAAAATATCCAAAAAGTACTAAATACATATCATTAATTCCTCATCTTATGATGATGTATTATTTCTTCACTGCTAGGAGTAAAATGCTGTGATGCACGCAACAGTCTTGTGCAAAGGTGGTGCTACTCCTAGATAATGTCTTCCAACTATATGGTGGATGACTCGGGCAAGGATGAAGGTACAAAATCTAGAGTAAATGTAACCTCAATGTCTGGTAGTCTAGGAATCATAAGTGGTGGGTTCTCATCAATGTAAGAGAAGGGCCAACATTATATAGATTTATAATTGCATGTGCTGGGCTAAATGATGTCTGCTGACTATCAGTATCCTTGATGTACAGATCATCATCAATAAACATTTAATGGCACAAACTGCAATATAAATCACCTATAATGTTGGCATCCCACTGCATAGAGGTATCCTCAGTCCCATCAAAATAAGGATGCAATCTGCTATCTATGTTCTCCTTCTGTAAGAATTCAAATAATATGTTATTTTATGTAAAAGCAATAAGTTTAACTTGAATGTGCTGGTTATACGCATCATATGCTACATAGCTGGGGCTTTAGGGTAGTACATTATAGGGGGGTCCTCATGTGCCTTTAACATATAAAGTGTGGCCCATGATCTAAACCACTGCAATTACTATCGAACATCTGAGTCATTATTGTAATCATAATGTACTTTAGGAAAAAATATATGCCCTTCTTCTCTCCCATAGGGTAATGTACACTTGGTGGTATAAAACCCAATCTTTGTATATATTTTCATGCTCATCAACTCTAACAAAACTATGATTCATGGGCAAGATGTCTGTAGATGGAAAGCATCCAAATTGTCTGAGTACTCTATCTGGAAGGTGCCACTCCACTCTCTTCCAACTAATCAGTGGAACTTGTGTCATCCATATTTCCTCATATAGAAGGTAAATATGGGTAACCTGAGCTCGAATCTCTATGGTGTATGGCTCCCATGTCACCTGCATTGGTGGCAGCAAAGTGAAGCAATAATGATTAGTATTTAAAAAAAAAACTTTAATGTAACAACAATATACTTGACTATCAATCAAACTGTCAAGCTAATCTTTAGATGTGGCGATATTTCCAGTCAGTAAGTGCCTTAAGTGATCCTCATTCCATCTATGGACAATTTAATATTAATTACTAAAACAAATGTATAACGTACAAATGCTACAATTACATGACAAAAATTTCATACCTAGCATCTACACTTAGACCGTAGAGCTGAGATGGGTATGTCACATGCAGTGAAGGTCTGCCCACATGAACATGCTCCCATGCCCATTTTGCAACAACTGAATGCAACCTGCTTTGTTTTCTCTTTTTGGCCTAGTGGCTTCAATCAACTCTCTCTCTCTCTCTCTCTCTCTCTCTCTCTCTCTCTCTCTCTCTCTCTCTCTCTCTCTCTCTCTCTCTCTATATCTTCTATATATATATATATATATATATATATATATATATATATAATACCTCTAAGTGAGTAGGTCCTAAAAATTAGAATATCTTCCAGTAATGTTAAGTACTGCAAATGAATATATGATCCTGAAGTGTTTGGCAGAAGGTGGCATCCAGTCATGAATAAAATATATGCTCACATATGTCTCCAGAAAATCCATCTATGATATGTTACGATAGGAATCCCTCCAGAAAGTCTAATGTAACCACCTGAGTGGAGCATATGTCTAAGCATGAGCCTTCCCCATTTATTTTGAACTCGTGCGATGATCAGAGGGGCCACAATACACAACATCTGGATCTCAGTGAGAACCTAACAAGTCATCGTATCAGTCAGGCCATGTATTCTACAGTCTACTTGTTCCAACCACGTTGTTGTTAACCTCATTTTTATATGAGGTCAATTTTCTCAAAAATGATCTTTAGTACCTAGGTCTTCGCAACCTAGTATAGACATGACCACTAGCAAGATTCCTCTTAGGTAGATGCCTATTGACATAGAATTGACTCAGCCTCTTAATTCGACCTAAATTGTCACAAAATAATTTGAACCAAATTTATGATAACTAGAATAAATTAGACACCACTTGAACTCGTTTTAACTTGATCGACATTAAATAAATCCAAATTACCCAATTTTAACACAACAACAACAACAACATCAAGCCTTTATCCCACTACGTGGGGTCGGCTACATGAATCCTTTTTTCTCCATTGTGACCTATTAAAAGTCAAATTCTCATTTAAATCTAATAAAGAAAGGTCATTCCTAATATTTCTAACCAAATCTTTTTAGGTATACCCCTACCTTTCTTAACACAAGTCAAATCTAATACCTCTACTCTCCTAACCGGGTCTTCGGAAGGCCGCCTTTTTATGTGAACAAATTAACTTAATACCTCCATAATTCGTACAATCTTGTGCATCACCTTTATTCTTAAAAATAGGAATTAACACACTCATTCTCCACTCATCTGGTATCTTTTTAGTCATCAAAATAATATTAAAAAGTTTAGAAAGCCAAGAAATCCCTTCATCTCCTAAGCATTTCCTCGCCTCTATTGGAATATCATCAGGTCCAACAGCTTTTTCACCCTTCATTTTCTTTAAAGCCTCTCTAACTTCAGTTTTACTAATACACCGATAAAAACATAAATCTTTATTTTCATTTAGGATGCTAATGTCACTATAGTCAATCTTAATTTCACAATCTTCATTAAAAAGTTTAGCAAAATATCTCATCCACCTTTATTGAATATCATCTCCTAAGAAAATTATTTTTTGATCTTCATCCTTAATACATTTCACTTGAACTAAATCCTTACTACTCTTATCTCTTTGTTTGGCTAACTTATACATATATCTTTCTCCCTCCTTAGTATTTAATCTATTATATAAATCACTAAAAGCTAATATTTTTGCATCGCATATTGCTTTCTTAGAATCCTTATGAGCCACTTTATATATTTCACAATTATCAACATTTTTAAAATTAAACTAATTTTTGTAACAAATCTTCTTATTTTTAATCTTTTCTTGCATAATTGGATTCCACCACCAACTATTTTTACTATTAGGAGCATTTCCCTTTGATACTCCAAGCACATATTTTGCAATATTCTTAATATCACTAGCCATTTTTTTCCACATAACATTAGCATGCTCATGCACAGACAAAATCTTAAGATCTAAAATCTTACTCTAAAAAATATTTGTGTTAATATTCTTTAAATGCCCCATCTAATCCTAGAAAAATGTTTTACTTTATTTTTTATTTTATGCCCCTTTATCTTAAAGTCTAAAACTAATAATCGATGTTGAGTACATAAATTTTCACTCGGAATAACTTTACAATCTTTGTAATCTATACGATTTAATTTTCTAGTAAGAAAAGAGTCAATGTGGGTTGTACTATATCCATTTTTATAAGAGATGAGATGCTCATTCTTTTTTTTAAATAAGGTATTAGCAATTGAAAAATCATAAGCTAAACAAAAATCTAATATGGTCTTGCCACCTTTATTTGTCGTTCCAAATCCATGGCCACTATGAATGCTTTTAAAATCATCCACCTCTCTACCAACATGTCCATTTAAATCTCCTCCAATAAAAACTCTTTCTTCAAGAGGCTCTTTTGTATTAATTCTTCTAAGTCATTCCAAAAATTTAATTTAGAACTCATATCTAAACCTACTTGAGGAGCATAAGCACTTATAATATTAACAATCTTATCATCAATCCAATTTTAACACAATTTGAACTAAATATATTTGTGTCAAGTTAATCAAAATCAAATTGGCATCAATCGAAGCAAGTCAATGCAAACCAATGTGATACTAAGTCATATTGAATTGAATCGAGTTTGATTTGCCCAAATTGATTTGCCTTGACTCAATTGAAATTGATTCTACATAAATGAGAAAAAATTAATCAGTTGAAACTATTTTAATTTTAAATTTAATACAAAATAATTATTTTAATTATCAATTTTATTCCAAATCAATCTTCAAATAATCCTCAAACTTTCAAAATAAAATTATCCTATAGATCCCTCTTAAAATAAGCCATTTAATCTAAGCCTTTGATTTTGAATCATGAATAAGGGTAGGATGGTAATCTTGCTAAACAAAGGCATTAGGGCTGGTTTTGACAATTTTTGGGCATTTTTTTATGTGATTAAAAGGCATATGGTTAGGGCCGTTACACACACAATGTCCCTCTCCTCCTCTTACGATTCGTCTGCCTCTTCTCCTCCTCTCTAGCGAACCCCTGGCCCTTTCCCTATCTTGCGTGCGACCCAAACTAGAGAGAATGAGTAGCTTATGAGATTCAAGAAGGCTTTTTGATCTGGTAACTTCCTCTTCTTCCCGATTCTTCTCCTCTTCTTCTTCCTCTCCATTAGTTTTCTCCTCCTTCTTGGTTTTGTGAATGAGGAATTTTTTCCTTCATTGTTGAGTTCTGATGGTTCTCTGAAAGTTGTTCCAAAATAGCTTTCTCTTGCATCTAATGGTCATTTATCTTCATTGTTCCTTTAAGAATATTATTGATTGTGAAGATAATGAGATTTAATGTTAATTAATGAAGAAATGGTGCTAATATTTTTCATTTTGAGATTAAGAATCATGAGAAATTTGTTTCCTCATTTAGGAGAATAAAAGATAGTATATATTCATGTTCTTGAAATAATGTGGAGTAAAAGAGGAGTTTACTTGAAAAAAAACCTCCCATGGAGTGAACTTCTTGCTTGAAGAATGATTTAGCTTATTCATAAATATTTCTTCCTTGAAAACCTGAGAATGGAATCAATACGGTTAGTATTGATTTTTCTATTAATGAATATAATTGTTGGTGTAATGTCTTGCATTTCAGCATTTATATCTTAAGGTATGATCCATCACTAAAGGTGTATATGGAAGTGCATAGTAATTGTTGTCCTCCATTGAGTCTTATTTGTTTTCTTTTAAAAGTTATGTTGGTGGGGATTAATGTGTTATTATGAATTAGGAGGCATTGATGACTTCTAGTGATAAATTGTGTGGTGGCAAAGGACATTTGAGATGGTTTCTTGGTGCATTTAATGTATTATATTGTTGATGGATTCAAGGGATTGAAGTGTTGGTTCATATTTGAGTTTTAGCATTTGTACTTTAGAAGTTTTACTTTTTTTTTTTTTTTTTGAAGTGTCACCTCTTGAGCTTTTCAATAAAAATGAATTAGTGAGATGAAGAGGTTAGCAATCATTTGAACTTTAGATTTCTCCCCTTTTGTTTGTTTTGCTTTCATAAAATTTTGGAATATTTGAGAACTATTGCCAATTATGATTTTCAAGAAATATAATAAATTGTGATATTCACTTTCTTGAAATATGATCAATACCATTTATATATAATTTGATTTGTTGCATCTTCTATAATATTGGTAAGATGTCATTATAATTATTGTTCTTGATTTTATTATGAATTTGATTTGTAAAAAGACTGATTTATGTGATTATTCTATGGCTATTGATGAGCAAGATAATGGAAATTTGAGATTATATCTTAATATAACATATCCATTGTCTCATTGGTAGAGTGTGAGTCCTTGTAGAAGTAAAAATGTATGTTTAATAGAGTATGATGCAAGGATTGTAGTTAGCATAATTCTTGAAGATGGAATGAGTAAATGAAATGGTGTTTGGTGGTTGCAAGAAATATTTTTTTTTTATATTATTTGAGGATTGTATCATTCATTGTCAAGGTTCTTTGTGTTGGTTGATTTATATTTAAAGAGAAAGTTGGATAATTACATTGGTAGTACCCTTTGAATTTTGGAAAGAAGTTCATTGCAATTGTTTTGTTTCATCCAATCTTGCATAGATATTCAAGATGAGTCATGGTTTCTGAAGAAGTGAACAGAGTGATTTGCATATTCTCATATGGTGGTTCAAAAGAGAAGTTGTTAGTACTTTTGTAAGGACATTGGTTTTATGCATTATGAATGATTTTATGCATTTTATTGAACTATATGTTCATGCACGAGAAATTTCTAGTGGTTTATTCTATACATCTATAACATGAGTAGTCACATGTTGTGTTATGAAAAAGTGAAATCTGTGTATATGTTGAGAATTGAAGTGTGTGAATTTTAAAAATTTAAGTGTGTATATTTTGGAGAGTGAAGTGTGTATATTTTAAAAAGTAAAGTGTGCATATTTCGAAAAGTAAAAGTGTGCATTTTGAAAAGTATTCTTTGTATGCATATTACGAAGTGAAAATGTGTTTAAAAATAAGGTGCTTTGAAAAGTGTATGTGTTTTAAAGTGGAATGTTTTAAAAAGTATGTGTTTAAATGTGAAGTGTTTTGAAAAGTGTTTGTTTTAAAAGGAGAAGTGTTTTTGAAAAGTGTGTGTTTTGAAAGGTAAAGTGTATGTGTTTTGAGAAAATGAAATGAGTGTGTGTTTTGAAAAGTGAAGTGTATGTGTTTTGAAAAATGAAACGAGGGGTATAAATTGAAAGGTGAAGTGTGTGATTATAGTGAAGTGTTTGAATTTTGAAAAAGTGAACAATGTGTATGGAAAATGTGAATTGTGTGTGTGTGTATGTGTGTGTGTTGAAAGGTAAAATGAAGTGTATAGATTTTGAAAACTAAAGTGTCTATTTTGAAAAACAAAGTGTGTAGAAATGTGCATATCTTAGGAGAATAAAGTGTATACACATTGAGAAACAAAGTGTGTGATCGAGTGTGTTGAAGATTGAAGTATGTAAACATTGGAAAATGAATTATTTGGTAGATTGTTAGAAAGTGAAAGTTTAAAAGAAAAGCTTAGCTCTCTTTCTCTCTCTCCCTTTCTTCTTCTTCTTCTCTCCCCTTCTTGTGCCTCAATATAAATTTTAGAAAACTATATAAAGCATCTTCAAAGCCAAAAATTCCAAAAGCAAAATCAAATGAGCTGGTGTGCAAGCTCGAAAAAAGGTATGCTTTGATTTACTAGTAATTTTCAATTATTTCCATTCTAATTATCAAACATGCTTCTAACCACTCTTTTACTTTTTTTGTTTGCATAAACTATGAGGAATAATGATGAGTAAATGAACAAAGGGACTTAAGGAGATCAGTCGCCTCCATTGTTACTGGATGGAGGTGCTACAACCAGATATCATCGAATATTGTCTCTCGTGTAGGTAAATATTCTAAACTTAGATATCTTTAAGGCTCATAAGTCCAATGGTTTGTTTTGCACTTCTCAAGCCTTAGGTCCTTATAATAACCTGTTGTATTTGAATTACTTTTATTTTTCATTAAACCTAAAACCCATTATTATATATTTTATTTGCATCCATGCGTATGTATAAAGGGTTAGGGATAATAATTTATTTTATTCCATATAAAATTAATTTCATTTAAGAATAATAATTAGGGACGAGTCTTAGTGAAATTCAAACACCAAATATAGAAAACAAAGTGACACTACCCCTTAGGTTTAGCATATATCTTTAAATTGATGTTAATAAAAAATAATCAATACATATAATCATTAAAAGATAAAATTAAGACCTAAATTTGAATAAGATTTAAATAATATTTAAACTACCCCTTAATTGAATATTAATTAAATGAATTAATTAAAAATTAAATTAAATTAAAATATATAAAATAAATTCAAGTAAAAAATACAAATAAAAAATCAGAATAATGTTAATGTTAATTAAAAAATAAAAGAATTTTCCAAATAAAACTTAATTTTAATTCATTAAATAAATTAATTTCATTAATAATTAATTATACATAACATGAAAATAATTTAAAATACATTAAAAATAAAATTTAAGGAATAATGATCCAAATTTAAATGAAGTTTTTGAATATATTTTAATTAATACATTCATTAATAATAATAATAATAATAAATGAAATAAAAAGATTAATTAAAAATTCTACATAATAATAAAAATTCTTAAATCTAATAATTAATCTAAAAAGTAATCAAGCATTAAATCAATCATTTAAAAATCAATTGATCAATCCTTTAAGCTCTAACCAATTAAATTAACTTAACAAAACTAGTTACTACTCGGTAGCCCGAGCCTATAAGGCTATTGACTAGCCCCAAGAAATGTATAATAATCTTCACACCCATGATGTAAACAACTATAGTAATTAACACTAAAATTGTGCTTTAAAAATTAACTTTAAGACATTATTACTTGAACATAAATCAAAACTCTCTTTAACCTTCAACAAATCAAAAGATGAACAACTTCAACAAAGTACCCATCATAGGGCATATCCAAATCATACATGCTACTATACACACTTTAGATAGTTTGTTAGGTCAACCAACTTTAGATTTAGGTTAGGCCGATGTTTACTTTTTTACTATTGTGTGTCGAGCCTTTTGTGGTTTTTAGTGCTTGCTAGTTATAATGATCTGATTGATGTGATTATTATTTATTTCTATAATCTATGAATTGATGTGATGGGTGATAGATTACCCATACATTAGGAGCAATTTGGATGCTGACAAGATTTTTTACAGGTGACCATGCTCATGTAGGGCTAAATTAGAGGGGGGAGGGGGTAAATTAAAGATTTAAACTGACATTTTTTTGTAGGTGAAAATTGATAATTCCCTCTTTAAATTAAAAGAGAATGGCCAAGCATGACAATGATTTAAGTTTAAATTTATATATAACTGATTGGGATAATTTTAAATTTTAATTGCTTAGGATAACTCTATAAGTGGATTAATTTTCTTTCTTTTATTTTTAAAATGTAATATAATTTGATTAAGTTGAGTGTTATGAAAGTGTAGTTTTGAGGTGACATATCACATCAAACTTAGCATCCAAAGAGGATGGAACATCCCTTAGGAGAGAGTTCCCTACCATTTGAAGATCCAGGTTAGGATGATTTTAATATCCAAAAAGAAAAGAAAATACCCCTTTGAGGACGAATTTCTTTTCATTTGAATATCCAAACCAAACAAATCCAAGGAACTTGGAGGAGAAGAAAAGACAAAGAAGTGAAGACAAAAAATATCTCACTCAAAGTCACTTACGTTAAACCTAGAATTAGAATCCGAGTTATTGTTAGTGGTACACTGTCACTTTAATTTCTTTAGACTTTGGGTTATAAATAAAGTGGCACTTGTCATATGGATATTTCATTTATTTAATTGCTTAATTTGATATTAATTGTCTATATTGCTTGCGTTGTAGAAATTGTTTGCTTTTTTTAGATTTTTTCTTGTATACCTTATTTTGTTTTAGCATGGATACGATTGGAGGCTTGTGAAAGTATGAATAATTTTTTTTGCTTAAAACTTAAATAAAATTTTTAGGCTTATATAATAATTTTAATGATTTAAGAAGTAAGCTCGAGACCGTCGAGAGTCAGTATTTATGCATATTATTACTTTTTTTTCTTGTTTGACACATCCCTGCTTGTAGGTTCTAGCATACCACGTGGCCTATTAGAGAGAAAATCTATCAAGGGTATGTTGTGAAATATCTAAGAAAATTTTCATTTTTTAAGTCTGATTTTAAAATTACTTCTTAATCATTTTATATATTCAAGTCAATTAGCATGCATTAAATTAGATACAAATTAAAAGAGTCTAAAATTTTAATTGCATGTTACTTTCAAGCATCAAATCACCCTACAGAAGTAAATTGACAAATTAGGATTTGTTCTAGATGTTAGCCCCAATTATTCAAAACTTAAATAATATCCCTACCCATCTTTTATAATGAGGCTAGACACATGATTTTAAAGCATCTAGGTGGTTACCTGGCTCTCCAATTCAGGCTAGGGCATGGATATATTTCCACTTCATTAGATAGGTTCAGATCACTACTTTAGTATCCAATTTAAATATAAGTTCTTAGGCAGATATAACATCTGAAGCCCTCACCGTCTGAGAATATAATCTAAAATTTCTAATCAAATGTCAAGTCAAACATAAAAAATTCTCCCCTAAACATAAGATAAAGTGGTAAGCTTCAGAATCCTCCACCTCCTACTTTTTCTCCTTTGACTCGCTAAGAACTATTCAACATCGAGCTTTATTCTTAAAAATTTTTTATTTCTTTTTTTGTCTTCTACTTTGTGATCAAAGGGTATGAAATTGTTGCTTTAATCAAGAGTTTTATTAAGAGCATCTCTCATAAGATGTAATTAACTATAGTGACTTGCCCTTATAGGGATTTGAGAACTCCATATTAAATTAAATCTTATTTTATTTTTATGAAATAAGGAAAAAAATCTGGGAATGGATATTTCTTTTTCAAACTCATTTCGAACTTTAAATGTACTTGTGGAATGTTATTATCATCTCCCAAGATGATATAACATTCTCCTTACTATATTTAATTTAAGAAATGATAAATTTTATAAAATATATTCTTATTTTTAGATGTCTTGAAGAATATCATATTTATTTTTTAAGAATTAGTATTCTCCTTGTTGCATCTAATCAAAAGAATGACTAAAATTTTAAAACTCCATTTTTATTTTTTAACACATTCTATAGAATTTTATAATCATCTTTGAGATGATATGTTATTCTTTCAATTGTGTTTAATTATAAAAATATTATTTTCTAAAATCCTATTTTGATATTGAATCTATTATGGAATATTTTGTCAACCTCCCAAGACAGTACTTTATTCTCATTGTAGTATTCAATTACAAAATAGGAGAACACTGAATCTGTGTGGCATTTATTTTTTTTTCCCACAGTTATGTCCAAATAGAGCTGAGTTGTCCACCTGAATACCTAAAATCATAAAGACATCTTGTAATTTGATTATCATCTCTCCAAGGGACATGTGGAAGGTGTTAGCCTGCAATGACCATCTTTCTACCAAAGCTGTAAATAAATAGTGATCCATCCATATATACCTTATTTGATTGACACAATCCAATCCAATAAATCTTAATGCATCTATAAATTTTGGACAGTTACCTAACCAATCTAGAACCATCTACAGATGTGAAGTGACCTCAAGTACCTTTCCCTGAAATACATATTTTAACATAACATGTAGAATACATAAATATATTGAGTAAAGTAGAAATAACCATATATTCCACATTTCCTGCTGCTTGTTTTCCTACATTCATTTATAGTGTTTCTATAGTGATTAACTTGTGGTCTATCAAATTGTCAACTAAAATTTGGTGGGAGCAATGGGTGAACCCCAATGTAGGGGTTGTGAGAAGTCCATGTATCTCAATCAGGTATGTTATTAAATTACCACTATAAGTTTATTTATAGTTCATTAAAGTTTAATACTCTGACATGTAATCGAGATGGCTTCATCTTAGTAATGATACACAATTAACAACATGAGCGCAAGGGTAATGATAGATGATTTTACATCCGTAACTACATATACAATAATTTTCATCAAGCAGTTCAACTCTAAAATATCATGAGGATATATCGACAACTTGAAATTCATGCCCACAACAACAACAACAACAACATCAAGCCTTTATCCCACTACGTGGGGTCAGCTACTTGAATCCTTTTTCTCCATTGTGTCATATTAAAAGTCAAATTCTTGTTTAAATCTAATAAAGAAAGGTCATTCCTAATATTTTCTAACCAAGTCTTTTTAGGTCTACCCCTACCTTTCTTAACATAAGTCAAATCTAATACCTCTACTCTCCTAACCGAGTCATCGTAAGGCCGCCGTTTTATGTGACGAAACCAGCTAAGGCGACTCTCTCTAATCTTATCTTCTACTGGAGCTACTCCAACCTTTTCACGTACATGCTCATTTCGTATCCTATCTCTTAGGGTAAAGCCACTCATCCACTTGAGCATCCTCATCTCTGCCACACTTAACTTAGTATTATGCTTCTCTTTTAATGGCCAACATTTGGCACCATAAAGCATTGCAGGCCTCACTACCATCTTATAGAATTTTCCCTTAAGTTTGAGGGGTACATTTCTATCACATAACAAGCTCGATGCATTCCTCCACTTCAACCATCCAACTTGAATTCAGCTGATAATATCCCCATCTATTTCACCATCACTCTGAACAATAGATCCAAGATATCTAAAATGTATACTCTTATTAATGACTTGATCGCCCAAAGTCACAATCCCCTCACTAGGTCTATTACTACTAAAATTACACTCCATATATTCCGTTTTAGATCTACTCAAGCGAAAACCTTTAGACTCTAAGGTTGACCTCCATAATTCAACTTTACCTTCAACTCCCTCTCTAGTCGTATCAACAAGAAGAATATCATCAAAAAACATACACCAAGGTACATCCTCTTGCAAATGTCTAGTGAGAACATCCATGACTAAAGCAAAAAGATATGGGCTTAAGGCTGATCCTTGATGTAACCCAACCGAAATAGGGAAATACTTGGTCAATCCACCTTGTGTTTGAACACAAGTAATAGCTCCTGCATACATATCTTTAATGATTTGAATATAAGCATTATTGACTCCTTTCTTTTCAAGAACTCTCCATAGCACTTCTTTTGGAACTTTATCATATGCTTTTTCTAAATCAATAAATATCATATGTAGATCCTCCTTATTTTCTCTATATTTCTCCACAAACCTCTTAATAAATGTATGGCTTCCATAGTCGACCTACCCGGCATGAATCCAAATTGATTTTGAGAAACATTAGTATCCCGCCGCAACCTATGCTCCATAACTCGCTCCCAAAGTTTTAAAGTATGACACATTAACTTAATACCTCTATAATTCGCACAATCTTGTGCATCACCTTTATTCTTAAAAATAGGAATTAACACGCTCATTCTCCACTCATCTGGCATCTTTTTAGTCTTCAAAATAGTATTAAAAAGTTTAGTAAGCCATGAAATTCCTTCATCTCCTAAGCATTTCCACACCTCTATTGGAATATCATCAGGTCCAACAGCTTTTCCACCATTCATTTTCTTTAAAGCCTCTCTAACTTCAGTTTTATTAATACGCCGATGAAAACAGAGATCTTCATTTTCATTTAGGGTGCTAAGGTTATTATAGTCAATCTTAATTTCACAATATTCATTAAAAAGTTTAGCAAAATATCTCATCCATCTTTGTTGAATATCATCTTCTAAGAAAAGTATTTTTTGATCTTCATCTTTAATACACTTCACTTGAACTAAATCCTTACTACTCATATCTCTTTGTTTGGCTAACTTATACATATATCTTTCTCCCTCTTTATTTTCTAATCTATTATATAAATCACTAAAAGCTAATGTCTTTGCATCACATATTGCTTTCTTAGCATCCTTACGAGCCACTTTATATATTTCCCAATTATCAGAATTTTTAAAATTAAACCAATTTTTATAACAAAGCTTCTTATTTTTAATCTTCTCTTGCACATTTGGATTCCACCACCAACTACTTTTACTATTAGGAGCTTGTCCCTTTGATACTCCAAGGATATCTTTTGCAATATTCTTAATATCACTAGCCACTTTTTCCCACATAATATTAGCATCCTCATTCACAGACAAAATCTTAAGATCTAAAATCTTATTTCCAAAAATATTTTTGTTAATATTCTTTAAAAGCCCCAATCTAATCCTAGAAAATCGTTTTACTTTATTATTTATTTTATGCCCCTTTATCTTAAAGTCCAAAACTAATAATCGATGTTGGGTACATAAATTTTCACTCGGAATAACTTTACAATCTATGCAATCTAAGCAATTTAGTTTTCTAATAAGAAAATAGTCAATCTGCGTTGTACTATATCCATTTTTATAAGTGATGAGATGCTCATTTCTTTTCTTAAATAAGGTATTATCAATTGAAATTCATGCCCATTAATTCTAAATTGTTGGAGTAACTTCCCAATCTCTTCCTCAATCTTTCTTATTATTGAGTAAATTTAAGGTGCTATAATGCTACTGTTCTCTTGTCCTGTGACATCAATCATTTCTAATATCCTTAAATGCATTACAAGATATTATAGTATATGGCTATAACTAATGCCTGAATAAGAAACCCTTTAGCACTTTTTAAAACCCCATTAAAAGACTTAGAGGAGCTTGTTGTCATTACTTCATGATAGTGAAGTCCACCATCATGTGTTAGAGTCCAACGAGTCACATCTTGGTCTATGAGCCACTAGTGCATGTTTTCCTTAATCACGATGAGGTCCACCATGCTACAATTGAAAACTCCTAAATCATCTATGCTCCCAAATGTGTACATTTTTAGCAAATAAATTCAACATCAACAATACCCATTTGTAGGGGTGTTAAAATCTGACCTATCCTGAAACTTGACCCAAATTTGACCCAAAAAAATTCCACGTTCGAGTCTACCCATTTTCCATATGAGTTGGGTTCGGGTTTAAGATTTTGAATCAATTCTAAAATTGGGTCATATTTGGGTTAAACCGACAACCCAAAATTAACTCAAGTTTGACTCGTGTTGGGTTCACATAGGGTGTCCATATTCTACTTCGTATCTTGAGTGATTGACCCCGCCGGCCTGCCTTGCATGCCTTAGCCTCGCAGTTGCACCTGTGGTCCTGTGCAAGATACACTCACACTGGCATTGACATTGCCTGGATGCCCAGTCTCCTCAAACACTAGCCTCGCTGGCCCTCCCAACAGGGGTCAAGCTAGTCCTCGCCTGAGTTACCCCGTGTGCTGGCCCTCTAGACTGTCCTCGCCACTCATCCTTGCCTTGCACGCTGGCCTTACCCTGCATGCCTGTCGTGCTAGTCGCGGTGCCGCCCAGCCTTGCCATGTGTCGCGACTTTGCGTGATGTGTCATGCCCTCGCTCGCCTAGATTAGACCTTCGAGTCTAGGTTCGCAAGTTGGGTAGGGTCAACTGGTAACCCGCGTGGGACGTGCCTAAGTTAGAAATCCTAACCCATTTAGTAAACTGAGTCAAGTTCGAGTTGACCCATTTAAACCCGAGTCAATTCGAATTTGACCCAAACCCGACCTATTGACCCATTTTGTCACCCCTACATATTAGTCTCACAACTTTCTTAAAATTTTCTCAAAGATTTTATAGACAATGATGATGTGCAGCTTCAAGGAATATTTTCAAACAATCACATACTAAACCATAATGCCTGTCTGATATAATGCTTAAATTTTTCTAATAGCTTTAGAATAGGAAAAAGTTATCCCATATGTCGTAGAAATCATACCCATAATTCATTGCACTTAGACTCAACATTTGCAAATAAAAGTGGATATAGCCCATTATTTGCATCAAGCCCAACGACATTAAGAAGAGTTCCTTGATATTTACCTAGAAGGAATGTGCCATCCATACTAAGAATAGGCTAGCATAAGCTCCATCCACTTATTGGAGGCCCAAATGAACAAAATATCTTCTCAAATCTATGGGTCTTATTTGACTTAATATTATAAAATGTCTCTCGCATTGCATGTACACTACAGGAAAACAACTCATTTCCGACAGAAATTTCAGCTGAAGTAAATTCTTCACAAATTCCGGAGGATTTTTCGGTAGATTTCCAACGGAAAAATTTCGACGAATTTTCGACAGATATTTTGCCAGGATTTCTGATGGATTTTTTACGCCGAAATTTTCGGCATATTTCTGACAGAAATTAAAAATTTAATTTATATTTTAATAACTTATTAAAAATTAAATTATTTAAAATAAATATTTTTATATTTTAAAAAAATAAATTAAATTATTGAATTTAATATATTAAATTTTAATAAATTAAATTAAATTAAATTATAATTTAATTATTTAATAAAAAAATTAAATGATTTAAATTAAAACTTAAATTATAATAAATTTTTATAATTCTTTATTTTGTTAAATTAAGTTAAATAATTTAATAATTTATTGTTAAATTAAATTAACTAATTTAATAATTTATTGTTAAATTAAATTAACTAATTTAATAATTCATTGTTAAATTAAATTATTTTTATTTTTATCTTTCAAAAAAATATTTTTACTTTAAAAATTTATTACTTTTCATATTTATAAGTTATACCTTAAATAGAATGATGTAGTAGCTTTTGTAGTTTTTATTTATTTGATGGCCTCATGGTAGAAGGGGCAAAGTTCTTGCCATGCCCAGAGAGGTTGGTTCGAACCCCACTGAAGCTGCGGGCTATGCGGGCTCGGGCTGGTCAAGCAATCCGTGTGGGCGGGGGCTCTATGCGGGCTGCTGGACTGGGGGCGGATCGGGAATGAGAGCTGCGGACGGGGCTTGGCTAGGGGCGGGCCGGTCAGGTAGAATTAATTTGGATTTTTTTTTCAATTTTTTAAAAATTTTCTTTAACCTCCCGGCGCAAAAAAAATCTGCCGGAAATATTTTTCCAGCAGAAAATTCACCGGAAATGTTTCCGACGAATTATTTTGCGCCGGAAGGCCTTTTGCTACACGTGTTTTTCCGGCGACAACATTTCCATTGGAAATGCTAATTTCCGACGAATTTTGACCATTTTTTCGATGGAAATGACCGTCGAAAAATTACGTTTTTCCTGTAGCGGAACAACTACATCCATAAATAAATTGATCGTTCAATATGACTCTTCCCAACTACTAAAGACAGCCTTAACCGCATTACATCTTGCATCCCATGCTTTTATTTAAGACACTTTGATATTAAACTTAGCTTTAATACGACCTATAATCTCTCTAGGTTTTAGGACCATCTTACTTCTAATACTTGGTAGTATAAAATAGCATATGATCTGAGAATTACAATGACAGTGACCAACAGCAAGGATTGGACTTGTACATGTATTCTGATGCTTCACATATGAGATTTTCCATATTACACCCATTCATTTGCTGAGTCCAACATGAAACAGCCACAAGCAATGAGTTTCTATTGTTCCCTGCCGAGCACAAATAACTGTAAACTTGTGCCTGTTTGAGGAAAAAAAATACTCCACATTATTGATGATAGACCATCAATTCAGTGCAAATTTTAGGTCTACTTTCTTACTAGAATACATCCCCTCTACCAACTCTTTTTGAATTGAGAATTCCTCTTCTATTTGCTTTCTCGAGTCCCTAACGTCAAAAGTTATTTCTTGACCCCATTCACAAGTACTTCTACATGTATTCACAAAGTCATTCTTCGCAACCATATCTTATTCACTGTCAAAGGTCATATAGCAATAACTTTGAACGACCACATGTATATCACCATTTACATCTACATTTGCTTCATTCATACCATGGATCAATCATCATCGTCCGATTCATGCTCGCTATACCGAATACTCATTATTTCATACACTTCATTCAAATTTAAAGGTTGTGCACTACAGGAAAAGCAGTGAAAACCGGCGGTTTTTACCGGCGGTTAGTGTAAAATTACCGGCGTTTTGTCAAATTACCGGCGGTCTAACGGCGGTTAAGTGATCGCCGGTAAAAACGGCGTAGGAAACAAATTCCGACGGCCTTTTACCGGCGGTTTATTTTTGCGGCGGTTTTCCGGCGGCCCATACCGCCGGTGATCACCGGAATTTCAACCGTCGGTCTTTCGGCGGTTGGGCCGCCGGTAATTTAACCGCCGGAAAACCGCCGGTCAGAGTACCGGCGGTGTTCCGGCGGGTAAACCTGGCGTCGTCTGGTTCATTAGACCGCCGGACGGCGCCGTTAGACCGCCGGTACCGTACCGGCGGTTGACGGCGGTTATAGCCGTCGGTATTACCGACGGTTTAAACCGTCGTGCGTCCATCGTAGCACCGCCGGTGACCGTCGGTAAGCCGCCGGTATTCACCGGCGGTTTAATAATAACACCGGCGGCTTTATCTTGCCCGTCCTGTATCGTAGTTTCCGGCGGCCAAACCGCCGATTAGCCGCCGGAAACCTGTAGCACCTGAAAAAAAAAATTGACAGCATCCCCTCTATTTGAGGGAGGTTCACCCTAAAGTCTAAACCTGCAGAAAAAGCATATATATGTTGGGCAACACGCCGCTATATTCATCACAACCAGAAAATACAAAATTCATCACAACATTACAATCACAAGTTCACAAAATAGTTCATGATAATGCTACAATCACCAGTTCAGAAGTTCACAAGTTCTAATTAATACATTCATCAAACATAATAAACATCTAATCATCATCGGTATCCTCACTGTCTGCAGATGGCTGCTCCTGTTGGTCCTTCTTCCTTTGTTTTCCAGCTCTGTAGGATTGCAACTCTGCTTGCATTTCATTCTGAGCCTTCCTCATTTCTTCAATTTCTCTAGCTTGAACCCTTTTCATCTCTTCAATCTCTCTAGTAAGTGCTGCAACCCTCTCACTTACAGATTCTTCAGCTCCACTTGGATCATGGAATGCAGAGGTGTATGAACTGCCCTCAATAGCAAAAGCTTGTGAACCCATGCCATATACCCTCCCCCTCTGTCTTCCACCAACAACTTCTGACCATGTGTGATACTCAGAAGTATGGGCCGATCCAGAAGATGATCCCTCGCCAGTGGACTGCCTACTTTCTCTAACTCGTAAGAAATCATCCTGCAAGTTACAAATAGTTTTATTAAAATAAATTTTTATTTTAAAAATCCAAAAAATTTTACTCACATGAGCCTTCTTAGATTTCTCATCAACCCACTGCTGGTCAGCTTGATGTTGATGAGTTCTTGTATGCAGCTCCAATGGTGTTGGCTCCCGACCCAGGTGCGCTTTCTGAAAATTTGATGCTTAGTTATACTAACATAAATATATGTAATAAACAAATTCAAAACACTTACCAGTCGCCGCCTATGTTCTGTATGAGGTACAGATCCACCAGTATGAAGAGAGCTTCCTAAACCGCCGCAGTCAGAGGCTCTGTTCTGTTTATTCTGCTCTCTCATTTTTATAAACTCCGGGGTAGCCCAAGCACTACTCAAATCTGCCCAAACGCCCTCTCCAATCCAATTAGGCCTCTGCCCGGACTTTCTAATGTCCGTGAACATGTCTCTAAGACGGGTCGCTCCTCTCCTCTCAAAATTAGATCTGATCCTCGTGCTGTACTCAGGCAACCACCTAAATTCTTTATGTACAAATTTAGGCAATATCAAAAAGATTAGTACAAATTAAATCATATATTTGAAATCATACAAAAAAATATATACCTGAAATTCTCCAAACCACATATCTCTAACAGGCTTTGGGATCTTCTTCCAGGATAAGTAAGGAGCATCATACTTATTCTTTATTATATCCCGGATCATATGTATAGGTGGCCTTGAAGGATTGAAGCTGCAAGTGACTTTGTTTATCAATAACATGTAATATATCAAAATAAAAACAACTGAATAACTTAAATTGAACTTACTTATCGCCGTCAGGCTCGATGTATTGACGCTTATCTGTTGCTGTTGCAGGATCGGTAGCGCCAACCTCTGGTGGTCGTGATGGTCCACCCTGTTCATGCTGCACCGGATAGGGGTAGTAATATGGGTAAGGGTAAGGAGGGTGAGGACCAGTGGATGGACCAGCAGCCTGTGATGATGGTGGGGGGTAATATGGATAGAATGGAGAAGCATGTGTCTGATCTGGAGAGGGGAAGCGAGGACTCGTCGAGCTGGGAGGGAAGTGGCCAGGGAAGTATGGAGGTGCAACAAGAGGTGGATCTAACTGTCCCTGACCCTGCTCTGGTGAAGGCTGCTGGCTCCTGGCAGGTGGTGGCGGTGGTGGTGTAGGTAGATCTGGTGCAACTGAAGGCCCCTCACCTACCTCAGTCTGTGTGGGTACTCTGCTAGTCGTAATCTTCTTCCGGCGGAACTTTGAGGCAAATGATTTACGAGGAGGATCGTCGCCTGAAGCCATCTGCAATATTAAAACAAAAATAATTAAGAAACAGTTAATAAAACAATTAATAAAGCAGTTAATAAAGCAGTTAATGAAGCAGTTAATGAAGCAGGTAATGAATTACGAGAAGCAGTTAATAAAGCAGTTAATGAAGCAGTTAATAAAAGACAAGGTGGCAAAATACAATATCATTTCTAAGCAGTAATAAAAATTACATAACATTTAAATTCTACAATTCTAAATTACAGAAACTAATCAGAATCATCAAAACTATTATCATCACTCTCAAGAGTATCTTCACTTTCATCCTGGTTCTGCTTAAAACGAGGAGCATTGCAGATGTGACAAGTAACTTCTGCTGCATCATCCTTATAGTATAACATACATCCATTGATACAACAATCAATCTTTGTAGCAGTGAGACCCAGCTTGGATACTAATTTCTTTGTTCGGTACAAGTCTGAGGGAATTATATTGTCAGCCGGATTAGTTTCCTTCATAAGACCAATAACGTCATTAAAACACTCACGGGGAATATTATACTCAGTTTTAATACTTAACATCCTCACTGCAATGGATAATTCTGAATGCGTACTGCAACCTTCCCAAATTGGCTTTTGGGCTGAATGTAATAACTCAAAGAATTTTTGTGTCTCTGCATTTGGTGGCTCTTCCACATTAGACCTTAAACTATGACCTGCTACATCAAAAATAAGGTCTTCATAGGGTCTACTCATTTGATTTTCATGAAATGTTTCATAAGCTGTAGATGAACCAGCATGAGCATCTCTATGTGGCTCGTACTCGCCATGTGATGTCCAAATCCAATAGTTTGGAAGAAATCCCCTACGATATAAATCAAGCTTCACATCATCGGGCTTTAGGAATGCTAGATTTTTATGCTTCGAACACGGACATCTAAACATTTTATCAAGCTGAAAGGAAGGCAGTTGAGATGCAACTTGAATGAAAGTTTCAACTCCCTGTATAAATTCAACTGTCAATCCTTTTCGACCCGGCAACAATCTATTATACATCCAATATCTCTCTTCTTGGATAGTCATTTGCACGTTGAAGTAAACGTACCCTACATGTTGGAGGCATAAACAATCTGTTATACATCGAAATAGATTTTTATGCTTTGAAGGACTTAATCATGTTTATAATTTATATGAAGATTCACCAGTAGGTAATGCAGATTGTAACTATCTCATATATCCTTCTACTTTCATAGGTGAATCAGCTATAATGACTTCCAGAATTACACTAGTGAATTTCTTTATAAAATCCTCCACAACTAGATGAATTTTTTGTCTAAGCCGTCGCGAAGTTTAGCGTATTATTTAAAAGCTACTCCTTGCAATAATATTTCAATCACCCTGCTACACTAGGGATAAAAACTTAACAAACAAAACAGGATGATGAACTAAAGCAATAATAATGTGTCATTTTCCCCAAAATCATAGATCATCTTAAATTTCATAATTCAACTTGGGTCACTTTAATATGTACGATCAAAGCAAACTCCCTAACCTAGTTAAATCTATGATCAAAGCAATCTATTATAAATATTAAAAATAGAGAAGTTGCAATGAATAATTTGATCAAAATCATCAATACTAGTTAAATTAATATCACTTTTACAAAAAACCCAAATTTTACTGGAACAATTAGCGAAGGAAAAAATCAAATGTTCCTTGCTACAATTATAAGGTTGAGCGATATCCAAGTCACACCTTCTTTACCCCATAAAAATATTCTTGATATGCCACCAGTTAAGAGATCATGAAAATGCATCTCAACACATATGAGACGATTGGTTGTCCGACCATGGAAGGACGGTATCCTCTTGATTTTGACAGACTAAAAGTAAACAATCAACTATTGATTTTTTTTTTATTACATAGTAGGCCATGCCAAAAATACATATATAATTATAGAATAGCTCCTTGTTGTAAATTTTTATATAAATGTTTTAGCGTATAACATGTCCAACTTCTATTCAATTCTCGATGGACTCTAATATGTTTCTTTGCTTTGAGAAGTAGCTTTTCACCAAACCTATAAAATAAATAACTTCTAAAATTTATGCCAATTTCATACATTCCAAATCTAACAAATTGTTCATGTACTAAAAAATATGAGATAAAACAACCTCTATGCAATACCCTAAATATTTATTTTTTTCTTAAAAAGTGTGATGCAGCTCCAAACAATTCAAAAGGTGTTCAAGGGAAAAAGAAGCATCATGCGCATACCTAGCGTTTGCACCGGAGTAAAGGGGTCGGCGGCGGTCGGACTGGGGACGGCGGCGGTCGGACAGGGGTCGGCGGCGGTCGGAATGGGGTCGGAGGCCGGAGTTCCTTCGTCGGGGGCTGATCGGACGAGCGGAGGAGCGATATGAGCGAGCGGCCGAGAGAGAGAAGGAAACAGGGAAAATGAAATGAGCGGAGCGAAGGGGCTCGTATTAGGGCTTTTACCGGCGGTTTTCCGGCGGTTTCGACCGCCGGTAAAAAATCACTTATCACCGTCGATTAAGACGGCCGGAAAACCGCCGGTTCACGTCTATATCCGGCGGTTTTCCGGCGGTTTAGACACCGTCGGTAATACCGACGGTGTATCGTAGCTAAGCCGTCGATTAAGCCGTCGTTAGCGTCCGACGGCGTAACCGCCGGCTTAGCCGTCGGTAATACCGACGGCCTCTAAACCGCCGGTTCAAACCGCCGGTTTTCACTGTTTTTCCTGTAGTGGTGGATTGGAAGGCCCTGCTCCTTCCTCTGAAACACTATTTTGTCGTAAAAGAATATGACAAAATCATTAACTCCACAAATACAACTAAAAAAATTAATTAAATTCAATCAAATTTAGAATTCTTAAATCAACCTACATTTCACATGGTTCCTCGATGGGTGCAAACAAGAAACCATATGTATCATGATCCTCTGAACAAAATGAATGAAGAAATTGGGATGTCAAATTCTACTCAAGATTACTGGAATCGAATAGCTCTGCAACCTCCATATAAAGTAATTTGATTGGCAACATGCGATAGCATCTTATTGCAAACATCATCATCTTCAACATTACAAGCAATAAACTCATTTCTTATTGGGAAATGACACAGTAACCCACAGTGTACTTTGACGTGTCATACTTAAGTCATTTGAGAACACTCAAGTTAAGATGCTCTAACTTTGATTTACTTGGCACTTGTATAGGGTGATAATTTCCCCCAATATACGTCAGTGCATACTTAACATCCATGCATAATTGACCACCGTACATCAGAATAAACAAACAACTTCCACAACTCATGCTTTCCTTCTACTAATTGACAAATCATCCAATAATTAAGCAAAGGCAATATTTGATTTCTAAAAAAAAAGTAAAACTTGCGTATACCCAACTTCTCCGAAATTTTAAAGAATTTGCACAAGAAAAATAAAACAAACTTCTTACAAAATTGTTTGAAAATTTTCAGATACCATCATATAATCCTCCCAAAAATTTTCCATAAAAAACACCCTAAATATGTAACACACATACATGTTCAATATCTCAAATACTTAAATATTCAGGAAAAATCTCATGAAATTCCAAATGTCACATGCTCAATCGCCACATTTTCACAAAATCTCAGATTTACTATATAAGTGACAATATCTCAACCGAACAAACACCACTTTCACGAACGAAAAAAATCATTTTACAAAAACTGAAAACAAACAATTCTTTTTAAATTTTAAGAATAATGGAATCTTATTTTCTTCCTAGAAACCATTATTTAGTTTTTAACAGCTATTTTAGATTGATCAAAAGTTAAATATTTTGGCTATTAACTAATATATGTAATCATTCTTCTTTTGCAGAAAGTCAATGATTTTTTTTTTTAATATTTTTTTTCAATGATCTTTAGTTATGAAAATGTAATTGAAAGCATGGCAAGCAAGATGCAAGTTCATTCTTTTCACTAATATACTGATATTGCCACTCCAATTAGTAGATTTATAGTAGATATTATAGATTATTAAATAATAAAAAAAGCTTAAATCCCAAAATTATCCACCAACTATTCATATATGATAAATTTAATCTTATTGTATAAATGTTTCTCCAATTTAGTCCATTGATTATATAAAATTGATAAAAAATTATCCCTTTGGGGCTAAATTGAGATTAATTTTATAAAGTTAATGAACTAAATTATGATCAATTTTATATCACAATTATACTATGAGATAGACTATTCATAATCAATTTTGTATAGTGAAGAGAATAAATTAGGGAAATGCGATATTCTAGGACTAAATTGATCATAAAAAAATTGTCTCTGAATTATTTTGGCATTTAAAAAAAAACTCTCCAAGAGACTATTTAATTGCAAGAATTTCATAAACAATATTTTATATAATATATATTCAAAATTCAGTGCATCACTCATATTTGATTGAAATTAATAAACAATATTAAAAAAAAAGAAGAAGCAAATGGGCACAATATCGACGGTCTTGTGATGAAGGCGGCGGCGGCGGCGGCGGCGGTGGGTCTCTAGCAGCGTCGTGACATTGTCGGTGCAAGAAGCTCGCTTGAAGTGTGAGGTTGCGATACAAGAGGCGTGAGCGATGTCACGATGAAGATGCGTGTGAGCAAGGTCGCGTGAGCTGCCGGAGGTCTCATGCTTGTCTGAAGCAGTGAACAGTGCCACCGGTGCATCACCGGTGTAGCGCAATGACGGCAGTCGGGGCAGAGGCTTCGCAAGGAGGCCGCGTGAGTGTTCTTGCACGAGATGTATTTGAAATTCATCAGATGTAAAAATATATTGAAATTTTACATTGCAAAGGGATGTTTGGTTGTAGGTTTTTATAGGGTTTTGCATTTTGAGTGCATGTATTTTTACTTTGCAATGTAAAATTTTAATATATTTAGAATACATAAAGTAATTCATTTTCAATATATTTGTACAATTTTTAAATACATGACTTGTATAAAGTGATACGGGATATGCCCATTGCCGCCACCATTGATCACAATTGGCAACCTTTGGCCATTGGTGTTGTGGCCTGCCACTATCTGCCATTGGTCGCAACCATCATCACCCATCGTAATCACTGCCATCATTGTCAATCACCTCAAATCAAATACTGTGTCAAATGCACTCCTATTTTATTTTGTATTCTTTTACATCAAACTAAACCAAAAAACATCAAATGGTTGCTTTATTTATTTAAAGCATACGTGCTCAATAAAATAACTAAAAGTATGTGATGTAAAATAAGAATAAAATGCATGTAATATAAGGTAAGAATAAAATATATGCCATCAATAACAACAACAACATCAAGCCTTTATCCCACTATGTGGGGTCAGTTACATGAATCATTTTTTCTTCATTGTATCATGTTAAAGTCAAATTCTCATTCAAATATAATAAAGAATTATCATTTATAATATTTTTTAAACAAGTCTTTTTAGGTCTACCTTTACCTTTCTTAACATAGGCTAAATCTAATACATTTACTCTCCTAATAGAGTCATCGGAAGGCCGCCATTTTATATGACCAAACCATTTAAGGCGGCTCTCTCTAATATTATCTGTCACTAGAGATATTCCAACCTTTTCACGAATATGCTCATTTCATATCATGTCCCTAAGAGTAAATCCACTCATCCACCTGAGCATCCTCATCTCAGCAATACTTAACTTAATATAATGCTTCTCTATTAATGGCCAACATTCTGCTCCATAAAGCATTACAGGTCTCACGATCATCTAATAAAATTTTCCCTTAAGTTTGAATGACACTTTTTCATCACACAACAAACTCGAAGCATTCCTCCACTTCAACCATCCAACTTGAAATCTACTAATAATATCTCCATCTATTTCACCATCGCGCTTAAAAATAGATCCCAGATATCTAAAATGAGTACACATATTAATGACTTGATAGCTCAAAGTAACAACCCCCCATCAATGATACTTTTTCTCACTATATTCAGGGTATACAACATGTCACTTCCAGGGAACGCCCTAGCATTAACACAATGTATTAAAAGATTCATGTCATGATTATTCGAGAAGTTTTATGCTGGTTGTAGACTGCCTAACGTAACCCTCAACTTTTCTCATTCAACACTTGGGTAAGGCAATGGTAGTGAAAATATTATTAAGTTTTTTTGTTTTAGGACACTACAAATGCAACACTTTATTTATTTATTTTTTAACCTAGTTGAAATAAGAGAAGTCAAAGTAATGTAGCAATGCATTTAAAATAATAGTTGATTGAAGGTGGTCGATTGTGAGGGCGGTGAGGCGAGGCAATGGTAAATAATGGCGATTAGGGCATCGTTCAATGGGCGATGCAGACCATCATGCATCACTTTAACGTACCTAAGTTATGTATTTGAAATTTGCTCAAATTAAATGAATTTCAAATACACTAAAAAAGAGCTAGAGTTCAAAATGTACTCTCAAAATAATTGCATTTGAAATGCAATATGAACATTGAAATTTTAAAAACCATTGCATTTACTTTATAAGCAAAATGTAGCCAACCAAATAACTCTTACTATTCATTTTAATATGCATTTTCTTTTTAGCAGAACAAGCAACCCCTTAAAATGGACTATAAGGGCGAGGTTTAAATCCCTTAAAAAAACCTACTTTGACTTTATTTTTATTCTAATAAGACATCTTAAATTTTAAAATCCTTATATTTTATTTTCTCAACAATCTTAATAGTATGAGCTAAGCAACCCCATTAAATAATACAATGATAAAGTGAGAAATGATTATCTTACTTTTGAATGATAATCTAGGTAAAATCCAAAAATAAAGTGAAAATTATGAAAGACATAAAATTTCTTATATGAAAACTTATAAAAGGAAAGCCTTATATAGTCAATGCAATAGTTGTCCATATGTATTATAAATGATCTCTCTTCTCTAAACTTGGAAATGCTTAAAACTATAGTGCACATATCTTGCAATATTGATAGTAAAATGGATACATATGCTTCAATGTGAATAATATTGTGCAAAGGTTGGGAGAATGGAATGGTCACTTACCTTAAAAGAGATGAGAGGATCAAATAGGCGATTTGAGCCAATAAAAAATAAAAAACCTCCCTTAGAAGGAAGAAGAATGTGACAAGCAAAAGTAGGTGGGCGATTACAAGTGACTGGAAAAAGATAGTAACAACCCCTCTCCTAGAAGAAGGAATAATAGTACAATATGAAGTCAAAGAGTAATTGAAGGTAATTGAGATAATTCCTCTGCTAAAGGAGGGAGCTTGTATGACTTGAAGGAAGGCAATTAGGATAAACACAATAGGTGAAATTATTATGTGCAGTCATCAAACCATCCGGAGGCGAATCAGGATGAGCCATGTCACCTCTGACACAGTGGTACGCAACAAAATGATGATGTTGAGAATCTTGATTCGCCTTTGAACGACGTCCTGTGATCGCATGTAATAATTTCTCACACAATAGACACCAAGGACAATCAGATGATGACACAGATGATTGTTGAATCTCTATAATTTAGGGATTTTGTCTTTATTTCAGATGACAGATGTTCAATGTATGTATAATCAATATTTATTTATAGATTTTTGAGAGAGACATTTAGGCTCATTTTAAAACTAACATCAAGTGATTGAAATATCTCTCTCCTAGATTGGCTCCATTAGAACAAGTCCAAGCGATGCTACTAGATACTGACATTGATTATTCTTCGATTATGGCTCACTACCCTCAATGTTTTCAATTGGCAAATAGAGCCTATGATTTCAAAGTGTTCAAAGTCACAATTCCAAGTGGTTCAAAATTGAATTGACTAATCAACATTTCAATATTGAGATTAACCAAAATAATTTCAAAAGTATTTATTAATCGAATTAATTAGTGTTTTCAACAAGTAGCAATAACGGGTTACCATTTTTTGAAAAGATGCTCATTTTAATTATAAATTTATAAAAAATTGAAATATGCATGGTTCTCGAAATAATTGTTGCCGATTCTTCTTTTTGAGAGCCTTTAGATTCAAAATTTACATCAAGATTAGTGCTTCATATGATGAAAAGTTTATAATTCCAACAAAAAATTTATATGTGATTTTATATATAACTTTTATTATTATTATTATTATTATTATTTGAAGGGATGAGCAAATTGGAGCGTTAAATAGAGTAATTAACAAATACATAAAATATTCCTTCTGACCTTTTCAAAGAGCAGTCTTTTAACATATAAAGCTAAAAAAAAACTTAATAACTATAATAATCAGGTCTTATTTCCAATAAAACAAACAGTAAAATGTCTAAAATATCTATTTCTTTATCCTTTCATCACATAAAAATTACAAATTAGCTAACAAACAACAATGAGAACAATTTATTCATCGAATAATGATTTGAAATTTTGCAATGTCATTAAATGATTTAGATTTCATTTGTCTCTAATAAGATAGAGAGCAAGTTTGAGGCTTCGTTTGGGACAGTTTTTTGCCATTACTTTTTATGCGTCACATTGAATTTTTGTTCTAAAAAGTTGCTTTTGAAAGCAGTAAAAAAGCTGTCCCAAACAAAGCCTAAATAAGACAATGTTGCTTTTCATTCTTTAAATGCGTAAGAATAAAATATTATTTAATATTTTCTTTTTAATTTTAAAATTTATGCCATCTAATTACTACTAATAAAGGATGAACTCTAACAAATTTTATATAATGTTTTTTTAAGTTACTTTGATGTTTCGTACGCTAAAGAAAAATTATTAATTTTCACCTTTGTTAGGAGTTGTAAGATAGCAAAACTTTAAATATTTTTATCTAATTCTTATTTGTGTGCCATATGCAATATGTTTGTTGTGGGCTAGAATATACGTGGCGGTAGAGTTTAGAAATTCACGTCCGAGCGTCGCACAAATATTCAGCACACAAACAGAAAAGAAAATGAACACCAGGATTTTTACGTGGAAAACCTAGAAGAGGGAAAAAACCATGGGGCCACGCCCAGCTGAAAAGTTCCACTAGTGTTTTTGTAAATTACATGAAACGGATTCGTCCCACAAATCGGGACGATCAGATTACAACTTGAAGCAAATTTACAAAGTTTTGCAGAATCCCGTCGTTTCCTGAAAATCCGATAGAGTTCCGGCGTATTCAGGCGGCGGGAAGAGCTCTGGCGGTGGTCGAGGAGGAGAGGATTCTCCTTTTCCACTTTCTCCTCTTCTTCCCTTCTTCTTCTCTCTCTTCACTTGAGTCTTCTTTGTGAAGAATGAGGGCTCTATTTATAGTTTTTCTGGAGTGACATGACATGTAAATAGGTGTGAGATCATGGGCGAATAGGGAGTGGTCAAATGGACGACTGATATTGAACCCTTCGATCGTGCACCGTTCGTTGGACATTTGGAGGCCTTAATGATGTCGGAATTTGGCGATTTTGGGCTCGTTTGATTCGTCTCGTCGAGTCGTTCGATTCGAGTATAAGCTTGTTAAAATCGGAGACCGTTTAGTAACTCAAATTATGGTTTAAACTTTCTAACAACGCTTCGGGTCCTTGATTCGGACCCATTTGGGCTCGGATTGGGTTGAATTTAGTGTCATTGGGTTTGTGTTTCTAAGACACTCAGTTTGACTATAAGCTCACTGAAATTGGAGTTCGAATGCTCTTGATTTTAATTTTTGAAGTTTCTGGTTAGATTTTGCCTTGAGATTCGTGCTTGATCAAGATAATTTTTTGAGAATACATCAGTTGCCCCCCTATTTTCGGACGTCGTAGCTTCAGGAGTCCGAAAATATGCGTCACGAATTTTAGAGAATTTTTTCCGAGTGACTCAGAATTGATCTTGTGTGTAGAAGCCTAGCTCGAACGGCTTTGATAGTGCCGAAATTGAGTCCGGAACGTTGAAAAATGGTCCCGGGAATCCCAAAAAAGTCCAATTTGGTGTTTTTGGGGCAAAAAATGGGCCCGAAATGGATTAGCTGAACCGGCCGGTCGGCCGGCCGCTGTCGTCGGAGGGCAGAACTGAGCCGCGCAGCTCGTGCGCACCTGCGCCCACGAGCCAGCACTTAGGCTCACCCGCGCCCGCGCTCATGCTGGGCACTGGAAGGTTACCGTGAGGCGCGACGCGCACGCTGTTGCCGCGCAGCGCTGGATCTGTGGATTTGGTGGCTGCGCTCGATCCGCGCGCTGTAGATCGCGATCCGCTTGCTGTGCGCGTGGATTTTGGGCTGACACCGCCTTTAAGTGGGCCCCACCAGCCTGAAAAACTCATTTTTTGCTATTGTTAGGTCCAAAAAAATTTGAAAAAATCCCAAAAAATTCCAAAAGATTTGAAAAAAATTTAAAAAATTAGGTATTTCGAAAATGACAGCAATTCCCCCTCATTCTCTCCAAAACCTAAAAATAGGCCCCCTAGGCCTTTAGAAAAATTGCACCTTCTCCTTCTTCTCCCTCTGGCTCTCTAACAGTTGAGGCTTCCGCTATTTTTGAGTGGGAAATTTCCCCTGCTCGACTTAGCATCCCTCCTATCGTGTAGAAGTTAGAGAATTTCTCTCCTGGCTTTCCACCCGTTTCTTTTCCTGCTATAGGGGCTTTCTTCTATCTTTTGTAGGAGATTTTCCCTACTTAGAATTGCACCCCCCATTTAGTAAGAAAATTCAAAATAGGTGATTACACTTCTACCAAAGATGTTTCCGTCGTAGAAGATCGCCCTACTGCCCATTCTGAGGGTTCGAAAAAGGTTCCCAGGGCGACAAAAGCTGATGACATTATCTCCACCATCACTGAAGATTCTTTCATCTCTTTTAGGAAAAAGTTCCATTTTTCTAATGACCTGGTGATGAAGGTGCCGGCGAGATATGATCGTGCATGCTTCCCTCGCTAGGGATACGTGACAGCATACGAGTTTAGTTTACAAGCGGGGTTGTAGTTTCCCCTGCCTCCTGAACTTATTGATATCCTGACGGTCTGCGGATTGAGTTTGTCTCAATTTTCCTATCGGGCTATGTCAGTCGTAGTGGGCCTAATTGCATTTTTCAGAGACCGGGGAGTGGTGTTGTCTCCAGATTGCCTATCTCGGATGGGGCGTATCTATGCTGATGCGCAGGGTCGTATCTCTTTCAGATCCAAGTGGCTGGATATCCATACCAGGTATCCGTCTAAAGACTGGATCAGTGACTTCTTCTATGTGCAGAACGATTGGGGCTACCAAGAAAAATGGGGAAAGTTGAAGGAGTTATCTATCCCCCTTCACATCTGATCGAAAGACTTATTGAGGATACTGAAGCTTCCCGATTTTGATGCCCTCCGTTATGAGATGCGTTGCTTGAGCAGATGCATGGACGAAGAATGTTTATTCAAGGTGGGACTATCCACTTATGCAGGGAGGACGCATGTATAGAAGTTGAAGAAATCTGCAAAAGTCCCGGAGACCCAAAAAATTTAATCCAAGCGACATGAGGGCGATGAAGATTCACAGGCGCCTAAGAAGAAGAAGTCAGATGAAGTTTTGACAGTTGCCGGCAAGGGTCCTCTCTTTTCTCCGTCCAGGATATACATTCCAGAGGATGTTGTGAAACATAAGTGCATTGGTCGTCGACGAGCCGAGGAGTTGGTGAGTTCACCCTCTCTCCATTTCCCTTGTATTTGTATACATATTTTCAAGGATACACTTTTTACTTGTTGATTCTTTTTGAACAGTGTCTTGAGGTGAACAAAATCTTAGATGAGTGGAATGATGAATTCGTGAAGGTCAAATATCTTCAGGGGGAATACAAGAAGAAATATGACGGCAGAGTGAAGGAGTTAAAGACGGTGGAGGATCAACTTGCACAATGCAGAACAGAATTTGCGAATAAGATTGCTTCAGCTTCTTCCCAGAATGAGTGGATGAATCGTTTGCATATACAGTTGGTAGAGGCAGAGGCAACAAATAACCAACAACTGAAAAATATGCAAACCCTTGAGGCTGAGAATAAGAAGCTCCTAAACATGTTGTCAGAGAAGGTAGCACAATTGTCACCGTCTGCAGCCATAGAAGAGTTCAAAAAATCTTATGCTTTTAAGATATTTGTCGAGGATCAAGTCTAGGAAGCTCACAATTATTTTTATGACGTAGAGGTGAAGGCTTTGGAAGTAGAGCTCATGGAAGATGGCTTCATTAAAGGCTTCATGAAGGGCGTTCGTACAGTGCAACGCAAGAACAGAGGGGAGATCGAGGGGTTGACTCTGAGCCAGGCTTCTGGTGATCCTTCTCTAGACTCTGATGGTGAAGAATTGGAGAGTGATTTGCAAAAGATCTTCGCTCTGGAGGAGGACGACGATGATGATGTTGAGATTATGTAGAATTATTTTGATGTTTTCTGTGTCGCTTTTATTTTTATTACGGTGATTGTACGTATGTTCCCGCTGTTCGTGTGTTACTATTTTTAGATGATGTACTTGATGTTTGTGGGTTTTATATATAAAAAAGACATTTTTCTTTTTCATATTTATTAACTCGAATGTTAAGGTAGTCTTTTTGACTTGCACGAATGCGAGAGATATCCGCTTTGGGACACTCTGACCTATCCGAGGTTGTTAATCAAAGCACTTGCCTGATGATTTTAACCTGTGTGGAAGAGGTCGGACTAGATCCCCCTGGGATTAGTCGCCTGGTGATTGAGATACAACATTAGTTGTATATTTCTTGAATCATAGGAAAAAAGCTCGAATAGAAGAGATAGTACAATGACAAAGCAAACATCACATTACTGTATTATATAAAACAGTACAACAATTCCCTAGTAAACTTAGGGATACGAAAAGAAGTGTTCTTTTACAATCAACATACAAAGAGCATACGAAAAACTTGAAAGATACAAAACATAGTTATAGAGCTAGACAAATACTACGAACGACATTAACAACAAATGGATAGTGTCATCAACTTCTACTGATAATACTTGTGAAGGTTGCCCACATTCCAAGTTCGGGGAAGCATTTTTCCGTTGACATCTTTCAATTTGAAGGTTCCAGGCTTGACCATACTCGCTACCTAGTAAGGACCTTCCCATAGGGGGGAGAGCTTATTGCGTTGAGGGCCTTTTCCAGCAGCTTCGATGCTTTGCAGAACTAAATCCCCAATGGAAATAGTTTAAGGTTTCACTCTTCGATTGTAGTGACGAGTGATATGTTGATGGTATGCAGTGACCCTGAGTGATGCTTCATCCCTTGCTTTAGGGAGGAGATTTAGATTTGTCTTGAGTTTCTCCTTGTTGTTATCGAAGTCAAAAGTCTGAACTATGTTACTTGGGACTTCAATATCCACTGGTATGACTGCTTCTGTATCGAAACAGAGGTTAAATGGTGTCTCTCCTGTAGGAGTCCTGGCCGTGATAAGATAAGCCCAGAGGACATTTGGGAGTTCTTCAACCCATTGCCCCCAGCCTTCCCTAGGTGTGTCTTCAGCCCTTTTAGAATTGTTCAATTTGTAACCTTCGTTTTCCCATTTGCTTGATGATGGGCAACAGCCGTGTGGACGAGTTGAATATGAAAATCTTTATAGAAAGATGTAAAGATTTTTCCAGTAAACTGAGTTCCGTTGTCGGTGATGACCTTTGCTGAAATACCGAAGCGATAAATTATATTCTTCCATAAGAATTGATTGACATTTGCTTCAGTAATTTTTGCTAAGGGTTCTGCTTCCACCCACTTTGTGAAGTAATTTACAGCCAGGATGATAAATTTTTGTTGTCCTGTGGCTATAAGGATGGGTCCCATTATGTCAATTCCCCATTGGGTGAAAGGTCAGGGACTTTGAAGTGATGCAAGTTCCAAAACTAGAGTATGGGTGAGATTGGAATGCAATTGGCAGTTTTCACACTTTCGTGTGAACTCAAGCGCATCCTGCTTCATTGTAGGCCAATAAAATTCTTGTATCATAATTTTATAAGCTAATGCTCTTCCTCCCAAATGCTCTTCGCATACTCCCGAATGAACTTCCCGGAGTGCATAATCAGCTTCTGAAGGTGGAAGACACTTCATATATGGTCTGGTGAAAGCGCGCTTATACAATTCACTACCAATAATGGTGAAACTTGCCGCTCGTCTTTGAAGTCTTGTTGCAGCCATGGGTTCTTCAGGCAGTACCCCATCTTATAAAAAAGACAAGATGGGATTGATCCAAGACACCTCCCTTGTTTCATCGATTGATTGTATGACCCATTGACCCTGAATACTTAGAAAGTGGACCTCCTCAACACATTTTCTCATGTAGATGTCTCCCATCGTTGATGTTGCAAGTTTTGAAAGAGCATCTGCTCTTGCATTTTGCTCTCGGATAACATGTACGATATGATATTCTCCTATTCGGGCCAAGAGCAATTTTATAATGCTGTAATATTGAGCCAGTTGTGGATTGTGGATATCAAATTCTCCATCCACCTGAGAAGCGACTAATTGTGAATCAGTGTAGACTACTAGGTTCTGCACCTCACAATCAACTGCTAGTCTTAGTCCAGCGATAAGGGCTTCGTATTTTGCCATGTTATTTGTTGTCGGAAACTTGAGTTGGAGCCCATACTCGAGAGTAGTTTTCTGCGGGGAAATTAATAGAATTCCAGTCATAGTGCCAGAACTTCCAGAAGATCCATCAACATACAACCTCCAACACTGAGGAGAAGACAAAGTACTTGGTTGAACATCAGATACTGGGACGGTGCATTCAACCACAAAATCTGCAAGTGCTTGAGATTTGATATCGGGTCTAGGCAAGTAGTGAATATCAAATTTTCCCAGTTCTACATACCACTTGACGAGCCTACCCGATACTTCTGGTTTTTTGCATAATACTTTTCAGTGGTAGATTTGTGCAAACTCTGATTGAGTGGGTTTTGAAGTAAGGACGTAGTTTTCTGGCAGAATAAACTAGTGCCAATGCTGTCTCATCTGCTAAGGGATAATGCCCCTCTGTTTCAGATAGGATTTTACTGACATAGTAGATGGGGTGTTGTACAGCATTTTCTTCTTGTACTAGGACCGAACTGATGGCTTGGGGAGAAATAGCTATGTATAGATACAGCTTCTCTCCAGGTGTTAGTTTAGAAAGTAGCGGCGGGGATGCCAAATACTTTTGTAGCTGTTCGAAGGCTTCTTGGCATTCATCTGTCCATTGGAAATCAGAGCTGCGAGCACCTCTAAGTAATTTAAAGAAAGGAAGGTACTTGTCTCCTGAGCGTGCCAGGAAACGAGATAATGTTGCAATCCTCCAATTTAGCCTTTGAACTTTCTTAATGTTCTTAGGTGGCACCATATCTCTTAACACCTTGATTTTTTCGAGATTGGCTTTGATCGCTCTGTGGGTTACCATAAAACCCAAAAATTTTCTAGAAACGACTCTGAAGGCGCATTTGGCGGGGTTGAGGCGCATATTGTATCGTCTCAACAAATGGAAGCATTGCTCCAAATCAGAGATATGTTAAGACTTTTCGAGACTCTTTACCAACATGTCGTTGACGTAAACCTCCATATTACATCCAATAAGGGTTTTGAAAACCTTATTCATGAGACGTTGATAAGTTACTCCAGCATTCTTGAGCCCGAAGGGCATCACCCGATAACAATACAACCCTTTGTCTGTTTGGAATGTTGTTGCTTCTTCGTCAATCAGATTCATCTTGATTTGGTTGTAACCAGAGTAGGCGTCCATGAAGCTCAACATCTGATCTCCATAGGTGGTATCAACTAACTGGTCGATACGAGGAAGTGGAAAGCTATCTTTTGGGCAGGCTTTGTTGAGATCTGTATAGTCTATGCACATCCTCCATGCTCCGTTCCCCTTTTGAACCATGACAACATTTGCCAGCCAAGTAGGATAGTGCACATCTCGAATGAATCCGGCTTTTAAAAGTTTGTCTACTTCTTGTTCGATCACCAGTTGACGATCTGGTGCGAAATTTTATTTCTTCTGGATGATTGGTTTGCACGCTGAATTGACCTTAAGGGAGTGTATAATTACTTCAGGGTCAATCCCGGGCATATCTGCCGCGCTCCATGCGAAAACATCCTGATTTTCTCGTAGAAAATCTGTGAATTCCTTCTTTTTTGTCATCTGAGAGAAGTGATCAAATTTGTATCATTTTTGAAGGATACTCTTCAGAGATAGATACAATAGTAAGTTCTTCTACAGGGGAAGCTTTCTGAGGAATGTCCTCACTCCGGAGATCAAAGTCATCAATGCTTAAGGTATCCCATCGGGCGTGTTTTGACCTACCTGAGATAGCAGGTTTGTGCTATTTGTCGATCTCCGCACACCACACTAACTCCTGTCGGAGTGTGGAACTTCAGCTTGAGGTGAGGGATAGAGGAGACAATCCCAAAAATTGACTGGAGTGGCCTCCCAAAGATAGCGTTGTAAGCTGATTCAGATTTTATAGCGACGAACTGGACAGAGTGTGTAAACTGCCAGGGGAATTCTCCAAGTACAACTGGGAGACTGATTATCCCTTATACTCGCACAAGTCGATTATCAAATCCATATAAAAGACCTGCCAGAGGTTGAAGCTTCTCTCTGGCAAGACCCAAATTGAAGAAGGTAGAGTAGAACAGGATATCTACAGAGCTACCGTTATCCACAAGAATTCTCTTAACATTGTAGCATGGGTCACTTATGCCTGCATTGATAACAAGCGAATCTTGGTGAGGGGTTTTTACTCCCTCCAAGTCAGAATCATCGAAGGTGATGGCGTGATCTACACGAGCTTTCTTTGGAGTTGGAATTTCATCTACAGCCAAAAAGATTTTATCAGATAACAAAGGGCCTCCGACTATTTCAATTTATCCAAAGATTTTACCGTATCTTGATCTCGAACAGCCATTAACACATTTGCTCGAAATGTATTGAGAGGAATGTATTCTTTCTACTGTCGAGGTTCTCGTCGCGGCAATGGAGGCCTCGAGGGAAGATTGTTCTTCCCTTGCTTCTTTCATTGTGATGAAGAATTATTTGTCCCTGGTGCACCTTTGTGCTTTCCAGTAGATTGTTCAAAATGTTTTCTATGGGCGTTTATAGCCTCGTCTGTCGAGATTTGAGCTTTAACCCGGTGAATTAAATCGGCATATGAAGGAACAGTGTCACACATAAGTGCTGAATAGAAGGGACCAATACGAAGGCCTTCAAAGAAGACTCCTCTCAAGAGTTCAGGATCTACTCCTAGGATTTGTCGAGCTTTAATGGAGAATCGCTGAAAAATACTCCTTTAAAGATTCCCCTTCATTTTGGCTGATTTCAGAGAGGTGAGAAGAATCCTTAGCAATTCTTCGGTTGGCTACGAACTGCTCGATAAAAGGTTTTGCCAATTTTACAAATGAGAGGATCGTTCCCGACAGAAGCGAATAGAATCACATTCGAGCCTGTCCTTTGAGGGTGTCAGGAAAGACTTGGCAGAGGAGGGCGTCTGAGGCTCGATGAATGTGCATAATGGTTCTGTAGTGGTCGATATGCTCGTACGGGTCGGACGTTCCATCATAAGACTCGATGCTGGGTAGTTTAAATCTAGCCAGAATGGGATGCTGTAGTATAGCCTCAGTTAGAGATGATGATTCCTGAAAGTCTCTCTATCGGAGAGTTGTCTCGCATCCCCTTGGGGGAATTCTTTCCTTACAAACTTTCGTAGTTCGTGACGCAGGGCATCGTGAGGGAGCTCCGCAACGTGTGGTTGGTCAGGGTCTTCTGGGAGATCTGGGAGAGGGCGAGGTTGCCGAGTTGAGGGCGGAGGATGCGCAGAACTTGCTGTATCGGCAAGTTCATTATCCTGTCAAGACTGAGGAAATCTTCTAGGGAGATGACTTTCTGCTTGAGGATGTTCAAATTGGACATCTTCAGCTTGTGGTGGATCCCGAGGGAGAAAAACTTTCTCCCGTTGTGCTAATGCTGGTTGTTGATTCTGTCACAGGAGCTGAAGGATCTCATTCTGAGATTCTTCCATCTTCCGGATTCTTTCTTCTAAAGAAGGTCACGAGGTCCCCTCTCCGGCAGTAATCGGCCCCCTAGGAAGCTCCAATGATGCGACTGCTACGCCTGTTGACCATTGTAGTAATACTTGAAGTTGTGAGATAGCGTTTCCCACGGACGGTGCCAAACTGTTGCGAGCTAGAATATACGCGGCGATAGAGTTTATAAATTCACGTCCGAGCGTTGCACAAATATTCAGCACACAAACAGAAAAGAAAATGAACACCGGGATTTTTACGTGGAAAACCCAGAAGAGGGAAAAACCACGGGGCCACGCCCAGCTGAAAAGTTCCACTAGTATTTTTGTAAATTATAAGAAACTGATTCGTCCCACAAATCGGGACGATCAGATTACAACTTGAAGCAAATTTACAAAGTTTTGCAGAATCCCGTCGTTTCCAAAAAATCCGGCAGAGTTCCGGCGTATTAAGGCGGCGCGAAGAGCTCCGACGGTGGTCGAGGAGGACAGGATTCTCCTTTTTCCCCTTTATCTTCTTCTTCCCTTCTTCTTCTCTCTCTTCGCTTGAGTCTTCTTTGTGAAGAATGAGAGGTCTATTTATAATTTTTCTAGACTGGCATGGCTTGTAAATAGGTGTGAGATCATGGGCGAATAGGGAGTGGTCGAATGGACGGCCGATATTGAACCCTTCGATCATGAACCGTTTGTTGGACATTTGGAGCCCTTAATGATGACGGAATTCGGCGATCTTGGGTTCGTTGGATTCTTCTTGTCGAGCCGTTCGATTCGAGTATAAGTTCGTTAAAATTGGAGACCGTTTGGTAACTCAAATTGTCGTTTGAACCTTCTAACAGTGCTTCGGGTCCTTGATTCGGACCCATTTGGGCTCGGATTGGGTTGAATTTGGTGTCATTGGGTTCGTGTTTCTGAGACGCTCAGTTTGACTATAAGCTCGCTGAAATCGGAGTTTGAATGCTCTTGCTTTTAATTTTTGAAGTTTCCGATTAGATTTTTCCTCGAGATTCGTGCTTGATCTAGATAATTTTTTGAGAATTCATCAATGTTCATGATTTGGTGTTCATTGTCGTCACCTCATTCACACATAATTTATACTAAGAAAGATATGAAAATCCTATGTTTCCATTCATTGAGTTTTTCATCATTTATGTCATTTTTCTTCTCAATAAATGATGAAATAATTTATTAAAATTTTAAATATAAAATATTATTATAAATCTATACAAATTATTATAAATATATAGTCTTAAATGTAAATATAAAAAAATTTATGTCATGCTTTTATATAAAAATCAAATGTGTCATATATATATATATATATATATATATATATATATATATATATATATATATATATATATATATATATATATATATATATATATATATATATATATATATTGAAAATATTATGATAATAATCTCATAAAATTCTTATATTAATTCATATTTAAAATAACAAAAAATATTTTATTTATTATTTCACACTTAAATAGAAAAAAAAAGAAGATGATTTCTTCTTCTCCTAAAAGGATTTATAATATCTATTCTCCATTAATTTTATTTTGCATCTAGTTACAAAATCATTGAACTCAATATTTTACCACTGATAATTTTTTGAAATATAACATTTATTTAGCAATAAATCTCTTCAAATTTTATATGTTTTTTGACAAATTATTAAATATATGAACAAATAAAAATGATTAAATGTATAGAAATTATTTCAAAATACAAATTCATCTATTTTTAATTGATACCATTTCTAATTATTAAAATGAACCAATGTATTTAATTATATGAACAATGTTATACTTAATTTGTTAAATGAATAATTAATATTGTCTATTGAATCTTTAGAGGCTTATAGTTAGAGTAGAGCTGTACAATTAGTTTGAAATTTAGTTGGGGACTTTGATAATCATAAATAGTTTAAGAAATTATTGTTTTGTTTTTACTTAGAGCATGAAATTAATTTTATAACTTTATTAGTGACGAGAAATTATTAGGCGCGGATTCCAAATGTAAAGATAAGTTAGGATTCCAATAAAATGTTGACACGTGAAGTGGACACGTGGATATTCAATTGGATTTATTTTTTACTTTTTAATGTGTCCACGGAACTTTAAGCCAGACGCAGGAAAAGCGTAATCAAAGCGTAGGTAAAGCGCAATCAAAGTGCTGTAAAAAAGCGCAATAAAAGAGCAGTCAAAACGCAACTTAAGTACAACTAAAGTATAGATAAAGCGCAGGTAAAGCGTAAGTAAAGTAGACAAAAAAGTGCAACCAAAGAGCATTCCACGTATCACATCTTAAGTGGATGTTCAGACGTATCTCTACATCCGGACTCCGCACCTAATAATTTCTCATTAATGACGTCCAATTGATAGAATAGCCTAAAAATCACTTGATTCTTGATTTTTCTTACAATCCATGGAGTGTTCAAATAGATTTAGTCAGTACTGATAATTCAACTCTTTTAAAATTATGAGTGGTACATATAATATTTTGCCTGTGATTCCTTATAATATCCCTCTCCATGATGGATATAAATGAAGCAAATCATTTTTATTATGCCAATAATTATACTAGAAGAGAAAAGTTTTAAAAGAGCTATTTTAATTTATCTTCAATCACTAACTATGGGGTATATGAATTATGTTGTAGAGTTTCTAACAATGACACTATTGAGACAAATATTCAATATGTGCATCATTAATGTGAAATATTATTGATTTTCTTGCTTATAAAATGTTGCAAAGATAGAGCTTCAAAGGAAGATTTTAGTTATGTAAGGATGAGTATTTTTTCTTTTATGGGTCAATAATATTGGCTATCAACAAGTTTATTTTAAAGATTATTTTGATCATGTTGAGGAAGTGAGATTTAGGCTTCGTTTGGGACGGCTTTTTTATTGCTTTCTAAAACGGAGTTTTAGTACAAAATTAAGAAATTTTGTACTAAAACTCCGTTTTAGAAAGCAATAAAAAAGCCGTCCCAAACGAAGCCTTAGGCTTCACTTAGGACAACTTTTTTACTTCTTTCAAATGCAGTTTTTTATTATAAAAATTTTTTAAAAGCACCGAAAAATCAAATGAAACCTATAAATATTAAAATAATGGGAGTCAAATTTTAGCCTAAAAAATTGCTGTTTATTCTTGTTACAATCAATGAACATTGATCAAAAACCCTGGAAATATGATACGTTGCAGTGTTAGATTAGAAGAATCAATTGATTCCATGAGTTGAAGGAAGAAAAAAATATATTTTATTTATCTTACTATGAGTATATTGTTGCATAATTTAAATGTTATGCAATTAGGGAAACATTTTGATATTTTTTTGGGACTTTCTTAGATCTTAATAAATTGGAGATTTCTTGAAACTGCGCCAAGATTTTATTCATATTAGAGTAAAGATAGAATTTTATCATCATTTTCTAGAGAATGAAAGCTATATTTTTCCATGAAATTACTTCATGATGTCTTAAAAAAAGAAAATTAATGGTAAATTTTTTAAACATGAAAATGCCAAAAGGGTATGTATCAAATCTTTTCAAGTGTGTAAATAATAATAATAATTGCAAATTATAAGCTTGAAGAGTCATAGTTTTCAAGCACTTATTGAAGAAATTCTACCGATTGCACTTTGGTCATATGTAGCATCATCATACAAGGCTAAGAGTACTACAATGGCAATATCATAATTTTTTACGTAAATTTATGCAAAGGTTGTCATTTCAAGCAAGTTTGGAAAATTACAAAACAATATTAGAATATATTTTTATATCACATAGAAAGATATTCTCCTCTCATCATTCTTTACAATCAAGGTTCCTCTACTAGTCCATTTAGTTAAAAAAATATCAAGCTTGGTGGCCTCTTGCATTATAGATGGATGTTTTAGATTCATTATATTACATAGTTAAGCTAAATTTGAGGTTTTGTGATGTATAATTTTTTTTTTCAATGTTAAAGAATTACATTATTGCACAAAATGTTGATCATTAAACGAAAGACATAATATTAAGTTAATAGTGTTGCGGAGATGATGATGCTCAAATATGTGGCTTTACACTTAAAGACATGATACAAAACAATAAAAAGACTGGAGTAGCTCCAATGGCAGATAAGAATAGAGAAAGTCGTAAAACGTCGGTCTTTTGATGACCCAATTTGTAAAATAGATCTATTAGCTTTGGCTCATATTAGGAAAGATAGAGGTAGCCTAAAAAGACTTAATTATTAAATAATATAAATGACATCTCTTTATTAGATTTAAATATAAATTTGACTCCTAATAAAACACAATAGAAAAAAAATATTCATGTATCCAACCTTATGCAATGCGACACAAGTCTGATGTTGTTATTTTTAAAGAATTATGTTTGTAATACATCACAACACCTAAATTTTTAGATCGCATCATTCACTTTGCTAAATTAAAGCACACATTTTCATGCATATAACTCGATGTAATTGAAACATTAACTGTAATATAATTATATAAATAAAAATATAAATATTAGGTATTAAAAAATATTATATGTATGCAAATATGAAAAAATTCATTGATCTTGAGAATAAGAAATACAACCGGCCTAATGCAATATTAAACTTTGAAAACTTGGATGCTGACTTGCAATTTAATCCCTGAATTAGTCAAGCCAATTTTATCCACACTCGTTTATTTTTCAATTTTTGCCGTCCACTAAATGAGAGCCTGACGCTTCCAGCATTTGGACCATACTTCTATTCAGTAAGACCTAAACAATATATATATATATATATATATATATATATATATATATATATATATTAGTTTTAAAAGTCATTAAAATTAAAATTTAAACAGAATATTCTCAAACATCTTTTAAAAAAAACAAAGCATAAATTACCTCAAAAAAAAAAAAAAAAAAACACCCAACAAATGAAGGACAGCAACATAACGGCAAAAAAACAAACATCAGTGCCAAGTGGTTCAAAGACTTTCAATTGGTTGCTCTGAATGAGAAGAGTCTAACTTAGAATTGTCAAAATGGATTAACAAGTCCAATTCAGGTCCAATTCAAAATTGATCCGATTTAAATCCATCAACCTAAACTTGACCCGTCTAATTAATCAGTCAAAAAAGTGATCCCCAATCCGACTCGTTGGCAACTCGAATGATTTGAATCTGACGTTATAACCTATTTGAAATTAGAGAGGTTCAGGTTGATTGAATTCAAAGGTGTCAATATCCTATTATCTTGGATTGGGGAAGATGATGACTAGCGACAAGGCTAGAGAAGGAAGGTGCGACGTCAAGCTAGGCAACAATGGCACTGCAATGCAAAACAACCTAAAATGAAAAATAAAAAATTGAGAATGCAAAACAGCGAGAGTCAGCGCAACATCTTATATAGATTTTTAACAAACGGCTACGATGTAATCATGCTTTCTTTAGGGCATTAGTTCCATCGGGCCGAAATTAGGTCAACTCAAATCCAATCTGTTTATTGAACGAGTCACCCCGACAAGTTTCAAGTCAAGTTCATGTTGGGTTGCCAGACCTAATCATTTATTGACATCTGTAATTATGAAAAACAAAACACTAATAATTTAATTTAGAGTAAAAAATAAAAAACTATAATAACATGTAAAATAAAAAATAAATCTCCAAATAAACACTACATGCGTTTATAAGACTAGCTTTATTGAAAATCTAGATGTAAAATTTAAAATTTTCTTATTTACAAAACAATTCTCCTTTCAATGGAAAACCAAACCAAATGTATTTATATGACAAGCACAATCATTAAAATTTTAACAAATTTCACACTCCATGCTAGAAACAAAGAAACACTTCATGCAACAGCCATCAGATCTCAAACCAGAGATATAGGCCCTGAAAATAAGAAATATACAGTCTGAACTAAGAAATAGACATTGTGAGTTAATAATGATGAGATCTATAACTACAAAAGCAATTGAATTCTCAAGGAAGCAAAGTGTATAAATGTTTGGTAAAACATGTAATTTCAAACAAATATGAAGCATATATAAGAAGTTAGAAGGTGCATTTACATCAATATCTCACCTCAATTGTCATAAGGTGCAGAACTTGCAGCATTTTACACCATATACAAGCTGTATCATCAGAAGGGATGTTGCTAACTAATATCTTGGATACCAGAACATGCCCTTAATACCATCAGGATCAGCTTCAAATCCTAAGTTTCTGTAAAAATCCACAACTGCATATGCCAATTAAAAGATTTCACCAGCAGGACATGTTAAAGTTATGTGAATGCAGAGTAAAAGCTCTAACTAGTACATCGATTATTGATAAATGTCTAATTTAGAACTTGAGTTTTCAATTGCTCCAATTTAGTCCCTCGACTATGAAAAACTGAGCCAATTTAGTCTCAAAGTCTAAAATAAGAGTTAAAGTTAACTCTACAGTTAAATATGAAGGATATTTTAGGTATTAGCAATGAATATGAGATCATATTGCTTATATTGCTCAATTTTTTTATCATTTAATAAGTTATAATACATATTTAACCTACTACATAATAAGAGTGAATAAATAATAAAAAATTTATTTAAAAAAAAAAAAATCTAACATGATAAAAATTATATTATATGATAAAAAGGGAAGAATCATTTTTATTATATTTAAATGATATAAAACTATAATGTTTATCTTGTTATATTTTGCTTTAAAAAAATAATAAAAAATTTTACAATTTCTTCACCGTTATTATGTAGTTAATTAAATCTTTACTGTAATAAAATGATAAAATTGAGTAATATAAGTAATGTAATTTCATATTCACTAGTAGTACCTAAAATACTTTTCATATTTAACTTAATTTTTAATATTTGAGGAATTAAACTCTGAGATTAAATTAGACATTTCTCAATAGTTAGAGGACTATTTTGAACTTTCACTATGTGAATGCACTTTGTTTTATGCAATGTGTGATTATTATCAGCAATGATGCTCTTTGTTTGTTTGTTTTTTTTTTATTGTTTCATGAATTTGTGCACGTATACGTTCAGTAAAAGTTTCCCCAACCCACCCCACCCCACCCCACTTGTTTTTCATCTTTTTTTGGCTGTGCGCAAGAAATAAAAATGATCCTAAGCTGATTATTTCTTCCATTAAATGCAAAGATATATGACTCATAACTAAAATATTTTAAGTTCATATTTAGCACAAAAAATTGCAGGTTGCCTCAGTTGCTACATTTCCCGATTTAGAGTGAAAAAATTGACCAGAAAGGTAAATTCATGGAAAGGGGGATTGAATTCTGTTATGGTAAATCAGTGGTCAAGTATATTTTCAGCCAAAAAACTTAAACCTATGAGTTATGGCCAATTGCTTCGTATTTTTATGTCAATATATATTTTCAATTATCTAATGGGGATTAAACCAACACTCTAGGTGTCTTGAAAATCTGCCACCCCATATAAGAGCTCACATTGGCCATCACTTTCCCTCAAACAAAAATATTTTTCAACGTCAAATATGATGCAACAAGAGCCTAAACAATCACATGGATCCACCTTCGGAGTCAGCTTCTCTTGAATCTTGCTCAATCATGGTTGAAAAGTGTGGGCTCCGAAAATTCGGCCCCGGCCTCCCCGCCGCGCTTTTCTTATTCGGCGAGGGAGTTTTAACGAACTAAGTTCCGGGGTAAATTTTGGAAGGCAGATGGGTTTGTAGATAAGACACTACCCAGAGATTTCACCCTCATTTTGTGAGGACTTTATGATCTGAGTTCTGATTTCCTATAGGCGCAAGCCCCTATAGTTAATTACCCCTCTCAATCATGAGAGAGAACTTTCGATTAAGGCTAGTCGTCAATTAGATACGTATAGAGAATACGTGTATCTGGCATATAGTAGCAACAATGATTGGATTTGGAAATTGGAAATTGGGTTTGGATTTTGGGAAATTGTGTTTGAATCTGGGTATTTGGAAAGTTTGGAAGTTTTGGATATTGAAAATTTTGATATTTAAAATATAAACTTCACCATCTTGCACTTAAAGCGGATGGTGGGGGAATGGATGATAGACCCGATCAAGATCCCATGGTTCCATCGTCCCGGGCCATCATGGTCCCTGGTCTACTTAGTCAGAGGAGGTAGTCGACCCAACCTGACAGAAGGATCCTTGTCGGCAGCCATGGGTTGCTTCGTCCAAGGAGACCTTGTAGACCTGGGATGGGTGTTCGTCTAAGGGGACAAATTTAAATCCAACTTAGCTAACAGAGGGCTTTGTGCCCTATCAATCATATCCTATTGATTCATATCTCAAGGATTTGATGCCAATAAAGAATGTAACGGCGCTGGCCATAACCGATATTTCGTGGTGCCATTTGGCGGCAAAACCACTCGGTTCAGAGGGCCCCGGGTCATAACCGTTTATCCTGCGGTGCCATTTGGCGGCAAACCGCCGGTTAGAGGACACGTACCACGTCCTTACTAGCAGGAGATTGTCTTGAGAATGGATCCTAGTGATATTTTCGACTAGGCATTTAACTCTTTGTGAGCTGAAGTAAATTTTGATTGTCCACCTCGGCAAACTGTTGCGGAGGGTGGATGGATTTTGCTTTAAGCGGGTTGATGGATATATTTTAATTTTAAATATTTTTGGAATTTTGAATATTTTTAGGATTTTGGGTTTTTGAGATTTTTATGGAGTTTTTGGGTTTTTGGATGGAGCTTGGAAGACATTTGGATATTTGGGAGTCATTTGAAATGTTTGTGAACCCCTCCGGTTGAGATAAACATTCAACACGGCCATCATCGGGGTGTTTGGGGTCATTTCCATTTAAAGCTTCAACCTTGTCGACTCTGTCTAGCTGTCGACAGAGGATCGGGTTTCGTAGGCTTCGTGCCTTTATTAGTGAATTCATATTGTTGTAGGCCTTGAAGGTCTAATATGAATGTTTTAAAGCAAATATATCGGTCGTCACAACTTTATATTTGCTTAATGGTTCGAACCCTGTCGACTTCTATTGACCCGTATAGAAGGATCGGTTTCGAAACTGAATTCACTTGTCAACCCGCGCAGCATCCCTAGACGTCACGTGTGTACCAATAACACGCTCGCCGGGGCCCATGCGGGTTAAGATTATATACCCCATTAGTGTACCTATGTGTATACAATTTAGTGCACGTGTAGGGGTATTTTGAAAATATTTGTAGACGCCTTCTGTCCGCTAGTACGAATGTTGCGGATTCGGTGGCGTGGTGTTGTAGTTATGGACGCCTTCTATCTGCTTGTACGAATGTTGCAGATCCGGTGGCGTGGCGTAGCAGCTTCTGAGAAGAGTTATTCACTACTTCGTACAGGTAGACTGTCGTGCACTACTTGTTGCTTTCTGCAGGTGGATCATAGTGCACTAACAAGTCTCCTGCTTTTGTTCGTAGATGCTTGTATTTGTTGTATGTACGATGAATCTCCCACTCTAACTCATCAGCACTTGCAGTTGATATAGTTACTTTGTATCTTGCTCGTGGACAATAAACTGGGTGTACTACGAGTCTTCTACAGTGGCTCATGGATACTTGCAATTGTTCTAGTCATCTTGCATGTTGTTCGTAGATGATATGTGATATTTATAGCGGTGCTCCAACAGAAGCTCGTGGGAGCTTGTATCTGTCCTATTCTTTATGCACTCCGCTTTGGCTCTGGTCTTTACATCCACTGCTGTTGCAGGTAGATAAATTCATTTGCATACTGGAATTGACTACAGGATACTGCATTTACTATAGTCTTTATGCATCTATCCATCAGTGGCATGTGGCACATACGATTATCTTTGTAGAGAGAGATCGTATGTGTTGCAGATCTTTTATTCTTGCTTGTGTATGGATTTCGAGTGTTTGTTGGTATTTTCACCTTGCTCGACATTAAACTTTCTCAACTTTTGCTGAGAGCCTCATACACTTGATTGTAAGCATATTGTTATCCTTTTTAATTTGATCTATATTTGCAAGAAAGTTGTTGTGTTTGTTGCATATTTGATTCTTCTTCTTGAAGGAGATGGATGCATCTACTTGCATGATAGCTCCATGGGTGTGAGTTGTGTTTACCACATGTCCGCCATTTGTGTTTGCTAATGATTCGTTGAACTCGTTGCATGTGGATCTCAATAATCTATAAGATATTGATGTGTGTATTTGCAGATTTATTGTTGACTGTCGGAATGACTACAACCATTGCTAATTTTCTCACATACATTCGTCAACAATCTACTATGCTCATTGTATGTTTCCTTTCAATGTTTATGGAACTCATTTATTGCTTGCAAACAAACTTCACTTGCAAATTCTTTATCCTTGAAGGTGATTTTTCCACTAGTTTGTTTGCATATATATGTTGATTATGAAAGTGCCACCATATTCATCATACACTTCATGCAAAAATCCTTCTAGTAGCCTTTGATTGTATGATCAATATAGATATCACTTGCTTTCATTTGCAAGTCAACTTGATTGGATACTTTGAATCATCTAAATTTCAATATTCATTATTCATATACATTGAGACTTGCTTAGCATGAGTCCATTACCTACATATTCACATTTAATTTCAATATCATCATTCAAAGATTATCGAAATTCAAGGAATGGTTCTTTATGCAAGCTCAATTCAAGTCCAAGCTCGAATCAAGTTCTTTGCACTTAGTTCAAACTCAAGTTCATAGGTCTTAAGAGATCTTGTTCAATTCAAGCTCAATTAATGTCCAAATTTAGCTCCAATTAAGTCTTAATTTTAATTTTATTTTAATTAAGTTCAAAATTAGTCTTTTTCATTTGGTCCACAAGTTCAAGTCCAAGCAAGTTCAAGTTCAATTCAGGCTTAAGATGAGCCTCTTCCCTTCATTCGAGTCCCCTGTAGTCCTTGCAAATGCAAATTAATGTCCAAATTGTTCAAATTATGACTTGAGTTTGAGTTCACTTTAGTCCAAATAAAGCATTATATTCACCCGAAATTTCGGCAGCCTTCCGGCGTCTCCCCCGTTTAGGGGAAAACTACGGAAAACTGAGCCTTTCCCACCACGCTAAGAAAAGCGTGTATGGTAGATGCCCTCTTTCGAGAACACCGCGGCCGTGTATTTTTCGATCCCCCACCACGCTAAGAAAAGCGTGTATGGGTATGTTGCAAAAAAGTATATTTTTTTTAAAAAAATATTTTGCAAGAAAAACAGTTATTTCCCCACAAGCGGGTACTTATGGGTATCCCTGCTTCGTCGTACGCGTCGCACCGGGTTCCCATCCCACCATGCTAAGAAAAGCATGTATAGGCGGTTTTCCGGTGCGCTACGAACTCCGAAGAAGAGATTTGGAACCGAGGATCGCTCGCCTACCTTGTCGTGGGTGTCGCGCCGGTTGCCTTTCCCACCACGCTAAGAAAAGCGTGTATAGGCAGACCACCGACTCGACACGCATGCCGAGGTAAGAGAGCAAACAAAGGTTCAAAATCGAGACAAAAATTCTCTTTTCTTCCTTTTTTTTTTCTCTTTTCTCTTTTTTTTTTTTTTTTTGAGAAATCACTCTCTCTCTCTCTTTTTTTTTGCAAGCTTTTCTCCCTCTCTTTTTTTTTTTACCTCTCTCTTTTTTTTTTTCTCTCTCTCTCTCTCTCTTTTTTTACATTTGCACACACATGCATATACACACATATATATGTCCAACAATATTGACTAACAGAAATACTCATAACATTAACTTCACCAAATAGCAACATTAATTAATATGCATACATGACAAGAAAATCAAAAGCAAACAATAATGATAAGGTTGAAATGAAAGTTTGCTGTTTGAAGTTTTGTGAGGGAATGTGAAAGATAACCTTGGGTGAAATGAGATAGTGGGGTGGTACAGCAAACGAAGGGAGGGATTAATGTCTTTTGGATAATAGATTTATGAGGTGAGAAACTTTATTAACTGCAGCATGCAAGAGGTAGGCTTATCTAAAGAATTGGTGAGCTTCATTCAACCACTAATGACACAAGCAAAGTGCATAAACAGGGAGTTCGGAAGAATATCTTAAAGCAAAATATAAGTACATGCATTTAATATCATTATTAATGTAAACAATTAATGATAATAATTTATTTAACTACAGAAGTTAATAAAGGTGAAGGAATCTCACAGCAGCTTTTCCTCTCTCCCTTGGAACATGCAAATAAGCTCACGGGTGGGAGTGTAGGACAAAAGGAAGAGTTAATAAAATGAAGAAGCTCTCGATAAAACGGTTTGTAGTGGAGAAGGTGATAGGAGATTCGCGACTGCTGTTTGGCTTGGATTTGTTCGGCTTTATGAGAGTAGAAGAGGGAAGAAGTCATGCCTGAACTTGCATGCGAGAGTGGTGCTTTGACTGCATGACTCTGACATGAGATAATGTGTCTTTTGCTGTTGTGGTACAACGTGAGGTGAAGAAAAATGGGGAGGAGACTGGTTCAGCAGCAAGAGGCGGGTGAGATAGCTGCTGGAGCCTTATCATGAAGGGTTAGGTAGTGGAGAGAAGGGTCAATACCACTTGGGCTTCACATGGACAGAGAGAGATCTTGGCGTGGAGAGATCTTGCATGCAGATTTGGATGTAGGCGTGAAGCTCAGCCCATATTGGCTTGGAGGCTTCAAATGGCTGCAATTGGAGTTTCTTCTCTAGAAGAGAGACGGAGGAGACCAGTTCTCTTCTGTTTTAACAACGATGCCTTGTCCCTATTCGATCCTGAAGCGATGTCTGAGGCGAGGGATTCACGGGATTTAATGGCCAAATCAGCGGAATTTCGGGAGCTCAGAGCAGAGATATCTGAAGAGATACGAGGTTTGAAAGAGCCAAGATAATACATTAATTTAGATTTGATTTTGCATGAAAATAGCTCCGTAAAATTTCTTTAACCTGTGATTTCTTTTTCTAAATATCTTAATATAGAAATGGCCATTAATTATCACTCTCAGTGAGCTCTAAAATAGCAGAAATGAGGCAATTGGTTGAAAATGCCTTAATATGCTTACTTTTCTCGATTTTCGTGTATTTTCTCCTCGTAACATGTGTCGAGTTCGCCGAATAGTCAAAATTGGATAAATTGATAGTGCATTTAGGGTATTGCCGATGTCCCGGTCACAATGACGTAGTCCGTTTCACTATCGGACATCGTCTAAACATCGTCGAGGCTTGATCTTTATTGAAATACGTATTGTCGTATTTGAATAATTTCGAAATTTGTACCACCACCTCGAACAATCCAAGTTGATAAAAAATATATTTTCTTAATGTCAACGATGTTCCGGACATAATGGCACTGTCCGTTTTGTGATCTGACGTTATTTTGCCACCGAGGAGGCTAATTTCTCTCGTAATGCGCACCTTCACATCATATTTGAATCGCTTTCGAAACTTGCGACACCACTTAAAATGATCCAATTTGATAAAATAAAATGTAGATTCTCAATGCCGACGACGTTCCGGACGCAATGGCACTATCTGTTTGTCGATCCAACGTCGTTTCGTCACCGACGAGGTTAATTTTACTCGTAGTGCGTGCATTCGCATCAAATTTGGATCACCTTTGAAATTTGCGACACCACCTCAAACAATCCAATTTGATCGAATAAAATGTAGATTCTTAATGGAGACGATGTTCCGGACGCAATGGCATTGTCCGTTTGTCGATCGGACGTCGTCCGAGTGTCTTCGAGGCCTCGTTTCCGTCGTAACGCAGGCCTTTATATCATATTTGCATCGCCTAAAAATTGACCACCATCTCGGATGATCCAAATTTATTAAATAAAATGTATATCCTGAATGTCGACGTCGTTCCGAACGTAATGGCGTTGTCCGTTTTCGATCGGACGTCGTCCGAGCATCTTCGAGGCCTTGTTTCCGTCGTAACGCAGGCCTTTATATCATATTTGAATTGCTTGGAAATTCGCCACCATCTCAGATGATACAAATTTATTAAATGAAATGTGTATTCTGAATGTCAACGACGTTCCGGACGCCATGGCACTGTCCGTTTGTCAATTGGATGTCGTCTGAGCATTTTCGAGGCCTGATTTCCTTGAAATGCGCGTTGTCTCAAAATTCATGTCACTCATTAGGATGATCCAAATTGAACAAGTAAAATACAGTTTTTTGAGTATTTGCAATGTTCTGAACACAATGATGAAGTCCGTTTGTTGATCCTACATCCTTTGATCAGCCTCGTGCTTTAATTTCGGGTGTCGGTCGACCCTTTTGACCGATCTCATCCGATTCAATTGCGAGGGGCCTCGACCCAGCAGAGTTCGATGTCCTGATCGCAACGATGTCGTCCGTTTAGCATTCGGAGGTCATTTGATCCTTTAAGTGACATGTGGCGCTAAGGCGCATAATGTTTTATTCACCACTTGGTGTTCTTTATCGCGTGGTTTGAGGTATAGGGGTCAACAAAAAGGTTAAGACCAATGGGAACTACAAATTGCATGAACCACCTAATCTCTACTAAGCGCCATTAATCTCTTTTTAATATCAGATATAGGAACATACTCAATATTCTCGTATGCCTTAATAGTTTTATGATAAGCTTTGTTAAAATTTGCGTTACATAATGCTAGTTCGTGTACATAGAAATATAAATAAGGATGAATTTTTCTTCACTTAAGAGAAGAATTAATCTTCTCCACCTAATTAGCTTTCAATGTTATTATCTTAAATGTAAGATTGAAACCATGCAATCTCTTCGACATCACTTAACTGGCGACATGCATGATTTTAAAAATTTTCATCATTGGACAGTTGTATGAATCAAAACTTTCACATAGATAGTCTACATGCATAACAAGAATATTGTGATTTTAAATTGTAAAGAATTTCAAATGAATTGACAACAAATACAGGAATTGTTAATGATATTATAAACGTATTGGCTAGTTTCTCGATGAAATAGATAAGTGAAACTAGAATTTAAAAGTAGTTTTCATATGCTATTCAATCATCCTTATATTTCTCACGTGAGTGACAAATGATTAAATCTTTATGAAAATTGATGGAAACTTGTGGGCTCCGAAAATTCGGCCCCGGCCTCCCCGCGCTTTTCTTTTCATTCGGCGAGGGAGTTTTAACTGAATAAGTTCCGAGGTAAATTTTGGAAGGCAGATAGGTTTGTAGACAAGACACTACCCAGAGATTTCGCCCTCATTTTGTGAGGACTTTATGATCTGAGTTCTGGTTTCCTATAGGCGCAAGCCCCTATAGTTAATTACCCCTCCCGATCACGAGAGAGAACTTTCGATTAAGGCTAGTCGTCAATCAGATACGTATAGAGATATGTGTTATCTGGCATATTGTAGCAGCAATGGGTTTGAGATTGGAAAAATTGAGTATTTAAAATAGAAACTTCACCATTTTGCACTTAAAGCGGATGGTGGGGGAATGGATGATGGACCCAATCAAGATCCCATGGTTCCGTCGTCCCGGGCCATCGTGGTCCCTGGTCTATTTAGTCAGAGGAGGTAGTCGACCCAACCTGACAAAAGGATCCTTGTCAGCAGTCATGGGTTGCTTCGTCCAAGGGGACCTTGTGGACCTGGGGTCAATGTTTGTCTAAGGGGACAAATTTGAATCCACCTTAGCTAACAGAGGGCCTTGTGCCCTATCGATCATATCCTATTGATTCATATCTCAAGGATTTGATACCAATAAGGAGCGTATTGGCTCTGGCCATAACCGGTATATCGTGGTGCCATTTGGCTGCAAAACCACTCGGTTCAGAGGGCCCCGGGTCGTCATAACCGTTTATCCTGCGGTGCCATTTAGCGGCAAACCGCTGGTTAGAGGACACGTACCACGTCCTTACTGGCAGGAGATTGTTTGAGAATGGATCCTAGTGATATTTTCGACTAGGCATTTGGCTCTTTTGTGAGCTAAAGTAAATTTGACTTTGTCCACCAGGCAAACTGTTGCGGAGGGTGGATGGATTTTGCTTTAAGCGATTGATGGATTGATTTCAAATTTAAATATCTGGATTTTGGAATTTGCGGAATTTTGGATTTTGTGGGCGGAGTTTGGAGATCATTTGAAAAAATATTTGTGAACCCCTCCGGTTGAGATCAGCAATTAACACGGCCATCATCGGGGGTGTTTGGGGTCATTTCCATTTAAAGCCTGAACCTTGTCGACTCTGTCTGGCTGTCGACAAAGGATTGGGTTCTGCGTAGGCTTCATGCCTTTTGTTTATGAGACTTGAAGGCCGAATATGAATGCATAAAATATATATTCCAGTCAACTCCGTAACCGCATATTTATTCAATATCTCGAATCCTGTCTACTCCTATTCCTCTATTTGGGAGGATCGGGTTTCATAGGTTTCATGCCTTTTGTTTAGTGAATTCTTTTGATTGTAGGCCTAGAATGCCTAATACGAATGTATTGAAACAAATACACTAGTCGCCATAGCCGTGTAATCGTTTAAATGTTCGAACCCTGTCGACTTCTATTCATCCGTATAGAAGGATCGGGTTCGAACTAGAATTCACTTGTCGACCCGTGCAGCATCCCTAGGCGTCACATGTGTACCAATAACACGCTCGTCGGGGCCCATGCGGGTGATTTTTATATACCCCCTTTAGTGTACCTATGTGTATACATTCTCTAGTGCACGTGCAGGGGTATTTTGAAATATTTATAGTTGTGTAGATAATTGACATTTGAATACACAACATTTGATTTCAGAGCTTATACACGCCTTCTGTCCGCTAGTACGAGTGTTGCGGATCCGATGACGTGCATCTTGGTGTTGACTACCCTTTCTCATTCATCGGGGAAGGATTTTCTGGATTTTGGAGTTAATGACTACTGATTTGGGGATAACTCCTTTTAGGATCTTCAGTGTGGTAGACTTGTTATTTTCGGTGTTTGAGGGCACCAGAACTTTTCTTTTCTTAATTATAGAACTAAAAAGAGACTTTGGAACACCAGGAAAATTGGTTCTAATTTGTTTAAACATTCCCCCCTTTCTGCCAGGGGGTGTTCTTTTTCGTACATCGAGTTGCCCTTGTACTCGACGTACTTGTAGATCTTGATCACCACTGACGTAGGTGATATCCGTACTTGTGCCCAGAGTGGTTCGTTGTACCTACGATATATCCACTATTGTTATCCACAAGTGGTTTGTAGTCATTTGCAGGAACCCGTTGCAGCCACTACGAGCTCCTGGAACCGTTCGTAGGAGACCCATTGTTGCCTCCATCATGCCCACCTATCACCAATCTCAGGTGGTTGATGATTGTACTTGTTTGTAAAAACGGATCTTTGATTGTTGGTCTCCAGTAATGCCATCTCAATCAACAGGCATGGCGCGTTTGACTTCGTAGGGACTGTTGTAGAAGTTCGTTACACCTACTCATACATGTTTGCTAGTGGCCGAGGCTTGATTATTTGCTGGTCATTCAGTAGTCCATGTCATTCTATACTTTGTTTAGATCCAGTATCTAAACCCAGATTTGAATTTAGTTCATGTTCAAACCGATGTGCATATTCAAATTGTAACTGAGTTTGAGTAGAAGTTCAGGTCTCCTGAAGCCCTTAGAGATTCAAGTTTCTTGTGGTCCTCAATTCGGAAACCCAAAATCATGACATATGAGTTGAGTTCTTTAAAGTTCATGTTATTCAACTCTCTTGCAATCAGATCCGAGTTCAAGGTCCAGTTTGATTTTATTTCGTTTGATTTGATCTTTATTAATCATTTGAGTTCAGGTTCTGGTCCACAAGTTCACTGTTCACATTCTTTTGAGTTCAAACAGGTCCGAGTACAATATGTTTTCACTCGAAATTTCGGCAACCTCCCGGCGTCTCCCCCGTTTAGGGGAAAAATAACGGAAAACTGGGCCTCCCGCCACGCTAGAGAAAAGCGTGTACGGTAGGTGCCCTCTTTCGAGGACACCGCGGCCGTGTAAAGTTTTTTGTCCCCACCACGCCAGAAAAGGCGTGTATGGGTCTTCGGTACCTGTTGCAAAAGAGAAACAGTTGTTTTCCCGCGAGCGAGTACTTATGAATGAAAAGCAGTTGTTTCCCGCGAGCGGGTACTTATGAATATCCCGATCTCGTCGTATGCGTCGCACCGGGTTCCCATCCCACCACGCTAGAGAAAAGCGTGTATGCCTCGGTTTGCCGGTTCGACACGCACGTCAAGAATAGGATTTTAGGTGATCACCCGATTCGTTGAAAACACCGCGACGAACTTCCTCCCACCACGCTAGAGAAAAGCGTGTATAGGTGGTTGTTTTGTCGCGTTGCAAGCATCGAAAGCAGGATCTCGGGGTTTTAGAGTTTAGAAAGGTTATACCTGCGCGAGGTTGGCAGTGGCCCATGGATCGAGGCAAGGAAAGCAGATATATTTTATTTTATTTTATTTTAATTAAAATATTAATTATAATTAATTATTAACTATAATTATTTTTAATTAATTATGTTTATGATTAATTAAAGTAATTAATTATTTTTATAATTAATTAAAATAACTAATCATATTTATCTTTAATTAACTATAATTAATTAATATTAATTAAATTTAATTAATTAATAAAAATTAATTGTAATTAATTAAAAAAATTTATAATTAATTAAAATTAATTTAATTAAATCATTATAATTAATTAACATTAATTATAATTATTTAATTAAAACTAATGTAATTATACTAACTATAATTAATTAAACTAATTAAAATTAACATTAATTAAAAATTAATTTTAATTAAAATAAACTAATTAATCTCTCCCTCTCTCTCTCTCGGGTTCGACGGATCCATGGGATTTGGCTAGAGTAGCGTGCAAATGGAGAAAGTTACCTTCACTGGCAGCGAGCTCCCGATCAAAATGTCGTAACTTCCGGTCCGGCCAGAAGGGGACGGCGTTGGACGAGCGAGTGAAGTCGAACAGCTACGAAGGAGCGGGGAAGCACCTGACAGCGGCGAGCCCTGTCTTGCTTCCGATCAAGCTGTCGTAACTTCCGATCCGACTGAAAGGGTAAGTCGTCGTCGGAACGAAGTCGTCCAGCCACGAAGGTGTCGGAGAAGTCGCACGCAAGGGAGAAGTTATTTTCACAGTGAGCGAGCACCTGTGTTGCTCCGATCAAATTGTCGTAACTTCCGATTCGACTCGAAGGAAACGTCGCCAATGGAGCGGGGTCGAACAGCCAGAAGGAGCCGGAGGAGTGTGCTCGACGGGGGGAGAGAATTACCTTCACAGGCGAGCTCCCGATTCGATAGAAGAAAAAGTCGTCGAAGGTGCGGGAGATCGAGAGAGAGCGAGAGTCAGGAGAGATGGAGTGAGAGTGAGAGTGAGAGTGGAAGAGTGTCGGGAGATTTGCGAATGGGGGGAGAGACGAGCAGCGAACGAGTGTGGGATCTCGGCTTCTCTTTTAACGACGCAAATGATGTAGCGATCGAGGAGAGCGTGGGATGAGTGACTGAATTCGCGACGCCGCTACAGAGGGATGGGCCAACGATTCGAGCGGGATTTCTGCAGAGAATCGGGATGAGCGGCTACAGGTAATCATTTTAGCGCATTTTTTATTTTGATTTGTCTGTGTCCTTTTGGCTTCACCGTGGAGTTCAACAAAACTCAATCATCATTTAATTCTTATACTATAGACCACAATCAACCATGCAATCTTGAGTTTTGCTATAATAGAAAACATGTTTAAGAAAATGATTTTAATTTCACTTCTTTCGCTTCTAAAAACAAAATTAAAACTTGGAGATATTTTGAGGATATATAAGAGCCCAAGATAATTGTTAATCTCCAACTACATCCAACTAATGATGGATTTAACAAAGTTCTTTCAAAGTTCACCTTAAAACATATAAATTGCTTTTGGGTTGAGCTTCATCAATTATTTATAATAATTTGAACATGCATCAAGCCCCTATAAGAAACAATGATGAATGGAGAACATATAAAAGTCCAATTTTACCCATGTATTTTTAGCAATCAAAATCATTAAATACACACTAAATATCAACATCAAATAATGCACTTCATTCCATTTCATGCCATTTGAAAGACATCATATGTTGAAGAACAAAACTATCTTCTCATGTGATCAAGACCACCAATTGAGAAAATTTTGATACACCAATTGGTAAGTAGATGATCTCAAAAGTCTTCAAAATGATTATGCCATTAAGTTTAATAAAATTTTTCATCTAACATTTGAATATCATAACATAACAATCTAAATAGGAAGAGAAAGAAAAATTTCTTACAAGGATAAGAAAATTCCATCCCCGTAGATATATGTATATGAGATAGACTTTTTTCTCCTAGGACATTATTGTCCACGTAATTTTACTTTTTTGATCCACCTATCTACATTGTCCTCATACTCAAAATAGCATTATTAAGTATGATTTTATAACATTTAAGTTTCAACATTTTACATAATTATTCAAGCATCATTAACACTATGAAAAAAATAGTTATGCATCTGAGTAATGTTTAAATGATATCTAACATAATTAGGGCATATGCACATGCACATGTAAATAAACTTTTTCTTTTCCCTTTCTTTTATTTATCACTTTATAGTCTTAAAACTCATGATCACACCGTTGATTGTGATCTACAATATAATTCATTGAAGGTGCGTTCGTTTCAGCTTGCCACGCTAAAGAGACATAGGGGAGGATCGAGAGGGGTGTGACTCTGAGCCATGTTCTGGTGAATCCTTCTCTAGACTCTGATGGTGAAGAATTGGAGAGTGATTTGCAAAAGATCTTCGCTCTGGAGGAGGACGACGATGATGATCTTAGAGATTATGTAGAATTATTTTGATGTTTTCTGTGTCGCTTTTATTTTTTTACGGTGATTGTACGTATGTTCCGCTGTTCGTGTTGTTACATTTTTAGATGATGTACTTATGTTTGTGGGTTTTATATATAAAAAAGACTTTTTCTTTTTATATTTGTCAACTCGAATGTTAGGTAGTCTTTTTGACTTGCACGAATGCGAGAGATATCCGCTTTGGACACTCTGACCTATCGAGGTTGTTAATCAAAGCACTGCCTGATGATTTTTAACCTGTGTGGAAGAGGTCGGACTAGATCCCCTGGGATTAGTCGCCTGGTGATGAGATACAACATTTAGTTGATTATTCTTGAATATAGGAAAAAGCTCGAATAGAAGAGATAGTGATCAATGACAAAGCAAACATCAAATTACTTGTATTATATAAAACGTACTGACAATTCCCTAGTAAACTTAGGGATACGAAAAGAAGTGTTCTGTTACAATCAACATACAAAGAGCATACGAAAAATTTGAAAGATACACATAGTTATAGAGCTAGACAAATACTACAAAGCCATTAAAAACAAATGGATAGTGTCTTCAACTTCTACTGATATACTTGTGAAGGTTGCCCACATTCCAAGTTCGCGGAAGCATTTTTCCGTTGACATCTTTCAATTTGAAGGTTCCAGGCTTGAACCACATGAGCTGCTACCTAGTAAGGACCTTCCCATTTGGGGGGAGAGATTATTGCGTTGAGGGGCCTTTTCTAGCAGCTCTCGATGCTTTGCAGAACTAAATCCCCATGGAAATAGTTCTAGGTTTCACTCTTCGATTGTAGTGACGAGTGATATGTTGATGGTATGCTAGTGACCCTGAAGTGAGCTTCATCCCGTTGCTTTAGGGAGGAGATTTAGATTTGTCTGAGTTTCTCCTTGTTGTTATCGAAGTCAAAAGTCTGAAAACTGTGTTACTTGTGGACTTCAATATCCACTGTTATGACTGCTTCTGTATCGAAACAGAGGTTAAATGGTTGTTCTCCTGTAGGAGTGCGGCCGTGATAGTATAAGCCCAGCAGGACATTTGGGAGTTCTTCAACCATTGCCCCCAGCCTTCCTAGGCGTGTCTTCAGCCCTTTTAGAATTGTTCATTGTAACTTCGTTTTCCCATTTGCTTGATGATGGGCAAACAGCCGTGTGGACGAGTTGAATATGAAAATCTTTATAGAAAGATGTAAATGATTTTCCAGTAAACTGAGTTCCGTTTGTCGGTGTAGGACCTTTGCTGAAATACCGAAGCGATAAATTATATTTCTTCCCTAAGAATTGATTGACTATTTTGCTTCAGTAATTTTTGCTAAGGGTTCTGCTTCCACCACTTTGTGAAGTAATTTACAGCCAGGATGATAAAATTTTGTTTGTCCTGTGGCTATAAGGATGTGGTCCCATTATGTCAATTCCCATTGAGTGTAAAGGTCGGGACTTGTGAAGGTGATGCAAGTTCCAAAACTAGAGTATGGGTGAGATTAGGAATGCAATTGGCAGTTTCACACTTTCGTGTGAACTCAAGCGCATCCTGCTTCATTGTAGGCCAATAAAATCTTGATCTAATAATTTTATAAGCTAATGCTCTTCCTCCCAAATGCTCTTCGCATACTCTCGATGAAATTCCCGGTGCTGCATAATCAGCTTTGAAGGGGGAAGTCACTTCATGTACTGGTCTGGTGAAAGCGCGCTTTTATACAATTGAACTACCAATAATGGTGAACTTGCCGCTCGTCTTGAAGTCTTGTTGCCAGCCATGGGTTCTTCAGGCAGTGTCCCCATCTTATTAAAAAGACAACGATGGGATTGATCCAAGACACCCTCCCTTTGTTTTCATCGATTGATTGTATGACCCATTGACCCTGAATACCTTAGAAAGTGGACCTCCTCAACACATTTTCTCATGTAGATGTACTCCCAATCGTTGATGTTGCAAGTTTGAAAGAGCATCTGCTCTTGCATTTTGCCTCTTCGGATAACATGTACGATATGATATTCTTATTGGGCCAGAGCAATTTTATAATGCTTGTAATATTGAGCCAGTTGTGGATTGTGGTATATCAAATTCTCCATTCCACTGAGAACGGCGATTAATTGTGAATCAATGTAGACTACTGGTTCGCCACACACAACACTGGCTAGTCTTAGTCCAGCGATAGGGCTTCGTATTTTGCCATTGTTATTGGTTGCCGAAATTGAGTTGGAGCCCATACTCGAGAGTAGTTTCTGCGGGGGAAATTAATAGAATTCCAGCCATAGTGCCAGAAACTTCCAGAGACGATCCATCAACATACAACCTCCCAACACTGAGGAGAAGACACAAGTACTTGGTTGAACATCAGATACTGGGACGGTTGCTCATTCAACCACAAAAATCTGCAAGTGCTTGAGATTTGATTCGGGTCTAGGCAAGTAGTGATTATCAAATTTTCCAGTTCTACATCCACTTGACGAGCCTACCCGATACTTTGGTTTTTTGCATAATACTTTTCTAGTGGTAGATTTGTGCAAAACTCTGATTGAGTGGGTTTTGAAGTAAGGACGTAGTTTTCTCGGCAGAATTTAAACTAGTGCCATGCTGTCTCATCTGCTAAGGGATAATGCACCTCTGTTTCAGATAGGATTTACTGATTAGTAGATGGGGTGTTGTACAGCATTTTCTTCTCGTACTAGGGACCGAACTGATGGCTTGGGGAGAAATAGCTATGTATAGATACAGCTTTCTCTCTAGGTGTAGTTTAGAAAGTAGCGGCGGGGATGCCAAATACTTTTGTAGCTGTTCGAAGGCTTCATGGCATTAATTCTGTCCATTGGAAATCAGAGCTGCGAGCACCTCTAAGTATATAAGAAAGGAAGGTTACTTGTCCTGAGCGTGCCAGGAAACGAGATAATGTTGCAACTCTCCAATTTAGCCTTTGAACTCTTAATGTTCTTAGGTGGCACCAATATCTCTTAACACCTTGATTTTTTCGAGATTGGCTTCGATCGCTTGTGGGTTACCATAAAAACCCAAAAATTTTCTAGAAACAAAGACATCCAAAAAAGAATAGGAAGGCGCATTTGGCGGGGTTTGAGGCGCATCTTGTAACGTCTCAAAAATGGAAGGCATTGCTCCAATCGAGATATGTAAGACTTTTCGAGACTCTTTACCAACATGTCGTTGGACGGTAAACCTCCATATTACATCCAATCAGGGTTTTGAAAACCTTATTCATGAGACGTTGATAAGTTACTCCAGCATTCTTGAGCCCGAAGGGCATCACCCGATACAATACAACCTTTGCTGTTTGGAATGTTGTTGCTTCTTCGTCAATCAGATTCATATGATTTGGTTGTAACCAGAGTAGGCGTCCATGAAGCTCAACATCTGATTCTCATAGGTGGTATAGACTAACTGGTCGATATGAGGAAGTGGAAAGCTATCTTTTGGGCAGGCTTGTTGTTGAGATCTGTATGTGTCTATGCACATCCTCATGCTCCGTTCCCTTTCGAACCATGGACAAACATTTGCCAGCCAAGTAGGTAGTGCACATCTCGAATGAATCTGGCTTTTAAAAGTTTGTTACTTCTTGTTCGATCACCAGTTGTCGATTGGTGCGCAATTTTATTTCTTTCGGATGATTGGTTTGCCACGCTGAATTGACCTTTAAGGAGTGTATAATACTTCAGGGTCAATCCCGGGCATATATCTGCCGCGCTCCATGCGAAAACTTCTGATTTTCTCGTAGAAAAATCTAGTGAATTCCTTCTTTTTTGTATCTGAGGAGAAGTGTCAAATTTGTATCATTTTTGAAGGATACTCTTCAGAGTTAGATACAATAGTAAGTTCTTCTACAGGGGAAGCTTTCTGAGGAATGTCCTCGCTCCGGGAGATCAAAGTCATCAATGCTTAAGGTATCCCATCAGGGCGTGTTTTGACCTACCTGAGATAGCAGGTTTGTGCTATTTGTCGATCTCCGCATCACCACACTAACTCCATGTCGGAGTAGTGTGGATCTTCAGTTGGAGTGGGATAGAGGAGACAATCCCAAAAATTGACTGTGAGTGGCCTCCCAAAGATAGCTTGTAAGCTGATTTCAGATTTCTATAGCGACGGAACTGGACAGAGTGTTGTAAACTGCCAGGGGAATTCTCCAAGTACAACTGGGAGACTGATTATCCCTTATACTCGCACAAGACGATTATCAAATCCATATAAAAGACCTGCCACAGGTTGAAGCTTCTTCTCTGGCAAGACCCAAATTGACGAAGGTAGAGTAGAACAGGATATCTAAGAGCTACGTTTTCCACAAGAATCTCTTAACATTGTAGCATGGGTCACTTATGCCTGCTTGATAACAAGCGATCTTGCGTGAGGGGTTTTTACTCCCCTCCAAGTCCGAATCATCGAAGGTGATGGCGTAGATCTACACGAGCTTTCTTTGGAGTTGGAATTTCATCTACAGCCAAAATGATTTGATCAGATAACAAAGGGCTCCGACTATTTCAATTTATCCAAAGATTTTACGTATCTTGATCTCGAACAGCCATTAACACATTTGCTTCGAAAGTATTGAGCGGAAATGTCTTTCTTATACTGTCGAGGTTCTCGTCGCGGCAATGGAGGCCTCGAGGGAGAAGGTTCTTCCTTGCTTCTTTCATTGTGATGAAGAATTATTTGTCCCTGGTGCACCTTTGTGCTTTCCAGTAGATTGTTCAAAATGTTTTCTATGGGCGTTTATAGCCTCGTCTGTCGAGATTTGAGCTTTAACCCGGCGTGAATTTAAATCGGCATATGAAGGAACAGTGGTCACATTAAGTGCTGAATAGTAGGGGACCAATACGAAGGCTTAAAGAAGACTCTCTCAAGAGTTCAGGATTACTCCTTAGTGATTTGTCGGCTTTAATGGAGAATCGCTGAAAATATACTCCTTTAAAGATTCCCCTTCATTTTGGCTGATTTCGGAGAGGTGAGAAGAATCCTTAGCAATTCTTCGGTTGGCTACGAATGCTCGATAAAGTGTTTGCCAATTTTACAAATGAGAGGATCGTTCCCGACAGAAGCGATATAGAATCACATTCGAGCCTGTCCTTTGAGCGGTGGCAGGAAAGACTTGGCAGAGGAGGGCGTCTGTAGGGCTCGATGAATGTGCATAAATGGTTCTTGTGTGGACGATATTGCTCGTACGGGTCGGACGTGCCATCTAAGACTCGATGTGGGTAGTTTAAATCTAGCCAGAATGGGATGCTGTAGTATAGCTCAGTTAGAGATGCATGATTCCTGAAAGTCTCTCTATCGGAGAGTTTGTATGCATCCCCTTGGGGAATTCTTTCCTTACAAACTTTCGTAGTTCGTGACGCAGGGCATGTGTGGGAGCTCCGCAACGTGTGGTTGGTCAGGGTCTTCTGGGAAAAATCTGGAGAGGAGGCCGAGGTTGCCGAGTTGAGGGCGGGGGATGCGCAGAACTTGCTTGTATCGGCAGGTTATATCTGTCAAGACTGAGGAAATATTCTAGGGAGATGACTTTCTGCTTGAGGATGTTCTAAAATTGGACATCTTCTGTTGTGGTGGATCTTCGAGGGAGAGAAAAATTTCTCCGTTGTGCTAATGCTGGTTGTTGATTCTGTCACAGGAGCTGAAGGATCTCATTCTGAGATTCTTCCATCTTCTGGATTCTTTCTTCTAAAGAAGGTCACGAGGTCCCTCTCCGGCAGTATCTGCCCCTAGGAAGCTCCAATGTATGCGATGCTTCGTGTTGACCATTGTAGTAATTCTTGAAGTTGTGAGAATAGCGTTTCCCACGGACGGTGCCAAACTGTTGCGAGCTAGTATATACGCGGCGATAGAGTTTATAAATTCACGGTATCCGGCGTTGCCCACAATATTCAGCACACAACAGAAAGAAAATGAAACACCGGGATTTTTACGTGGAAACTAGAAGAGGGAAAAAAACCACGGGGCCACGCCCAGCTGAAAAGTTCCACTAGTGTTTTTGTAAATTACAAGAAACTGATTCGTCCCACAAATCGGGACGATCAGATTACAACTTGAAGCAAATTTACAAAGGTTTGCAGAATCCGATCGTTCCAAAAAATCCGGCAGAGTTCCGGCGTATTAAGGCGGCGCGAAGAGCTCGACGGTGGTCGAGGAGGACAGGATTCTCCCTTTTTCCCCTTTATCTTCTTCTTCCCTTCTTCTTCTCTCTCTTCACTTGAGTTCTTTTTGTGAAGAATGGAGGCTCTATTTATAGTTTTTCTGGAGTGGCATGGCTTGTAAATAGGTTGTGAGTCATGGGGCGGAATAGGGAGTGGTCGAATGGGGTACGGCGATATTGAACCCTTCGCTCATGAACCGTTTGTTGGACATTTGGAGCCCTTAATGATGACGGAATTCGGCGATCTTGGGTTTCGTGGTTTTTTCTTGTCGAGCCGTTCGATTCTGTGTATAAGTTCGTTAAAATTGGAGGACCGTTGCGTAAATCAAATTGTCGTTTAAAACCTTCTAACAGTGCTTCGGGTCCTTGATTCGGACCCATTTGGGCTCGGATTGGGTTGAATTTGGGTGTCATTGGGTTCGTGTGTCTGTGACGCTCAGATTTGACTATAAGCTCGCCTGAAATCGGAGTTTGAATGCTCTTGCTTTTGTTAATTTTGAAGTTTCCGATTTAGATTTTTCTCGGATTCGTGCTTGATCTAGAGTATTAATTTTTGAGAATTCATCAATGTTCATGATTTGGCTGTTCATTGTCGTCACCTCATTCACACATAATTTATACTAAGAAAGATATGAAAATCCTATGTTTCCATTCATTGAGTTTTTCATCATTTATGTCATTTTTCTTCTCAATAAATGATGAAAGTAATTTTATTAAAATTTTAAATATAAAATATTATTATAAATCTTTACAAATTATTATAATAGATCAGTCTTAAATGTAAATATAAAAAAATTTATGTCATGCTTTTATATAAAAATCAAATGTGTCTATATAGATAATATATATATATTATATATCAGTTATCTATATAATATATATATATTATATATATATTATATATATTTTTATATATATATATATATATATCTATATATATATATATATATTTTATAACTATGAAATATATTATGATAATATTCTCATAAAATTCTTATATTAATTCATATTTAAAAATACAAAAAATATTTTATTTATATTTCACACTTAAATAGAAAAAAAGAAGATGATTTCTTTCTTCTCCTAAAAGGATTTATTATATCTATTCTCATTAATTTTATTTTGCATCGTAGTGTACATAATCATTGAACTCAATATTTTACCATGATAATTTTTTGATAATGTAACATTTATTTAGCAATAAATCTCTTTCAAATTTTATATGTTTTTTTTGACAAATTATTAAATAGTATGAACAAATAAAATGATTTAAATGAATAGAAATTATTTCAAATACAAATTCATCTCATTTATTTTTAATTGATACCCATTTCTAATTATTAAAATGAACCAATGTATTTAATTGATATGAACTCAATGTTTTTACTTAATTTGTTAAATGAATAATTAATATTGTCTATTGAATCTTTAGAGGTTTATAGTTAGAGTAGAGACTGGTACAATTAGTTTGAAATTTAGTTGGGGACTTTGATAATCATAAATAGTTTAAGAAATTATGTTGTTTTGTTTTTACTTAGAGCATGAAATTAATTTTATAATTTATTAGTGACGAGAAATTTTTAGGCGCGGAGTTCCAAATGTAAAGATAAGTTAGGATTCCATAATAATGTTGACACGTGAAGTGGACACGTGGATATTCAATGGATTTATTTTTTACTTTATTATTTAATGGTCCAGGAACTTTAAGCCAGACGCAGGGAAAAGCGTAATCAAAGCGTAGGTAGAAGCGCAAATCAAAGTGCTGTAAAAAGCGCAATAAAAGAGCAGTCAAAACGCAACTTAGTACAACTAAAAGTATAGATAAGCGCAGTAAAGCGTAAGTAATGTAGACAAAAAAGTGCAACCAACAAGAGCATTCACAGTATCACATCTTAAAGTGGATGTTCAGGGTATCTCTACATCCGGACTCCGCACCCTAATATATTTCTCATATGACATCCAATTGATAGAATAGCCTAAAAAATCACTTGATTCTTGATTTTTCTTACAATCCATGGAGTGTTCAAATAGATTTAGTCAGTACTGATAATTCAACTCTTTTAAAATTATGAGTGGTACATATATATTTGCCTGTGATTCCTTATAATATCCCTCTCCATGATGGATAGAAATGAAGCAATCATTTTTTTATTTATGCAATTATTATACTAGAAGAGTAAAAGTTTTAAAGAGCTATTTTAATTATCTTCAATCACCTAACTGGGTGATATGAATTAATGTTGTTAGAGTTTCTAACAATGGACACTATTGAGACAAATATTCAATATGTGCCATCATTATGTGAAATATTATTGATTTTCTTGCTTATAAAATGTTGCAAAGATAGAGCTTCAAAGGAAGATTTTAGTTATGGTAAGGATGAGTATTTTTCTTTTATGGGTCAATAATATGGCTATCAACAAGTTTATTTTAAAGATATTTTGATCATGTTGAGGAAGTGAGATTAGGCTTGATTGGGACGGCTTTTTTTTATTGCTTTCTAAAACGGAGTTTTAGTACAAAAATTAAGAAATTTGTACTATAACTCCGTTTTAGAAAGCAATAAAAAAGCCGTCCCAACGAAGCCTTAGGCTTCCTTAGGACAACTTTTTTATTTCTTTCAAATGCAGTTTTTATTATAAAAATTTTTTTAAAAGCACGAAACGAAAATTCAATGAAACCTATAATATATTAAATAATGGGAGTCAAATTTTAGCCTAAAAAATTGCTGTTTATTCTTGTTACAATCAATGAACATTGATCAAAAACCCTGGAAATATGATACGTTGCAGTGTTAGAGGAATCAATTGATTCCATGAGTTGAAGGAAGAAAAAATATATATTTTATTTATCTTACTATGAGTTTATTGTTGCATAATTTAAATGTTATGCAATTAGGAAACATTTTGATATTTTTTTGGGACTTTCTTAGATCTTATAAATGGAGATTTCTTGAAACTGCGCCAAGGATTTTATCATATTAAGTAAAGATAGAATTTTATCATCATTTTCTAGAGAATGAGAGCTATATTTTTCCATGAAATTACTTCATGATGTCTTAAAAAAGAGAAATTAATGGTAAATTTTTTAAACATGAAATGCCAAAGGGTATGTATCAACTCTTTTCCAGTGTGAAATAAATAATAATTAATTGCAAATTATAAGCTTGAAGAGTCATAAAGTTTTCAAGCACTTATTGAAGAGAAATTTACGGGATTGCACTTTCGTCATATGTTGCATCATCATACAAGCTAAGAGTAACTACAATGGCAATATCATAATTTTTTACCGTAAATTTATGCAAGGTTGTTCATTTCAAGCAAGTTTGGAAAAATTACAAAACAATATTAGAATATATTTTTTATAATCAGATAAGATATTCTCCTTCTCATCATTTCTTTACAATCAAAGCGTTCCTCTACTAGAACCATTTTAGTTAAAAAAATAAACTACTCAAGCTTGGTGGCCTCTTGCATTATAGCTGGATGTTTTTAGATTCATTTATATTACATAGTTAAGCTAAATTTGAGGTTTTTGTGATGTTTAATTTTTTTTTCAATGTTAAAGAATTATATTATTGCACAATAATGTTGATACATTAAACGAAAGACATAATATTAAGTTAAGTGTTGCGGAGATAGATGATGATGCTCAAATATGTGGCTTTACATCTTATAAGACATGAAACAAAACATAAAAAGACAGGAAGTAGCTCCAATGGCAGATAAGAATAGAGTAGAGTCGTTAAACGGTTCTTGGTCTTTTTGATGACCAAATTGTACTGTAGACTATTTGCTTTGGCTAATATTAGGAAAGATTAGAGGTAGCTAAGAAAAATAAGACTTAATATTAATTAATATAAATGACATCTCTTTATTAGATTTAAATATAAATTTGACTCCTAATAAAACACAATAGAAAAAAAATATTATGTTATCAACCTTATGTGCAATGCACACAAGTACTGATGTTGTATTTTTATAAAGAATTTGTTTGTAATACATTCACAAACACCTAAATTTAGATCGCATCATTCACTTTGCTAAATTAAAGCACACTATTTTCATGCATATATAACTCGATGTATTGAAACATTAACTGTAATATAATTATATAAATAAAATATAAAATATTAGGTATTAAAAAAAATTATATGTATGCAAATATGAAAAAATTCATTGATTTGAGATAAGAATACAACCGGCCTAATGCAATATTAAACTTTGAAAAACTGGGATGCTGACTTGCAATTTAATCCTGAATTAGTCAAGCCAATTTTATCCACCTCGTTTTTATTTTTCAATTTTTGCCGTCCACTAAATGAGAGCCTGACGCTTCCAGCATTTGGACCATACTTATATTCAGTATAGACCTAAACAATATATATATTAGTTGTTTAAAAGTCATTTAAAATTAAAATTTAAACAGAATATTCTCAAACATCTTTTAAAAAACAAGCAAGAAGATAATTACCTCGAAAAAAAAAAAAAAAAAACACCAACAAATGAAGGACAGCAACATAACGGCAAAAAAACAAACATCAGTGCCAAGTGGTTCAAAGGACTTTCAAATTGGTTGCTCTGAATGAGAAGAGTTAACTTAGAATTGTCAAAATGGATTAACAAGTTCAATTCAGGTCCAATTCAAAATTGATCGATTTAAATCATACCTAGGAACTTGACCGTTCTAATAATCAGTCAAAAAAGTGATCCCCAATCCGACTCGTTGGCAACTCGAATGATTTAAATCTGACGTTATAACCTATTTGAAATTAGAAGAGGTTCAGGTTGTATTGAATTCAAAGGTGTCATATCTATTATCTTGGATTGGGGAAGATGATGACTACGAACAAGGCTAGAGAAGGAAGGTGCGACGTCAAGCTAGGCAACAAATGGCACTGCAATGCAAAAAACCTAAAATGAAAATAAAAAATTGAGAATGCAAAACAGCGAGAGTCAGCGCAACATCTTATATAGATTTTAACAAAACGGCTACGATGTAATCATGCTTTCTTTCAAGGGCGGCATTAGTTCCATCGGGCCGAAATTAGGTCAACTCAAAATCCAATCTGTTTATTGAACGAGTCACCCGACAAGTTTCAAGCAAGTTCATGTTGGGTTGCCAGACCTAATCATTATTGTACATCTGTAATTATGAAAACAAAACACTAATAATTTAATTTAGAGTAAAAAATAAAAAGACTTATAATAATGTAAAATAAAAAATAAAATCTCCAATAAAAACATACATGCGTTTATAAGACTAGCTTTATTGAAAATCTAGATGTAAAATTTAAAATTTTCTTATTTACAAAACAATTCTCCTTTCAATGGAAACCAAACCAAATGTATTTATATGACAAGACACAATCTTAAAATTTAACAAAATTTCACACTCCATGCTAGAAACAAAGAAACACTTCATGCAACAGCCATCAGATCTCAAACCAGAGATATACGCCCTGAAAATAAGAAAATATACAGTGCTGAACTAAGAAATAGACATTCTGAGTTGAAATATGATGAGATATATAACTACAAAAGTAATAATTCTCATGGCAGCAAAGTGTTATAAATGTTTGGTATAACATGTAATTTCAAACAAATATGAAGCATATATAAGAAGTTAGAAGGGTGCATTTACATCAATATCTCACCTCAATTGTCTTAAGGTGCAGAACTTGCAGCATTTTACACCATATACAAGCATGTATCATCAGCAGGGATGTTGCTAACTAATATCTTGGATACCAGAACATGCCCTTAATACCATCAGGATCAGCTTCAAATCCTAAGTTTCTGTCAAAATCCACAAACTGCACATGCAATTAAAAGATTTCACCAGCAGGACAATAGTTAAACTTATGTGAATGCAGAGTAAAAGCTCTAACTAGTAACTCGATTATTGATAAATGTCTAATTTAGAACTTGAGTTATTCAATTGCTCCAATTTAGTCCCTCGACTATGAAAAACTGAGCCAATTTAGTCTCAACAGTCTAAAACATAAGAGTTAAAGTTAAACTCTACAGTTAAATATGAAGGATATTTAGGTATTAGCACAATGAATATGAGGATCATATTGCGTAATATGTCAATTTTTTTTATCATTTTAAAAGTTATAATACATATTTAACTACTAAATAATAAGGTGAATAAATAATAAAAAATTTATTTAAAAAAAAAAAAAAATCTAACATGATAAAAATTATATTATATGATAAAAAGGAAGAATCATTTTTATTATATTTAAATGATATAAACTATAATGTTTATCTTGTTATATTTTGCTTTAAAAAAAATAATAAAAATTTTCTTATCAATCCTCTCACCCGTTATTATGTAGTTAATTAAATCTTTACTGTATAAAAATGATAAATTGAGTAATATAAGTAAATGTAATTTCATATTCACTAGTTAGTACCTAAAATACTTTTATATTTAACTTAATTTTTAATATTTGAGGAATATTAAATCGATGAGATTAAATTAGACATTTCTCAATAGTTAAGAGGACTATTTTGAACTTTCACTATGTGAATGCACTTTGTTTTGTGAATGTGATGATTATTATCAGCAATGATGCTCTTTGTTTGTTGTTTTTTTTTTTATGTTTCATGAATTTGTGCAAGTATACGTTCAGTAAAAGTTCTCCCCAACCCACCCCACCTCCCCACTTGTTTTTATCTTTTTTTGGCTGTGCGCAAGAAATAAAAAATGATCCTAAGCTGATATTTCTTCCTTAAATGCAAAGATATATGACTCTTAACTAAAATATTTTAAGTTCATATTTAGCACAAAAAATTGCAGGTTGCCTCAGTTGCTACATTTCCGATTTAGAGTAAAAAAATTGACCCAGAAGGTAAATTCATGGAAAGGGGGATTGAATTCTGTTATGGTAAATCAGTGGTCAAGTATATTTTCAGCCAAAAAACTTAAACCATATGAGTTATGGCCAATTGCTTCGATTTTTATGTCAATTATATTTTCAATTATCTAATGGGGTATTAAACCAACACTCTAGGTGTCTTGAAAATCTGCCCACCCATATAACGGCTCACATTGGCCATCACTTTTCCTCAAACAAATATTTTTCCACGCAATACAATATATTTGTACCTGCAACAAGAGCCTAAACCATATCACATGGATCCTCCTCGGAGTCAGCTTCTCTTGAATCTTGCTCAATCATGGTTGAAAAGTGTTGGGCTCCGAAAATTCGGCCCCGGCCTCCCGCCGCGCTTTTCTTATTCGGCGAGGGAGTTTTAACGAACTAAGTTCCGGGGTAAATTTGGGAAGGCAGTGGGTTTGTAGATAAGACACTACCAGAGATTTCACCCCTTTTTGTGAGGACTTTATGATCTGAGTTCTGGTTTCCTATAGGCAGCTAAGCCCCTATGTTAATTACCCCTCTCAATCATGAGAAGAGAACTTTCGATCTAAGGCTAGTCGTCAATTAGATACGTTAGTGAAATACGTGTATTGGATATAGTAGCACAATGATTGGATTTGGAAATTGGAAATTGGGTTTGGTTTGTGGGAAAAATGGTGTTTGAATCTGGGTATTTGGAAAGTTGGAAGTTTTGGATATTGAAAATTTTTGATTATTTAAAATATAACTTCACCATCTTGCACTTAAAGCGGAGATGGTGGGGAATGGGATGATAGCCGATCAAGATCCATGTGTTACATGTCCGGGCCATTCCGTGGTACCCTGGTCTTACTGTGTCAGAGGAGGTAGTCGACCCAACTGACAGAAGGATCCTTGTCGGCAGCCATGGGTTGCTTCGTCAAGGAGACCTTGTAGACCGGGGATGGTGTTCGTCTAAGGGGACAAATTTTAAATCCACACTTAGCTAACAGAGGGCTTTGTGATTATCAATCATATCCGTATTGATTCATATAGCAAGGATTTGATGCGCAATAAGGAATGTAACGGCGCTGGCCATAACGATTTTTCGTTGGTGCCATT